>JAPDVR010000004.1:17578791-18178791 GCA_026230005.1 Gila orcuttii
AATCTATTTACATTTGTATCACCACTAATGACAATAGAAAGAACATGAGCAGAAGTGGATACTGGATTTTAAACAATTCATTATTATTAAATGATTAATTTAAGTGTGAAGTCTTGAAAATAATTGAAAAATACTATAAACAGGGTGTAATTACTAACCAATATGGCTGCAGTGGGATTTTATGAAATATAAAGTGAGGAGTTTAGCCATTAAAATGAGTAAAACGATTGCCCAAAATAAAATACAAACAAAATGCAAGCTATCATCCAAGAGTTTGGTGCCCTGTGTTTTAACAGATTTAACAGAGGAAGAAGCTCAAAATCTCATAAAATTACAAGGGAATTTAAATAAACATTATGAGAAAAAGGCTAAATCTGCTTTCATATACGTTCCAGAAGAAAGTGGCTTGAGCATGGTGAAAAAAACACAAGATATTTTATATTTTTATTCTTTGGAAAAAAGAAATGGTTAAAGATTATCGATTAATAAATTACGCCTAAATAATACTGTCACAGATGATTTATCTACTATTTCAAAACATATAGCAGAATTTTATAAAACTTTGCATTCTAGCTCTGAAATACTGTACTCCTTAATGGAGTCCTTTTTTAGAAAAATTGGATAATAGTACTTTTGTTAATGATTAATTTTACAGCATTCGTAAGGAAGAGCTTAGTATTACAGAAATGATCGACAATATTAAAAAAAGCGGGCTTACGAATGAATTTTTCAAAACTTTTAGAGATGCCCTTTCCCTGTTTATTTTAGCTATGTTTAATGAATCTATAAATAATGGAATTTTACCTCCATCTCAGACAGGGAGTAATTACCTTAATACCAAGGCAAATAAGGATAACTTATCTCTAGATGGGTGGAGACCCATAACTTTATTAAACACTGATGCCACACTGTTTTCTCTTATTTTTGCCAGCAGGCTGAGATTTGATTCCCTAAAATGTATCACTCTCAGTCTGGTTTCATGAAAGGGAGGCAGATATGTAATAATATTCGTCTTATTCTTGATTTTTTATTGATTATCACATTCTCAATGATGACAATCTAATACTATTTGTTGATTTTAATATAGCGTTTGATACAGTAGAACACAAATTCATGTTTGCAACATTAGAATACTTTAAATTTGGGATAAAAAAAAAAAAGCCAATTACAACCCTGTACACTGAATGTAACAGCTTTGTTTGAACGGTAGACACTCCTTATTTCAACATACTGCCAAACGTTGAGACATAAAATCACATTAAATTCAATAAGAGATGATTCCGAGTGGACATCACTTGCTGAATTTAAATGCATCTTAAATTAATTTCATTTAGTTTTTTTTAATTAAAATGCATTATTGTGATTTCTTTTTTGTTTGTATACGAAATAGGCCTATGTGTTGTTTCTTCTCTACAGCTCGTGTTTTAATGGTGGAACGTGTGGACGGCATAAACTCATTCTCATGCGCGTGTTTGCCGGGATTCACCGGGAATTACTGCCAGCATGACGTTAACGAGTGCGATTCGCGGCCGTGCCAAAATGGAGGCACCTGTATACGGCACCTACAAATGCACCTGCCCACACGGATACACCGGACTCAACTGCCAGGTACACAAACACGCTAATATACATACATACATACATACATGGATGCATACATACATACCCTGTATAGTATAGTAAAAATAACTTCAGAATTTTGCACTTGAAGCAAAACAACATGTAGGCCTACAAATCAACCACAGTAAAATAATGAAGAATAATTTCCACAATTTAACAGTTTTAATTGTTTTTATGTAAAAAACTAACTTAAACTATTTTGACAACACACATTAACTGCAAGTGACCATACTGTAACACATTAGTTTAGTCCTATATTAAAATTAAAAATATGAACAAAAATAATTACTTAATCAAAATTTTGTATTTAAAGCTGAATAGCATGTACAAATCAACCACAGTAAAATAATGAAGAATAATTTCCACAGTTAATTTAATTGCTTTTGAGAAAAAAAAAAAAAAACTATTTTGACAACACACTTGAACTGCAACTTGAACTTCTTCTGATGTACCGACTGCTCGAAGATACAAGCATTCTCCACAGCCTAGGATGCTAGCATCAGAAAAATGATGGAGTCTGGTGTTGTTTGACATCATATTAGTCAGCGGTTTCAATTGTGAATGAGGAATCAATGTTCTGAATCTGAATAAACCATCAGTCAGTGAAATCAAGAACTTGCTTGTGTGTTACTGGAGGGAGCGACAGCTGTTCATTGTTCGTTCATGTTAGTTCACAAAGCATTTACTAATGTTAACAAATATAACTTTTGATTGTAATAAAATATTAGTAAATGTTGAAATTAACATTAACTAAGATTAATCTATTTTGTAGAAGTATTATTGTTCATTCTTAGTTCATGTGAACTAAAGTAGTTAATTAATGAAACCTTATTGTAAATTGTTACCAACATCATTATTAGCTCTATATTGGCAAAAAAGGCAATTGCATAGTTTCATCAGCTAAAAACAGAAACAGAAAAAGACTTACTCAGTAGCTGTCAACTATGACCAGAATTTAATATTCATAATCAGCAGATAAACTATCTATGTCCCTTTTAAAATCCAGTGTGATTATTACTGAGAAAATGTGTGATAAGAACGATAAGGCAAATGTAAAGTTAGGTTAGTGATGCATGATGTGTTTTTGAAAGGTGTGGTCATGGAAACATTTTTCTTAGAGAGCAAAGAGATTTCGGTAAGAAATGCTTTATTTAAAATTTTTAACAAAAGAGAAAATCAACACAAAAAACAAGTTTATCTATAGCCGGTCTGGGTTAAAATGCTTTTATAGTGATTTTCCTGACTTTAGAACACATACGAGAAGTGCATACAAGTGGTAACTGTAGTGATACTACATACGAATATACCAGATCAATTTCATCAAGAACCACAATCTTTCTCCCACTCCCTATTAGCCAAATACACTGCATCGCTGTCCTGAGTCACCAGTGGCCTCAAAGAACATGAAGTCCTGTGGGAGAACACAGAGAAACAATCAAATAAATGTATGAATGGCCGTATAAAGAAAGTAATGGGTATATATTAGTGGATGAATGGATGTTTTATGTCATATCTCACTATAAGGAAACATGCGCCCAGCAGAACTGCTTTCATCCTCACGTCCAAGTCCATGGGAAAGTTAATGCCAAAATTGTCTGCATCAGTCAGTGACTCTTTGATCAGGCCAGTCCACTGTTTACTGATACGTCCAACTGGATGCCCATCCTTACCGGTAACCTGCACCAGAGGACAGACAAACGCACATAACCTTTGGTCAAACTATTCAAAAAAATCTTGTGAAATCCAAAAAATAATCATCCACCTGATACTGTTCGTTTCAGTGTTTCACTAACAAACAGACACTAACACTGTTTGATAAGGTGAGAAAAGGTGATAAACTGACAAAATCACACATGAATACATACGTCAAAATCCACATCCCCACAGCAGCTTATGGCACACACAGGCCCCTCGATAGACAGCACCTTTGTTTTGGACATGTCATAGATAGAGAACATGGGCCTAAACACGTGCCAGTCTTGCTTGACGTAGCCTATTGTATTCCCTGGTGGAGACTGCACTTCCATCTTCAGTCAGTCCACATCCACAGAGGAAAAATAATTGGGAAAGGGGTGATATAAATATAGTACATTTTGCAAAGACAAGGTTTTGTTGAACAAATCTGTTTTGTTGTAATGTTGTTGTAATGTTGTTGTTTCTGTTGATCTCCATGTTGATCTCCAAAGGTCAGAAAAACTCTTATTACCTCTTGAAGACAGCAGGGGCAACAGCAGGACGTGCAGCGGTAAGGCCTTATCAAGTGAATCACTTCCTGATCATAATTATCTGTTATCTGCAGATCAAAGCTCCTCAGAGGACCACAGATATTCCGTGTGCAGCAGTCAGTGTTTTCTTTAGCGTTGAAGATCTTTTGACCCAGGCTGTTCTTAATCTCATACTGATTATTAGTCTCAAAGCCAATAATGGCTGGAAAAGAAGATCATTTGTTCATTAGCATTTTGACTTTACTATAGTATGGATATAATTCATTCAAAAGTTTGGGCCCGGTGATTTGTTATTTTTGGAAATAAGTCTTATGCCCCACAGCTTCATTAGGGTAAAAAGTATATATATATATATATATATATATATATATATATATATATATATATGCTATGTATTCTATTAATAAAATACAAAGTATATATAAATAAAAATATATAATTTTTACAGGATTCTTTGATGAATAGAATGTTTAAAAGATCACTTTTTTTTAAAGAAATCTTTTGACCAATTTTAATCTAATTTTAATCTAACTGACCCCCAAACATTTGAACAATAGTGTACACTACTTTTCAAAGGTTTGGGGTCTGTTTAACAATGAATGATTGTTAAACATTGAAAAATGTGTACACTTTTACAACGGTTTAAACAATAATATTAAGCAGTACAACCATTTTAAACATTGATTATGTGACACTGAAGACTGGAGTGATGGATGCAGACAATTATATTTTACAATATATTCAAATAGTAGAAAATTTCTAAATTGCAATAATATTTCACAGTATTACTGTTTATGCTGTATTTTTGATCCAATAGCCTAAATGCAGCTGTGGTGAGGCTTATTTCAAAAACATACAAATCTTACCGACCTTGAACTTTGAATGGTGTAGAATAGTATATATATATATATCATAATGTCATAAATGAGTTACTTTACCTTCAAGGAGCTCAATCTTTTGATGGACTAATATCTGATCAATCTGTAAGAGCAGGACAGGGAGCATATGTTGTGTATTTATATATATATATATATATATATATATATACATACATACACACATATTCCATTGTACATTCCCCCCATCACAAAATACCTATTATTGTGTAGGTCTTCACTTATTATATTACTCGCTGGAACTATGGAATACTACAACACGTTATGGTCTTACTGTCTTATTTCCAAATGTTATGCTCACCTGTGAAAGGTACTCCAAACCAGGAGGCACAGCCGCTGGGCTAGAATAAGCCTGGGCCATGTTAAACTCAGTAAATGGCAAGGGTTCTAATAAAAGGTAAAAAATGACTGATTCCATACACCTCACAAACCATTGTACTAAACCGGTGTAAAATAACAGAAAATGTGCTTTATTTGCTTCTAATCTTACAGTTGAACAATACTCAAATGTTTAAGGCAAAATCAACACGCTCCTTGCCGAAAAGCTTTTGGTATGTTTTTAAGATACACCGAGCCCGATGATCCTCTAGGAAACATTCAAGGCTATTTCTATTTAATTATTTCAAAACACATAACATGTTGCTTCAGAAGTAAAATCCTGCTGACAATAACATACTTTTTTTTTTTTTTTTCTTTAAGGATTTTCCTCTCTGAACCGGAGGAAAATTAAACTTACACAAGTAAAATTAAATAGTAAAACCAAATCCAAATCTCATATTGTATGTGCTTACCTCACGTTCAGTAGCTGACAGTTACAGGGTTTCAGCAGATGAGCAGTGTAGAATCACACACCTGCACTGGAGCATGTGACTGGGGAGTGTGTACATGAATATGTCTTGTCACACCCACTCCCTTTGGACATTGCTCACTGAGAGAGCAGTGAAAACAACAAACAAAACAGTGCAAATTAAAATCAACTTGACTGTAAAAGAACATTTATTTTCAGAATTTACTGCTGCATATGGTCAGAAAAATATAGCATTTCCTCATCTTTCAAACATATACACCTGTAGATACATACACTATATACACTGGGATGAGCAGGACACAAACAAAATAAGAAAAATTACAAATGCTTTCATTCTTAAAATCAAAAATTTTACCATGACTTTTTGATGAAAGTTGGAAATGGTGCCTAAATTCTGGTGCCTAAAATCTTGATCTGCAACTTAATACACAAATAACAAAAATCAAGCATTAAAACTGGCTAAATATGTTGAAATTTAATTTACAACGGTCAAAGGTTAATCTAAAAACTTCCTGCAACAGTTCAAGTGAGGATATTCGTCACAAGACTGAAAAACTTTTCCTAGAACATCACTTAGAAAATATAATTACATTGATTTGAACAATGTTTGAGTCATACAGGTCTGTGTTCGAGGTATCCCTTATCTTACGCTCCTAATTGCACCCATCAGATCTTTCCTAAAGTGCTCCTTGACCCAAATAAGGTGTTTGTTTGTTTTTTGCAACAAATGTGGAGAGGGACCCCCAGTGGCAAGACTAAAAAACACTGGATTCATTTAGAACACCACTGCACTGGAAGTAGCATTGTGGTTAAATGTCATGAAAACAATGCGAAAAACATGAAATATCTTGATGGTCCTTTACACAAAATTAAATTTCTTTCTTGACTTGTATCGAGATAGTTTCCGGACATGCTCTTGTGATGTAAACAATCATCACTGAATTTTTTTTATATATATATATGTATTTTATAATAATTCGGTTTTAATCTAACTAGTTTGCTTTGAAATACCAGAGGGCCAAAAGAGATGTTCATTCATTTATCCACATAATATATGGTCATAGTGCACATTTTCCACCCATATTAATTTATTTGTGTACAATCAAAATACAGTAGTGCAAATAAGTGCATGAGATTTAGGAAGCCTTCTTAAACCTGAAAGCCACTTAATATCATAAACCAAGACCAATCTGTCAACACAGAACAAAGGATAACAAATGGAGTTATATAAATCAAATCTTTTAATTTAACAGAAACTAATTAATAGTAATCAGAAAAGTAAAAAGGACCGGAATGAGAACATCTCGTCCATTTAAATACACACATCTACACCCATACACTCCTTCTCATAGGTCTCTTTTGACCGTGGAACCCCGAGAGTCCCTGCATCTGTAGCAGTAGAAAATGTCAGGTACGTTGGACTTCTTAATCTTAGCGCAGGAGAGATGAACCCATATGGAACACTCGTCACATTCAATCATGGGACGTCCGGCAAAAGGCTTCCCGCAATAACACGTAATCAGATCCCATGAATCATCACCTACAGTGGAAAGAACAATATAAATGGTTGAAAGATTGATAATGATAAGATGCAGCAAAAAAAAAAATACAAAAGCAAACATGTTTTCTTCAAGGATGAAGATACTTGATAAGCACGTAAATGAGTTTAAAAGGCAACAATATAACATGAATGAGTTATAGCTGAATAATTGTATATATATATGTATATATATGTGGCAAAAAAGCCAACAATACATAGTATGGGTCAAAATTATCTAATTTTCTTTTATGCCAAAAATCATTATGATATCAAGTAAAGATCATGTTCCATAAAGATATTTTGTAAATTTCCTACAGTAAATATATAAAACATTTTTTTTTTGAGAGTGGATGCAGCACAATTGTGAACATAAATGGACAACTTTAAAGGCGATTTTCACGATGTTTCGATCTTTTTGCACCCTCAGATTCCAGATTTTCAAATAGTTGTATCTCGGCCAAATATTGTCCTATCCTAACAAACCATACATCAATTGAAAGCTTATTTATTCAGCTTTTCAGATGATGTACAAATCTCAATTTCAAAGAATTGACCCATGTGAGTGGTTTTGTGGTCCAGGGTCACATATATCTCATGACAACCTTTTAATTGCACTGAATTAAATGCAATATTAACATTCCAAGTCTGATACTTACCAGACTCCACCATAATATCTTCATCGGTCACCAGTGTGTCTGTTTCGCAAGAGCTCAGGTCTGTTTCTTGATTGGACTCCAGCTTAAGCCCCGCCTCATGCAAGTGAATGGCCTGTTCCGTTAGTCCCTCCTCCTTTTGAAGCCCCTCATTCAGGGGGCTTGTGGGTGTAAAGTGACTCTCAGCCTTTACCGATCTCTTCATTTTCTTCAATGCTGCTTTCGATTGTTTGTGTGCTCTTGCCTCCGAGATGCTTTTTCTCGGCCCTCCTAAAGATAAGCGTCCGAGTTTCTTCACTTTCTTCCTCTCAGCTTTACTATGAAGATGGATCTGGTTCAGAGAGTCTTTCAGTCTCATCTGGTCTAAGGAGCTGTCCGACTGAAGATGGCTGAACTCTGTGCTGCTGCTGTCAGTATCAGCTTTGTAAACCAAGTTGTGAATGTTGTTGAGGTCGGAGTGAGCATCGGCCCAGCTATCCTTTATGGACCCTTCACCGGAGAGCTCAGAAAGCTCGTGTGTACATGGAGATGAAGACGGAGACCACGAACTCTCCTGAAAACGCACATCAGCAGAATTTGGCAAAAATGTAGTACCCTCATAATCTGCATAAGATTTTGCATTGCATGGTGGAATGTAAGCTTATAAAACAGTCATAACTTAATATTTTTCAAATGACCCTAAGTGAAAACATGTCAACGTTTTTAAAGCTGACATGATATTAATATATTTCCCGGTTTTAACTCTTTCCTCGTCATTGATGAAAATTGCGGTAAATGACATTGACAATGCTTCCGCGCCACTGATGGAAATTTTCAGCTTTCCTTGATTTCATTGTTATACGGTAGGTTAAATTTAGCCGTTTTTTCACATATAAAGATTCATCAACTCACACATCAGTTGTGGTAAGCGGAAGCTCAAGCATGTTTGCGTGATGTGCAAAACCAATAAGGCTTTTTCTCGCGCTTCAAGCAGGTTCGGCTTCTGTTTGCTGATCAATGTTTATATGTGAATAAAAGCATTAATTAAATCTGTTCATCATATAAAGCAATCGAATATCTTCAGAAAATTTGGATTAAACCGTTTAATTCATATGGCTTAGTTTTAAGATCTCTTTATGAACTTCTTGAAGCGTCAAAGTGGTAGTTGCGTAGCTGTCAACGAAGGGACAGAAAGCTCTAAGATTTAATCAAAAATATCTTAATTTGTGTTCCAAAGATGAATGAAAGTCTTACGGGTTTGAACCAACATGAGGGCGAGTAATTCATTTTCCTTTATGTATTTTAAGAAACAATTGTGTCGGCAGCAGGTGATTACCACGAAGACGGTCGGAGTTACCTCTTGATTTCTGTACAAAATGACTTGTATTATGACATTCAACTCACTTCTGTTTGAGGTGGAATGTACCCAGCATAGGCCAGGACAAAGCTGCAAAACTTATTGAAATCCTCAACGGTCCTCTTCCTACGCTCTGGAGGCTGGAACAAAGACAAATTACATTAATAGTGACTAATAATAATGATTAATAGTACTTTTAGACTGATATATGACACCAGTCTGACACCAATCTCAAATAATTTTCAAAAACCAACATATTTTTGCCAATTAGGTTCAGTGATTACAGACAGATACTGATCTTATCCAAAGCCCATCCCCCCCTGTTCAGCCACATGTGGCCTAAGCTATAAATAAGTAACGAGCCTGTGTCACCATTTAAAACCATTACAGAACATAACTGCGACAGCACTTACCAAAGCCTCAGTTTTACATTTCCGTACGGTGTCTGTAAAAGCAACAGAAGACATCTGTATTACTGGCAAAACACTGTTAAAGTTAAACGGTGAAACTAACGTTACAGCGTTAAACGAACTGTCAAGTTAGCTTTAGCTTATGCTATCTAGATACTGTTAAAGTAACTTAAGAGTCATTTTCGTACGTGATTATTGGAATGCTACAGGTGTAAGCAAAAGATATCGATTTCAAAACGTTAAACATTGTTGCAAATGTTTGTGAAGTCATTTGCTCGAGTAACCATCTTCACATCCGAACAGAGCTGCTTATGCTAAAAGCTAAAGACGAGCAGATGAAACATTGTCTAGTCAGCAAAACAAAGAAGCCAATTGGTGTCAGAACTTTTCAAATATGCTTAAAAAAATTACGTTACGTATCCGGAGATAGTATAGAGGTGCAGTTACGTGTAACGTACTTAACCTAAGAGGATATATCATTGTTAGCATGAATAGTTAATCCATCCAGGAGCTCTTTGTTAAATAATGGGTGTGTTACACGAGGCTCGTTTAAAACATCGAGTACTGGAGTGATAGACTACAATAAAACGAGAAAAGTAATATTCATATGACAATACGAAAAGCACGTATTTACCTTGGTGATGATCCATAATACCCAACATGGTGGGGTGGTACCACAAAGTTGTGTTCTTCTTAAGGTTGGCTCTTTGATTTCCAGCTAATGACCTTATGGAGTTCACTTTGAATAGCGAAATGACTTCCAAATACTATATATATATATATATATATATATATATATATATATATATATATATATATATATATATATATATATATATATTTGTCCAGTTTCTTATGGACTTAACGGACAACTAATAAGCTAACTGTTAGCACACAACCGAAGGATTTGCCATATGCTCACAGCGGTCTTGCGATCAAAACTGCAATAAGTTACTTTTTTTTCGAAGATCAGATCACGGTTCAGATAAAACAAAGCTCAACTGTGTAGTATTTCGCCCAGACCTCAATTATCGATGATAATGCTGATGATATGTCGTCGATCAGTCCTCGTCCTAGTTGATAACCAGCGAATTGAAGCCGGTGGCTTTAGAATTACAAAACCGACGACACCTTGATTGTATCCGCAAACATGAAAAAATACAAAGTCTGCGGTTAATTTCCGAAAAAATCAGAAACTAGCTTTTTGCAACTGCATTCAACAAAGTCTTGAACGTCTGGGTTACGCGCGGTCTCAAAAGGAATCACCCTGTGACGCAACCGCGCAAAGAGCGCCAGACTCTTTGCCTAATGCATATTGATGAGAACCTAATGAATATGCATGAAAGTTCGTCACAGATAACCCAAAACCTGCCAAAATATCCAACGTAACGTTTAATTCTATACATTGGTGGAATTCCCGGTGCACATATTTCGAAAATGTCAACATAATATGCGTGGCTGGTGGCAGTTGCGTACTTGTGTCCTCACGATGAACAACACAGGAAATGGAGAAGCTGTGGTTGTATAGGCGCCATGTTGGATCATTTGCGCAATACCTTTCCACGTAAAATCTCCACTAGGGGAGCCATAATGGCGCACTTTCTTTTGCCCTGTGTATACAGACTTCCTTAATCCTGGTAGTCAGCTGACCTATGTCGTGACAATTTTTTTCCTCGCTACACTGGTAGGATATTCCACGGTTTGTCGTTCATTTCATGCTAATACAGTAAGACGAATCTTTTCTTTATATATACAAGTATTTTTATTGCTGTCAGACCAGTCTGTTTGGTCCTATCTCATTTTCTACTCTGGTGAAAGCTGCTCATTTGCTGATTAGAGGCTTTGCTAGCAACCATCTGTCACCTGACCTGACATCCAATGGTTCCTTATGACAGTCTTCTAGATCTCGTAATTCAATAGTGCGTTTAGTACAGCAATCAAATTCAAAACATTTTCCTTTGATACTCATCTGTTACAACAGGAGTGTATAGTGTTGATCTAAATGAATACCGGTCGGCCATAGTGGTTCTGTTAATATTACTATTTTGCTATGTTGACATCAAGAAAGTCTTTAAATTTGTCAGTGGTTATTGCAATATTTGTCATACCAATAAGATTGAAACTCACATTTGATTTCAAGTATTGCTTTGAACTGGAGCAACACAGTAGACCTTGCAGTTCTATTGAAATTATGAAAAATGAGAATCAAAACACGTCTGGCAATGTTGATTTTAGATTTGGCGTTTGTCTGAAAGATATTGATGCGTTTTGAATGATTCTCACTGTCTCACACTTCCACTTTCAGGTTTTCTAACACACAAGATGGATTTTTCCAAACTGCCTAAAATCCGAGATGAGGAACGTGAGGATCAGTTTGGATTTGTGCATGGGGTTTCAGGCCCAGGTAAAAAATAAAAACATGTTCTCAATGTTCATATATATTAAGTCCAAATTAATGAAGTCACTGTGTCACAAATATAAGAACTGAAGATGTTAGTCATGTGATGGACAGGTTACAGTCTGTGTGTCTGTTCACTGCAGTGGTGACGGCCACTAGGATGGCAGGTGCAGCTATGTATGAACTAGTGCGTGTTGGCCACTGTGAGCTGGTGGGAGAGATTATCCGATTGGAGGGAGATATGGCAACCATCCAGGTGTACGAGGAGACCTGTATCCTTTACCATTCATCAGTGGTTTACTTACTCTGTAACCCTTGAAATAATTTATAATCAAGTTAATCCAAATTTAGTTTTAGAATTGTTAGGAAAAATGGATATTTAATATCTTATTTAAAGTTTTATTAACTCAAGTATGGTTTTCTTCATGAAAATTGCTGAAAGAAGCTGGCATGACTTGAAAAAAGCAAACATTCTACATTTGCACCAACACAGATACTCTAAATCATGGAGGGTATGTTTTGTTATCAAAGTAAAGTACCAAAAAATACTATAATATGCACAGAATTAATACCAAGATGCAGTAATTTAAATTACCTTGTAGGGTTGGGCCGATGGACGATATCATCGTTGCTATGAAACGATATCAGCGCTGTATGAAAGATGAAGCGCTTTTATTTATAAATATTAACAAACTTGCTTACCATCATCAACTATCTTCTATTCCGATTCTCAAATATGTGTAAGTGAGTTTGTTTTGTTGTTTAAAAAAACAATAGGTTACTGTCGTAACCCCGGTTCTCTGAAACATCGAGTGGAGAGATCCACCTATGGGAAGGGCATCCGTACCTGACCTCTGCAGAAGCATCCAATTGCACCAAGTCTGGCTAACAGACAGAAGCGCGCAGCCACTGCCAGGTAAGGCCACACCCCCTTACCTACGAGCATATAACAGCTGGGCACGCTGCTATTCCTCAGTAAGTATATTCGCTTCTCGTGCGGCAAGCGGGGCAAAGCTGGTGGATCTCTCCACTCGATGTTTCAGAGAACCGGGGTTACGACAGTAACCTATTGTTCTCTTTCATCATCTCGTTTCGAGATCCACCTATGGGAGAGACATGGACAGCTCCCCGATTGCCCAATACACTCACAGTGAGGTTCTGAAGGCCAGAGAAGGACGGTCACCTCAGAGAGGCGGTGCCTGACACGTCCCACACACATGACCCTGCAAGTTTTCCGCCACGTTAAACTGCTGTGGACAAGCAGGGCATGAAACATGCATGAGACACATACATGATAATGGCCCCCGCACCACCAATGCACATAGCTAAACCCAAGAAGGAATGCGAATGCTTGGTGACAGGAATGAACATGGCCAGCCGGCCCATTCACTCCTCGTTGGTTAACCAAACGGGGCTGTGGGAAAGGGCTAAGAGGACCCTACCCCTAGGACCGAGTGTGCCACCGAAGTTCTGGTGACATACAACCGGTTGTAACGCTCAAAGGTATGAGGAGAGGCCCAGCTGGCCGTGGAGCAGATGTCCTGCAGTGGCACTCCCCTGAACAAAGCCCAAGAGGCGGCTAAGCCCCTTGTGGAACGAGCTCTGATGCCCCTTAGGGGCTGCACTCCCTTTGCTTCATAAGCCATAGTATAGCGTCCACAAGCCAATGTGAGAGGCATTGCTTTGAAATGGAACTCCCCTTATGCAGGGGAGCCCTTGAAACAAAGAGCTGGTCGCTCTTGCGGAAAGCACTGGTCCTGGTCATATATGCTTGCAGAGCACGGACGGGACACAGAGCATTCAGCCCCTGATCCTCCGGGGAGGCAAAGGGTGGAGGGTGAAAAGCGGATAGCTCCAAAACCTCCGAAGTGAACGCAGGGAACCATTTCGGCATGAAGGCCGGGTTAGGCTTAAGGAAAACCTTATCTCCACTTAGGGAGAATTTGGCGCACGAGGGGTGAACCGAGAGTGCATGTAGCTCACTGACCCGTTTAGCAGATGCCAAGGCCGAGAGCAAAGCTGTCTTGAGGGACAGCAGCTTAAGGGAAATACTCCTCAGAGGCTCAAAAGGATACAGAGACCTCGCTTCCAGCACCATGGGGAGGTCCCACTCTGGAACAGGTCTCCTGATGACTGGCAAAGAGCGCATGCACCCTTCATAAAACTGCGGGTTAGAGGGTGCTGCCTGACGGTGGAGCCCTCAAAACCCACATGACAGGCTGAAAACGCAGCCAGGTAGACCTTAATAGTGGAAAAGGACCTGCCTCTTTCCATGAGGTCTTGCAGGAAACACAAAATATCAGGCACCGAGCACTGATAAGATGTGAGACCACGCCCATCATACCACCCTTCGAACACTTGCCACTTACAGCCATATAGGGATCGCGTGGAAACGGCCCTGGCATTCTGAGTAGTGGCGATTACACGCGGCGGGAGCCCCAGTGCATTTAGGTTCGTCCTCTCACGGGCCAGGCCCAGAGAGCCACCCTGTCCGGGTGGGGGTGGTAAATCTCCCCGTTGGCTTGGGACAGTATGTCCGTGCGAACGGGAAGGTGCCATGGCTCGGCGTATAACAGAGGGATTATCTCTGCCAGCCACGGGGCTTTGGGCCACCTGGGTGCTATCAGAATGAGAGACAGGTCGTGCTCTCTCACCCTGGCCAGTGTGAAAATTATCAGGCACAGGGGAGGAAAAGCATACAGCAGCACTTTGGGCCATGGGTGGGCCAGTGCGTCTGCCCCGAGGGGCGCGTCCACGTCCTTTAGCGAGAAGAACATAGGACAATGGTGATTTTCGCGCGAGGCGAAAAGATCTACGGCTGTCCGAATCTCATCCATAACCTCTCCACTATCTGCGGGTGAAGACGCCAATCCCCATAGATTGGGTTTCCCCTCGATAGCAGATCCGCGCCTCTGTTCGGAACGCCGGGACATGAGTCACGCGTAATGACAGAAAAACCTGTCTGCTCCACACCAAAAGCCTGTAAGCTAGAGCGTGGAGTTTCGACGAGCGCATGCCGCCCTGACGGTTGATATAAGCCACTGCCGTGGTATTATCGCACCGTACTAGAACGGGATGTCCCTGCAGGCCAGGCAGAAAATGATTCAGAGCTTTCCAATTGGTAAAAGCTCTAAATAGTTAATGTGCGCTGAACGTAGTCTGCTCAGCCACAGACCGTTCACCGTTCTGCCTTCCTGGGTGGTTCCCCAGCCTGTTAAGGACGCATCTGTCGTCACAACTTCCGCCATCGTAACCGTCCCGAGGGGGGTTCCCCGTGCGTAAAAGTTCTAGCTCTCCCAATGGCGCAGGGCCGCCGAGCAGGCGCGCGTCACCGTTACCGAGCGGCAGAGATCGCGAATCGGGCTGAAATGTAGTGACAAAACCCATTTCGTGAACGCTCTCATTCTCAGGAGACCAACGGCACAACTTGGATAGATGAAGCCATGAGACCCTGCAGCCTGAGGCATGTGCGATATTGTACTCTCGCCCCTTCTCTGAACTGCGACAGGCCGTTCATCAGAGAGCGAACGCGCTCTTGAGAGAGACGCGCTCGCATGGAGACTGAGTTCAATTCCAAGCCCAGGAAAATGACATTCTGACTGGGAGTTACGAGCGGCCGTTCGCCTCAACAGTGTGTGGCCAGCTCCACAGAGCTCCACCGACCAGGATAGGAATATTTACGACGGGTAAGCGCTGGGACCACCGCCCAGTCTGAGCGGCTGGCACACACACACAACGTCCACTAAACACACGGGCTGGGCAGCCACGAGACGGGAATAACCGACCGTCGGTGGGAGACCCTGTGTAACGTTACTCCCAATGGTCGAACAACAGGCAGGCTGCTTGCGTTCGGGGCCGCCTTCCTAGGAAGGCATAAATTGAAGGCCTCAACACGTAATCGTAACACATCAAGGCCCGCGAGACCGTGTTAACAGTCTAGCGGGACGCTCCAGCCGCTCAGACTGGGCGGTGGTCCCAGCGCTTACCCGTCGTAAATATTCCTATCCTGGTCGGTGGAGCTCTGTGGAGCTGGCCACACACTGTTGAGGCGAACGGCCGCTCGCTCACAAACTTCCAGGAGGATGGACTGAGGCAAAGCCGCGTGAGCGCTAGCCTAGGGAACGCTAAAAGGACCGCGTCATCCCCGTCGCCGGAACCGACCGGTTCGTCAACGAGAGTGGGGTTTTCCCGCGAAGATGTCCTCTTCAGGGAATGCGGATTGGGCTGATGTCAGCTCAAATATTTTAGAGAGGTGGCGCTCCGGGAGTCCCCCGGTAGCGCGTCATCATCACCGTGTCTCCCCTCCGAGTCAGAAAGGCCGAGCACGGCGCGGTGCATGTTCGTGCAACTAAAGGCCGGCTAAGTAAAAACTACATGGGCAGCAATTACAATGACCGCAATTCTCCGGGTTCTCCAAAGCTTCTTGAGCGTGTTAAGCCCAAGAAGACCGCGCAGGACGAGAGGGTCCTCAGCGGCGATGAGAGCACCACACGCGGCCGGGCAGGCTCGTCGTGATAGGCTGTTCCCCGGGGGAAGCGGCTGTTTAGACAGTCACATAGCCATGGGTGGGCCAGCGGTGAAGAGCTCGGAAAAATCCGTGGCGGGCAGCCATGTCAGGAGGAGCAGGTGAAGGACAGCGAGAGCTTGGGCGGCTCCGGATGCAAAAAACACAGCAGATAGGCTGAAGAAACGACTGTCACTCACGTCTGGCGGAGGCTGATCTGGCGATATGTCCTCCTGAAGACTCGAAAGTGAGCAGCGTAAGGTTAATCCAACCGAACTGTGTCAATGCAGAGATCGCGAGAAGCGAATGTCAACTGAGGAATAGCAGCGCGCCCAGCTGTTATATGCCCGTAGGTAAGGGGGTGTGGCCTTACCTGGCAGTGGCTGCGCGCTTCTGTCTGTTAGCCAGACTTGGTGCAATTGGATGCTTCTGCAGAGGTCAGGTACGGATGCCCTTCCCATAGGTGGATCTCGAAACGAGATGATGAAAGAGAACTTTTATAAATGATCTTGATCTGTAACGTGAGATGGGCGCCGTCATGTTTGTTTGTGCGCAGTTCAGAGATTCCTGTCTGTTGGATTTATTACAGCGCGTGAATTCAAAAGTTTCTCCCGAAATACATGAAAGTGGCCGGTGAACTGGGAGAAAAATAGAGTTGACTTTATAGTTATTTACACTGTGTGTCTGATATGAATAAAAACCGTCGGCAAATATATTTGAATGGTTTGTTATTGCTGCTTCCATAGACACCATTGTGTATTTTACAAACTATAAATGTATTGTTTTGCTATAAATTATATGTATTTAAATGTCTGAAACCTAAAATAAACATTATGTGGTTAAAAACACTGAACAGTTGTGATAGCCTATGACAAGCACTGAGCGCGTCCGTCTTTGGCTCAGCGCCAGGCATAGCGCGAAAGCACAGTTTGAATCTGGCAGTTGTCACGCCACTGTACATTCGCTCCTTAGTGGTCAGCTGCTGCAGATTTTGCTGAAATCGAAATTGCTGATGAGATATAGAGGAAAATATCTAGTGGAAAATGAGAATGTTACTCACTGTTACCCTCCCTTCCGATATCATCGTCCATCGCGATGTTTCACTGTAGACATCGTCTGATACCAAATTGGTAGACATCGCCCAACCCTAGTACCTTGCAGTATTATGTAAAGGTAATCATTCAGCACTGTGGTATGTGGCAGATTACCATGGTATTAATTATGGTGCTGCCACGGTATGTTTTTGTATTTGTCTATATGTTTTCCTGAGCTATCTACAGCTGGAGTTTCTGTCGGAGATCCTGTGCTCCGTACTGGAAAACCCCTCTCTGTGGAGCTGGGGCCTGGAATCATGGGCTCCATCTTTGACGGTATTCAGCGTCCCCTGAAAGACATCAATGACCTCACAAACAGCATCTACATCCCTAGAGGGGTTAACATAGGAGCTTTAAACAGGGACCTAAAGTGGGAATTTTCTCCCTTTCAAAACCTGAGGGTAAGGAACTAAGTGTGTTTTTCTCTGTATAAAGGGCCGTCATGCAAGTTGTTTTTCGAGGGGTCTCCAGTGACAGTTCTGCACTTTTTCCTAAGACTGTGAGTCATGATAATCTAAATCTAGTGGTATATTTTTATAATATGGATGGGGGCTGGGTTCATTTTTTATATCATTTACAAATGAACTCGACTGCCAGTGATCACCCCGCATTTTCATTTATGGAAAACAATGGAATTCACTTTTTGATACCACTGTTTGTGTTTATTGGGTAAAAATCCAACCCCATTATTTATAACAAAATTTTACTTTTTTGTTTTCACTGTAATAATTACTGCTATGTTTTCAGAACCATTTCTATTCTTTTTAATTATGAAATGAAGCAAGGAGACACATTATTAACACCTTTACTGTCGCTATTCCAGAATATTAAAGGGATAGTTCAACCAAAAATGAAAATCATTTACTCACCCTCATGTCGTTTCAAACCATTAAGACTTTGGTTGAGAAAATGATGATTGCATTTTCATTTTTGGTGATCTATCCCTTTAACAATATGATAAGTCTTCTGTAGCTTTTAGAAACAAATGAATTTAAACCATCAGCACCGGACACTGCAAGGCTAAACTATACATTATCTCTGTGTTTGGAAGCACAGCACGCATCATTTTTGGCCATATAATACATATCTCATTAAATATTTTAACTAACAGTTTGTCTTGATACATTAATATTTTGTAAAATTTTAACCACCCGCATGCAACAACTCCTTTGTCATACACAAGCTTAATGGCATATTTTGGCTTCAAAACGGGAAAATTTGAAAATTGTAACAACAAATATATATTATTTGTATATTACATTTAAATGATGTACTGCATGTTTATGTTAATTGGACTCTCTGACTGGCTTTTCAGGTTGGAAGTCACATTACAGGGGGTGATATCTATGGATTGGTGTATGAGAACTCTCTCATCAAGCACAAGATCATGCTTCCCCCTCGCAGCAGGGGAACAGTCACCTACCTCGCTCCGCCAGGAAATTATGATGTTTCTGTGAGTCACACTCACAATCATCCTCACATTTCACACATTTATAGACGTGCACGTGAGAGTCATTCATGTCAACAGTTCACAAAAGCAACAGTTAGAAAAACTCCTGAAGATGTTTAGGTAAGATGAGGAAGAAACCTAATCTCACTAAATACTTGAACTTCCCTTTTCACTGTGTGTGTGTCAGGATGTGGTGCTGGAACTAGAGTTTGAAGGAGTGAAGGAGAAGTTCACCATGGTGCAGGTGTGGCCTGTGCGACAGGTGAGGCCTGTTACTGAGAAGCTCCCTGCCAACCACCCCCTGCTGACTGGACAGAGAGTACTGGATGCCCTCTTTCCGTGAGTCTCAAAATCACACTCATTATCTTTCCACAACTGAACTGAGACTGTAAAATTTATGTTGTACCTGACACTTACTTTAATATTTCTGCTAAGGCTGGACAGTTAATCATGATCACAATTTCTGCGTTTCTCAATTAGTTAAGCAGAATCATCTGCGATAGTGGCCCTCTGGATATTTATCCTGAAAAAGTTATTTATCCTTTTTTTTTCAATTGCCATTTCCTTTATCTTTCATTGGTAACAAGCCTTCACGCTTGTATAGTTTAAATCCTTTTTAATTGATACATTTTCTGCCTAGTGTTTTACTTAATCTTCTCTACCTGGTGATCTGAAAGCAGACAAACATATATGTTGGAGTTTGGCGATCACCACTGCCATTCTGCTCAAATGGATGTGTAATAAAGCTAGTCTGTTGCCGCTTGTGCTATTTGCTGCTACTAAATTTGTGAGCAAAAATCTTCTCAGCGATGACGTGTATAAATACATGAGACATATAATAAATCAGGAAACTACATGAGGTAAATTAAACTGTCTCTTATGCTCACCTCATTTATTTGATCAAAATACAGTAAAAACGATAATATTGTAAAATATTATTACAATTTAAAATAACTTTTATATTTGAAGTGTGACATGATCCTTCAGAAATCATTCTAATATTGCTGATTTGGTGCTCAAGAAACAGTTATTATTTTCAATGTAGAAAACAGTTGTACTGCTTAATATTCTTGTGGAAACCATGATACATTTTTTTTCAGGATTCTGTGATGAATAGAAAGTTCAAAAGAACAGCATTTGGATCAATATCAATTTAATGCATCTTTGCTGAATAAAAATACCAATTTCAAAAATTAATTTCTTACGGACCCCAAACTTTTGAATGGTAGTGTACAGTACCTGAAAGTGGAATAATTCTGATGAAATGTACAAAGTAATTTCTTAAATGACACAGTCGTGATTATCAGTTTAACCATTACGGTGCAGTCCTAATTTCTGCCATTTTGCAGTTGTGTCCAAGGAGGAACCACAGCCATTCCAGGAGCCTTTGGCTGTGGTAAGACTGTCATCTCTCAGTCTCTCTCCAAGTACTCCAACAGTGATGTCATCGTTTACGTTGGTTGTGGCGAGCGTGGAAACGAGATGTCTGAAGTATTAAGAGACTTTCCAGAGGTTGGTATGGCTGAGTTTAATGACAGCATACTTGGTCACTTTGCTTAATACTATGTTTAGAATGCGATATGAAATTCATACCTAGAGAGTGTGGTTTAGATGATTGACGGTAATTTTGTTCAATAGCTCACCATGGAGGTGGATGGGAAGGTGGAGAGCATTATGAAGAGAACAGCACTGGTGGCCAACACCTCAAATATGCCTGTGGCTGCCAGAGAAGCCTCCATCTACACTGGTAAACACAAGAGCCTCCTTTAGGAAGTAAAGTGTGCTGTAATGTTGTGTGCCTTGAAACAGGTTTTGGTAAAAACACAATTATTAATAGTAAAATGAGATGTAAGAGAAGAGAAAGTATAGTTTGTGTGTGGAGGTATGCATCTTGATAGATAGTATGCTTGTGTGTCACCAGGTATCACATTGTCTGAGTACTTCAGAGACATGGGCTATAATGTCAGTATGATGGCTGATTCCACCTCTCGATGGGCTGAGGCTCTTAGGGAGATCTCCGGACGTTTGGCTGAGATGCCTGCTGGTATGTACAGCTCAACAATCCCTGTTTTGTGTCCACTGCAAATTTCTGTTTGTTTTAGTAAGTTATACAAGTAAAAATAATAATTGTGTTCACCAAGGATGCATTAAATTGATGAAAAGGGACAGTACATACATTTATAAGGTAACAAAAAATTCAATTTCAAATAAATGCTGTTCTTTTGAACTTTCTATTAATCCTTACTTATTATCTTAAACTTATTATTCTGAAGAAAAAAATGCATCCCGGTTTCCACAAAAATATTAAGCAGCACAACTGTTTTAATGAAAATAATAAGAAATGTTTCTTGAGCACCAAATCAGTATATTAGAATGATTTCTGAAGGGTCATATGACTGATGACTGGAGTAATGATGCTGGAAATTCAGCGTTGCCATCACAGGAATGCATTACATTTATATATATATATATATATATATAGAAATTTTTTAGTTCTTGTGAAGTGTAATATTATGTCACAGTATTACTGTTTTTACTGTATATTCAATCAAATAAATGCAGCCTTGTTGAGCATAAGAGACTTTAAAAAAAAAAAACTTTCTTATACTGGATAATCAAACCTTCCTGTTTTCCTCCCACAGATAGTGGGTATCCCGCATACCTTGGAGCCCGTCTGGCATCGTTCTATGAGAGAGCAGGTCGAGTGAAGTGCCTGGGTAACCCAGAGAGAGAGGGCAGTGTCAGCATTGTGGGAGCGTAAGTTTCTACAGACTTTGATGTTTATACATGTATTTTTTAGCTATTGTGTGGGGGGTTATAACTGCAGGTGTTTCTGTTCTTTCCACACATTTTGTGATTCTTTTGAAATGAATGTTTCTCTTCAGTGTGTCTCCGCCTGGTGGCGACTTCTCCGATCCTGTGACTTCTGCCACTCTTGGTATTGTGCAGGTGGGTGGATTTATTCATTTAACTCTTTTAAATAAAGCATTGTAGTAGAATCTTTCATTATTTCTCTTCTCATTTGAACTGTTGCTCTCAGGTGTTCTGGGGTCTAGATAAGAAGCTCGCCCAGAGGAAACACTTCCCTTCTGTTAACTGGCTTATCAGTTACAGTAAATATACAAGAGCGCTGGATGAGTACTATGACAAACACTTCCAAGAGTTTGTGCCACTGCGTACCAAAGCAAAAGAGATTCTGCAGGAGGAGGAGGACCTGGCTGAGATTGTGCAACTTGTTGGAAAGGTGTGTTTGTGTCTTAGACACAGTAAAATGGCTGATTAGAGAACATGGAAGTTGAAAAACTATTCAGTGGTTGAAAATTGCTAAAGCATAATATAATAAATCCACACATAATACATAAATGCTTGCAGTCTCTGGAAGAGAGTGAGCCAGAGAAAGATATAAATAATAATAATAATAAGATATAAATCTTCACAGTTCACACACTCATTATTGCGTAGTGATTTTAAAGATTTATGTATAATATTCACTGGCTCACCTGTTATCCTGTAAACACTAGGAGTGACTGTGTCTGTCGAATATTTTTTCCTATTATCCAGTAGAATTTGTTATTTGGTTTGAAGCCATCCTCTGTGCCTTTCCGAAGAAGGTATTCGGCTTCTGGCACATCCTAAGTGTTGTTTGCATTTTGCATTTTTTTTGCATAGTGATATTTTTTTTTTTATTTTTTTTTTTATGTTATACAATATTTTTGTATAGATTCTGAATGCATGCCTTGGTTTATTTTGTTTCCCATAGGCATCTCTGGCTGAGACAGATAAAATCACTCTGGAGGTGGCCAAACTCATTAAAGATGACTTCCTGCAGCAGAACGGTTACACTCCGTATGACAGGTATAGTCATCATCTGTACAATAAAAAATGTGACATTCCCACAGCCCCTGTTTTTTGATTTCTCATTGTTCTAGTAGCATGTTTGTCAGTCTGTACTTTTTTATTAATATAATTATTAATTATCTCTTTCTCGTCTAGGTTCTGTCCCTTCTATAAGACAGTGGGGATCCTGTCCAATATGATAGCTTTTTATGACCTGTCCCGGCATGCTGTTGAAACCACAGCACAGAGCGATAATAAGATCACCTGGGCGCAGATCCGTGAACACATGGGAGAAATTCTTTATCGGATCAGTTCCATGAAGTTTAAGGTAGTGTTACTCAAGTATTGATGTTGGGATTAGTGTAGAAGTAAAGATCCTAGACTCTTTGAGGATGTAGTCAATGACCAATTTCGATTTGCTTAGTTTAATTCAGTGTTTTAGAGTTAATGTTAATTGAGACTAAAACAATGAAAACATTTCAATTAAAAAATTGAAAAATTGCGTTGACTCCAGAGCACATGTATGGCAAGCCGTTTTAACATTTAATCCTTAAAACCCACTAGTATCTATTTTCATGCTACTAGTTCTTATTTTTTAGATACTAGTATATATTCCATTAAGTACTAGTACTTATTCATTAGCTACTAGTGCTTATTCTTTAGGTACTAGTGCCTTTTTGTTAGATACTAGTGCTTATTCTTTAGGTACTTGTTCCTTTTTAAAGATACTAGTACTTATTTATTAGATACTAGTTCTTATTTATTAGATACTTGTACTTATTCCAATAGTGTCTAGTATTTAATTATACCTAACTTGTTAAGAAAAAATAGAACTAGTGCTTTTTTTTTAGTTACTAGTAAAATTTTAGATCAAAGATATCCTTACCTTAATAGATACTAATACTATTTAAATAATATTAATGAACCAACAACATATCAAAGAGAGATGACACAGGAAACGGACTGAATTGCAGAAAGCCATTTTTATAATAACAATATAATAATAGCCTACCTTTTTAATGGTATTAGAGTAAAAAAAAAAAATGAATAGGCATATGTAATATAGTGCATAAATACTCTTATTTTGACATGACTCTCATTCTCAGACGCAGATTAATATTCCAAATTTTTTATTGTAAGGAATTATGAATGCTCTCCAAAAATCCCAATCTCTGGGTATTGTGGTTGTTTGGCTGGTGGGTATGAACCGGTTTTTGGATCTACTTAACTGTTGTTTGAATTTTATTATTGGCAGTTAAGTCTTTATTATGGCCTACTGTACATTCAAAACAGTAAATGTCATATTAAACATATATATTTCCTTGTATTCATGCTAACCAATTAGCTAGATAACCCAACAAAGCCAGTTACTTACGAAAAATCAATGTTCTATAGCCTTAGTTTAGCCTGCATTACCATTTGAACTCTGATTGGATGGTTGAGAGTATACTCATATTTATTTAATGATCTGTTTGAAAGAAGATATCTATTAAAGGGTTAGTTCACCCAAAAATGAAAATTCTGTCAGTATTTACTCACCCTCATGTTGTTCCAACCCCGTAAGACCTTCGTTCATCTTCGGAACACGAATTAAGATATTTTTGATGACATCTGAGAGCTGGATCACTCCTCCATAGGCTTTTTAAGGGATTGACACTTGTTCCCCGAAAAGTTATTAAAGACATCGTTAAAATAGTCCAAGTGACTACTGTGGCTCAATCTTAAGTTTATCAAACGACGAGAATACTTTTTGTGCGCAAGAAAACAACAAAAAAACGACTTTATTTAAACCATTCATTTCCTTCTCTGTGGGCCTCGAGTCAGTTCACTAGTGTAATTGTAAATGACCAAAAAATGTAAATGTGTTACTAGTGACAAAAGTCACTATCTGAATAAGGACTAGTAACTATTGAATAAGTAGTAGTATCTAATAAATAAGTACCAGTACCAATTTAATAGGCACTAGAATGTAATTAAGAAGTACTAGTCTCTATTTAATATGTACTAGTATCTAATGAATGAGTACCAGTCTCTAAAAAAAATAAGAACTAGTATATAATGAATAACTACTAGTATCTTTTAAAAAGGCACTAGTACCTCAAGAATAAGCACTCGTAGACTCTGTGCTTGTCATATATCACAATGGTTCAGTGTTTTCAACCATATAATGTTTATTTTATGTTTTTGACTAAATACAGATACGTTCTGGCAAAAAAAAAATGTAAAGTTAAAATATAACAATAAAAAAATACAAAAAAATCTCTTCAAAAATAATTTGACGACATGTTTTATCCGATAGCCTATTCTACACATTGCGTAGGTAACTATAACGTTTACTCTAATCTTAGAATATTGTAGTTACAAAATGAATAGCTTCTAAACGGATAAATTCACCAATCGCCCACTGTCACACAGCCTAGGCGACTCGTGCAGAACCATCCATTTTTTTTGTATGGGTGGTTGGGGAATTTCTATAAGCTACAAAATATGTGGAAGACTATTCTTAATATTCTGGAATACCGACAGTAAATGCGTTAATAATGTATGTTCTCTCTTCGATAATTCAAAAGTATAATCGGATACGATAACATTGCAGTAATTATCACAGCGAAAGCGAAAATATATATAAAAAATTGATATTCAAAATATGAATAAATACTATAATAGTATACATTACAATCCATCATTATTTTAGTATTATTCAAATATTGAAAATGTTTATTATTATTTATTATAACAATTTATACATATTCACTATAATATTTATTATACATTTTAATAAAACATATATAAACTTGTTTTTTATTAGATTATTTACAGTTATTTCATTCAGTTAACATTGACCAATTTTACATAATGCGTGTGTTTTTTGCAGGATCCAGTCAAAGAGGGTGAAGCAAAGATCAAAGCTGACTACACTCAACTACTGGAAGACATGCAGAATTCTTTCCGCACTCTTGAGGACTAAAAGCAACCTTTGACCTCACTTGTCTCCCACCTCTCTCCTCCCCTGTGCTGTGCAGTGCATTTCCCAGTGCTCCCTTGTGCATGTGTACCTCTCGTCTTAATATACACTAAAGCTGTTCAGCTGATCTCAACGAATGAAAGTCAGAGCCAGTAGCCATCGCTAATCTGAATATGGTCTTTACAAAGCGTAAACGGAGTGTGTTCTCACTCTATAGCTACAGCTGTTACTTGGTGTTTGAACTGCAAGATTGTATTTTAGCATCTTAAGCAAATGCCTCTGTGATCTCTCTGTGCTGAGAACACTTGAAGCACAAAAACAAAATTCATCATCTTTTTTTCGCACCACCGTTCTCATGAGTCCTTGTTGCATGTGTTTGGAGCACGGGGAGCACAGTGTTTATTCCCATGTCCTTTTTTTCTCTGTGACCAATAGAAATGTGTTATACAATAATGGGAACAATTGAAAGGGATCAGTGAAGCTTCCCTTATTTATTTGAATCTTGTTTTGTCTCATGAATGTGATTTCTGCTTTATGTGTGTTCCTTTGACTGTTTATCATATTCATGTGAGTGAGCTTGTGTGAGTTGGAGTGTGTGTGTGTGTGGGTAGATTATCGTGGCTTCTGTAGTGGTACATTTATTGTGTGTGCTGTTGTGTGTTCAGTTCCAAAAAATTAAACGATTGGAAACTGATTAAATGACTCTCTTTTATAATAACAAAAATAGATGATTTTCATCTAGTTCCTCTCACTGATTGTTTACATACAAATGTTCGGGGTTGGTAAGATCATTTTGTATTTTTATATATTTAAAAATGAAAAAATCTAAATTTTCAGCATCATTACTCCAGTCTAATATTCTAATATGCTGATTTGGTCTTCTGAATCTTCTGTAACAATGTACGTCTTTACTGTGACTTTTGATCAATTTAATGCGTCCTTGCTGAATAAAAGTATTCATTTCTTTCAAAGAAATAAAAAGTGAAGTACTGACCCCAAACTTTGAACAGTAGTGCAGGTCTGTGGTTCTACTTTTAAAAGCTTTATGAATCAATATATTACCACCTGTGACCTGTTTTTTTTCCCTCAGGGACAGGCTTGTGTTGACCTGGCCTCATGGAAATTTTTCAGCCTGTGGATACTTACATGAGACAAGAAAATTCACCAGACACACTGAATAATAAATCTTTATTATTTGTTTTTTTGTTGTTATTATTATAACTTTATAAACTTTATTTGTGTCAGAAGGATAGATGGGGATTTAAAACGTAAACAAACCATGGTACAAAATCAGTCACAAAAAAACAGTTCACAACCAGCTATTTCTGAAGTGAACGTCCTGGTGGGACTTACAAAAGGCATGTAGGTGAAAATGAAGAACTTTTCAATTAAGTTCTTTAATTAAAACAGTATATTGAAGCACAGAACAAGTATTGAGATTAGGCCTCTCTTAAGAGAAAAAAAGTGTTTAGTGTTGAGTGCTGATACAAGGTCAGTTTCTGATTGATATTACTTCATAATGATAGTCTGGTATGGGTCCATCTACCCAACGTAAGGTATGGAAAGCAGCTACATCAGAGTCTACTAACTTACATCTATCCTATGTTGTTATGATCATATGAAAAGACTGCTTTCCATACTGAGAACATACAACAGCAGACTAGATAAAAAAAAAAAATCTGTCTGGGGGGGACAGATCCAGTGATAATTTTTTTATTCAATCTAGGATCTGTCTGGGGGGGGGGGGGGGGATCTGTCTGTGTATTTGTATATATTATCATTCAGAGTATGGGGTGAGCTAAATGTCTCAGTTCTTGGCAGTGTGACTGCGTATGTGTGCTGGTTCTC
Organism: Gila orcuttii; assembly: GCA_026230005.1. NCBI lineage: Eukaryota > Metazoa > Chordata > Actinopteri > Cypriniformes > Leuciscidae > Gila > Gila orcuttii. Next base: position 17,606,376 of record JAPDVR010000004.1, read on the forward strand.
TTTTACCTTTGGCCTTTACCGTAACCTCTCCCCACTTTTTACCTCCAAAGCCATGGCTCCCGCTTCATTTTTACAGGCAGTTTAGTTTGTCCCTGAACTGAGTCAGTATCATAGCAACCAGCCCCGCTGCCACACCAACAACTGCCACAACGATGCCAATCATAGTGCCCACCGACTCTTCAATCACACCTGAGCAGGGATTTGATTAAAAAAAAGGTATAATCTCACTGTAATCTCTCATTGTTTCAGATGAATGACTGTAATTGGCTCCCTAAAAACAGTACTTCATATGTTCACATTTATTCAGTTATCTAGCTTTGACATATAAACCATTTTATTTTTTACTTTTTTCATTTTAATATTTATTGGTTATTGGCCATAACAGATTATTGGCATTGGCCATCATTTTAAGGCTGGTGCATCCCCTGTTCTAGCTCTTTATTAAATGATCTTCCTTAAAGATACTATTATAGTTTTTATTGGTGTTTTTATATTTTCTGTTCTCGTTTTAATTTTAAAGTTTCAGCAATTTTGTTCTGAGTTTTTGTATTACTTTTTTAAAATGTATTCATATTTTCCATTAATTTTTATTTCAGTTTTAGTTATTTTAATCCATCAAGTTAAACTAAATGAAAATGCTGGCAACCAGCTGAAAAAAAGTTTTTTTTCAGTTAATTTTTATTTTATTCAAGTAACAAAATGTTTTTTTAAACATTGGTTCACCCAAAAATTAAAATTTGTTGTTAATTTACTCACCCTCAGGCAATCCAAGATGTAGATGTCTTTTTTCTTCAGTAGAAATGTAAAGAAACATTTTGGCTGAAACCGTGGTCTTTGGTGATTCTTATAATGCAAGTTACTGGGTGCCGTCACTACATTTTGTTTTGCCTGTATATGTTTTTTGACTCTCAAAGTAATGGTAGCGGTTGACTTGCATTACACGAATCACCAAGGACCACGGTTTCAGCTAAAAATCATCTTTACTGTTCTACTGATGAAAAAAAAACACCTACATCATCTTGGATGGCCTGAAGGTGCGTAAATTAACAGCAAATTTTTTTGGGGGGTAAACCATCCCTTTAAGGTCTTCCTTGAGTTTTACAGGCCATAGATTCATTAAAAGATAAGAATATATATATATATATATATATATATATATATATATATATATATATATATATATATATATATATATATTCTTATCTATCTATCTATATATATATATATATATATATATATATATATATATATATATATTCTTATCTATATATATATATATATATATATATATATATATATATATATATATTCTTATCTATATATATATATATATATATATATATATATATATATACATACACATATATATAAAATTAAATTATGTATCTGAATATTGGTTTGTACACTAATATCCTTGCAACCCTAATTCTCTCTTACCCAGCCTGCGGATGCTGAGTTTGGTCCCACCTCCATGAAGAATAGTTGAGTTTGTTGATATGAAGGCACACAAATACAATCCTTGATCTTCCACTGAAATGTTCCTTAGTGTCATAGATAGATCTCCCATAGGCAGATCACCAGACAAAAACACACGACCAGCAAACACATCCTCCACCGTCTCATTTCCATGTAGAACATTCCTCCTTTCCTCCAAACTCTGCACATACCAGCTCACCTTCTCCACAGCCAGTATTTCATCCACACCACTTAATAAAAAACAGGGTAACATCACATTCTACCCTTCCACAGCTTTTGCCTTTGGAGGCTGTTGTAAATATGACACCTCCTGTGGGCCTGGAGGATTGGCAGCAGGCAGAGGTAAAACATCTATTGTGGACATGATGAGGATGGTCAGGGGAGTTTGAGTGGGATTGGTGATAATGGACGCATTTACAAGTAGACAAAGAGAAAGAAGCCCACCTGTCAATAAAACATTATTATTATTTGGCAGTGCAATGATTATTCATTTAATGCATATCATATGTATAGTATATGTGAAAGAGTAGGCCTCATGAAAATGCACTTAAACTCTGTCACTTGGACGAAACTCAATAACATCACATAAAAAAGGATGTATATATATTTGGCATGTGTAAAGCAGAATAGTAACCAGTCAAGAACATCTTAACCAATCAAGGAAAATTCACACATATACACTCTGATACTATAAATACAGTGGCTTGCATAGCAGTGTTGTGGTCACACTGAGTCCCTTTACTAAAATTAGAGACTCAAAAGTCACAAGGATTAAAATATCAAAAGTCCAATGAGAGTAAATCCTCCAACCTTTACTTTATTCGGTCAGCAGAAGTCTTGTAGTCAGTTCAGAATTAATTCCTTAGATTTTTTGAATAAAGACTGAATTACCAATAAACAGACTTGACATGAATCGCATCACGTAACTCAGTGGATTAAAAAATGTTAAACTGATATGACTACAATATTGTAAACGTAACATTAATGCTGAAGCTAATGCAGCAGTAACCCTCTTTGCCTCGGTACTTTACTCTCATAAATAATGTCTCAGAAAGTGCTACTACCATAAACACATGGAATTAAAAATACATTTACTGTGAAACAGACAGTACATGTTGATTTAATGGCCAAATTACATTTCAAAGGTTCTAGTTAATAGATGCAGACTTTAGAAATGAGTTAAAATGAGTGCTATTGGTTAATCCAGGCTGACGCGAGAGCAAGACATTTACACACGTTTATGAGGTTAGCTGCTGAAATTAGGCATGTAATGTGCTTTTTGTGGATATGATTTTTTATGGAGGGAGGGAAAATATAAAGTCTGCTCTTTTGAGTGTTCTTGTTAATGTGTCAAGAACACAGAGAAATGAGAATGCTATAATGCTGAGGGAAAGATAGAAAGTCTTACCTGTGAGGGCAGAGAGGAAAAGGTGACTAAGTAAGGTTCTAGAAGTTAAGAGACTGAGGATAGCCATTGCTGTCTCAGAGAAGTGTTACACACTGACACAGAGCCGACAGAGCTACTCTTTATCTCCCCCTCCAACACCACCACACACACTTTGGTCCATTTCCACCCACACACTTAGTGTTACCTTCCCTGCTATACCTACCTACCAGTGGTGTGCGGTGGTATTTTAAAATAAGGTGCAAAATACTCACATTTTTATATACATATCAAATGTAAAATTGTCTCCCAGTTACACTTAATTTTCCTGTTTAAATAAACATTACATAAAAAGAGAGACCAAATACAATTCTATTTTGTATCTTCACACTGACTAACATTTCATTTAATAAACCCAAGTATAAATTTGATTTTTACATTTATTATAAAATAATAACTAAAGGCAGTAACAATTAAAACAATATTGTCTGAGGGGTCTGTTAAAAGTCAATGGGCACAGAGGCACTGTTACTTCACCTGTGGTTGTCCCTGATGGACACTGTTACTTTATAAAAACAAGGCTTGTACACTTTTTAATGTCACATTTTGTAATATTTGCGTTGTTTTATTTTTGTAATATAGATTATCTTCTCAACATATTTTTGAGGAGGCACTGCCTCCCTTGCCTCCTCGGAGGAAACACATCTGCTATCTATCTATCTATCTATCTATCTATCTATCTATCTATCTATCTATCTATCTATCTATCTATCTATCTATCTATCTATCTATCTATCTATCTATCTATCTATCTATCTATCTATCTATCTATCTATCTGTCTGTCTGTCTGTCTGTCTGTCTGTCTGTCTATCTGTCTGTTTGTTCGCCTCTGTCTGTCTATTGCTATATTCTGTCGTTGTGCACAAATATGGCAAACTAATAAATATTGCACTCCGTTATGTGCCGTAACAAAATTGAGTAGCTTCTGTCAGTAGGTCTATATACAGTAGATTCTGGCTTAAAACTCCCACAAGAGCAATGTGAGCCCTCCAGAGTCTACAAAGTATCTACAGATTCCTATTACCGGGAGATCAGGCGTGATGACAAATGGATGTGGTCTGTATGTGCACTGATGTGCAGTAGTGGCTATCCAGCCTGAAACTTAACTCTCCCTCACTCCACTTCCAAAGAAATTAGGAGATTAGAGAGTGGAATATTTTGAAATGGAAGGTCTATGCACTTAGCAACACTAGAAAATAAAGAATAACGTCACCCATTCGAAAATTTGAAATGTGTCAAGGCCAATGAGAAAAGCTCTCTTTGAATCTAACAGTGGAGCACTTGAAATGTAGATAGTGGTGATAGTGGATGATGATAGTGGAACTGTACCTCAATAAAAATGATGCCTATGCTCTTTTGCAATAAATTCAAAACTCTCTGCAGGATGCAGTGCAGCTGACCTCTGCTACAGAGCAGAATCCAGAATTTTGGAATGACTTTGGAGTCCCACGGTCAGTAAACGTCTCTCTGGAAAATTTCTTAATATTCGCTGTCAGCCGTCAACACTAATGACCTCTGTTACTGTTGCTACTTTCAGCGTGGGTCACTCTCTGTTGTTTCACACACACGCATCTGGCTTTTCAGTTATCGACTGTAGTAAAAATGACCTCGGAGGACTCGATGCTGCTAGGACGAATTTGTAGATTATAACAAACTACTTTCGCTTAATAGTGGAATCTTTCAGATAACAAATAGGTACATTTATATTTATTTAGCATATGGTGAGTAGCTTAGCTGTGCAGGTACTGTAAATAAAAGCCCTGTCCATCTCTATGTTGCTGTCGTATGCATCATCTCAGAGAATGGCAGGCAATTAAAACAGTCCTTTCTATGTATTCCTCAAAATCCATTTTAAGTTTGTTGAGTGCATGCTGAAATGTGTGCATGCCCTTCTACTGAAGGCCATTATGAATATGGCCCATGCTGTTTTAATGTGCAGGATATAATTATAAAGACATTTGTTTTACAGTTTATCATTACAAGGGTCACATCACGCCCTGCTCTTTCTGTCTGTCTGTGCCTCTTTCAAATTGTTCAGCTTGTTCATGATTTCATTACAGAGTGTGTGTAAAGCAAACACAGCAGTCACTGCAAAAATAGGCACACACAATTTGTCTCTCTTGCGTGCTCAATCAGAGATAAAAAGCATTAAGTTGATGGATAAACTGAGTTTCCGGATCATTATGTCATCTCAGTCAGACAGAGAAAGACAGGCTACACCCATAGATGCATTAGACAGACAGACTGCATTAGACCAAGTGCATTAAGCCTAAAGGTCGGCTGCAGTATGTGAATGTAAGCACTAATCATACTCAGGCTTTTAACACTCACTCCTCCAGTTAGTTCCGGTTCACTTTTAGTCTTTGCCACAGAGAAGCTCAATATCAACTGCATTACTGTAAGGCATTACAGTAAGAGCTGCACTATCATGACAGAGCCTAGATAAGACTCCAGCGCCAGTGTGCTGCAAGATATTTTTACACTCTAATGTTTAAGTTGATTATGGGTGTCTTTAAAGGGATAGTTTAGCCAAAAATGAAATTCATTCACCTTATGTTGTTACAAACCTGGATAACTGTAAAACACAAAAGGAGAAATTTTAAAAAAATGCAAAAGCACCATAAAAGTGGTCTATATGATGATTCTTTTTACATCACGTTTTCTTAAGACATACCTTAGTTTGTGTGAGGAACAGACTACAATTTAAGACAGTGATAATATTTCCCCTCCAGTGAGCTGTAATTGATTCATAAAGCTTATTTGTGAACAAATCATTCAGACTGGTTTCGTGAACCGGATCAAGGGATTCATTTAAAAAATATGACTCAATGCCCCAAAGAGAGCAACAACAATCACAAGTGAATGATGACTTAAGTTTAAGTTTGTTTCTCACATAAAGCTATGGTATCAGAAGACTTTAAGGCCCTGTTTACACCTGGTATTAAGATGTGCTTTGGTTGATCGGATCACAACTAAATACAGGTGTGGATGACGCTAAATACAGGTGTAGATGGGGTCTAAAACATTTTGAGCTTTTCCACTTTGGACCACTTCCAGAGGTAGTCGAAAACGCATTTGACATGATTGCTTTCGTAATGTAAACGCTCATTTGGTCAAATGCGTTTGAACAGCCACAGAAGGCCGCCTACTAAACATTATGGGAAGAGCGCTATCCAGATGGGATTTAATCTTTGTCGGCTGATGAGTTTGGTTTGAAGACAAAAAAACATACCAAGCACAATGTTCTCTCACTATTCCTGATTTCTAACATGCACTCACAGTGTTCGATGTGGTTTTGCGGCTGTCAGCAGAAACGAAAGATGATGCTCTCAGTGTGTTTCTCTGTTTTCTGCAGTCGTGCTTATATGTAAATTGCGTGAGATTATTTCGTCCATTAGATTAAAAGATCTAAAAAGTTCATACATTCACCCGCCATAGACCCTCCCCTTAAAGAAATCAGGGCAGAAGTGGTTAAAAGTGGACAAAAGAGACAGATTAAAATACCAGGTGTAAACGGGAATGTGTCTCCCATGTCTACATGGGATCCGATCGACCAAAACGCATCTTGATAGATGTAAACAGGGGCTAAATATGACATACTTCACTATTTTTATGATCATTTGGTGGTGATTTTATATCCAATTTGAAACTTGAAAGCGCCTTTTAATTGCAATTGCCTAGAAGCATGAGAACTGTAAAAAAAGATAGAATTTTCATTTTGGGACAAACTATCTCTTTGCATGTGTGTGGTAGCTTTTTTTCTTCTTAGCACTGTTTTATTGTATAACCAAACATTGTCTGTGATTAATTGTATTCTCAGATGAAATACTCACAAGCACAAACAAAAGCACACCTGAGGTCCTGCGTACAGAAACTGGGGGAATGGAGCCCAAATCAGCAGTTTATAAAGACCAGTTAGAAGGGATACATTCTTCATATTTTGCTTGTGTAATCTGTTTACTTTGTTTTCCCTCAAACGATGAGGTCATACCAGAAGAACACCTGTTGCATTTCAAAGACTGTTTTATCAGCAAACTGCTGCTGTTAAAGCCTCTTTTTCCTAAGAATGCCCTGTAGACTCTTGTATAGGCTAATCTGGTGTTTATGCCATTTTGAGATGCAAATGAATTGAGAGTTACGCTCTTGCCTCTTATTTGGGGAAAACTTTTTCTGTAGGACTTGTGTTGTTTTTATTAATCAAGTATTTAATCCACTTCTGTGTTTGTGAAACTAGTTCCACTGTCATTTTGCCTTTGACGTGTCTAGCTATGCAGTAGGCAACCCATGCACTGGGTTTATAAGGGAACATTATGTCCTGTTGGTTCAGGTCACCCCTTACAAGAAACCTGATCTCAGAGGGTGTGGTCACATCAAACAGATTCACATATCCGAACTATCGCACAAGGAGGTCTCCACTGTGACTATAGTTTGACCCTGACCTCCGAATATGGCTGCTAAAGATTGATGTGTCATCTGCTGAGTACACATACAACCAAGTTTGGGGTGAAGGAAGATAGAGAGTTATGAGCACTGTAAGTGATCTGATGACATGTATACTATTTAGAAGGACAGCGTTGGTCATGACTTGGCAGTTACAAAGTATTTTGTTTCTTGATGGGATTGGAGACTCCGGCAGGAGCTGCAGCAGCTTCACTCACAAGAGACCACTGGCTCTCACATCATGTAGCACCTGCTGACCACCGGAAGGAAAATTTTAATGGCTGACTTGCAAGAATCGCGTCGGATTCGCAATAGCACACCTGGTCAATGGGCATTTCGAATTCTGCTTAAGAAAAGCTAAAAGGAAATGCCGATGTTTCTAGAAAGTGTCATGCCCAGAAGTGGTGAGCAGAGGTGTCATGCCCATATTACTTGCTTTTTGTAAAAATGTATATTTGGTGGGGATTTGAACTCAGTAATCTCACACTATAAATAAAATACAATACCGCCAGACTAAAACGTTACATGAAAACACTAAAGATCATATTTTTCTTAATAATACATTTAACTTTTTTCAGTTTTAGTCACATGTCTTTTGTTTTCCCGCCACTCATCTGTTACCATGCCTACCATCATTAGTCCATCTTCATCTCCTGTGTCTTGTTAATTACCTTCATCTGTGTCACCTGGTTTATGTTCATCAGTGTCTGTATTTAGTTCCCTCTGTTCAGTCAGTCTTGGTCCGGTCTCGTCTGTGTAACGTTGTTGTGTGACCTGCCTGCTAATGTCTCTGTGAGTAATTGATTAAAATAGTTTGTATTTGAATCTTCAGCCTTCTCATCTTCTGCCTGTGCACACCCTGACAGAAGAACGGACCAGCCCAAAATAGATGATAGGGCTCAAATTATCATCCTGGCCCAGGAGAGCCAAAATCTTCTTTCCTTCACTCAGAAATTTTTCAGCGTTGCCGTCACCCAGCACTCTAGATGATGCCAGCCTGAGCACCTTGTTCTGGATCGGGGCCACTTTTAATCACCCCATCGACCTCCCAGACAGCACTGGGCTGGAAGGAAACCTTTCTCCGGTGTCTGGAGAGTGTCAGGCTTCGATCTGGAGCACAACGTGACGAGCCTACAATCAGATCAGTCTATGGGCGTCAAGGGCTGATGTCCAGCCAGGCTGATCCACCACTAAAGGCCGCACGTACCATCAAGAAGACCACCCAGAGACTGTCCTACCGAGACCGTCCAGAGCCCCGAGCCTTCGCCGCTGGTCCCGTCCAGCCCCATGTAGGGATGGCGAAAACTAAAAATTTTCTTGACCGACCACCGAGCCTCATTAGCCGGTTGAAACCGGTTAACCGATTAGTTTAAAATATGCCACGCTATTTGAAATAACAGCCATTTCGAGCCGCGCCTGCAATTTCGCAACTCTGTCGCATCTCTCTCTGCCTCCCGCTCACACACACACACTGCCCTGGCGCCGCGCTTCCACTCGCGTCACTTTTTTTAAATCCCCTACAGCGCGAAACATGAGTCCCGCAAACGCGGCGCCGAGGAGCTTGTATGTAATCGGAGGACAAATGGCTCCTTAGTTTTGAAATGGTTTGGGTACAAGGTGATCGCGTTGAAAATGAAGGCGTTAGTCTAGCGTTAGAAGCTCATTTGAAACATTGCAGCGGCTCATTTAAGAAAATGACAACTCCGAAGAGACGCCGCTTTAGTTTGAGGTAACGTTAGTGCTAACAATAATAAAGAAAGATGATGATCATCATCACCTTATCTGTTACCACTGAAATGTAGATGTAAAGCCTGGTTCACACGGCAGGATAATTAGGCCGATTTTAGCCCCGATTTACCCCTTCCGACAATCTTAAGGATGCTCCGATATCGTAAAAAAATCTGATCAGATATTCCTGCCGTGTGTGGTGTGTTAAGTGCTCTGGTCTGCTCGGAAGGACGTCGGGACCGCTCCGATCTCAAATCGGGGATATCCAACATGTTGGATTATTTTGGCCCGATTTCTCCTCGTGTGTGGTGTCCCCCGGGGACAAACGAGCACGCAGCCTGTGGACTGTGGCGTGTAGCCAATCAGAAAGCGAGGTGACAAGGCCCAGAGGAGGCACCGGGAAACAAAATCAAAACAGCCTGGTGCACCAGAAAGTCCGATGGAAGTCGGAGATGGATTCGGTTAAAAACAAACAAACTACAAACTATCGCCACTGCATCCTCTTCGTCCGCCATGATTGTTTACTCTGAAGTCACATTTGATCTCGAGGGATTTTGCGAGATTTTCCGTCTGACCTGGGAATGCTCGGGAGTCAAATCGGTTCGTGTGTGATGTGTTGATTTTGCCGTGTGGCTGTGGGGTCTCTCAGGTTTGGAAAATCGGCCGACAATTTTAAAATCGTCCCGTGTGAACCAGGCTTTATGTATTTCTACAGTATTACTACTGTATTTAAGCACTATCACACAAGTTGCAACTTACTGTGTCATTCTTTTTGGTAAATTGGTCACACACACTACTTTTCTTTGCACGCTTCATCCTGTTGTCTGCCCTGGCTTTAACCTTGAGTATTTTAGCCTGTAGCCTTTTCGCAAACTTTGTGAGCACGCGAACCCAAACGCTGTGACCTCGCGCCAAATGTTTTTATTGGTTTATTAAGTACAAACAGGCGAGTTATGAAAAATTGAGTGTGAGGGATTTGTTCACTTCACACAAAAATATATTGGAATGAGCTGGCTAACTGTAGTAGTGTTTAGTCCACTGTCTATAATAGCCTAATTTAGAGATCACTTTATTTGATCACTCAATTTAGAGACGCCCACCCCTGTTGTTCCTTGGCGTGAGGCCACGCCTACTGGGAGGGGAGAGTAATGTCACGTTTGTGTCTGTCTGGTTCTGTTTAGTTCTTCTGTTTGTTTTCAGTATTAGTCACATGTCTTTTGTCTTCCCGCCACTCATCTGTTACCATGCCTACCATCATTAGTCCATCTTCATCACCTGTGTCTTGTTAATTACCTTCATCTATGTCACCTGGTTTATGTTCATCAGTGTCTGTATTTAGTTCAGTCAGTCTTGGTCCGTTCTCGTCTGTGTAACGTTGTTGTGTGACCTGCCTGCTAATGTCTCTGTGTAATTGTGATTAAAATAGTTTGTATTTGAATCTTCAGCCTTCTCGTCATCTTCTGCCTGCACACACCCTGACAGTTACACTGCATTTTTTTACTATGCGGCTAATTTTTCAGGGTTGTTTAGTGTGTGTATATATGGGTGTATGATTTATTTGTATTTATTCATGATGAATAGTGTAGTCATTTATTTGTGAGTGGTTTTTAACTGAACCTCAGTACCTAATTTTGTTCCAGCTCATGTACCATGTTCTGGAATGACAATAAAATACTTAATTCTTTAACTAAAATAATTTTAATTTTCTATTATAGCCTAATTTGTTTTCAAGAATTAAGTGTATAGTCAATGCTGCTTTTTTCTGCAATTGTCATAAAACTAAATTTCCTTTTGTTTTACGTACAATGGCCTATATCAAAACCTGCCAATAACTAAATTTTTTGTAGCGTATTTATTCACAAACGTGGGTTAAAATTAACGGGCAGACAATAGGGGTGAGCGGGGCACAACCTAACTTGGGGCTAGTTGTAACACACTTGTTTTAAATACTTCCACACATGCCAGCATGATGAAACTTAGTGTATTTACTAGTTGCCATAACACTGTGTAGAGAAAAAAATGCACAGATTCTGAAATCTTTGGAAGATATTATTGAACTTTACTTTAACCATAGCAAAAGTAAATTTAAGTTATTTTTTCCATCTATGTTTTTTTGTTTTATTTAAAATTAGACAAATCTGATATTTTAATCGTATATATGTTATTTAACAGTTGAGTCTTTTAATGCTTATATAACCAGCAGAACACACTAACCAGGTTTAAATCCCAGTTGCATAGGTGGGGCATGTTGTAACACTGCATTGCTATTAGAGAACTATGCTATTCTATACTTTTATGAATTCTATTAAGAAAACATGAGGAAAAAGGTGAATAAAGTCTGAGGGTCAATGTTTAGAAATGTTTAACTATTATTATGTTTTGAACTATGCTGTATGGCTGTGATTTGCGGTGTGTTTGTTGTCAAACTCAAATTTTTTTTTAGTTTTAATTATTAAAAATGGCATTATTTTATATGAAAAGGTTAATAATTGTCTTTTATTGACAAAATATTTTAGTTTGTCTTGTATTTTTATTTATTTTTTAGATCAGATAACATTTGTATCTGTCATATGGTCATGTTACAATGTACCCCACCTATGGGGCATGTTGTCACATTTCACTTCCATTCTTTTGGGGTATATCCAGAAAAAAGTATACACTGTATGAAACAAAACCACATAATTGTACTAGACATGTGTGAAATTAATGAACCCTAAGGTTTACACAAACTGAGAAAGTAAAAAAGCGTTAGGCCTGGGACACACTGGCTGCGTGGGGCGTGTCCGTTTTTATTTCGGCTCCCATGTTAACAGGTTAGAGCTTGCACACTGCCTGCGTGACACGTGCGGAAAACGCGTGCATGCTAGAAATAGAACCGACGCCTATTTTTCACGCGACACGCAAGCGTGTTGGAAGCGTTTCCAGGCAAAATAGAATAGGAAAATATGTTTATATGTTATTTTGTACACGAATACATATTAATAAATTACATTTTTGACAAATTTAGATATAAATATAGGCCTAATTTAAAAATAAATAAATAGGTCTAATTATCAATTTTCAAATATTGCACCTGTCAATACAGAACGACATATTCTGTAGTCTAGTTTGCTGTCAATACTGCTGTGCTGACAGTGTCTTTATCAGTAGGCTTTATATTTATGCTTAACACGAAGTATAGGGCTTGCACAACTCTCTCCCATATGTCGAACAAGGGTGATGCGTGTCAGCAGCGCCGCGTCAGACACGCTTCTGATGTGCAAAGACACAGAAAACGCGACGCAGCCGCCACGCAACAGAAACGCCACGCTTACGCCACGCAGCCAGTGTGCCTCGCTCTCTCCTAGATGAGTTCAAATTTGAGGTCACAAATACTCTGTGACCCGGTGTCTGGCCCGCCGGTTATGCACGGTACGCGCGCCGGTAACTTTCCGCGTTGATTCACGTTTTCGCTGTCACTGTAACACCTGCCAACTTCCTTTTTAAACGCGGGCACCCAACCCTATCGGTAACAACGCTCGTAAACATGTTCCTCTCACGCGCCTGCTCTCAGAACATTTGAGAGACCGGAACGGGAGCGCGCAGTTATCTATCATGCCTTCCTTACAGTTCTGAGTAGCTATCTTCACGAGCTGCACCTCATAGTCTGATACACCCTACAAGGACGCGCCTTTTAAAGGAGCAAACGAATGAGATGTATCTCTTAAAAATATAGATTTTGCTAACATTTATATAATTGTTATATGAAACGAAGACGCGATTGGACTTCCACCTGCTTTCTCTGACGGGGAATAGCCTATTCGTTTGACCGAGAAAAAAAAACCGTATTACGGGGAAAACTTCATTTGGATTTTTTATGGATGACATCTTGACATCTCAGGTTAAACAAACTTACCTGTTCTTTTTCCAAACTACTGCAACTGCAACTGAAGGTCAGGAAAGACTCACCACAAATAGATGTATAAACTGATGAACTTCGTGTGGGATGCATTTCCATCTGTGTTGAGGCTGTTAAACCATAGGTAAAAAAAAAATAATTATGCTAAGATAATTTTGATATAGGTTTCAAAAATGAAATTATTGTTGATATGTATTTTAAATGGTCTTCAGAAATGTTATCATCCTATTTAGGGTTAATTTTGAATCACAATCAAGGGCAAACCTTTTTTTACTCCAGGGATCAAATGTAATTTAAAATATGTCACACACATGCTGCCCTATTATTTTCTCTATTCCACAACTTATGATGGAGAACGGCCTCCCAGGGAAAAGTTTTTTGATGGCCCAATTATATTATCCACATGAGGCATCAGATGGCCTTGATTCAAGTTACAAATAGCATATTTAGATATTATCCCTTTCATGCATGCAATTTGAACTTTTATTTATTTTTAAAAATTACGCATATTTTTCAAAGAGATTTTCAGATGTCCACTTGAGTGGACAGTGTGCGTTTTTGGTTTTAACTGAAGAGATACGATATATATATAAATAATGTGAAACAATAAAAATCTAAAGTATGTTAAATACCTTTATTAGCTGATAATTCTGATAATGTTCAAAATGGACACATTTCTACATAGCTCCTCTCTCTGAGAAAACCTCAGACTGAAATCTACATTGATCTATTGATGTTTTCAGATGGTGGAGAAACTAGCAATCAGGGGCCTCATGTACAAAGACTTGCGTTGAATTCATACTAAAACATTGCGTAGGGACAAAGCTGTAAATGTGCGTACGCACAAAAAAAAAAACAGATGTATGAATCTCTGCGTACGAAGGATCCCACGCATATTCTCTTTGTACATCCCAATTAACGTAAAAATGAGCGCACATGCACGAGCACAACGCCCCACCCAGTCTCCTCCCTTAATTAAATACATTTAAATATGGTAATGAGTCCACTTTGGCAAAAGAAAGGAGTAAGAAAATGGCTAAAGCAAGCGGCAAGAAGCGAAACTTTACAGAAAGTGAATCGGAGGTGCTACTATCGGAGGTAGAAACGAGAAAAAAAAATATTTGGAACTTTGTCCTCCGGAATTAATAACAAAAGGAAAAAATATGAGTGGGAGAGTTTGGCTGATGCTGTCAATGCGGTGGGATCTGAAAGTCGCACTGTAAATGACCTTAAAAAATGGTCTGATATAAAGGTGGACGTTAAATGGAGAACTGCTGCGCACCGACAAAGTGTGGGCAGAACAAGCAGTGGTAAAGGGGTCAGAGAATTGCCTCAATTATTGGTGACACTTTACTCGCTGGAGTAGTATCCGCTGCTGTGGGAGACTCGGATTTACTACAGGACTGCCACGAAGGTAACCAATATTATCTGCACATTTATTGAATGGAAATGTTTCCGATTCACATATGCAAATTCTTCTTCAGATGGCGCCTTTATAGCAATGCGTGTGCAGTCGATCGCTCCGATTACATTAGGAAAACCGGCTATCGCTGCAAATTGCGTTTTAATGTTTGGCTGGTCAACTGCATTATATGGGAATATCATATGCTTTTATATGTTCTTACTTAATTGCATAATTGATAGAATATTCCCATAAGGCTTGTGTGACAATATATGTAAATTATTTTATAAATTGCAAATTAATAGCAATGCATCCCACAGGTGGTAGTGCGATAGACTTGTAGAACAATTCGTTGTGTAATGTTTGCAACTTAACTTCATTGCCTGTAAGAGTCGCCAACGAACAAAAACTATGAGAAATGTACGTACGCCAGACATGAAATTGGCGTGGAGGAACGCACATTCTCACGTTAATTTCACTGTTAGTAGGCTACATCCGACCGTAAGCGTGAAAGCTGGCGTACGCAAAGTTTTTGTGCGTACGCAAGATTGATACATGAGGCCCCAGGTGTTTTCAATCTCATCTGAATGAGCAGTGTTGGGAGTAACGTATTACAGGTTACACGCATTATGTAATCAGATTACTTTTTAATGTAACGAGTAAACCCTTACATGTAACATGCATTATGTAACCAGATTACTTTTCTGATGTAACGAGTAAATGCATTACAAGTAACATAAATTACACATTCACATTACTTTTTTGATGTAACTGCAAATTACATTCTAATAACACAAATACATTTATTTACAGCCAAAAATCTTTTTGCTGAAATATAGCTATATGTATGATCCAATTTAGTTGACAGATGATTAATCAGAATTTGTTTAGAATCTAAATCCAATACTTGGAAATGTTAAGAACCATATGAGTCCCTAGATGTTACTTGATGCTACAACATTTTTTTTTTTAATTAATTAATTAGAGTTTAATTAATTAATGCAAGAGTCTCCTAGGCTAGTCTCTGACTGGCCATGTCCAACTATGCCATCAAAACCTATGCGCAAGAAAGTGTTTTTTGAATAGCTGTCCACTGTGACCTCTATGCATGAAAGGGTTAATAATATTTTCTGCATTGATACACTACATAATTATAGACCAGTGCTTATGTTGTTGTGTGCGTCCATCTGTATGTCTGTGCCAGTGTCAGCTCCCAATTGAGATAGACATGTTTTGGGCCAGATGTCCGTGTTAGACATATGTGCTGTTCCTCTGTGACTTGAAACTAGTTAGTGAGCTTAGTGTAATACCTAAGTGTGTAATACCTATTAAAATGATTCACCTCCCTTGAACTTTTTTGTATTTAATTTATTGTATTGTATTCTTATATATATATATGCTAGTGATCATGACAAAACCCCCTATATTGTCAAAGAAAAAAAACATACATTTTGCTAAATTCCTTTAAAAAAAAGTTTGAGAATTACCCTTTCTTACCCAAATCTCAGATTTATGTATTAGATTAGATTTGGGAATCCATGCATCTGGTGAAGTTCATAATTAAATAGTAAAAAAGGAACAATTAAGAATCTGTCATCCAAAATATCACAAAAATGCCAAGAGGGCTGTGGCACTTACTGTTTTGCACACTTCATGAAATCAGTTTCATAAATTTGTTATTTGCGCATTGTGGATGGTCTGATAACCATGAAGATCAACAAGAAATTTTTTTTTGTAAAGTGATATAAAGGAGAGCACTGACAATGCTATTGACAAGGACTGATTTTGTTATTTCTTTCCAGCCAGTGCAACACATGCTTTTTACATGAAGCTTCTGATGTAAAAAGCAGCAGATGACCAGCAAGTAAGCAGAACAGGAAATCTTCCTACATCCGTTATGTTAGCTAACAGCTAAAACTATCATCAGCCCTGAATCAATCCTGTCCAAACATGAATGAACCCTTTCCACTTATTTGAATAAATGTGATCCAAACCGAATCCTAAAGAAAGCTTGATCTCACAGTGAAAGCAGATTGTCTCTGACATAAAGAGATGAAACGTGAACGTTTTAAGCCCCCGCATCCAGATGACCCTCTGTGCTGCTGTGGAGACATCGACCAGCAAAGAGAGTACTGCTGCTGTGACTGTGAAGAACTTGATGATGCCTGTGAAAGGTCAGAGGTCAACCATTTAACCATTCATGGCAGGGAGGGGAAGTTTGTCATTGCATTTATTCATATAAGCTTTCTAAAGAGTAGTTCACACAGAAATTATTCTAGGAATTAATTTTGTCCTCGTTTACTCACCTTCACTTTTTTCCAAACGCTTTTTTATCTGTGGAACAAACAAGGAGATCATTTGCAGCTGATATTTTCCATGCAACAAAAGTCTGTGAACGTGTGTAAATGATGACAAACCTTTAATTTATGGGTGAATCCATCAATTTTTATTTGTTTTGCTCTTTTCAATGAAAACATCTTTATTTCCTCTGTCATCCCTTCTCATTAGGTTACTCAAAGGAGAACCAGACAAGCCAGACATCTTCTCTCGTTTCATTTCTCATATGGCTGATTGTTTGGGTTTGCCATGTTGTGCCATAGGACCCGTTCGATTGGAGCTCTCTGTTTTACCTCCCATATTATTAATTCCTGGCCTGTTGCGAGTAGCGGCAATTAATTGTATCTTGGGAGTTGTAGTCTTAACTGCCCTACCAGGACTGGTGCTTTGGTATTACTATGTGACTCACAAAAGGAAAAGACGCACATTGTTTTTCCTTAGTTTGGCACTTTTCTCCCTTGCCTATATGTACTACCTTTTCCTTGCTGAGATCGTTCCCAGGGGAGACGTAAGTAATCTGCAGCTGGTTACCGTGACGACAGGCATGATGTTGACGCTTATCTCCCTTGTGCGCACCAAACAGGGACCAGGCCTTGTCAAATCCCAATCATTAGCTCTGGGAATCAACAGTAGCTCTACAACCAATCAGAGCACAACCTTACCCAGAGACTCTACCACCTGCAATGGAATCAGCCAGTCAAAGGGGGAGAAGGAAGGAAAGAAGAAGTCATGCCCTGTGTGCAGACTGGTTCGCCCACCAAGAGCTGGGCACTGCAGGATCTGTGGGGCATGTGTCCTACGAATGGACCACCACTGTGTTTGGTGGGTTTCTCATTCCTTCTTCTGTGAAAATTGCGTATGAACACTTTATTCTCAATGTGAAGTGAATTATTATTATGAATTATTTAAATATTCTGGAAACTAGAGAAAAAGGGTGTGCACTGGGGCCATTTTCTATATGCAGTAGGGTAACGCATTACAAATAACTTGAGTCACGTAATCAGATTACTTTTTTCAAGTAGCCTAACTAGTAAAGTAACACATTACTTTTAAATTTACAGCAAAATATCTGAGTTACTTTCAAATAAGTAACGCAAGTTACATGATTTTCCATTTATTGACTGAAAGCTCTTCTGTCCCTATTGTGAGAGAAATCGTGAGTAAGTGCAGGCTTTGTGTGCGCTGTGTAAACATGTTATTGTAGTTCTAGACTAAATTTGAGCATCTCACTTGCACAAAAACAGATTCAGTATTACTTAAAATTAATAAAAACAGTGAAATGCAATCCCAGAATATTAGCAAACCTGCAATAGTTAATTTAATTTAAAAATATTAAATTACACAAATATACTTTATGTATTTAATCTCACTTTATTAACCAATTAGCCATTGTTCGTTGATCCACTTCAACCATGCCAATAAGCATAAATGACTTTAGATATTGCTGGAGTAAGCTTGTTGAATTTTCTTCTCCATCCTATTCGTCTTCAATCCAGAATGGAGCACAGCTGAAAGTTTTTTTTAAAACGGCGCCCTCTACTGTACGGTTGTGAATTTGCATTTCCTTCAACTTGAAGCTTATTCATTTCACTTTTGGTGTGAAAGGTCCTTTACATTTGCCAAAAATATAACTTTTTTTGTTGTTATTAAAAACACAAACAAGCAAGCCCAGTCCAGGTGAGAAGAAGTAAAGCAAAAGTAATGAAACACATTACTTTCCATAAATAGTAACCAACGGTATTAGTTAATTATTATTAGCTATTAGCTATTAGTTTGGGAAGAAACGCAATATTGTGATGCATTACTTTTAAAAGTAACTTTCCCCAAGACTGTCTATATGTGTATGTGTCTTTCAATGACAAAATTATCTGAATCTACACTTCCATTCAAAAGTTCTCAAGTTCTCAAAAGTACGCACAGGCTGCATTTATTCTGTCAAAAATACAGTAAAACAGTAATATTGTAAAATATTGTTACAATTCATATAACTGTTTTCCATTTTAAATATATTTAAAAATGCAATTTATTCCTGTGATGGCAAAGCTGAATTTTCTGCATCATTACTGCATCGTCACATGATCCAGAAATCATTCTAATATGCTGATTTGGTTCTCAAGAAACATTTCCTTTTATCAATGTTAAAACAGTTGCGCTGCTTAATTTTTTTGTGGATAGTATTTTTTAAATGATTATCATATTTAATTATTAATTATTCATTTTTAAATTGAAAACCCAACATAAATAAAAGTCCTGATGTATGGAGAGAGAGTAAAGTGGCAATTCATGATGTTCACATCTTGGTGTCAGAAACTCACTATTGCTTTTTAATTTTAGATATGTTCATTAAAAAATATCACTTTATGTTTGTACTTGTTGGATCATCAATCAAAAGAATATGTTTTATATCAAATATTAATTTTCATGTCATTATTTTGGCTTCATGCACATCCCTAGTATAGAAATAGTTGGACAATTCCAAAATGAATTGTAGGCCATTCCCTTAGCATTATCATGCCAGGTTTTTTCAATTCTTTTTCTGATCTTTTCACAATTCTACGCATGTGTACATTACCTCATCACACACACATATGTTCAAGCTGATTCCCAAAAGACGTCACTGGAGCAGGGCAGGCTGGAGAGACATGTGCAAAGGCCACAGGAACGCAGCTTTCAGCGCAGTAAAGGGAGATCTCGCCAGGCCAATCTGTCTCTGTGCTGCTTCAACACACACAGGCACAAATAAAAACAGGAACATGCCATAGACTGTAAAATGTCATTCTTATTAAAGCCACATTTAAGACAGAGAAATTAGTGTAACTGTTCTTGACTTGGTTTTCGGTATTAATATGTCTGTATGCGTGTTTACATGACTGCTTCCATTTTGTGTCTTTGTGTGTGTGACTCTCCACGACAGGATAAACAGCTGTGTAGGCCAAGCCAATCACAGGCAGTTCATTTTGACTCTTCTTCTCTTCCTATTGACATCCTTCTACGGGATTAATTTGGTGTTACGGAGTGTATGTCCTCGACAGAGTCTATTCACAGCCATGTTATACTGTCCCGGAGTCTACAACCAATACAGGTACACCATCCACTACTTTTCTTTTTTTTACATACAGTATACATGTGTTTAATGGAAATATGCACATACGCAGTGTTTTCAGCCTAATATAACACATTTGTGTGTGTTTGTGTGTGTAGCACAGCCCTGTGCTTTACATGTGTGTGGTACAGCGTTATCATAACGGGTGGTCTGCTCCACCTGTTCATCCTTCAGATTATCAATGTCAGTTACAACGTAACAGAACGCGAAGCTCAAATTGCTTTGCGCAACAAAACCGGCAGACGGCGCTTTTGTGGCCTGGTTGTGGAGACTGGTGTCTATTCACGAGGCTTCCTCCAGAACTGGATTCAGTTCCTCACAATGAACACGGATGAGAATGAATACCCCTTCACCTTCACAGACATGGTATGACACAAGGGACTACAGGCATGATCCTGGGTAGTATTTAAGCCTTAATGATGCGGTATGTTGTACACAACTGTGTTTAGGCCTAAAAAGTTGGTTGACACATGTACCTTGTTTGCATCAGGCAGAACGGTTCTTATTATGGACAGTATGGAATTGGCAAGCAGGAAGTTCTAGGCAGTCAGTTTAAATTGATGAAAACATATTTAATGCTTGTGTTTTTTGTATTTTTGGGAATGGGGGTTATTCCAGTCGTCATGTACACTGATGAGCCAAAACATTATGTCCAGTCACAGGTAAAGCGAATATTAATTGGTTATCTCCTAACAAGGCCACATATTAAGGTTTGGGTTGATTAGATGGTAAGCAAACGTGTTGGATGCAGAAGATATGGGCGGGAATAAAGATCTGAGCGACTTTGATAAGGGTTAAATTGTTATGGCAAGGTGACTAGTCAGAGTATCTCTGAAACGGCAAGGATTGTGGGTCGCTCCTGGTTAGCAGTGGAGAATTTACCAACAGTGGTCCGATGAGGGACAAACCACAAACCAGTGACAAGGTGTTGGTCGCCCAAGGCTCATCGATGCACAAGGGCTAAAATTTTAATGTTATGGGAGGAATGTGTCAACGCACAGTACATCGCACTCTTCTACGTATGGGGCTGCATAGCCGCAGACCAATCAGGGTGTCTATGAAAACCCCTGTCCACCGCCTATGGGCAAGTGAGCGTCGGAACCGGACCTTAGAGCAGTGGAGCAGTGGTCGCCTGGTCCAATGAGTCGCACTATCTTTTACATCATGTGGACGGCTGTGTACGTGTGCGCGGTTTACCTGGGGAAGTGATGGCACCAGGATGAACTGTGGGACGATGACAAGCCGATGGAGGGAGTGTGATGCTATGGGAAATGTTCATTGTTAATGTGGGAAATAACTAACAACAATGACAATATGTATATATATATATTTAAATGTAGTCAGCAAACTCAAAAACCCTTTACTTTTCAGCAGTATAGAGTTCTTTGTTCTTGGACAAGGTGAGACAACTTTTGGGGTAATTCTGTTGGTCTGACATGGGTTTTAATATTACTTAGTATTTGAGACTCAAAAGGTTTCGTAAACTGGAAAATTTGTAGTTGCTTTTTTTACAGTGCAGACCTCAATCCAACTGAACATCTGTGGGATGTGCTGGACCAATAAATTCAATCCACTGTGGCTCCACCTCGCAACCTACAGGACTTGAAGGATCTGCAACTAATGTCTTGTTGCCAGAAACCACAGGATGGCTACAGGGGTCTTGTAGAGTCCATGCCTCAGTGGGTCAGTGCTGTCAGCACACGGAGGACCAACAGCATTCTAGGCAGGTGGTCATAATGTTTTGGCTTATCGGAGTATGGGCATATTCAAATAGGTCAAAGTGTTATGCCACCACAGCAACTATTTCATGAAATTAAACTGCCTGGTCGCACATATAATAAATCTTTGCCCATAAAGGTTGTAACTTTATAGCATATGATCAAATTGTATGAATGCAACATGCTGCAATGATCAAACATAGGTAACTTTGTAATCTTAGTAGCAAATCAAGTGTGTTTTAATGACAATTGTAAAAAATATTAATAGTATAAGTTTTATCTGACGATCAAAACCCAGAAAATAAATGTCACAATCTGAAATGTTCCTGCATTATTGCAATTAAGAAATGTTTCAGTGATTGTTAGATATTTATAGATATTTATGACAATGGTTGATCATTATAGGAGAACTGAACTGAGCTGGACGATGACATCACTGTTTTCTCTGTTTAATTAATAATAACTTAACTAATAATTAATGATTTTTACAATGGAAATGAATCAACACTGAACTTACTTAAACTAGAAAATGACTTTCTTCTAGAGCTGCTTTATAGCCAAAACAATCTTTGCTGCATTATTTTCCTGTTATCACAATAAAGCTGCTTAGAAACAATCTGTATTGTAAAAAGCGCTATATAAGGTGACGACTTGACTTTATAAATATTATATTTAAAATATTAAAATAGTTCACCTATGAAGTTCTTTCATCAATCACTCACCTTTGTGTTATTTCAAAGTTCTCTTGATATTTCATAGGATGAGGGTGTTGAATAGAGACAGACATTATTGTCTAGATATGTCCTTTTAAAGTGGGACATCCATTGAAACCTTAAAACTATAGTTCACCCAAAAATGAAAAATTCTGTCATCATTTAAGGGAGAGGATCATTTGAAAAATGTCTGTGGTGTTTGTCCATAAAGTGGTGACCAATGTCCAATATACTCACTGTTATGTTGTTCCAAACCAACTGACTTTGCCCTTACAATGAAAGTCAATGGGGCCCAGAGTTGTTTTGGACGCCACTGACTTTCCTTTGTCTTTCACAGAAGACCAATGAAATTCAGTGAGGTTCAAAACAACATTAGACACCATCATATGGACATAAATAAATAAATAATAAATAAAAAAAAATAAAGTAATACAGGTTTAGAATGATATGAGGCTGATTAAATGATGACGAAATTTAATTTTTTTGGGGTGAATTATCCCTCTAAATCTGAAAAAAAAAAAAAACTTAGAAAGATAGAACACAGATTTATCAACCTGCCAAGTGCTAGTAAACCAAAAAATACATTTTACACCAAATATATAATCCTTGTAATTGTAAATATGCTGCTATTTGTAGGGTACTCTCTCAGGACAAATGATGGTGTACACTTTTCTGTTATGACATTTTTCTGTGTTCAGTGCTCACTGAACAACAGTGTGTTAAGTAATGCTGAGGTGTACTTTACAGTTCTTTATTGTCATTAAATTAATGGTCATACATCATTAAGTATATATAAAAATCAAGATAATGTGTTTAAATGAATTCTGTTATTTACAGTACATAGCTTCCACTCACTAAAGTATGAGGCATTGGTTGTGTTGATTATGCAAAAAGGTCATGAGTGACCTACCTATGCAGCGGAGAGAGACAGGAAGTGGTTTTATAGCCCAAATGCCTCTGTGCAACAACAAGTTAGAAAACAAGACGGAGAAAACACAAGAACATATTTGCATGAGTGCTTTAGACTGCACTTTCTCCTAAAATGTGCTAAATTAAGTGAAATGCCATGAGACTCATTTTATATTTTAATTTAAAAATTACAATTTTAATTTATAAAGGTTGATATGAACAATGTACAGTTTATTTATTTTTATTTTTAAACAAATTGCATTGTACAAAAAGTATCAATCGCTGGCTACTTTAAATACAACATCGAATTCTTAGGCACAATCGTACCTCTTCTACTAGTTCTTAGATGAGGTACTTTACAGGAAGTTGTTTTTAAAGATAAGATTTACTGAAACCCTAGCCCACACTTAATGGGCTATAGAGCTACATGCAGGTTGTCTTTGTGGTTACTTACTCTCTACGCTGAAAAAAAGCATTAGACAGCATCACACGTCCAGCATAGCTTAAGACACCATGAGGATCGGACAGACGAACCCATCTCTATTATCTGAACAACACCGGACCCACCTGTTGATATTATTCATAACCCTTATAACAGGTATGAGATGTGACTGAGACACACAGACAGAGAGAGGCTTTACTATGGTTTTTGTTGTTTTTGAAAAAGATGTCTTTGAAATAAGTCTTGTATGTGAACCAAGGCTGCATTTATTTAATCACAAATACAGTAAAAACAGTAATATTGTAAAATAACTGTTTTTTGTTTTAATATTTTTTCTAATATATTCCTATAAATGTATTCATATAATGGCATTAGCTACACTTTCAGCAGTCTTCAGTGTCACATGATCCTTCAGAAATCTTTTTAAAATGCTGATTTGGTGCTCAAGAAACATTTCTTAATATCAATGTTGAAAACAGTTGCTGCTTAATATTTTTAAATCATGTGAAAAGATTTTTTTTATGAATATAAAGTTCAAAAGTTTACTTTTGCTTTTACTTTCTTTAAAAAAAAAGAAAATGTATTCCTCTTTAAACTTTTGAACTGTATTAATCTTGTGATGTATATAATGAAATATATTTTAATGAAGTAAGAACACAACTGAACTGTTAAAAGAAGGAAACTGAGGCAGTTATACAGGAAGAAAAGCAAATACGGGTTTACAAACACCTGACAGAGTTTTTTTAAAAAAAAAAATTCATAAACTGTTAAAAAACAGATTTACCGATCAAACTGAGAAAAAGCTGATAAATGATGCTGTTCAGTTCAGGTCTGAAAATTGCTGATTGTGCCATTTATTTCTCTCTTGCACAAACTCTTTGTTTTTCATAGGGGCCTTTACAGATGAAGATGTGATTCGAGCTCCTTTGGGTGGGAGTGCGACTTTTAAATTCAAGGTGACAAAAAACATGACAGTAAGCCTCGCTGAATGGAGCAGGTGTCCGGATCACAAGGTTTTTGTGTTTAGCCCCATCCATGGACTCACTATAGTTAACAACAACTATGCTGGTCGTCTTTTTGCAAAATCAAACAGCGTTATACTGGAAAAATTACAAGAGAGCGACTTTGTGACTTACTGCTATAAACTCAGCACTTTCCCGCAAGGGAGTCTTCAAGGACAAATTAATCTAGTGAAAAGTACAGAAAATGGTAAGAATAATTATCTTCCTCAACATAACTCCAGGCATGCAGCTTGCCAGTTAGCTAAAAAATAAACCCATTTTTGTTCCTACAAATGACATTATATATTCTATTTAAATTATACAGTCAAATTATAATTATAACCAATATGGCCATTTACCATATTCACACCCATATCTGACTATCATTTAACATTCAGAATCAAGATGAGGCACACAACACAGAACAAGCATAACACAATCGTCAAAATGTGCTGTGCTTTGTTCTACTGTTGTTCCACTACTGAAACGTATTCAATTAAAACTATATAAAAAAAAATAGTAACTAATAGTAGAAATAAATAAACTAGTAGTAATAGTTTTGCTTAAAACAAAGAATATAATGGATGTAACATAAACCTAAATGCAAATCTCTGACAAACTTTTACATGCGCGATACAAAAAGGTGAGGGATACTGTCACAAACGGGGCTTAGTAAGGGCACGATGAAGGAGTAAGAACAAAAATAAATCTTTAATAAATCCAAAATTAACACTGAGGAGCTTACAGGAGAATAACAACAACCACGGAAAACACTGACGACAAAACACAATGAAACACAGGAAACTGAGGGCTTACATGGGAATAATGAACAGAAACAGAAGCAGAAGAACACTAACCATAAACAAACCAGTGGCAGGAAAACGAGAACAAAGGAAACAGGTAGGCTACATGAACTAGAACTAAGCCAAAACAGAGCATACTTGGTACAGATACACTGTAAAAAAGTTTGTAATTTTAACTGTGAAAGACAAAACGCAACAGCAAAAACCTGTTAATTGGCTAACGGTAAGTGTAATAAATCTAACCGTACATTTTTCTAATTTTACAGTGAAATACTGTTAAATGTATTTTTGGAAGTAAAAAAAAATCATCTTATAATTTGCAGTGAAAAAAACATAAATGGACATTCACAGAATTGCCTTCTTCACATTTGATGTTTTTTTTAATTTTTTAAATAATTATGTTTCTTATTGTTTTTTTCTTATCAGTTATGTACATAAGGGTTTTATGCTTATGTTATCTTATGTTGTTAATGTTTATTGCAATATTTTAGTGTCAACATGTTTTACCATGATGGTGTTTCTTATCTGTGTGCATGAAACTTGTGTGCATGACGGCTAGAAAAGCTACCTGTAGTGAACTAATATTCTTCATATGTTTTTTTCTGTACCATTTGTGTTATTATGGTGGATGTCATATGCTGTTAGATTACAAAACAGATTTTAGTTGCAGCATGCTTGCTAATTCAGCAAAAAATATACGTTTTTTTTAACTGTGTAACGAAGTAGAGTATCTGTGAATTTATGTGAAGTTCTGTTTCTGCATATTCTTATAGTTAGGTTTGTTATATATTTTGAATCGTTTGAACTATATCAGTTGAATTTAGATTTAGTGATGTTTGTTTATGCATAGGCCTGAATTTTTTTGCACTAATAAGAAGGATAATAGAAAAACTTGAATGAAAAAAAAAATGAAACCTTGTGTTAATCTTCTCTCAGGTCTCCCCATCACAGTGATGATCTC
Organism: Gila orcuttii; assembly: GCA_026230005.1. Classification (NCBI taxonomy): domain Eukaryota; kingdom Metazoa; phylum Chordata; class Actinopteri; order Cypriniformes; family Leuciscidae; genus Gila; species Gila orcuttii. Next base: position 17,632,752 of record JAPDVR010000004.1, read on the forward strand.
GGTGGGTTGTGGCATTGGTCTAATAGCACTATTTGGAATCATCGCTGGAGTGGTTTGCTATAAGGTAATAATCTCAAAATTAGTCCACATTCTAAAGAAAGATGAAGAATAAAAAAAGAGAGAAAATAATCTATTAAATTTAATGCAACAATTTATGACCGAACAGTGAATGATTTGCAAAGAAATACATTTTTCTCATTTTTCATGAATAATGTTGAATGTGTGTGCCACCCTTATAACAAAGACCTGGAATGCCTTCTATAAATGTGTCTTAGTAAAGTCATGTTTCATGGATGTGCCACACCAAATGTTTATTTCGATCAATGTCTCTTCCATCAGAAGAGGAGAAGTAACCCATCATTGAATCCTGGAGGCCTTCCCAGTGGTCAGTCCAACAAACCCAAGAGCACTCGCACAAAGAGTGAGGAAGAGTTGCAGAATGAGGACTGCAATTATCTGAATATTACTTAACTCAACATGTCTAAAAACAATGGAATTTCCCATGGAGAAAATATGTTGTTCATTTCCCATCATGATAACATTGGGTGGACTAGAGAGGAAAGAAATAATGAAAATATGACTAGGAAGATTAGAATTTTATTGGCAGTTAAGTTTTGGCCATTGATCTGGCCACAAGTTTGATTAATTAGGGTAATATATAAGTAATTTAGTTAAGTCCATGAGTTGTAATTGTGATTAAAGTCTTCTATGTTGTTGGTCTGAAGTGTTAGGGTAATAATCAATGTAAACTGCAGAAGTCAAAAGTGTAAATAAATAAATAAACAAAAAATCTCCATAATTTATCCTACCAACTTGCCTTACCCTTGTTGTTCAGATAGTGGCAGTGTATTAAATTATTCTAGGTTAGGCAAGGGTGCATTGCATATAAATAACTGTGTTTTTAAAATAAATAACCAACTGTAACAACTCTAAGACAATTACTAACAATAATGTGATTAATAACTTAGTAGAAGTATGTGAAGTTTCCTTTTTTTGTGTTGAGAAATGGCATTAGTTACATGTGGCACATTTTATTCAGTTTCTGATGACAAGAAAAGCAACTTCCTGACTTCTGAGTGATCTTTCTATTTTAAACAGTTCATCAGCAGGAGGAGCAGAATGATTGCCTTTTTCATCATTTGAAGTTTGATTTCCACTCTGTCTGATCTTTTGCTCTGGCTCCTTTCAAGTTCTGATGACATCATTTACTGATTGACCTAATTAATCATGCCGTCACACAATGCAGTCATTAATACCTAATACAGGTAAACACATCTCATGTCACTGCTTCCTATTCAGAAATGAAAAGATAACAAATAAAGAGGTTTTGTACAAAGCAACATAATAAATTGTAGGACGTGATGCAAAGCGAAACCGGTAACATCGGGTGTCTTTTAGGGTCTAACCAAGGGTTTTGCCATTGTTAAACTTAACTGGCAAGTAAATTCAGATTCTCACTCCATCAAACATCAGATCACAGATTTCTTTTAAGTTTGATTTTTCTGCTATGTTGAATGCAGGAAATATCAGGTTGTGCAGTGGTTTTTGCTAACTGTCAAAGGTTTGTGTTTAATTAATGATTTTATTATAAACCAAATCCTTTGATTTGACACTATTTAATAATGACTCACTCAAACCACCATCCTTAGAGACTACCACTTATATAACACTGTATTAAATAAACATTACAAATTCATGAATCTTTTTGGAGATGTTCCTGCATGGAGATTCAGAAATAATATTTAGTAGGCTACATGTTCTTCAACATATTAAGAGCAAAAAGGTTTAAACTTGAAAAGCAAGACAATTTGTATGCAAATTATGTCACATGTGCACGTTTCTGCAACTGAAAGACCACGATCAAGCTTAGATAATGCCAGTACTGTGGCTGGTAAATGTAGTATTTTAAGAGTCATACAAAACACAAGCCACTGATTATGTTTCAAACGCTTAGCTAGGGAATTTTAAGTGTTTTCACTTTGATTATTTTCCGCCTGAGCATGTTGGGTTTGTCAGACACAGACACGCTTCTATGACAAGCACAAACAAAACGTGAAAATGTACACAGAAAGAGCAAAGCACCAAACAAAGAGTCTCATAAAGAGAATATTTTTTTTTTTTAACCAGCAATTAAAACATATAATTACAACTAAATCGTGAACGACGATTTAAAAAAAAAAATGAACACAGACAAAGCGTTTTCGGATGTAACTTTTAATCTTGTTAGAGCAAGCCCAGTCTCAGTGATGAGTGCTCGATCTTGTGACGCTGGATCACATGAATGGATGAGATTCTGACTTCACATGATTGGCTGTAAACACTTGGCTTATCATCACCCTCAGCCAATGAGATGACGCCTCTATGTTCAGGCATGCTTTAAAAACCACTCTGTAAACAATGACAGTCAATCATTTCGTTCGTTGGTGCAAAGTAAGTTTATTCTTCTAATTTCGGAGTTGCTCAAATTATATTTAGGCTACCTGGGTTTAGTGGATAAATTGCCTTAGTATAAATTGTGCATTTGCTTGTTTAAACTTAACTTTAAAAGAAGCTGTCTAACTATTTTCTGGTGATGCTTACAAATGTTGAACGATTTATTATGCGTTGTATACATGTGGCTTTGTTACCTGTACACGTTCAGTGTGTTCTCAACATGGAATAACTATTGGAATGCGCAGAGGTTTTGCTCCTTGTAATTGGATAAAATGTTTATTGCTGTAGTCTGTGTAACTCACCTCTGTGATTATTCCTTTTAAATTGAGTCTTGTTTTCTTCTGTCACAGGCTTCGAGGCAGGATGATGTTTGCCTCGCTCCTCACGCTATGCATGAGTGCAGTGTTTGCTGCTCCAAGCTTAGACCAGGAGTTAGATGACCACTGGCACCTCTGGAAGAGCTGGCATGGAAAAAACTACCACGAGGTGGGTAGCACTAACTAGAGCTTGTAACCAGACATCAGCTTCAACACAAAGGAAATGCAATACACGTCTTTATACAGAAATTCTATTTTGCAATGGCTAAAATGTCTGCTTCAGAAAGAAGAGGGTTGGAGGAGAACTGTGTGGGAGAAGAACTTCAGAAAAATTGAGTTGCATAACCTTGAGCACTCCGTGGGCAAACACACCTTCCGACTGGGCATGAACCAATTTGGTGACATGGTAAGCATTTTTTTTCGGTGGCATTTTGTGACTGGATCTGTTGTAAAATGTAATCCTTTTCATACTTAATCAACACTGGGATCAATTGTTACCTTTATGTCTGCTAGGCATTTTTTTTTTTAATTAAGCCTTTTGTTTGCATCCTCCCTCTTAGACAAATGATGAGTTCAAACAGGCGATGAATGGTTACAGTCATGACCCCAACCGGAAGTCAAAAGGCTCATTGTTTCTGGAACCCAGCTTTTTTGAAGCCCCCCAACAAGTTGACTGGAGAGAGAAGGGTTATGTTACCCGTGTTAAAGACCAAGTAAGCAATTTATCAAACTGGTTTTTAGATCTTTTGTTTATACTGTATCTGTTAATGTAAAATGTGCATGTATTGCTTCACTGTTTGGTAACAAATTTCTGTTTCCTGATCCTAGAAACGGTGTGGATCTTGCTGGGCTTTCAGCTCAACGGGTGCCTTGGAGGGTCAGCTGTTCCGTAAAACGGGAAAGCTGGTTTCTTTGAGTGAGCAAAACTTGATGGACTGTTCTAGGCCGGAGGGCAATCATGGCTGTGATGGAGGCCTCATGGACCAGGCCTTTCAGTATGTTCAGGACAACAATGGGCTGGATTCTGAGGAGTCATATCCCTACCTTGCAACAGTAAGAATCAGTTGTGCTCTTTCTGATTGGAGATGCTAGTGAATCTATAGTGTGTCAAGGCCCCTTTTTTTTTTAACCCAGGTATCACTGAGTATTTATTTTTATCACATGCAATGCACAATGTCTGTCTTTTGTACTCCCAGGATGATCAGCCATGCCACTACGACCCCCGTTATAATGCTGCCAATGACACTGGTTTTGTGGACATTCCCAGTGGTAAAGAGCATGCTTTGATGAAGGCTGTTGCTGCTGTGGGTCCTGTAGCTGTTGCTATTGATGCTGCACATGAATCCTTCCAGTTCTATCAGTCTGGTAGGTGGTTGATAAACCTGAGAACAGACTAAATGTATAGTTGTATAAATTGTATGCACAACCATTACAAAACTACATGGCTTGCCTTTAAACCTAAATCAAATGGACAGTCTCTTTTGTGGTTTAATTTCTTTCTAAATGTTCTACTCTAGGCATCTACTATGAGAAGGAGTGCAGCAGTGAAGAACTTGACCATGGAGTCTTGGTGGTTGGTTATGGTTATGAGGGTGCTGATGTTGCTGGGAAGAGATACTGGATTGTAAAGAACAGGTATGATTTAGCCTACTTCTGATTTCCTCTTAATGATGCACAAGTTTGATTTTTGAATAACACTTAAAACCGCAGGCACAACCTTAAATGCATGCTTTGTTCTGTATCTTTAGCTGGACTGAGAAATGGGGTAACAAAGGCTACATCTACATGGCTAAAGACCAAAAGAACCATTGTGGCATTGCGACAGCCGGCAGCTATCCTCTAGTATAAGGCCACTGGGCTGTTCTCTGCGTTCTGGAAATGCCAGTTTATTGGCCTTTGTGGTTTCTTTTAATTTTATTAAATCTTGTGATGCATTTAGTTCTTTTGAACACCTGCTTTGCCTGTTTTTATTTTGTGCTTTTACAAGGCAATTTTATTGTTTTAATTTGAAACACTGCCAGTATGTTTGTAGCAAGGTGTTTTTTTTTTTTTTTTTTTTTTATCTTTCTTGGTATGCAGTAATCTATCAGATGTCCCCATCTTGATCCTGTGAACAGTTTTCTATTGTAATAGTTTCACTGTATTTGCTTCTTGACATTCTTTTGAGCAATGTTACATGTGTGAACCTGGCTTGTATTTGAGTGTTCCAAGAATGTGTACAAATGCTATGCTCTATCTTGATCTGTAAAAGGGGTAAATATTAAACTTGCTTGTATGAAAAGCCATGGGAGTCTGTTTCTGTGCACACGGGATCTCAGGCAAAAGTGGTCCGTCTGTAAGCAGCCCATAATGTGGTTTAAAAAATATTGCTTGGGCCTTCTTTTCTTTGAGGAGCATTAACTTAATAGTGTATAAACCCACTTTCTCATTGCTGTTAAAAGGACTGGATTAAAACATTCTCTCATTGTACTGCATTAAATGCTATGCTGTGTAACCTACCCACCTTATAAATATAAGAGTGTTAGGCAATAGATTAGTTTTAAATTTCAAACCAAATGTTTGACCATGGCAGCAGGACCAAACTAATGTGCTAAAGGTTGCAGAATACTATAACGCTTAACGTCAGCTGTAAACAAAATTATTAGGATGTTTATGCAAATCATAAATATGCTATTATACCCATGCAAACTTGCATTTTCCTTAATTGAGCTTAAGATATGGTTTTTAAAATCAAGATGAAACAAAACTAAAGGAGGTTACATACTGGTTGATCTCTGGTTCTTTTGTCTTGAACTAGGGCTGTTTGTTAATGTGACCTTGATTCTTTTATGGAATATTGCAACATTTATTATAGGCTAAGTGATTTTATCCATTACATGCATGTATTTTTTTTATGTGCCCTTGAAAGCAAAATAACTTCCACTCCCTCCTGCAATGACATTAAGTGGTGCAGGTAGGACATTACTTTGTAGGCCAAAACGCAGAATCGAGTTAGCATTTAGCTTTTTCGTCCTGAATTCAATGGGGTTTTGGTTAAATGGCTGAAAGTCTGTGGTTAACACAAGCTCAATACACTTTCATGTTTTATTCAACGACATAAAATACATACATTATTACCCCACTTGTAATTTTTTGAAGCTGTTAGGTGTCTTGAAAAAGTTGCTAACAAGTGGCTAAATGGGACTACAGAGGCTGTCGATGAGATTAAACGTCATCACGCCAAAAAAAGGTACGCTCAGCGCCGTTTAACGGCTCTGGGTACACTCAGTCCGCTTTTACAGCATCGTTATGTTATAATTGTGCTTTTACAAACTATTTTAACTCAAACGTTCTGGGAAAATGTTTTAAGATAAAAACTAAAAGTTGTCGGAAGCTTAGTGATGGTGACGTAGAATTCGTGAGTCCGTGGTGTAGTTCGTTTATAACCTAGCTTTAGCTTTTTACTACTGGTGACTGCATTTAGGCTTCAAAATTAATAAAAGCTGTGTTAATCTGTGATAATTATCTTAATGGACAAAACGTGCAAGCCTATTGAAAAATCTTATTGGGTTTTTGTCGAGGGGACCAGCATGCTGTTAATAACTGCCAGTTGGCCTACAAAATGACGTCACATCTGGACTTTTTTTTAAGCATAACATTTTCCGATTAATATATCACTATATTTTCTATTTTTTATTGTGACTTGATAAATAAATAAATTAAAGAACACGTTTTTGCGTTCCACTGCATGGCTTTTTTTAATGTAAACATGCACTATGGATGTCTTTTAAAAAAAGCATTTTAAAAGCGCCATGATAAGTTAAAAGAAAAACTTCTAAGCCTAAAGTGTTATTGAATCTTACCTCGTAAATCTACAGTTGGACCGCAAGATATGCGCGCGCATCTCAGCAGTACTACTTGTGGTAGGGAGCTGTTGGCGGGAGCTAGAGCTTGTAAACAACAACCCAAGATGCTTTTCCCGTCTATCAAGAGCGTAGTTATTGAAGTAAATCCGCGTTTGTTTAGTTACACTTGGTGCTTTTAAAGTAGCTGCAGTTGTCAAAAACACAATATTTGTCTGTTCTTGCATTAATACATAGAATGACAGCGTCAAAAAATGCAGAGGTTAGTAATTTTGTAGTCAGTCAAATAGCATTTAAACCGATTGTTTGTCTACTGAAAAAGTTTACATTTCTTCTTCTGTACAGGATTATATAACAAATTGATTAAAATGATTTATAAATGGATAGTTATTTATAAATAAAGTATAAATATTAAAATATCCAGAAAGTGTGCAAAAATCTAAATCACAATAATAAAATATAAGACACTTAGTACACTCAGGTGCTGAGGGTTAGTATGTAAGAATTCTAAAAAAATTTTTTACTATATTTATTATATTATTATATTTTATATATTTCTTTCCCTTTCAGAGACTCATTACATACAGCAGGGATCACCAACCCTGCTCCTGGAGAGCTACTGTCCTGCAGACTTCAGTTCCAACCCTGTTCCAACACACATGCATGTAATTATCAAGTAACCCTGAACAGCTTGATTAGCTGGTCCAGGTGTGTTTGATTGGGGTTGGAGGTAAAATCTGCAGGACAGTAGCTCTCCAGGACCAGGGTTGGTGACCCCTGAAATACAGGGCCAGGCTGTGGAGAAAGTTCCAAGCTGTGATGTTAATGGTGATGCTTCAAGATCTGATGAAACAAGGACAGCAAGGGTACTCAATGTATGCATGCACAACACAGATGTACATACGTTTGCATTTTGTTGGTTGGTGTGGATTTGGCACCCTTGAACTCAGAGTTGGTGAAAAATACATACGTAGCTTCAGAAGTTATTGAAGTTCTTTGATTCACAAGATCATTTTTGAATCAAAATTCATCATCATTAGGCTACTTGTTGGTTATACGCGCCTAGATATTGAAACAACGCTACTTGGCTTGGCTTTGAAGTTTGAGCTGCAAGTATGAGAGGTCAGTACATGCTGTGTGTGCTTGTTAGAGAGTCATTCTGAGTCATGTGCTTAGCTTTGCCATTCCACTGCTGTTGTAAGCAGTTTCTAGTTATAATATCAGCCAGCTTAAGACTTTTTCAGCTTCATGGTTATCAAGTATTAGTCACATAAGTCATTTCTTACAGCATTTGCTTTGATTTATATGTCTTGAACATTTGTTCATGATGAATTTCAGCGATGAGTCCAGCAATGATCTGGAGTTAGATTTCCATATCTGAAAACAACAATTCCGTTAAATAGCTTGGAAAACGTTTCTTATCCATTTATTTGAATAATCACAAAGACAAAGAAAGTGTGTCAAATGGAAAAACAAAGTTGTGCAAAAAACATTTGTGTTGCAAGGGCGCCCTCTGCTGTCACGGACTTTACTTAACATCCTATGGCAGCACAGTGGACAGTTTGTTAGTTTGTTTTCTACTAGTTAATATCAGTCAGTGGCGTAACATTGCTTTAAAAAGTGGGTGGGACAGGTGTATGTGTGTGTGTGTGTGTGCTTGGGTGGGTGGGGTACATTTAAATAGTAGCCTACATTGGGTTTAATTAGTCGTTTAATGAGATCTATGTTGTTAGTACCTATAATTTTCACGTGAATAAATATATAGATCCGACTACAATACATGTATATTAATGGTCCAGTCAGTGGCAGAACTTTTGCCAAGCGTGTCAGTTCTGGGTTCTCTTATCCACACTCGTATTGTTTTTTTTTCCTCATTAAAACCGATTATGTTTATCAGTGGTTGTATATCAAGCAGGGACACATTTGAGTGCATTTTATTTTGTGATTCATCGGAACGAATAGAGAGTCTCCGAAACGGATTAATGCGCGCGTCCGTGTGAAGACTGCGGTGTGCGCGAGTCACGAGAGAACACTGTATCTGCACCACTGATCGCAGAGTACACGAGCACTTTGATCACTTGATTTCAAAAACAAATTTCAGCGTGCTAGATCACCTCTTATTTAACAAACGAACGAAATGCATGCTCTGTAAGTTAACTGGAGATATTTTATTTATTTGTATTGGTACATCCGTGCCGCCAGATGTTTCAAAAGTGGTGGGGACAATATCGACCCTAGCAAAAAGTGGTAGGGACACGTCCCACCCGTAAATTACGCCACTGATATCAGTCTGTAATGAATTATTCAGATTCTGAATTTGAAATGAGGTAGCCAACATGCAGAATTCGTATTCTAATTTGAATTTAAGGAAGTCTATTTAAAATGAACTGAAATTAAAAAATACATTTAACTGCAATAAGTGTAATTTTTATCTAGAAAGCAAAGGATCGTTAAGACAAAGTTTGAATATGATGTCTTGACAAGTTTGAAATGTCACCTGTAAGAAATTGCATTAATAGAAATGTATACAATTTTTATATTTTATAAATCTATGGAAGAACACTTAAACACATGTAATTACCTGTTGAATTTCCTGTTGAATTGTAAATTCCACTTCCTCTAATGCCTTTTTGATGTGGGGTGATGCCAATTCAATTTAAATTCCAACTCCTAAATTAAAAAAGAGATAATTCTTTAATTCTGAATTGCACCCCACCCTGTTTGTGACGCTTTGTGCTCAGTGGACTGTCTGAATATTTGAAAGATAACATAAAAACAAACAATAAATCATTGCTGGCTTTTGAAATTGGGGCCTGATTCAGTAAGGATGGGAAACACTTATTTAAAAAAAAAAGACTAATTGTCATGGATAGACGTTCATCACTTGAATGTTATGACAAATGATTTCTATTCCTGTCCCTTCGTCTGAACACCGTATTGCAGCTTTGATGCTGTATAGTTGTGGTACTTTGTCTCTTTTACGGTATATTATGAATATTGTGTTTTCATGCTCAATTGCAACTTCATATCTCGCAGTTGTGATTTTATTTCTAACATTTGTTCTCACATTTGGCTAATGTTTACATGTTTGTTAGCTTTCAGTATTGTGCCTTTAATACAGTTTAGTCGGCTGGTGGCTAGTCTTCTGCTCAGACTTCGGGTTAGGGTTAAGGAGGTTAATTATATTCACCATGTAATGAGTTTCTTAGTAAACCGAGGGAAGGCTTTTTGATTTTCTTGATTAGACATGTCATAGTAAAAGACACAGCTTACCAGTGTGGTGGGCAGGAATGTGTCACCGCATAATAAAAATCCCCTTTCATGACTATGAACTACTAGCATTTTTCAATTTGCATGGAATTGCTTGTAAAAGATATTCTTCCTCACCACTAAGGTGAAAATGCTGCAGCACCTTTTAGCATGCACAGAGTTGAACATTGGCTGCATTCAAAATCGCATATACTCACGAGTAGTTGCGTACTTAATTTGAATAAGTACTTTGCAACCACTGAAAAAGTATGTTCTATATAGTATGAATTTGCATAGTATGAATGTAATTTGGATGTACTGCATTTGCCATCATGTTGTTATTATCATGTGACCTACCAGCGTCAGTTGAGTCACTTCACTGCCATTCACGGCCTCTCCCGTGGCCTCATTGGATAGGAACTTGTCCATCGTATGCACACAGTGCCGATCCTGACCTCCCTGGGGCCCTAAGCAAAATTCTGCTAAGGGGCCCTCTACCTGACCCCGTGGGTGAATGTGATTTCACCAAGTACCACATGTTCCTGGATCAACATCTTTGTTGATCCTGGATCAACTTTCCAATCAACCAATCAGATTTGAGGGACAAGTTTACAGTTTATGTCAAGTTTAGGCTTAGAACCAGGGTGAAGTCCTTAAACATCAGTGTTATTCACTGATCATTACCCTCTGATTTTAGGGAAAAGTTGTGGGTAGGGTTAGGTTTAAGGGTAGGGATTGGGTAAGGACTACATTTTGGGACAGGAATGTTGATCCAGGATCAACAAAATATGTTGATCCAGGACCATGTCTTACTTGGCCAAAGCTATGTAAACCGATTGCCATTTCCACACAGTCACACCTGACACTTCAGTGCTCCCAATACAATCCTCCCTCCTTTAAACAAAACAGTCAAAGAATAAGTACAAAAATATAGAACAGAATGAGGTTCAAACAAACAATATTTATTGAATATAGTATTTCTATAGAATATTGGCTGATGATCCAGCATCTCCTCTACTGACAAACTTAAGCATAGCACCTGCAAATTATAGATAACTCATTTTATAAGCTGCATCAGACCCATTCAAACTGGCTCCCAATTTCCTTTTATTCATTTTCAAATATAAAATACTATTAATACTATGGCTTGGCTCTTGTAATATTTAACTAGTGAACTAGTGATGCAGATATCAATAATCCCTGTGAGTGATGACATCATTGATATCAAAAATTAACTTTTGTACAAGTGAACATGTAATTCCTGATATCAAAAATAGACATTGGTAGATAAAAATGTAACTAAGTGGCCTATAGTAAAAAATAATCAAGAATTCACATTGCAAATAGTAAAAAAAAAATTCTTTATCAAAAATGCATGAACTGTAAATGAGTAAAATCTAAAATGGCTTGCCATAGCATGTTAAAGGTTTTTTTTATTATGCATGTTGAAGCAATTTTTGATTTATGATTAATATTTACTGAGGGATGTCCATCCATATTGACCAGTATGTCCAGCTAGCTATTCAACATTTAAAATTCAATATAGCCAATAAATCAGTAGTCAAATTGTCAATACATTGTTTTCCATCTTGTATAATTAGTGCAGTTGTTTAGAGTTTTTAACTACACATTGACTGAGACTAGATAATCAGTGTCTTGTTTTAAAAGTATATACTGTATAATGTGTAATTTGATGAGGAGTCCCATCATTCACGCCCATATATTGTACAGTATGTCTGGTCGTGGTCTCCACATATATTTCTGCTTGAAAAATGCGCGTTTCATTTCGTGCGCGCGCATATGAACGCATGATAACACACGCGACGCGGTTATCTTTTCCGAGCTGCAGTAAACAAACACCGTTGCACTTTGTCGTTCATCAAAAACAAACGTAATAAATAAATGTATTTTACTCTCACTTTTGTCAGGCACAAAGTGATGCAAGAGATGCACTGACTGCCTGCCCAGCTAGGTTAGCAAGACCGAAAAAACACAGTAGAAATCCACATAAACTTAACTTTGCTGACATCAAACTTGGAGAGGAGAGAACACAAGTTTACCTGATTGTTTTTCCCGCATTTCACTCTCATGTTTTTCCCCCCTCTTTTCGTGACCAGAAGAATAGTTTCACTTAATTTTGTCATGGATGTTGTAAACATTAATTGACGCGCTATGGCACAAGGGGGAGGCGGGGCCTTGAGTAATTTGCGGGGCCCTACGCAGCTTGCGTAGTGAGCGTATAGGGCGGATCGGCTCTGTATGCACACTTTAGAAACTCGGTGGATGTAGTCAGTCATCTGGGTGCCTTTTGCCTACTCTTTTATGAGGACTGTGAATTCGGACATACTACTCTTGTCACTACTGTTTTTCGCCTACTATATAGTAGGGAAGTATGCAATATTGGATGCAGCCATTTATTGACTTGCTTTGTTTTTTAAATTGCAACAACAGCGCCCCCTGCTGGTACAGAGTACAGTCTTCACTCCAGAGACAAAATTCATTAGAGTCAGAAAAGCAACAAAACGACAGTGGCTTCATTAGCTTTTTTCTCTCTCTCTCTTTTTCTTTTAAATATCCTTCTTTTAAACCCATAGTGTCCTGTTAAATTGACACAATTTTAAAAGTTTTTTTTCTCCAGAAGTTCTGTAACATGACATCGCTGTTCTCCCATGTTTACTCCCACCCCTGCTTTTTTTATGCACACAACCATCAACAACATGGTTTGCATTGCCTTTCCATAGTAATTAATGTTGTTTAGTTTGCCCTTGAATTGATTTAAATTTCAAATCATTGTGTAGTCTACAATGCAGAAGGCTAAAGATACGCAACAAGACATGGGTATGCAAGCTTTTTTTCTGTTAATTTTGATTTACTGCTTTAAAATGAAATGGTGAATGTAAATGAATGATAATATTTAGACAGATTAGTGTAACAATATACCTTACACTATCAATAAGCAATAATACAATGATATTTTTTTGGTTTATATTAATATTCTTTTTTTAATTTTTTATTATTGATACTAATTTATTAATGGAAAGTCACATCAAAATTTCTTATGTTTATGCATTGATATTTGCTTAAATTTTTTTCTAATATAATTACAAAAATAATATAGGCCTACAGTAAGCACACATACATTTTTATTTGTTTACTAACTGCTATTTGGCGTGTATTATTACATTCATCTTAAATTAAAATGATTTGTGTGATTGCCAAAATGCCTTGCTCACAGTTTCGATCGGGCACGACTGAAAGTGGTCATATCTGAATGTGTAAGTTGTTTTCTTTGTAATTTGTCCAACGATTTCCACCAATTTGACCAATTCAGGCTGATTTGCGGACCTTTTGTGAGCATGAAAGACGGTCATCATTGCATTGACAGGCTAATCAGCCAAATCTGAAACTTTACACCAGTTGTTGCTTTTGGACCATATTAATTTAGAAACGATATGTGCTTTACACATTATTTGATTTTCTCTTCCAAAATTTTTAATGAGGTACTGCCTCCCTCGGAAAAAAAAACCCTTGATGTATATATTACACTTTACATCAAGGGCTTTTTTAATATATATATTATTTTTGTGTGTTTTTTTTTGGTACTGTACATCTTCCACTGGATGGCAGTAAGTAAAATCAGTGCATGTGTTTGAGACACCACAGAACTTGTCCTGTAGGCCGCTGTGACCTTTAGTTCTTGGAACTGAAGTTGTGGAACGTCTAATGACTGCAATCAAAACTACTCAAACCTGAAGTATGAACAACAACACGAGCTGCCTGAGAAACAGCCGACGTTGCCAGCGGTGTTATAGGCTGTGCTCCTCGACTGCGCAATAAATATGAAAACTCTGACCTGTGCTTTTGTGCGGCGGTGGCAAATTTAGCTACATTGGGCTTCTCTTAAATGGAGCGGGGAAAAATAACTGGAACACAATGAGGGAAAAGAAGTTTGTCAGACTTCATTAAGTATCAAGGGAACATCGCTGAAACTGGCAACGCAAAGCGCACCGGGGCCGTGTGCCATTAATCACGTCTGACAAGGAACCGGAGCAGGGGGCTTAGGGAGGGAGCGCAGTACGTGGGTGCTGCTGCCAGCGGCTCTGTTTATGATTACTGCGAGGGGTCCTGACTAAGCTAGCTGCCCGAAGAGGAGTGGAGCAGAAACCCAAGATCAGGAAAAAGTCAAAGTCAAGGAGCTCTCATCCAGCATTACTCCTCCTCCCTTTCAAAATGACACTGCCACCAATATGATTAGACCAGAGCGCCGACTATCCTCCAAACAATTACTAAGCATCGGAGCGGAGTTGAAAAATTGAATGGCGTAGAAAAACGGTGAGATATTGCCTTTCAAAGCTAAGTCATCAGTATATAAAGGTTCACTCTACTTTAATTTTCCATTGTGCAGGCTTGTATAAGGGGGAGGGGTAGAGATTGCCGACTGCAGCTTCATCTGTGTTCTCCGTTTTGTAAGCTCTCGCAGCAAGACCGTGTCTTTCCTCCTTTCCTTGGTCTGCCACCCCAGATGCAGAAAATAAATGGGAGTGAAAGAGGAGGAGAAAAGAGGGCCTCTGACTGGTGGAGATGGAGGCCTGTGTTAAGTGCTGTGCTTGAAAGCACGTCTGGCCTCATTAGATGTCAGTTGTAACAATACTGAACTGGCAGCAAGGACTGCTGTGAGTCTCACAACCATAAATCACACTCTGACAGCTCACTGACAGGGCTGGGAACCGGCACACATGCAAACACTGACTTCTCTCTCTCTCTCTCTCTCTCTACCAGCCGCACATTCTCCTTTTTCTCTGACGCACAACGTCTTTCTCTCCTGTTCTTTTCTTTCTTTCTTGCACTTAATCTGTGCACAAAATGAGCACTGCAGTTGTTTTGTTTTTCCTTAAATAAAAACATTGTGTTTTTGACACGCATGCATGTTCTTAATGTGCGTGTGAGTCTGAAGCAATGGGCAGCTCCCGCCACTGCCTGCCCGTGTCCATTAGGCTGACATGTGATGGTGTGTGTGACATTGCTGCTGAGGAAGGAAGCAAGAGAAACAAGGCCTGTGGCTCATTAATCACTACTCCCTCTGACACACACAAACAGAGCTTGCTAGGGCCTACACACACACACACACAGCTGTCCTACTCTCAGCACTTCAGAAACACTGACTTCTCCTCCCAGTCTTCCCACCCGTGCCCTCCATTAACTCCCTCCCATCCCACTTGTTTTCTCTCTCTGAGCTTTTTTCCTTGTCATTCTCCCTCTCTGACATGATTTATCTTCTCACAAACATATCGAGGGATATGTTCATCTAGATATCGCTTGGAGAGTTTGGGAATGCTGGTTAATTCTTTCCTCCTTTAATTTTTCATGTCATCATTTATACTGATTGTTGGTAATTTAGCATGCTTATAGGTTCTTCTTGCCATCATATACTTATAGGTCTGACTGATAGAAGCAGATTGATGAATGTTGTGTAGTATGTGTGTCAGTGTTTTACTGGCCAGACTGATATGGCTTATACTCTTACTCAATACTAGAAAAGAGAGGTCATAAGGAGACCATGCAGCCAAAAAAGCTGAAACAAAATAATTACAAGGTGAAAATAAAAACAACAGCCATTAGTTGTTAAAAGTTAAGTTTCCTGCTGCTCAAGGTCTGTTCTTTTATTCTCTATCATGTTCATGGATATTGGATATATATATATATAAAATGTAGGCTAAATAAAATTATTAAATGCTCATTCCCTCTATTTTTACATTTAGATTATAACTTTGCTGTCATCTAAAGCTCACTTAAATGTAAATGTAACAAATCTTAAAACATCCATTTATCCAAATATCCATTTTTCATACTCTATATTGTAATGTTTTATGTCTAATTTCACTTTTAATTATTTAATTAAATTTTTTTGAAAAATTAGCATAAACTTCTCATATCAGCCATTTGTCGGTTAATGGCCCTAACATTAAAATAATTATTAGGTTGTTTGTGCCACAATTTAGAAAATTTTACATTTTCAGTGCATCCCTATTCTGTTGAGATCTTTACATGTAACTTTCAGACTATTCTAAAAAAAAAAAATAATTGAGTAATGATGCAATGGACAGTTGGATGTGGGACAAAAGAAGATGGTTCAACACTGGTAGGTTAGTGGCAAGCTCATTTTCCTCTCACATGTGGTTTGAAAAAAACTAACCATTGAGTCTAAAGAAGACCTCCCATCACAGACCAATGGCTCTATAGTCCATACAGGAATTGTTAGCCTGTCTGCTTTCCTGATGAATAGCTTGCAGACCAATTGGTTTCCAATACTGTCAATGAGACAATGGCTAATGAATGTGTGCTCTGTGCCATTATGCCATAGAAACCTTAACCAGTATCAGCGTGAGTGAGCGTGTGCATGTTGTAACTGCCACTCTTTAAGGTGAGCAAAGTGAAATAGTCAGGTATCAGCACTTTAGCTCCTGCCTGGAGGAAAATCATTCACTTCTAAGGTCAGCTGTCTCAAACACACACACACACGCACACACACGCGTTGGGTTTCATGTTTTATGGGGACTTTCCATAGACATAATTATTTTTATACTACATAAACTGTATACCCCCTACCACTAAACACAACCCTCACAGAAAACTTTCTGGATTTTTAATTTTCAAAAAACATAACTCTGTAGGATTTATAATGTTTTCCAAAAAATGTCCCCACAATGTAGGACACACACACACACACACACACACACACACAAAGTCTCCCACAAACACTGTTAAAAATGGTCCGATGCTAGACCTGTTATATATTCCAAGTGTTCTGGGTGGGTATGGTAAAACAGTAGGGTTTGGTAAAAAAATGAACCAAAATTATATGTATTAATCCAAAATCTGATTAGATAATGTAAAATCCTGACCTTGGCCATTGGTCTTGTGTGCTCGGCTATGCGACGTGTGCGTTCGTGAGACACTATTAGCGCCGCAGTTCACCCCGACTCGCCCAGAAAAAGCACAGAAGTTGTGAGAAATCAAGACTAAGAAAAAAACAACATGAAATACA
Organism: Gila orcuttii; assembly: GCA_026230005.1. Taxonomy (NCBI): domain Eukaryota; kingdom Metazoa; phylum Chordata; class Actinopteri; order Cypriniformes; family Leuciscidae; genus Gila; species Gila orcuttii. Next base: position 17,649,638 of record JAPDVR010000004.1, read on the forward strand.
ATATCTGTTTGTTCTCTGAGGTGAAACTCTTGTGTTTGTTACAACGATACATTATTATTTCTTGAGTTCCGGTCTGGAGATATTCATCTTGGTGAAGAAAGTACACAGATACTTTTTTGAGATAATTTTTTGCGATTTTCTAGGCATTGTATTTTATGTTGTGTATTCATTCATCTTGATTTCTCACAACTTTTTGTGGTTTTTCTGGGCAAGTCGGAGTGAACTGATAGATTAGCGCCGCGCTAATAGTCTCACGAATGCACACGTCACATAGCCGCGCACACAAGACCAACGGCCAAGGTCAGGATTTTACATTATTTCATCTAATTTTGGATTAATACATAAAATTTTGGTTTATTTTTTACCAAACCCTACCTTTTTACCGTACACCACCAGACCAACGGCTAAAATTAAGAAAAAATACAGTACATTAAATTCAGTTCGTTTTTCATCAAACCCTACTGTATACCCCCAGAACATGTGGGATATACGACACGTGTTGCATGGAATATTTTTTTAAAGCCTGAAGCGAAAAGAAAAGAATGACATGCTGCATTAGAACAAAACCTAATTTTAATTTTAGGGTGAACTATCCCTTTAAGGTGTTCCATATGATTTGACTACATCAAAACAATACAGAGATCCTTTTAGCGTTGACAGGATCTGCTTTTCTTCTTACGCTAATGACTGTTACTTCACTGCAAGTCTGTTGTGTGCTATAATTATTACCACTGTTATTTATGCCATAAATCATGCGTGGTATTTGTTCAACCGCCGCAAGTTTGGCCAAAAACATCTAATGAGCATATTTGTGAGGTGAAGCCATGCAGCCTTGTTTTTTAAACTCATTAAACTCTCTGAAAAGTGCCGAAGATAAAACTGCTGTTGTGTTGACTCGTGTGCTTTCTCTTGTCTCTCTCCGTAACATCCTGTGAAGTTCTATCGCTTAGCCACACTGCACGTCCTTCCACTACCTAACACCTACCCCCACCCACCCACTCATCTCACCTCACGGTGGCCTCACGCACCAGCACTGCCATTAATCAGTGGCCAGGATCATGTCTGCCAGTTAGACTAAACAAGAGCATTTGTGAGGATTTGCTCTCCCTCATTAATCATCTTGACAGTTTGAAAAACACATTTCCCCTTTAATGACTGTATTTGGATAATCAGGTCTGTTCCCCTCCCTGCCAGCTTCTCTCTCTCTCGCTCTCTCTCTCGCTCTTTCTTGCTCTCTGTCCCTCTCCTGCCTTTGGTTTTTCCTCTCCCCAAAATGGCATTGAGAACAGCTGGGTTAGCTTACCGCCAAGACAGAGAGGGCAAGGAGACCGAGTGGTTACCATCACCGCTGCTAAAAGGGAGGGGGGCGTTGAGTCAGTAAAAATAATCACATTGCTCTGGAAAACTTTTGCTCTTACTTAAGAAACCCCTGCCGCTTCTCATAACATTAACTTGGCTGTTCTGTGGTGTATACTCGCTACCACACACACAAACACACACACACAGATTGACGGTCCATAAAATATCCTGACAGAGGCGGAAGGAAAATCTGGTGACTAGGCCTTGGGTAAAAGTTTCAGAGCCGTGTGGTATGTACAGGGTTGTCACATTATGAAGAAAAATGGAAGGGTGTTGACAAGAGTACTTTTATCTCTGTATATTTCATTAAACAAGACCTGACAGATGTCTATACCTTTATGTGCCCTTCGGTTTTGAATAAGAGTAGGACATGTATTTAACCTTTAATAGTAGTACTATGTTTGTATGTGCAGAATAGAAAAAGACACTATTGTATAACTTTGTTTTAACATCACTAGTTCTTTTCTGCCCAGAGTGTGTCAGGTGGCAGATTAATACATGGTGTTTAATGGATTAGTTGACCTTTGGGTTTAACACATCATTGTGTCATGGTCGCACCTAACATTGCCCATTGGAAGTTTATAAATGATGTCATACAGTCCACTTAAACCTGGACTGCACATGACAGCAGTGTTTAAACATTGTGACAATGTTATGCCAAGCTTGAGGCTGAGGGCAGCTGGTAAAATAAACAGTTACAAAGCTCTCCATATTCTACATGTCCTCATTGTGATGTTCACAAATGACAATATAGTAGTCATTTTATTAAAGCACATTATTCTGGATTAATGTGCCCAGTTTGAATTATATGCTGATTATATATACTAACACTTTAGTGCTCACAAAGCACAACATAATAATGTCTAATTATGATATCCAATGAATCAAAGTAAGTACATAATAGAAACAGAAAACATTCCCCAGCAGATGTCACTACATCATGCTGCAGAATATATTATAGAGGCCTTTTGAAATTATGACAATTTTAATTCTTAATATTCCTAGTTATACAGTATAAAGGCCAATTCACACCGCACAGACAAACACGTTTGTTGGGTTTTGCCAGATCAGTGTGTCGGCATTTGTTGGCGTTGGTTGGGGTTTGTTTTCACCCGATTGAACATGTTCAATCAGCGTTTGTCAGTGTCTGTTGGGGCAGTGTGAACATGACTGTTATTTTTTTCATAAAATTCTAAATCCAACGGCCAACTATCTGTTGGTGTTTGTTAGCATTCATCTGTGCGGTGTGAAGTTTTAGATGCATATAAAAGATCCATTGAAATGGCTTGATGAGTGCAACTTCTTTTTTACTCTTTGTTGATGTATTTTCTATTAAATTTAGGAAGTTTGGCCTCCGGGACATATTAAATGGACTATCTTTTTTTAAATTTTATTTTTTATGTTGATTTGTTTCTTGTTATTTTTGTTCTAGATATTGTTTTATTAGGGAAAAAATGGATATATCATCAATATTTTTGGTATTTTATTTCTCAGACGCAAAAAAACTTAATGTGTATATCTGAAGTATTTTTTTAGGAATACAGTTGCATATACACTAATGTTCAAAAGTTTGGTACAGTAAACATTTTTCAAAAGAAATTAATACTTTTAATCAGCAAGTATGCATCAAATTGATCAAAAGTGAGTGTAAAGATTTCCAAAGAAATTCCTTTTCAAATAAATGCTGTTCTTTTGAACTTTCTATTAATCAAAGAATGCTGAAAGAAAAGAATCACATTGTCCTCAAAAATAATAAGCAGCACTGCTGTTTTCTACATGTAATAATAAGAAATGTTTCTTGAGCACAAGATGAGCATACAATGATTACATTTTCAGAATGATTTCTGATCATTGACACTAAAGACTAGAGTAATGGCTGCTGAAATTTTTTTTTTTTAAATAGAAAATATATATGTGAATGTTCAAAAAAAGAAAACATTATTTTAAATTGTAATGGCATTTCACAATAATACTCTTTTTATTGTATTTTTGATCAAATAAATGCAGCATTGATGAGCATAAGAGACTTCTTTCAAAAACAAAAAAAATCTTAATGACTCATATGAATGCATATAGAGGAAACATTGTAGAGGAAGCATGAGGTAACTGAAACATTTTCCTAAGCAGAACAGGAAAAGGTGCTGTCACTCTGGGCATGACTCGGAATCAATCTTAACCCCACCATTCCGGTGCCAAGGCACGATTTTTCATGCGCACAATGTTCGTGACATTCGGTGCCGTGCTCCCCCAGCGCGTTTACAAATGGAATCCAGCTGTAGCGGTGGAATGCGTTATTAGTGGTTAGCCATAATTGCAACACACTCGTTTGCCTGCGTGGTCAAGCTGTCGTCACACATGCACACGGTCGCTAGACAAATGGGGATGGCTAAGAGATCACTGGGCAGAGGTGCGCACCGCCACAATTTTTGTTGTTGTTGCTGGTGGATGGAGCGGTATTTTGTGATGTGGTTGATGTGATTAAGAATCCCGTGGAAAGTCCTCAATGGATTTCTTTAGTCATGAAGCTGAAGCAGTTGTGTGATTGATTGCTTTATGAGCTTGAGGAGTGTGTGTGAGAAAGAGAGCGGTCTGGTCTATATCACCGTGACAAACAGTCATCAGAGTACTCATGCGGTAATTAACGGAGTGTAATGTATATGGAAGTTTGCGAAGGGAGAGAGAGAGTCTGCATTAGGCTAACATAATCAAAGAGACAACAAGAAAGTAACAGGAGAGAAGCCAGGGGAGAAAGAGGGTGTAGGTGAAAAGAGACAAGAGACAAGATCTAAACAGAGAGAGACAGCCCAAGAAAAAGAGTCGGTGAGGGAGGGGGTGATCTAACTCTCTCCCTTGCTCATTCTTTTTCAGGTTGGGGCTGTCAGGCTCGTGAGTTGCTGTGGACTTGGCGGCTAATTGAGGAGCAGCTCCACACCCTGTCGTCATTAATCACTAGGGCTGCTGGGCTGCCTGCCCGGGACACTGCTGTGATGGGCCGCTGCTCTCTCCCTCTCTCACACACACACTCTCTCTCCTCAGTAGTTGACTGGACACATTGGGTCTTGGTCTTGCACCCCCACCACCACCCTTCTAAGCCCAGTGGGACAGCAGAGAAAGGGAGAAAGAGATCAATCAAACAGGTGTAGCCCTGCTGAGAAGACACTGGTCAGGGACTAAATTAACTCCACACCCCCACCCACACATCCATCCAGCTCCCCTCCCCTCCACAAGCAGGCGACAGAAACAGAGTGACTGCATATTGACTCAGCTGGAGCCCGGGAGACGAGGGAGAGAAAGATAAATGGCAGGGAGAGATTGATGAGGAGAAAGACAGAGAGAAGGATTGAGCAGGAATGTGATGAACGAGTGGGAAAGGGGTGATGGCAGGATTAATCCCTCACCTTCTTATTAAACGCAAAAAGTCCTCCCCTGCATTTAACCTTGCTCTACTGGCTGTAACTAATATTTGATCTCTTTTTCCCCCGTTCTTCATCAAAACCCTATTTACATGCTTTAATACACATTTTGTGTATTCTCATTTGTGCAAAAAACAAATTGCTGACTAAATTCAATGATTTATTTTTGTTCATTGCTGTTGCATTGCTTTACCACTAGGGACAACATAATCCATGTTATGTAGTTTTTAATTCTCTTGGGCTATGCCCAAATACTTTGTAACTCCATTAAATAACTTCCTCTCTGAGTCTCACAGGAAGTCATTCAAGACCATTTCTAAAATAGGCTCTAAATTTGGTGCTGAACCTTACTTTTAGATCTGAACTTCTCTTTATGTTAACAAAATGCAAGTTTAGATGCTCTCTAGTGCAGTTTATACATAATTTTGCCCTGTGAATACATCATTTTGGTAGACTGTTTACTATTAGCAGGCCTATGTTGCGTCTTACTAAAATGTAGAGTTGGGTATTGGGAAACGTTTACCCGCAAGTGTTTATTCTCATCTGAGCTCTTCCTCCTCTAGTCTTGACCTCTTGGTTTTCCATAAGAGGAACCTTATGCTGTGTCCTTGCTGGATAGCCAGAGTTAACAGAGGCGGTGGAGTGATCTATTCATTTAATGGCCCTGTCAAGTGACACCTGTGCTGCGTCCTCTCCTGTCTGAAGTGCTAATGAACTGAGAATCTGTCTGTACGTGTGAATGTGTGTGTGTGCGTTTGACTCATCCTAGTGCTTAACAGCATCTCCACTCATCCTTTTTCAGGAAAATGGTTCTGAAGAAGAGATGTACACTCTGGCCGCTTATGCATGTGACATTAATCCTAACTTAGCCATGCAATCAATAGCACATCAACAATATTGAATCTTGACCCTCTTTGTAGTACAGCATTAAGCAAGACTTTCTAAACCATAGGACACAACACACTCAGGTCAAACAATGGGGACTGCACTCCTGGGGGTCATGTCAAGCATTTGATAAATATTTCTCTATTAACAGCCTCCCATTGTCATCTTTTGCCCTTTGTGTAGCAAGGCAATCCATCAGAGTGCACTGGGAGTGAGTGCACGGCTCCCATGGGTTATTACCAGGCTATCATTGAGCTGTATTTAAGACCCAATACTCCCTTGTGCTGAGACAGCTCTTTACACAATGCTGCAGAGGCACAAACAAGCAGCAGTGACTAACACTGCACTTTCACATTACGAGCAGAACAGTAAACAGACAGAGGACCTTATTTTGTGTTAATAGCTTGAACTAATAGGGAACAAAACTGTCAGTAGTATAGAAAGCTAAAGTTAAAGATTAGTTGCTCAAGTGAAGGCACAATGTTTTTTTTTTTAAATGCCAACCAACTAAATAAAAAGTATTCAAATATGCATTTATGAAAGGTCTAATTATATATAAATAGATATGCTTTTTTGTTTGTGTTTTTGTTATGAAAATGGTCAGTGAGTACAATTCTATTTCAAAGTGTGACTTATCTTATTTTTGCCCAAAATTTCATATGGGAAAGCGAGCATGTTACTAACAGTGTAAGAAACAAACATGAAAGAGAAGCGAGGGACATCAACACATCTATAAATGTAATCAAGTATCATTTATTACACAAAATAAGACTTTGTTAAATGGATAGCGCTGCCATCACAACATAGTACTCTTATTTGAATTATTTTCCCCTCTCCACTTCCATCCCCAACTTGCAGAGTCAGCTACAATAGAAAATATATCACATCTTTCCGTTTTATTCTTTGAACTGTACAAGTACAAAATAATCGCCAAATCATAAGGAACAAAGTAGCTGTTGACCAAGTCATGCTAATCCGTTCTCCAATAAAGAGACAGAGTTGCACAGGTCTAATGCACAAAAGAAAGTGATGTTAAAAGAAGGATTTTGTGTCTGAGAGACAATATGTATGTCTGTTGTTGTTGCAAACACTGCATTATTACAAAGTGTATGATAGGAGCAACCATATTCGTACTGTGATACTGCTCCTTTGTGAAAATAATGACAGAATTTTGGCGATAAATGTTGCTTCGAAACAAAAAGTCAAGCGCTCAAGTGAAAAATAAATACACACTTTTGGTAAATTGAAAAAAAAAAAGAAAAATGTATCAGATAAAATAAATTGAGTTCCGCATTCTCATTAGCTCTCCACCTAAAGTTCATAAGGGTTCCCTAATATCCTAACGGATATTCAGAGTGACTGTTAATTAAACAGTCATCCAAAGCATTTTATTCCTCATTGTGAATATAACTATCCCGTGTTTTTTTGCTTCATTCTTTTTAGGGGAATCCTGCATGTTCCTGTGCTTTCCAGCGAGCTCATGCCAATATCTTTACACTGTCCTTATACTTTTAATCACTGGTACCCAAGAGCAGAAGCTGAGCCCAGTCTCTGGCCATATAGAGCATAGGGAGAATAGTAGGGCGCTGTGGCTGGGAGTGAGTGCATAGGAAGGGAATGAGCTCCTGGCAAGTGTGCCTTTCCGTAGGGGTGATACCGTGCCAAACCTAGCCCTGGTGATCCACGCAGGGAGAGGGAACTGGGAAGGGCTCCTGGGCTGCTAGGAGGAGGCAGGTGGAGGTGGCAGGATGCAGCAGAGGAGACAGATGAAGGGTAGCCAGAGAGCAGCTTCCCATCCACACCTGGCAGAGCTGTGTGCGTACGCAAATGGGCCAAGAGTTCCTCTGAGGTGGAGAAGCGCTTGTCACACGGGCCACCCACTGAGACCCAGTTACAGGCGTGAGGGAGTGTTTCACTGGGCAGCATGAAACCATAAGTATACAGAGGATGGGACAGAGACGTGGTGCCGCTAGAGGACAGAGAACTGGGGTGGAGAGAGTGGAGGTGATGGGTGGGATACATAAGAGGGAAGCCAGACTTGAGGGCAGATGACGGATCGTGAACGCAGGAAGAACAGTTGTTGCCCCCAAGATGGGGTGCATTGGGATAGGTGAGGCAGTATGGGTCCCTGCACAAACCCTGCATGAAAGAGGGAGGCGAGGCTCCTGTGAGAGGACTGGAGCTGGGGTGCTTTCCTGGAACACCCATCCCAGAGCCAACTAAACTAGATTTAGAGTGATCCAACCCAGGCACAAACTGAGAAGGATAGCCGGCATAGGCCCCGACAATAGAGCCGTGGTAGCCCATGGTGGAGGACGGGAGGGGAAAAACAGAGTGGCCCGGTTTGAAGGGAGACACAGGGGCGATGTGGCCCGCACCCAGACTGGGCTGAGGGGGTTGGGGGTCAGCCTTATGGTCAGGCTGAGGACTGCTAGAGGAACTGGCATTGCTGGAGTTCGCACTAGCACGTGCATGACTCGAGTTGGCGATCTGTGCAATGTCCAGACTTGATTTACTGTGGTCCGAATCTTTTTTCCCATTGCGATCGCCACCATTGCTGCTGCTGTCGTTCCCTGGGTCTGAACCTGGAGTTTTGGAGTCCATGTGGGTGGTTTGTAGATGTGCTGTTTTCTGTGACAGGGGAGACTGAGACTGCCGGTGTGTGTGTGACTGTCCTGATGTCTGCTGAGAAGGAGAGCTGGCCTGTGGAGAGGGGGCATGAGGAGGTAAAGAGGGGCATGTCACAGCTGCAGAACCACTATTTGGCACTCTGAACCCCGTTTTATCTGCTGAGCTGTTCATCCCAGCTCCATCCTTCCGGCATTCTGATCCAGTTTTAGAGTAAGGCTTAAAGCTGGACTTGTCGTCTACGTTCTGATGCTCTCCAGGCTTCAGGCTGGAGCTGGTACAGCGTCCGTCCTTGTCTCCATGGCTGCTGGAGGACAGCGATCCCAGTTTAGAGGGAGGAGGATCTGGTTTGCCAATCTGTGAGCAGGTCTGGGCCAGCAATGCTAGGGGACTCTTTTTGGCATCCAGCTATGGGGACAAAAATGACATTTTAAGTTAATTTTATGTTTCTTCTCATGAACTGACAGAAATGACCAATTCTATGGAAAACCAATTTGGCTATAGGGAATGTCTCCAATGACTGCAACATTGGCCACAATCTCAAAATATTACAATAATTCTGTTTATATTTAGATTAGGTTTGAAAGTCTGACATCACCATTAAATGCTTCCGTGAAAGCTTTTACATTTTACAATAAATTAAATAAATTGCTTTAGGTGTAATAAATTGACATTGTTGTCACCCCATATACACAAAGTATATTGTGCAGTGTTTTAAGACTTTATTTAAAAAATGAATTTCGTGTTTTTGAATTTCGAGTGCTTAAGCTGGTAGATAAACGGTGGAATTTTAAGTACGGTAAAAACGCAAGTCAGTACAGATCAGGAAATGTGAAACCATAAAATGTTGCTTCATACTGGAAAACGGCCTCATCCAGATCCGGACTATCCTTTCAAATTGGCGCTGAATAGCATTCAGATCCTTTAGGCGAATTAAATCATTAAAACGAGGCGCGCCTGATAGAATATAATGCTGAGAAACGATAAATCAAGTAACAAATGCGCACGAGACATGTCGATGAAATGAAACTAAAATCCTTTCGCTTAATAGAAACCCACAAACTCGGACAACCACACATATAGGCTAATTTAATAGAAGTAAAATTATATATATATGAAACAAGTAATTAACGTATGCTTTAGAAAGGAGTTACTCGTACCTCGATGCTCACTGGCGCGGAGCTGAGCGGCTGGAGATACTCTGGGTGAAGTATATGACTTGTGTGAGCGGTCAACATTTTGAGAATCCGTATAGGCAACCTTTTTTCCTGACGCGCGGGATCACGGTACGGCAGTGAGAAGATCGAGACGGTCTGAGGTCTTAAACAGGTGGGCAAACTATCGTTGTTAATGTAACGACTTTTAAGGGTCTGCTGGTTCCGTGAAAAGACTGCAAATCCAGGAGGCAGTTCGCTCATCTGGATCGGGGCTGATCAGAGACCTGTCGAGGGAAGCGACGGGGCGGGTGTCCTTCAGTTTTCATTTAGAGATATCCAGTGTTTTCAATAAAGAGCCAAACAACATTATATCCTATTTTGCAGACAGTTAAATATCCCGTTGAAACATCAGTTCTGTCTGTAGTCCAGAGAAAGAGAGCTGTTATAGTCTCTATGAAGAACGTACACTCCGTCTCCGCATCGTTCCGTTACCGAATCAGTGCTGCTTTAACCCCCCAAATGATCGCGAGTCCTTTACGCGCAAACGACGACTTGGGAAATAAGAGAAGTTTTGTATAGGCTACTTGTCGTAAAATTAAAAGAAACAAACTACACAGCAGACCTACTGCTAAATGTCTTGTCAAATAATGGCATTCCGTTGGTCGGTGTGTGCACTACACCCTCCGTACGCATACTCTCTGCTCGTACTGAAGATCTGAGGGAGAACTTCAAAGCGCTCAGCCGCCGTCCAATCGCCTGCGTCTGCATTAGTAATAAGTGGGTAGGCACAACAGAGGCGGAGACTGTCCTCCTCTCTCCTCTGACTCGCTCCAGTCCGGACCCGCTGGCCAAGCACTTGATCGCTGTATGTCAAAACATGCAAAGACTGTGGCATGACGTTTTACCATTTTTTTTTTTATCTAATTTTGTTACAAGTAGCCTAGTTATTTTGTGTAATCATTCTAATCACTAGTAGCTAATGACTAGTATCAGTAGTAGCCCATTTTTGTTTTTACTTTTTATTGCAGTTGCAGGAGAAACCTTTCATTACATTTGACTTTACACTAGTGTTTATTTCTTTGCTACTAGTCACTCCAAGTATATACCCTATATTGTTTCTATTATGTTATATTGTAAAAAGCTGCTAATTTTGACATTTCATTTAGATCTGTGGTAATATATTGATTCACAATATTATCTAATAATGAGTACTAGTAAAGGAATGTATATTAGAAAGCATTGGAATTGTCGCTGTTGGATTACTTGCTTTAAGTACTTGTGACACAAAGTTAGTTTTAAAGAATAAATGTTAAAACGACTTGTGTACAGATATTATAGATTCTTATAAAGTTGACAGTGATCCAGACATCTATAGCCTACTAGTTATTGATAAGTAGACTCATTCAGACGTATTTTGTGTAGTTCAAAAGGACATCCATAGTACTTTAATTTCTCTTTGTACATGGTCCAGAAATGTATTTATAGGATGTATAGTCTAAAATGTATTTCATAATTCAAATTTAGAATCAGTGCTGATATAGGTTTAACTTACAACCTTAAATGTAATAGTATATGGTTGTATTAAAAGGAAAAACTGAGAATATGGTAGCAGTTTCTTTTTTTTAGGTCAAACAAGTCAAATGATACTGAGTAATACATTCATACATAATAACAGCACATGCCTAATGTGTGCGCCTCCAGTTCTGGAATGTTAATAACTTTATTGCATTATCCCATGTTACTTTGCCATTGAAGTAATTTAGCTAACTTAATTATGCAATGAATTGGCTTAATCATTGAAAAATGAAGCCTGACAGAGGCTATTACAGGGAGACTGTGCTAATTCGTGTCTAAGTAACTTTGAAGTACAGTTATATTTAATAGCTTTGATTGTTCGTAAGTGCTTATGCCCAACATTATTAAATCCCAGACATTGGACTGGGTTGTATTACATTATTTTGGCAAGCCAAACGTGTTTCTGAAGTCTTGCATCCATATACTAAATTGTTTTGTGACTTTTGTTTGCAAAATAATCAATTGCATCCACTCATGTATTGATAATGCATTGTAGCTAGGATAAGCCATATTCCAAATTGAATGCATAAAAGTTGCTCCATTTTGCTCAGTGTAAATGTGGACGAGAATATTTATGTTACTCTGAGTGGCAATACCTGTCAGGTGAGTCAAAGAGATGAGAAAGGCCTGATCTCTGGAACCGTTCTCGGGGTTAAAAACAAAGAGCACCTGGGAAGCTTCTTGAAAGGTGTTGTTGCCTGCCTTAGTGTAATAAAAATGACAAAAAGACAGAATGCATGAACTGTTGACCTAGGGAGAGGAGGAGCCACAGGCAAACATGTGTTGCAGGGCTTTGTTTCACGTATCTGGGTGGCAGAGGTGAATATTCATTTAATAATGGTGTGCAGGGAGAAATGAAAGCCTCAGGACACTGCATTTCAGAGGCAGAAACAGTTTTAAGCTTGTCAGCAACCTGTCATTTTAGATCCCACATACAGCACACATACAAACAGCCTCCCACACATTCATAAGTACCTACAGACGATCAAAGTTGACTGGAGATGCAAAGTATTAAACAACACTTAATCATTCATAACAGTTATTTCTGTCATGCTAATCTAAGCTGTTAAGTTAATTAAACTGTCACTCTGTCTCACAACACAGGAATTCAGAGATCCATCTCATCATAGTGTTTATTGGGTTTTGAACACACGTTGTCTTGTTTATTCAGGAACTACACATAGTTGACTCCACGTACAAGCGCATCTGCCGTAGTTAAACAATGATCTCTTTACCTGTGGCGTCTAAAGCCATTTAACTTACTGGCACTGCACATGTGTGCGTGCACGTGTGTGTGTGTTGCGAGATGGCAGCAGTGGTTGTATGAAGTCACCTCTCCTTCTGTCAACAGCCCTGCTGTTTGCTTTGTGTCATCCATCACTTGCCACCTATACGGAGTCTGTAATGGCCGTGCAAATTTATAAAACTACAGGAACAAATGCAAATTCAGATGTGCTCAGGGTTAAGTGAGATGATGCGATCGCTTCCTTTGAACACATCAGTTGTCTTTGCCTCACACAAACAGATACTTCAGGTTATGACAGGTGTGGTCTAACCTGTCGACAAGCGTATTAATGTGGGTAGACGCTCAGTGTTTTTTTCTGCTTTTACAGTTGATCCATCTCTGTTGCCACTCTGCAAAGTTTGCTCGAGATGTCTGGAATGTTTCCGTTTGTCTACAAATTATGTTACTAGTCAGAAACCCAGAATCACAGGGTGTAACCATTGTTATATTCTTAGGACTGCAAAGAAAATGAAGAATCACTGCTTTCCTTAAAAAGCTAAAAACATAAAATGTAAACCTAAAACCTCAAATCTTAGAATTCCAATGGTTTGGAATTAAGATGGATTGCCTTACACAAACATTTTCAGGATAAGTGAGTTTGGCAGGGGGCAAAGGTGTGGGTGGAATGGAGGGAGTTTAAAGGCACCCTAGAGGAGGAGGAAGGGAAAATTAAAAAAAAGAGAGAAAGAGAGTGAGAGAAAGAACTGAGGGCGGGCTGGAACAACGGGGAACAGCTCCTTTCAAGTCTGGCCTTGAAGTGGGCTGCTAACAGCTGTTTTGACGTATAAATGACGGATGGTCATTTCCTGTTGTGGATTTTAAGGGGCAGGCCTCCCCTTTAAGAGGCCTGTTTGACCAATCCCTGTTAAGCCTGAAGGCGTTCGCCTATGCATGACTGTATCAAAGCATGGGGCTTTACCAACTTTGACTAAACAAAGGGCTAAAAGCAGAGGCTAGACATCCTGCTTGACTGTAGCCCACTCCTATCCCCTCACTACTTTTTGTGAGAGGTCACTCAGATTACTGAAGTGCAGAAAACCTACCAGAATTTTATAGCAGGCCATCATTCATGTTAATGCGAAACAGTGATGGATATGAAACTTGGAGACGGATATGGAAAAAAAAAAGAAAAGAAAAGATTTAAAAGTACAAATAATTTGTTTCAAACTTAAATAGCTTTTTGTTTGCAGATCTCAATTTACAATTTATATTTTTATACTTGACTGGCACGGAACAGTTTGTCTCTCTTTGGTACAGACTCAGAGACGGCAAAACCAAACAAACAAAAAGGATGCAAATCACTTGCATTTAATTACCTGTGACTGATTTATGAGGTGAGTGGTATGAAAAGGGAGCCCAGAGGCAGGGAGTCTGCTGCTTATGCCTGGTCTGTTCTCCAGAAATAATAATCCTGTGAAAAAAGAGGGACAGGACAGCTTTATGGAGTGGAGCTGACATGTGAGACCAACCCTGGAGAACTGTAAAACGTAGCACTCTCTTTCTCTCTTTGCTTTCACAAACCTCACAATCTTTCAGAGTGATTGTGAGATTTTTAGGAATCAAATGAAAAATAAACTGCACTATTCCACTCTGAAACTTGGTGGAGTATTACTAAGAATAATGTTTGTGTGTGTGAAAGAGATGATAGAGTCTTTCAAACACCGTCAAGGAATGCATCATGAAACCGAGCCAAACAAAGCCGAGAATTTATTTAGTTTGGTGTGAATAACGCATACAGCATACACTCAAGGGTAACAAATGACAGAAAAGGCTCTTCCCAGAATTCTCTGAGACTGGAGCTTCTCAGGTTGATTTAATGACTCATCTCTGTGTTTTGGTATAATCAGACTTGAACATCTTGAGACTCTCTGATCCAAAGAAGTGAGTGATGGTGTGATGACAGGATAAATATTTGTGTGAAACCACATGCACATGTGACAGAATGGAATATAATATCATAAGATGGATGAACTAGACTTGAGTAATAGTTATATACCCAGTAAAAGCTAATTTCCATGTTTTTTTATATCAGTGACGTTGAGCGCTCTCACAGGTTTAATGGCTGGTTTCTCTCGTCTATTTTCCCTCCTGTATCTCTCTGATCAAGGGCCCAGCAGATCTACTCATCTTCCGGTCTCACTGATTATCTCTGAGTGATTATGTACATGCCTACAGTTAATGACAGATCTTTATTTAGCTTTCAAACATCTCATGTGCACCAAAACACACACACACACACACACACACACACACACACTGAACTTAAATGCACCCCTCTCGCTCAAACAAAAGGTCCCATTGTCCTCCACATGGTGAAGTTATCAGGAGGGGTGGGAGAACTACTCGGCTACACACAGCGGAGCCACAAATCAGATTGCTCTATATTGTTGTGTGAAAGCTAAGTAGACATCAAAAGGTGTTTTTTTTTTTTTTTTTTTTTAAATCTGTTGCTGGCCCAGAAAACGCTTGCATGGAGCAACAGTCACTACATTCACAAGACTCATGACACGTTCCGTTTGAGTAATGCATGGGGCAAATTAAATCTCTCCATTCCTTAGGCTATTCTGATTCACTTTTTAGAGTTCACAAGTTCCACATTCATCTCTTCATTTAATTTCTCTGTCACACTCGCTGGCGCACACGGAATCAATTAATTTTTGTCACACAAAACACACTTCAAATTAAAAGATGATTCTGACCCATCCTGTTTTAGACTTGTCAATCACAGTTGACTGACAAGGCTCAAATGCCAGTAGATCTCTAAACAGGTTATGTCATTGTGTCGCACATAATGAAAAGATGTAAACTTGCTGCATGAACAATAACAGCTCAACAGCCTAGTTCTTGGCAGCTTGTAAAAACTGCAGTAAAAACACAGATGTTTTCCTTCATCACCTCCTTGGAGTCCTCTGAAAATAAGATTACATCATATATTCATATACTGACAAATGCACAATATTATAATGCTGAATTTGTGATCGTAATGGCTCACCCCTTCATAATACATACGGTAATTATATTGTATTGGAACCAGGCTTTATGACATTGTCAAGAGTATATCATTTTTTACAATTGAGAGTGATCTGTTATCAGATCCATGAGTTCATGAGTTATTATTATTATAAAAATCTCTTAGTATTTCTAGTATGTGTTTCTCCATCGCAATTCATTTAAAATATAATATATTAAATATTTAAGTATTACATGTATATAATAATTTTTATTAATTATATTCATTTTAAATTATTGTATTTATGTTAATATTATTTAAATAAAATATTTAAAAAATATTCTATTATAATATACTCTGGGACCAGATAAAAACACTTTTTTTTGTCTTTAGGCCCATTGTACTGTAATCAGTGTTCTTATTTGTATTGTCGTGTTATTCTTTTGTATTGTTCTGTTAGTACAGGATTTGAATGAATTTCTGGAGTGAGATCTTAAGGCATGAGGGAAAACTCTGGCCGAGTGTCTGCTGTCAGTCATCTCAGCCCGCAGTATGGAGGAGCGCCCTGTCGGTCACAGTGACTTTGATGTGATGAGAGATGGAGGCGCTCAATTAAAAGCCTATCAGTGTGTAAGTAAATCAACACCTATCAGCCTTGTCACTTCAAACAAACGTTTATTATACCGCTCCTCCCACCTCATTAATCTCGCACTGTTCGGCTGTCAGGACGAGGTCACAAATGAGAAACTCATAAGACAGACTGGATAAGGAAATGGATTGAAAAACATTCGGTCTAACTTGAAATATTTAAATGGGGATCAGGATATGTGTTTTTTTTGGATGTCTTCTAACTGTAGTCATAATTACATTTATTCTTCTAGCTTTAACATACTACTGTATAATGTTTTTTAATAAAAAAAAAAAATTGTCATTTATGTTTTCTATCCAGTTCCTAGTTGTAGCACAACTCTTTCGCTAAATAAAATATTCTAATAAAAGAAGTGAAATGCCTCGCTGTACAAGATCTTGATAAAGCCATATGCAAGGCATTTGTTCTCAGGGAATGTGCATACTCATTTCAGAAGCAATGTTAAGGGCAAGCTGACAGCAGTGAAATATTTCTTTAGCTTAGTCTTGCAGTATCGTTAGCATTAAAACTGTTTCCCCCTCTTCTTTCACTGTCTTTTTTACCAAATCAGCTGATGTTGTGCTAAAATCGTCACCACTGTCCTCACTGATTGCTTTTGCCATTTAGTTTAGACACGATTCCCCTGGTTTTCCATGATTCATTTGATTGTGTTTTTCTGTAGAGAGCAAACTCGGGTTCAATCGCATTTTACTTTTCTGGTCTTGTCTGGATTTGTCTCCTGTGCCCAATGACCTGGCCAAGTTTGAGCCTTATAAAAGGTTATTAGTTGCCAAGAGAAAGAGAGCGAGCACAAGCTTCTTCCACAAAGCCTGCCAGAAGGTTACACTGCCTGCGTGCTATAAATTACCCTCGACAGGCCGCTAGAACTGGGGAGCTGAAGGAGAGGAAGAGGGTGAAGAAATGGGTGCAGTTTTCTTTTCGGTCCCCACTTGATGAATGAGCCTCAGAACAAGGCAGAGAATACATCATATCACCTTTAATAGGTACACATTTCCACCACCATAACTCAGCGTTTAAAAATAGAGAAAAGCGATGAAATACGGTGCCGTATATTCCGGCCGTGACACTTTTACGAGTCCTCCCTGCAGTATAAAGGCATTGATTGCTATTTCAAAGTGCCGTGTCAGGCCCAATACTGAGTACAACCAGCTGCTACACAGAGAGAGCGAGAGGTGGAGAAAGAGAGAGAGAGAATGAGTTATGACTGCTGAGATTTGGGTGATCTTTTCAGAGTCATCCGTAGCTGTAAATTTACAGTGTTTGTGCTCGGTGTTATTGAAACCAAACCCAGAGCTGCCTGTCAGTCATCCATTCTCAGAGCTGCTGGAGAGCATTCCTCTCCTGACAGAAACAGTCCCTCAGCGAAAGGTGAAAGAGAACACAAATTACACATGAAACGACAAAAGGCTGGCGCTCGTGCTCTCTCTGTCTTCGTTTATGTCTCTTCCCCGCCTCCTCTCTCTTTTTCTGTCTGTCTTCACACTTGCCTGTTTGAGGACTTGGAGCGCATATGTCAAAATGAAATGCTTGTGACTTTACCCTATGCCTTCAGTCTAATTTTTAAGGCCCTAAAGAAAAAGTTCACTTATTCTTAAATTCCGTCTTCATTCTGTCATGTTATTCCAAACCTTTATTACTTTATATATTTTGTATTTTGACACACGTCAATGGGGTCCGGTGGTTTCAAAACATCTTATTTTGTGTTCCAAAGAAGAACAAGTCATACAGGTTTGGAATTACATAATAGTGGGTAAATAATGACAGAATTCTTTGTATGAACTGTGCCTTTTTAGGGCCTTTTTTTGGAACTTTTAATATACAGATTTATACAGTAAATAGTGATATAAAAATGTGCAAATAGTAACACTTCCCATAAGGGGAACAGGAGGTCATGTAAAGCCCCAGTCAGCTCATAGTTTTACATTTTTTCAAGTGTAAAGTTGTTCCTTGTGGTTTAATTGTTTTTCTTTAACAACACTTGAGTAAATAATGTTTGTGGTTGTTAGTATATCATAGGTCAAAGGAAATATGGATTTAATATGTACTAGAAAGTACTACATTTTTTTATGCACCAAGAGTAAAAAAATAAGTTTAAAATTAAGTACATGCTCTGAAAGTGTAGAAATTCAGACACATTTGTGTTAATACATTTGGCAGACACTTTTAAACAAAATGACTTGCATTTTGTTCAATATATACATTCTATAAATACATTCCCTATAGGAATCAAACCCATGAACTCTGTGTTGCAAGCGCTGTGCTCTACTGTCAGTTACAGGAATGTTGGTTGAAATGTTTTAACCAGATGCCGGTAGCCATTTTGTTCCATTCACCTCAATAGCTTCCCTTCCTCTCTTTATTTTAGAACTTGTGAAAGGCATTTGACCTTTGTAAGCTTAAAAAAACTTGAGGTTTACAATATATGACCCCTTTTCCTTCCACAAGCATAACTAAAGCTATCATTTGTGTCCATTAACATTTGTTAAACATGGGGAACACAAGGGTCTTAACTGGCTCATATTAAAGCAGTGATGAGAAAGACAGGATGCCCGTAATGTTATTCAGCAGTCTCCCTGCCTTTGCTTTTTATTACCTATGATATTTATACACTGTTTTAACCTCTGACTCTTTCCAGTGTGCGCCGTAGTCTGTGCGAGCCTGTCAGATACATGTAGGGTGAATGTCTTCTGTTTCCAGCCCCTCTCCCTACAGTCTATTAAAATCTGCTCTGGACTTCTGCCATAGGCACATCACTTATCTCAACGCTGGCTAAGAAGAATTATTGTTGTGTAAATCTCAAAGCCTTTTAGGAGATCAAAGTTCCAAAATATAAATCACATTTCTCTGTAGATCTAAAAAGCACACATGCACTCGCGCACATGCAGCGGGGCGAAAACGCACACTTTTCCCCGTGTGTGCGAACGAGGGAGGTTCTCCACCCAAATCTCTTCCCACAGGGTAGAGCGAAGACGGCCTATCCTCCTCCTTATCTCCCCTTCTCCCCTCTGTTCCACTCCTCCACCAATTCCCTCTTTTCTTTTCTCCACAGAGGGTGTACTTAATCCTTTTCTCTTTGTTAACTTTTGCATTTTTCGTTCTTTTTTTGAAACCTCTATCCATATTTTCACCTACACCTACACCCCCATCCTTCTTCAATTCACGAGAAAAATGTTTTAACCTGATTTAAATCACAACGGAATATGATTGATTTCAGTTTCTTACATGTTTTTGTAGACTTGTGCTCTCCTTAAGCTTTCCTGGTGGAAGCAGGAAAGCTTAAAGCTTAATAGTTCATTCCTTTTTTTTAATTTTAAGTTTTTCATCTAATATTTAGATTTTATTTCAGCTTTATTTCAATGAATGAAAACCATTTTTAATAGTTTTAGTTAACTCTAACAACACTGATTTGTCCATACAAGTCCAAAACAACACTTAACTTTCATTAGGTGGGGAAAAAAAAATAAATCATTTTAAAAATATATATCTTCCTTTGTGTTTAACAGAAGATAGGAAATCATACTGGTTTGGAATTACATGAGGATGAGTAAATGATAGCAGTTTTTATTTTTGTGTGAAGCATTCCTTTGTTCGAGTTCTGTAATATGAACTACAACAGGAATGTTGTCTGTTAGATCTTTTAGCATTATGTCACTGTGATCAGTTGATGTTCCGTCCAGGTGTAATGCCATCATAAATCTTTTCTGATCTAAGATATATGACTGCTATCTAAAAAGCAAATATGTTACTCATATAACAAAAAAAATAAAATAATAATTTCCCCCCCCCAACACATTGCTCATCTTCTGTGGTAGGATGTTTTTAGTATTTTTTTATATTTATATAATTGTTGGGTGGCATGTTAAAATGAATTCTTTTAGTGACAGGGCTTATATGGGGGCATTATTTTGACATCTCTCGCCACAGCGATGAGTGTTTACGTGTCGCTGTTCTCTGAAATGTGTTGATTTCAGTCTGCAGGCAGATTCTATCTACAAACACAGCTCAGCTCGTATGTGGGAAGACTAAATGAAAAAAAGGGGGTTTGCCATTAAACTGCCAGGGATTATATACTGTGCGCTCTGTGATGTGCCAGCAAAACAGATTTGGTGGCATTGATTTGACAGAGAAAAGAGTGACAGAGAGAAGAGAGGGATTGGGGTGAGTGAGGGGTGGAGGGTTGATGGAAAGAGCATTTTTTTGTCCTTTTTTTTAAGTTTCCTTTTTTTTTTTATATCCTCTCAGACACTTTGTCATTGTGTACTCTGTGCTTAGAAGTAAGAAAGTAAATATCCTGGATTGACTGCAGCTGTCAGGACGGGTAATTTGCTGCATGTGTGGATTTAGTGAGATTTAAGTTATGTCTGTCTGGAGAAGTTCTCTCAGTCTTTGAGTGAATGCTTTAGATCAGAATGGATGATAGGAGGAGCCTGTGGAAGACAAGATAATGTCTGTGAGGAAGGACAGATCATATCCATGCACAGAAACTGGCAGCTGGCACCAGTGGAAACTTTTCCAATGAATAAAACCTCACCATGTGTTTCTTGTCCAAGCTTTTCTGAGTGCAACTTGGAACCTCTCTGCTCTCGATAATGTGGATCGGATTATCTGCGTTCACTGGAAATATGCCATTTATATGGGGTTCATGATATTTTGACGGCATAGAGCGTTTTATAGGAAAAAGCGGGAGATGAATGACACTCCGTATTCGTACAACAAAAGAAACCCTTTTCGTAAGCGCTGTCTCAAAGCCAAATATGATGACCGCAGCTTACTAGGTGGAATAGAATTTTACAGAGCCATAACAGCTTCATATCCGTTTCCTCACAGAGGTGGGATGTTATGTGTGAAGCAACCTTGAGTAACACCATCCTCCCCTTTAATGTTCTCTTGAAGCCAACTGTAGCATTGTGACAAAGTTTACACCTCATTGACAGGCTAATATCCTCATCCTGACACAGTGGGCGGCCGTCTATGGGAGTTTTAAAGGGAGCTGCTAAATGGGACGCCTTTGCTCATCAAAGTCAGCACACACATTTATAAAGCTGTGAATCCCAGCACTCGAGAGCTTTGAAGAGAAGGTGTGGGTTTTAAAGCGGACAGCTGTTTCTCTAAAGAGAAAGAGTTGGCACTGCAGGGAGGTGAGGTATGCTGTGCTCTCGAGGTCACGTGTTTACCGCGAGCAGTTCGGCTTTGTGCGCGCGATGGAGGGATGACGTTGACATGTTAGACTAATGTGTGAACTCAAGGGGTAGAGGGGTATGGCAGCTGATGCTGTGGATGGCATGAGTCAGTGTGTGTTTTTCTCTAGTGTATGGGAATAGGGTCAGGAGAATGAAAGGTACAAAATGGAATACGTGTTTCAAATTGCTTTAAATATAAATCACAACCTGCAAAAAGTTCATGTATGTAGTGACTGATCTTTTGGAGTCCAGATGACCTGAAGTACGGGGGATCTACATTATCCGGGAAAAAAGGAAACTTATTGAATGTTGCAGGAACTGTGGTTCACCTAGTTTTCACATTTGAGGAACAGCACATTGTCTTCTCTCATATTTAGTGCTGTACCAAATATTTTTATTAATCAGTTTTACGTCTTGTTTTTCAGTTGAAAAATATCTAAACATTGTTGAAACACTTTACTTGAATTACTTTTTTTAAATGTAAGTAAAATATTTAACATTTAATTACATTTATTTGAACTATGTTTATTGGATTTTGTTCACAAATACATTTTCTGTAAACATGCCTTCATACCTAATACAGTTATTTTCATACCTAATGCAGAATGTTTAGATATTTTACTGGAAAAAGGCAAAACAAAATGTTTGCAGTATACTAAGTGACTAAGCCAGTGTAGTTTGCAGAGCTCTTAAAAAAATGAAATTTAAATCTTAAATATTTTTAGGTTGCGAAAAGTGAAAAATGGACAATGACATAATGGAATCAAACCTGCATGTCTCTCGTGAGCACCACATGTGCAGCTAACCACTAGGCCAGACTTGTTGTTGACCTTTGAAAAATAAGGTTTTGTTGGTAAATCATTCTTTACTTTGCCTTACAGGCCAGCATGTGATGCTACAAGAGTGAAAGAATAAATATCATATTTGTCCCACTTAACATACTATATATGAGCAAAGAGTTTCAATTCCCTCTCACTCTCTTTTTCTCTCGTTCTCTTTTTATTTCCAAGGTGTCAAGCATCAGATGTGAGAAAGAGAGAACAAAAGAGATGGAGGATAAAGCAAAGAAAGTTAATGTTCCCCCTGTCCAATGCTTACCCTTAAGGCATGAGTCTCCTCTATTCTCTCTTTTATTTATCGTTCCCTCTTCTCCTCTGACTGAAATGATACACTCTCCTTTTTCTTTCCTCTCATTTCTGTCCAGTCTAAAAATGTGTCTGTTTGAGCTGCTGGATTAAGTCTCGTGTTGTGTATGTGTCTTTGTCGTTGTGGTGGACAGAGGTCCTCAAGTTTCACGGGGGCCCGCCGGTCCCCCTCAGGCGACAGCATGATGTCAGCAGACACGTCTTGAGCACTTGTGTCAGTGACTGTCTATCATCCTGAACCCATCAATGTGCCGTGGCAGCCATTCGTCACTTTGAGTTACCGCGGTTACTGTCGCTGCACAGAGCACAAACACTGACACTAAGGTTTCGTTCCTGACTATCACCATGGTGATCTTGAAAAACACAATACACGTTATGCAACAGCAAAGAGAGATCCGATACGCAGCTTAGGTCTATTTGTTGATCGCCAAAGCCTCCGTAGCAGTACACCAGATTTGCTTAGCATATGTGTGTGAAACTATATGTGTGTGTGTGTGTGTGTGTGGTGTTTGTGATTGACAGTCCTACTGAGGCAAGGCCAGGTGGCGTCCTGTTGTAAATTTGCTTCTACCTTTCTCTGCGCACTCGTCCCTCCCAGCTACAACCTGTCATGCTTGACAGCACACACAAAGGAGGAGAAGAGAGAGAGAGGCAGGGGAATGAGGATTAAAAAGAAAGAGAGATAAAAAAAAAACTTTAAAAGATGAAATTAAAGAAAAGAAGATGAGCTGACAGCAGCTTGTGAGAAGGTATTGTCTGATGGGGAAATGTATCTGTGAAAGGGAGGCTTTGATCACTAGAGGACACGAGAAGGGGGGCGAGCTTGTAAACCGGCACTCTTTAGATGGCTGAGAGACTGCAGGAAAATAACTAGACCTGCAATTACAGGAGGGGAAACAACACTAGCGCTAATGACACTACAAAATGAATGCTGGGAGGGTCAGTGACGGAACCTTGTTTGGGTTTCTGATACTCTTTGTACTAGCACTTTATTGTAGACAGCCTCATAAAAGTTGTGTACAGTTCACCACCGTTCAAACGTTTGAGGGCAGTATACTTTTTTATTTTTTTAAGAAATTAATACTTTTTTTCAGCAAGGAAGCATTAAATTGATCAAAAGTGGCATTTGCAATATTGCAAAATATTTCTATTTCAAATAAATCTGTTCTTTTTAAACACTCCTACAATGTAAATTTAACATTTACAATTAACTGTTAAATGTTTCAACTGTTAAATTAAATGTTTCTTGATCACCAAATCCGCATATTAAAATGATTTGTGAAGGATCATGTGACACTGAAGACCGAAGAAATGGCTGCTGAAAATTCAGCTCTGCCGTCACAGGAATAATTACATTTGAAAATATATTACATTTTAAAATAGAAAACAGTTATTTTTAACTGTAACTTTTAACTGTTATTTATATATATATATATATATGTATATATGTATTTTTGATCAAATGAATGCAGCTTTGGTGAGCATAAAAGACTTACTGACACCAAACTTTTAAACGATAGTGTATATGTATCTTTATATCTTTATTCTGGTCTCCCTCAATATTCATCTCGATTGCAGGTTGTTCAAAATGCGGCTGTAAGACTTTTGACAGGGTCTAAAAAGAGGGATCATATTTCTCCTGTTTTAGCATCCCTTCACTGGCTTCCCATTAAATTCAGAGTTGATTTTAAGATCCTTATGTTTGTATATAAGGGGTTGTCTGGCCATGCCACACTGTCCTGCTAGGGCACTTGGATCTTCCAATCACTTGCTCTTAAATGTGTCACGGTGTCGCTACAAATCAAAGGGTGATAGGGCCTTTTCTGTGGCTGGGCCCAAGCTTTGGAATAGTCTCCCTTATCATGTGAGGTCTGCTCCTTCATTGGACATTTTTAAATCTACTCTTAAAACGCATTTTTATTCTTTAGCTTTTTGAAACCTGTAATTGTTGTTTTTTATAGTCTTTGAAAAAGACCTGCTTTGTACTATGTACAGCACTTTGGATCAATCTATATTGTGTTAAAATGTGCTTTATAAATAAATGTTGTTGTTGTTGGTGATGTAACCAAAAACGTGAGATATTACGGTACTACAGGAACAAATTGAGCCTTGGTGCTCATGTGGGCAATGTTTGAACCAGGGGTGTACGCCACTCAGAACTGATTTGAACATTTTAATTGAGGTAGCAAACAAGAATTAGAATGGCTTTGTAGAACACTTCCCATTTCCTAGAATGCCATTACCTGTTGAATTGTTTTGAAATGCTATTCAGTAAATTCTACTTCCTGTCCTTGCCATTCAAATTCCAATTTATCTTCCTGTGGTATGTGGCCAATTCAAATTCCAAGTCATGAATGTAAAGGTAGTTGGTACTTAAATTCTGCATTTTGCCCAACCCTGGCTTGAATCTGACTTGCGTTGTTTCTGGTGCAGTCCTCCATTATTTCCTGTAATCTGTTGAATATCCCTGTCTATATAAGTGGCAAAAGCTACAAGAATAAAGTGAGAACAGAAAACTCAAACAGATAGAGAGACATTTGTGTGGGTGTGTCTAAGGGAGCTGGGGTGAAAGATGGTACAAAAAAAAACGCTGATGGGTGAGGTCAGAGATAATCAGCCTTATTTAAGGATTTGAGGTGTGTGTGTGTTGAGCGTTGCTTCAGTGCCCTTCTATAGCTCTGTGGCACTTTGATAAGCAGAGCAGCTCGCTGCTGGTGGGGGAACTCATGAGGGGGCCTGTCTGATGAGGACCTGCCGCTGTCTGCGTGGGGTCTCTGACTGGAACATGGCCTTTGATGTCTCTCTCTTTTCTTCCCCCCCTCTCTGTGTCTCTCATTCTTTCTTTTTCTTTAACCCCCTCTAGCTTAACACAAGAGCATTCAAGTGGCCAATGTTCCACTTGAGTGTACTTCTGTATTGACAAGTATCTGCTGAAGTGTGACCTGCCTTTCTGTTGTGTTAATTCAGGCTGAATTGCTTATGAGTTTGCCCTCTTTTTTTTAATGCCCTTTTCCATTTTGTTGAACTCCTGTGGTTTTAATCTTTTCACGGATGGTTTAAACAATTTGCGTTTGTGTCTAAAATGTAGGTGTATGTTTATGTTAGAGCTTGGGTGTCAGAAATGTACATGTGTGAGAATGTGGTTCGGAGTACAAGGGAGGGTAGAGGAAATGGAAAAAGAGTTAAGTTGAGTTTTGTGTGTGTGTGTGTGTGTCTGCTCTGATGGAGGTCAAACAGCACCTGTCAACAGCCTTGCTGCTTTAATGTGACATATTAATGTGACCTGCCAATGCCAATAAGTCACTACACATTGCACATGTGCGCATATTTATAAGCCTCCATAAATTCAAGTGGCTTGTGAAAAATTTAATCTCCTCTCATGCCCAGAACTGCTGAGTTGCTTCATAAAGCTTTGAGCAAACATTTTTTTCTACCTGTTGTAAAATTGTTTTGGATTTTTTTTTTTTTACACCTCACTTATGATTAATATATATTACTGCACAGCCTGTTCAGAGAATTTCAGAAGTAATGTCTTTACAGAAGCTTCAGATACATCAAACAGCCCAATTAATTATTCATTCTGATAATTAATACAGTGATAAGTGAGGTTAATTAATAAGTAGGAAACAACAAGGGTGAATTAGTCAAGGTTTTTTGTACCTTTAATGAATTGGGCTTAATTCATTAAAGGTACAAAAAACCTTGACTAATTCACCCTTGTTGTTTCCTACTTATTAATTAACCTCACTTATCACTGTATTAATTATCAGATCATCTTAGTTTTGTGCACACAATTGTCATAAAATATATGTTACCAGAATTTTTAGTATGAGACAACAAGTGAACATTTCTTCTATTTTGCATTTTCTAATTTAATACAATTTCCAATGTAAATGATATTATCAGCATAACGGCCAGCATGATTTGAGTATGATCCTGTGCTTTAACGGAAGTACAAAGTTTATATGATCAGTGACACAAATTTACCTGTTTGATTAGTGACCTAGAAATAGTGCAGAATCTTAAATATTTCCCTGATTTTCAATGTGATCTTAGACTTTTTGAACCCACTATATATACACCCTGTAGTTTTTACCTCGAAATCCTCTGCTGTTTGATAATGCAGAACATATTCAATGCATTTTATACCCATACATTTGTAATCAACTGAAGAGGTAAAATAGGAAAAGGCAGGTATGTCAGGTACATTTGCAAGCTCTAGTTTGAAAAGAATACAGTTAGTCTGCTCTCTCTTAGTCTTTGTCTATGTGATTTTCTCTGCTCTCCTCAATCCTCTCCCCCTGAAGTGAACGAAGTGGATGCATTCTGACAGATCGACAGGGTTCAACCTCCTGACAGAGTTTCAGTCTGGAAAGCTCAATGACTTCAGACATGCCCTCGAGTAGAGAGAGGTTACACAAACTGGCCCCTAACCACCAACACTAATCACAAACTTACAGTCCTCTGCCATAATCAATGTCACACATGTGCTTTACCACTGTTATCTGCCCTACATCAAAACAGAAATATAAATAAAAGAAATGCCCTAACCCCACGAGGGATAGGTTCAAATGAACTCTGACAGCTCGACACACAATATGGCATTCGTAATGTGATTACCGCTGCATGGCTCTTGCTGCCTACACTCACAGCTCTCTGAGGGAAAGTTTGGACTGGCAAATGCAAACATGTTACCACAAGAAAGAGGTAAGAAGGCTTTTTAGCCACTAGAGTTTACGTTTGGATGTTTCATGCTTAAGGAAGCCTGGGGATGAAGCTAAGGTTGAATCAAAACTCTAACTGTGTGATCACTAACACATGTGCAGAGACCTGGAGAGGATGCCGGGTTATGAGAGAGTAGGTATATTATAAATCGTTCAAAGTTAAAATGCATTGGTTTTGTTGCTTTTTTAGATTATTTCATATTCCCTGTTGAAATTGCCCTGTACTATTGAGGTTGGAGAGCCCAAAAATGAAGGGCAAAATAAAAAGACAATAACAGCCAATGAGCTATTGCTGTCACACCTGTGAAAATGGAGAGAAACCGAGAGAGAGGAGGGAGCAAGACAGGAAAAATGGCCCTTGCTGTTAAGTCCAGCAGGACTTCCAATAAAAATTCTTCAAAAGTCCACAGCTGACATTGAAAAATAGCAAAAGTATAAAGTGGGGCAGGGTAAATAAAGAGAGGGGTTATTATATTTGACAGGGCAGGACTGCATTTTGAAATGTGCCAAGGGAGAGAAAGAAAGTAAAGTATTGAGGTGGTATTATAGCACAGAGATGGTATCAGATAGTAATACCATGGTACTTTTTATATTAACATGGTAGTTGAATGATTAACAAATTCATGTATTTTACTAGGGAAGGATGATATATCATTCAGTACCATATCAGTTAGTTAGCAGTTAAGTTATTTTTTCCCAAATTATCTTTGATTGTTTTATACAAGCTTATTTCCCTTATTTTTACATTTTGATTACCTTTGGTGTCTTCTAGCGCTCAAAGTTAATCTTTCAAAAAAAAAAAAAACGTATTGACAACATAGTATAAATTTTGATTCATCATTTATCAGTTATTGGCTATAGCTTAAAAATAATTATTGGCCATAATTTTAATATCGTTGTGCATGGTACACCAACTGTGCCTCTGCTCACACAACCTGCAGTGTAACATTATTTGTCACTGCTACTTTTCTATTCCTTGTTCATGAAAAAGCTACTTTTTTTTTTTAACTGCTGAGCTATTGTCATGTATCTGAAAAATGTATCACGCTTTCTCACCAACACTGCCGATGAATGGTTATCTTCTCTCCTCATACCAAAAGTTTTTGTGCTTTTGAGTCATAGGCTGAATGAACAGTGATAGCATTGGTTTTAAGATGAAAGACGTGAGCAATGTTTGCATGGCAGCCTTTGAACTGGGAGTGTGTTTTACAGCACAAAAGGAAGGTTTTGTTCTGCCAAACAGAGCAAATCTCTTAGTCTTCTGAAATTACAGTTATTCTTCAGCACTGTTTTAAAATGTGTCAACAGCTATGGAGATGGGCTGTATTTGCCAGCGGTCCAGCTTAGCTCAGTTCTCCTCCTCCATTTTTTACCCAATAACATGTTGCTCCACCAGCATGACCTGCTTCTCTGCCTCCCTCGCTGAACAGCCAAAGCTCACAAACCCAAAGTCTCTAATAAAAGAAAATGAATGCTATCCATCATTTTCCCTTTTCACCAACCCTGTTAAAAATGTGCGCACACACACAATCTCTGGACCAGATGTTGGTTGTGGCAGAGGTGATTGACAGGCTAAAATGGTGGCTTTATGACTTAAGAAATGTTGTGAATTCTTAAGGGGCGTCCACACAGGCAGTGATCTGTAGCAGCGAAGCGATGAAAAGTCAGTCATTTTTCAGGTGATGCGATTTGGGTCTATGCGACGGTGCTGAGAGATACTGGCATAATGTTCAGTACTGAAGTACTGGATACGTTTGTTACTGTGAGCGATTTTGTATTTGTGAAAAAATTATGTGTGGAAAACTACATCAGAAATGCCAGAATTCCAAGTGAGTTTGATTCATTCGTCTTTTTTATGATGTATTATGTACCGCTACTATTTATATAAAGTTCTCCCCTCCAGAATAGTAGATTTTAGTGGAATGACATCTTATATTTACTGGCATCTCATTTGTGATAAAATTTTTAACAACTATGGTCAGTTAGTTATAACCCACAAACAACATTAGGGGAACCATCAGTAGAAAAAGCTTTCTAGCGACCAACAATACAACGACCTAGAGTTATTGGGGACCGTAATTTGCTTTTCACCTATGAAATTGTTAACCCAGTATCATTCTCAATGATGCCTATTGTAATCCTGGGTTATTTTGTGCTATGTACATTGTGCCTTTTACCTTTACATT
This sequence comes from Gila orcuttii, assembly GCA_026230005.1. Taxonomy (NCBI): domain Eukaryota; kingdom Metazoa; phylum Chordata; class Actinopteri; order Cypriniformes; family Leuciscidae; genus Gila; species Gila orcuttii. Next base: position 17,678,774 of record JAPDVR010000004.1, read on the forward strand.
TATTAATTTATTCTAGGAGGAGAATCAGAAACAATTTGTCCTATTTTGTCATTCACACTTCTCATACTTTACCCTGGGTAGACTGATTTCTTTATTTCACAGTGTTATTTGAAAACCCTGGTTAATGTTATTTGCATATTTATGAGGTTAATTAATTACATTGATTGTCTTTTTGTGAAAATGTTGCCATAAATCTGCTCTGATTTAAGTATTATGTTTGCGCCACTATTCAACATTTACTGTTTCCCTGAATCTTAAACTAAATGTTTTCATGACTGTACTAAGTACATGTAACAGGCCAGTAGTCGCTGTGCATGTAAACCTCACTCCCCTGGCTTCAAGAGGCTCTCTAGCGACTGACGCTAGAGGCTGCGGTATTTAACGTCCATGTTAGCGTGACCGCTTACCACGCCGGTTCGAATTTGGTGCCGTGACCCGGATGGGAATGAGGCTTAGGGGGGTGAGTGTACGTAGGCCAGTAAGAGCTGTACATTTAAACCTCACTCCCTGGCCTCAAGAGGCACGCTAGCAACTGACATTAGACGCTGCGGTCTTTAGTGTCCTTGTTAGCGTGCCCGCCTCCCACGACTAGCTATCTGTTTCAGACTCTATATCCTCTACTGCTCAAAAGATTGGGGTCAGCAAGATTTTCTAATGTTTTTGAGAGAAGTCTCACCAAGGCTGCATTTATTTGATTAACAATAGAGTAAAATATTAATATTGTGAAATATCAATAAAATTGTAAATGTTTTCTATTTTAATGTTTTAAATTGTAATTTATTCTTGCTGAATTTTCAGCAGCCATTACTCCAGTCTTCAGTGTCACATGATCCTTCAGCAATCATTTAATGTGCTGATTTGGTGCTCAAGAAACATTTCTTATTATCAGAAATTTATCAGAAATTAAGTTATTTCTGTGGAAACTGTGATAATTTTTTTCTGTGATTATTTAATTTTTTGACATAGAAACCTTTTGTACCATTATAAATGGCTTTATTTTCACCTTTGATTAATTTAATGTGCCCTGAATAAAATTATTCATGTTACCAAATAATAATAAAAAATTTTTACTGACCCTTAACTTTTGAACGGTAGTGTTTTTGGTGCAGTAATTCTCTGGAGGAGGGTTACATAACCATTGATCAACCAGCTTGCAAAATTTCAAGCATAAAACATTTCTTTACCCAGTGTTAAAATTAGCTTTAACCTAGGGTTAAGTGCAGTGTGAAATACTAAAACAGACATAGGCACATTAACATCATCTGCTGGGACGATCCTGAAATACTGGAATGTGTTGAAGGAAAATACGTATTAGAACCTGTTAATACCAGCCTGTTGGTAGTGTGCTCAGACATGAGGTGGGTTGCCCTTGCCCCTGTTAATAGCTCAGTTAGCCTCCAGGCCGGGGACAATGAGGATTGAATGGTATGGGCAGTTCCGCCTTTAGCCATCTTAGTCATGAAGTACAGAGAGCTTTTCTAATGCCATTCATTTTTCTTTGCTGTGCTCAGCATGTCACAGTGTCATATTTCCATGCGCTTACGAACAACACATGTCATACATGGCATTATGTCTTTGTGTGTAACTGCCTGCTACATGTTTTATTCATAAAGCCGAACAGTGAGGAGTGTTCTTGCGTGTTAACCTGAGTCTTTCAGTTGAGTTATACTTGAATTTCTGAGATCTTTTGAAGAACAATAGAGGTGTGTTTTGGGGACAGGAAGGTTTCATAGCAGCGAACTAAAGGTGAAGTGAAGCATACTGTTTATGGCGTACGTGTGAGTGTGTGTGGGCTTACTGCTTTGGCTGCAGGCCACCTCGTCAAAGTCACTTACTCAAACTCTTACTGACGCGTGTAGCTCCGAGCACCTTGGCTTAAGTTACAGTTCCAATAATAGAGAAGAAAGACCTCATACTTGCTGTTTGGCGTCGATAATAATATCTTAGTTGCATTTCATCTCTCCCTCACTCTATATTTTCCCTTTCCTTCTCCCACTTTCGCTTACTTTATTTCTGCTTTACACTCCCTTTTTCTCGTTCCCTCTTTGAGAACTTGCTACAAACACATCCACCCCGAGCTTGACTGTTAAACTAAAGAGACAGTTTGCTGACAGGCCTTCTACCGGTGAACTACAAGCCAACAAGGAAGATTTATGAAAATATGCTGTCTGTCATCTCTTATATACTTTAAAACTCCTCTTTATGTGAAAGGAAAGATGTGTTTGTTGGTGTTTGCAGCGTTCAAAGCAAAAGTGAGAGTTCCTCTCCAAAACATGTTTTGATCTCGAGTATTTCGCACTTTGAATGACTTATTCATTGAAACTTAGCTCAGATCGTCCCAGGTAGCATCTTTGATCAGGTTGATGCGCTAATGCGTGGTAGGCCTGGAATAAATGCATCTTTCACTTCACTTTTTGAACCTCTCTCCTTTTAATAGGCTTCTTTCAGTTTTTTTGCGGTGTTGAAATGAGAGCTGGAGACAGGGATGTCAACAGCAGTTTGTTTTGCGCAACATGGGAGAACAGAACCTTCTCTGTTTCACCCCAGACCTCTCTGCCAAGCGCTCGAACTGTCTTCCCCACACGTACGCGGCCGCCAGACTGTATTACTGTCAATCTCCGAAGCATTGTATTGACGTGAGGACTCACCCCTAGACACCTCCGCATTCTCCGAACCTACCTTCACCCCGCTGTCAAAATGAATAGGACGTTAATGTGCCATGACCATGCCAAACCACCACTAGAGATGGGCTGGGATGGAGGGGGTTGTGAAGGCGCTCTGCCACACAAGTTGCCGGCATGCTTTCGTATTGATAAGCTTTCATTCCAACGTTTTCTCCTGAGCACAGCTGGGATCAGCTCCACTATGCTGCAGTTTCTGTACGTTTTGATTTACACAGCAAAAATAAATCTTCGGGTTAATGTACGGAATATTTTTTCTCCTACAGCAATCGGTCTTGACTTTAAATCCTCATTGGAGGTTAATCTATAGCTCTATCCCTCCCGTCACTTCCAAGTCACTTATGGTAAATTATGGCATTGTGCATGAAAAATCCCCACCGTATAGACCAGACCATGATAAATTTTCAAGAACATCCCCCTTCGCGAGGAAAAAAAATGACCACCTTGTCTCAGAATCCCTCCTGGAAGAAGAAAGAAAACCTTCTGTAATAAATGTAAACGATGAAAGGAGGGGGAAAAAAGTTTGCATGTGGCAGAGGGATTGATTTTTGTGATGAATTAGTTAGTGCGCTTTCAACTGTCAGGCTGTTAATTTATGAGTGTGCAAACTTCCAAGTGTTTGGCTTGGCCGTTTAGCTCTGCCTCCCCTCAGCTCTCTGAGGTGACTGTAAAATGAAATATGGAGGCAGCGTGTTACTGTTTTATTTATTTCACTGCCTGGAGCTCTCACACAGCTATTTGTTCAAATACTCCAGAGTGCCGTGGAGAGCTTGATTCCTGCTCACATTAATAAAGATAATATTTTGTAGACCGAGTATAATGGTCGAAATGTCACCTCTAACAACGCTCTCTCTCTTTGACCGTAACTTAACAGGCGTCCTTTTTATTTGCTAGGGTTTTATACCTGGTTTTAAGGACTTTTTTCTCTCTGTTTGCACATGTAAGGTTGTCCAAATGTCACATAGAGTAATTTGGATTTTTTAGTTGTCATGGTGCTTTATGGCTCTAGGTGCTGTTTCTCCTCAGTTCACCCAAAAATGAAAAATTCTGTCATAATTTACTCACCTTCATGTCATTTCAAACCTGTATGACAATCCTTTTTTCTTTCTTTCTGTGGAACACAAAATAAGATTTTTTATAGAATGTTTTAGCTGTTTTGGAAAAAACAACATTGACTTTTGTTGCATGGACCGCAGTGTTATTATTTTTAACTAAAGCTAAAAAATATTAAAAATAGTTTGTGTTAACTGAAATAAAACTAAACTAAAATATAAATATAAATATTAGATGAAAAGCTTAAAAATTATAAATTAGAATTACTATCTGAAATAAGTTTAGCTTCAGTACTAATATAAATGAACTAATAACAAAAGCACATGCAAAATGACTAAAACTTAGACTAAAATTAAAATCAAAACTGAAAATATAAAAATAAAAGCAAATTCAAATTATTAATAATGGCATTTAAACAACACTAAAGTTACACTGGTATGGAGATATTATTATTATTTATTTTTTTCAAAATAGGTTTTGTGTTGAATTTTTGAAATGACATGAGGGTGAATAAGGGATGATAACACTTTTATTTTTGGGTAAGCAATCTGTGTGTCTTCATTAACTCTTGGTTTATCTTTAATGCCTGCCAGTGAGCAGATGCACACACACCATCCTTGCCCTCCCAAGAGTTCCTGTTCTACTAGAATAATAAAAGAGGGGTCATGCTCAGTGCCAACCTTTGGAGTAACAGAAGAAGAGAGAAGAAAAGGGAGGGAGAGTAGAGAGGAGAGAGCATCATGAGAGCAGAAGACCGGCAGGAAGAAGAGGAAGAGGAGATGCAGGGATGCAGAAGTTGTATTTCACCCACAACTGTCCCATGACCCAGTGACCCTCACAGACCACAAGCTTCTGTGTATCAGTCTGACGGACGAATGGAGCGCTTGTCAGCAGGGGAGTGAGTCTCTCTCTCTCTCTCTCTCTCTCTCTCTCTCTCTCTCTCTCTCTCTCTCTCTCTGCGCTCAGGAGAGTCTGTGGCTGTGTGTGCATCTGCATCTGTGTGTGTATTTGGGCCTGTGTGTGTTCCTGAATTCCTGCAGAGTTCACGGTGAGGCCAGCCCCGTGGTGGAGTGTGCTGTGGGCTCATTAATTAAAGGCTGTGACAGTGGGACGGCAGGCTGTAATGGATGCCTCCTATGCAGCAGGGGGGCCGCTCAGACACACTGAAAGGGTCACTGTTTAGACAGGCAAAACACGCAGTCAGGCGCACAACCGTATGAAAATACATACACACAGACTCTCATACATACTAAACTTATACAGACACTAGTCCAGGATACACACCCATGCAGAATGTTAGCTAAACTCTGTGTACTTTGAATCAGCACACACTTTGGGTTTGGTGTTTTGAAAGAGTGTGTGTGTGTGTGTGTGTGTGCGCGCCTTTGCTCCCGTGACTCCTATTCCTTGTCAGTAAGGAATGAGAGATGACCTGTCAATAGTGAGGACAGACTGCCTCTTGTCAGGGTCCTCAGAGTTCCTGCTGGGCGTCCTTTGATCTGCCTGATGAATAATGAATAACAACTGACAGGCCGGGTCAGACACACAACCCTCTGAGAGCGCTTTGAGTGTGTGTGAACTTCTCAGTGGGAGGGGGGTTCACTTTCTCCCTTCTTAGTATGATTGGCCCCTCTCGTGCTTTTCCAGTGTGTGTGTGTGTGTGTGTGTGTGTGTGTGTGTGTGTGTGTCATCCTGTTGCATTACCAAGCAGTGTTGGAGGTGTTTGAGGAGACAGGTATGATTGAGTAGGCATGATAGAAGGGTCATTCAGAGGTCATCTCCACGGTTCAGTTGTCACTCTGTACACACACCCATACACGGCTTATGTTCATAATATCAGCGGCACTTTCAAACATTAGCTTGGATTTTTGTTATTGTGTTGAATGTACTACTCTACAACATTGGTATTTACAGGCATACTTAAAAAATTTACTTTCATTTTTGTATATAGCACATATGTTTACCCACACAAAAAAAGTTTACTCAAGTGTTCTATTAGTATACTTCTTTAAAACTAAAAATAAGGAAGTATACTTTGTCTATATTTTTTATGTACTTCTCTGAAATATACTTTGTTCTTCTCAGAAGTATACTTAAAATTACTCTTAAGTATTCTTGGCTTATAGTATATTTGGCCTACCTATCTTTTGATTGAAATATACTTAAAATAATTAAGAATTCTAAGTATACTTGGCTTGTAGTTGTGTTTATTCTTTTGATCGAGTAGCCTATTAAAGCATTTTTTCACAGTTTTACATATCGTCTTATAAACTTACATTGTTTGAAAATATTGATTTATAAAGAAAACAGATGTGTTCCTAATTCTGAGTACAGTATCTGAAGTTTTCTGTCCACTGGTAGTGTACATTGGAATTTACTTCAAATCTACTTAAAGGAATAGTTCACTTAAAAATGAAAATTATGTCATCATTTACTCACCCTTGTTTCAAACCTGTATGAATTTCTTTCTTTTGCTGAACACAAAGGAAGATATTTTGAAGAATGTTACCAGACAGTTGATGGACCCCATTGACTTCCATAGTAGGAAAAATAAATACTATGGAAGTATCAACTGTTTGGTTACCGACAGTATTCAAAATATCTTCTTTTGTGTTCAGCAGAACAAAGAAATTCATACAGGTTTGGAACAACTTGAGGGTGACTAAACGACAGAATTTTCATTTTGAAGTGAACTATTCCTTTAACTCTTTCTCCACCATTGACTGAATTTTCCGGCAATCCATGTTTTCAGTGTTATATTGTGGGGTGCTGTTACACATCTTCTGAAAGAGTAGGCCTACATAATCTCCAGATCAAAACACAGGCGAAGAAGAATCAGAAACAGGCGAAAGAAGCTCTGCTTATATTATGTTAAATATTATCAAATATTAAACGGTATATAAATCAAAACTGCCTAACATTATCTAATGATATGTCGACCCAGACAAAAGTTATAGGACTGTGAAGCTTTAGGGGTGTTGATGGACTCGATCTACTCCATCTGTGTTTTGATTATCATTCTGAATCTGATCCTGACAGTCTTTGACAAAACTTTGTCAGCAGTTTTCTCAGCTTTTTGTTCAAAATGTTGCTTTATTTATGAAAGTTACCCACAAACAGTTGATAAAAAAAATAATGCATAAAGCTAGAATAAAATGTTCTGTTCTTGTGATATATTGCATGTTCAGATATTCATATAACAAAATATTCTGGAGTCCATGAAGGTTTTGTGAAAATGATTAAAAAAAAATACTAAGAAAAAAAGAAAGACATTGGCGGGAAAAGAGTTAAAGGGAAGTCAAAGGTATATTTAAAGTATGAAAATGTTTACCTAAATAGGAACATTGTAGTATACTTAATGTGCAAAAATAATATATAAATAATAAACTATAAGTATGATGTTAAGTCCACTTAAAGAAATGTAGCCTAAAAAAACTACTAAACTAGTATTTTTCTGAGTGTACTTCAAAGAGTACTTTCAACTAAACTAAGTATTTAACCAGTAAACTCTCAGTATACCTATAAGTTCACGTGTATAGTTGCAGTACAAATGAAAAACAGCTGTAAACTTGTTGTTTACTCTAAAGTAGGGCTATACTTTAATTTATACACTTAAAGGTGGACCAATTTACTTTTTTAGTTGGGCCAGTACTTTTGTTTTATTTGCCCTGCCAACATTTTCACTGGCCCAAAAATAAACTTTTTTTTTTTAGCAATTAATTTGTATATTTACTAGAAATATTTATATTTTTCATTTAATGGATAGTTCAACCAAAAATGAAAATGCTGTCATTTACTCATCCTCATGTAATTCCAAACCTGTATGACTTTTTCACCAGTTCAATTCAAATTCACACTCATGAATTAAAACTTGCTAAGCTCAATCCTGCTATCTCTAATATTTTTCTAATGAACCTCTCTCACGCACACACACACACACACACAACCTGTCTGACTCAGTGTCTTTTATTAAAAAAGTGTCTTTTCAGAGGAATTAAAAGTGAAAGGTGAGAATGACGGGCAGGTGTGGATGTCTGGGTCAGGCTCTGGTCGTGACCACTCCTGCAGGACTTTAGAGGTCAACACCAGGGCTACAGAGAGAGAGAGAGAGAGAGAGACTAGGGTGAAAGCCCTGGATCCTGTTCCTGTTTGTTAGTTTAGATACTGGTTTTACACACACACACACGCGCACACACACACACACACACACACGCACACACGCACATATGCCCCTGGGTCAAACTCCCCAGTTCATGTAGGAGTCAAGAGGCTGAGGAACAGGAGAATGTGGTTTCAGCTGGTTAAAGCCATCAGTGAAGTTTCAGTCTATTAGGCTCGGAAATCACATTTGCAACAAGTCTGGTTGTAGTTAGCCAGGGCCCCATTTCAGAGTCATGCGCATATGTGTGCGCACGCCGGTTGTTAATTCGTCTTCAAAGATCTTGCGTACTTACCAAGACCTACACTGGGATCACTTTGACGCTGGGATTTGCAGCGCGGCGTGTTTGGTCCTCACCCCAAGCCCTGTTAAAGCTCTGAGATCACACACTCTGTCAAACACTCACACTGTCAGACACACCCTCGCATGACACTTTGACAGATTGAGACATGAAGTGACTTTTTTTTAATACTACCTGTTGATGATGGGGTGAGGTCAATAAATGAATGACTGGGATCAGCTTTTAATCTAGTAGTTACTCATTTCCTTTATCTGATGACATTATCATTGAATGGGGTGTGGAAGATCATTTTGATGAATTCTTTTCATAACACTTGATGTTATGAAACTCCCTTTTAATAGTGCTTTAGAACACGTTTTTATGGCATGTTAACTAGACTTACTGTCAATGTCAAACTTTACGGAAACAGCTTTGTGAAAGCATCATAAATATGCTGGCAGAAAGTTGGCACGAGATGTGACTTTTAAACTGATGAATTCAGATTTCCTTTGAAGGTTTGAAAAATAGCGGCAGGATTTTTCACCACCTCTCAAAATGTACATTTTTCTAAAGCAATTTCTTTCTTTTTTTGACATATTACTATGTGGTAGTTAAGGTGTTCAGGATGTTTGCCAGGGCCTAACAATGAAGTTTTTGTTTCTGCTGGCAAGCTGGGCCAGAACTTACAATTTTTACTTGCCCCACTATAAAAGAATGATACTTATTTTTATTTTTATTAGCAATATATTTTTATATTTGCTAGAAATGTTTACATTTTTCATTGAAGTGATCATTCACTCAAAAATGAAAATGCTGTCATGTCATTCCAAACCTGTAATATATATATTTTTTTCTTGAACTAAAAAGATGTAGAAATGGTTGGTTATCAAACAGCGCTAGTTGCCATTGATGTCCATTGTAAGTACCAAAAAAAAAAATCACTTGCAAAATTTCATAATATATATTCATAACAACCGAAGAAAGAGGTTTGTTATAAAATGAGGGCGAGTAAATGACGTAAATGATAATTATTATAAAAAACGCAACTAGAAATTATATAGCTATAATGTTACTCCATAAAAGAAATTATATAGCTATAATGTTACTCCATAAATTCATAAACACTTTTGCTGGTAAACGATGGCATATGACACAAAACATTACTGATGTAGTTTTCACCACATTTTTAAAGAACATCATTTTTATTTGCACTTTTATTTTAAATTTGACAGTTTCATCAATGTTAGCCAGGTAGATATCATGATCTTGGTGACAAATTAAGTTTGAATTGTGTTGAATTAAATTTAAGTTTGCAAGGCATACAAAGTATGTACAAGATCAATGAATGTAAGATTTTCAGTGGCAATGCAGAAATGGCCCATATTTTAAGTTCTTAGCAAAAAGTCTGCTATTTACATGCCAAAGGTTTTTGAACAAGTCTCTGAGAGAGAAAGTGTGCATCATCTCATTGATCTTATTGAGTCAAGATCAGTCCCATATAAGTGTGACTGCAGGAAGGAAGGGGCTGCTGACATTTAAGTAGACAAACCAGGCAGCAATATGCGCTCACACACACACACACACACACACACACACACACACACACTACTGAACTCTTCACTCCATAGTGTAAATACAAGCGCCCTCATATCCCCCTCTATAGAGTTTATGGGAAAGACAGTACCAGTAGAGAAGTGTCCAAACAACATGAGTTATCACTCCACGGACACTCAGAGCACTCGGAGAGGAGACGCTAAGCAAACATGGCCAAAAATAAAAGACAAACAGGAATAAATCTAACACTGTGAACCTTCAAGGAAGGAGAAAGGAGAAGGAACGAGTGATTTATTAGCGTATTGGTGTAGAATTTATAGTGAGAGCAAAAAGAGATCGTTCAACATGTTTCCCCTCTTTTAACCCCAACTGCTGACAGCGATCCTCCATGTCCTGTACACCTACAAACAAAAGAGATCAGGACTCGCTCTCACGCCACCATGCCAGACACAGATAACACCGACGTCACCCCAAGTGTGTGTGAGTGTTTGTGAGTATGTGTGTGTGCTTTAAGTGCAGTAATGGAGGCTGAGGAGTAGCGGTGTTATGTGGTGCAGTTTGGCAGGCCTGAGGTTGTAGGGTGTCAAAGTGATGTAATAATAGTTACCAAGCGATAAAAGAAGTCTGCGTCTCATTTTCTACATCAAGCTGGAGGAACAGAGAGATGGTGAGTTCTCTGTGGTGATAGAGTGTGTGTGTGTGTGTGGGGGGGGGGGATATATGAGTGTTGAGAGAGCAAGGGAAAAGAGAGGAAAGAGAGAGGGAGAAAAAAAAAGAGTAAGTGAGCCAAAAGCTCAAGATTTGACGTGGGCGTTTTTCTGACAGCTATAATTCTCCAGCCTACAGAATTTCATCAACACGAGTTGTGTTAAAGCTCAGCCCGAGGGCCACAGCCCTTTCAAGTCCCCCGCACTGACAGGTAGATTTATTAGTCCTGAAATTTGTACGGATCACACGTCACTCATGGCAAACTGTCAGAGTGTCAGAGCAACGCGTCCCTCCGGGGCCCGGCGCCATCACGCTCTGCTTTAGCAGTGACACACACACACGCACACGCACGCTCCACAGGCCAAAGAACGGCCCTAAAAGAGACTTTTCAACTTGGCACTTCATTTTCACATCTAAATCACAGTTTATTTAATTGCGACGTACTATATATATGTAATTTTCTTACAAAGTTTGCAGGTTAAAAGCTGTCATTTCTGATCGCTTCCATTCTGTGTTTGCTCAGAGTAAATATTTTGATCCTAATGGTAAATTAGACATAATTATAAATGCTCTTGTGAAATTTGTGGTCTGCAAAAGACGGAGGAGGATTATTGGGTATGGGGTGATGAGCGATGGAGGAAGAGAGGTGATGGAAATGAGAGGAAAGTGCCTGTGAACTGCAGGATGTGCAGTGTAGCCAGGAAATTTACTCTGGACCTCAATATGACAGGTCACACATTAGAGCCGAAAGAGCCTGACTTAACATAAAATGAGTAAGGGGGAGAGAACGAGTGCGCGAGAGAGAGAGAGCAAGATTGGCAAGTTCTTTTGGCTGCTGCATAGAAACTTCCTTCACCCGAACATCTGGTTCCTATATTTCAGAGTTAATTAGTCATATTGGGATTGTCTGAAGATAAATTTATCATCGAGAAAAAACACAAACAATTTGAAAAATGAAAGGAAGTGCGGTGACACACGGCTGACATTAAAATAAATCATTTCAGTGTGATTAAAAACTTACAGCGTTGATGATAGAGTGAGTGTGAGTGAGCGAGACATGATGGGATTTATGGTCCCTCCATTTCAAGTAAAGCCCCATCTGTATTTCTTAATTATTGGTGCTGCTTTCTCTCTTCTTTTGGCTCTTTTTCTCTCCTCTCTTTTCTTGCCTTGATTTACAGTGCCATCTTTTGCATGTTGACATGGCTCATTCGTGTACGAATAGCTTTCATTGACTTTATTGCTTATTATAGATCTAACAGCTGATTGGGAACAACAGTCTATCATTATAGTGGCATTATAAAACATCGGTTTGTTTCAGTAATTTCTTTTTTAACTCTATTTGTCATTCAAAGGCTGATAACAAACCAAATTCAATGTTAATTTGTGTCTTAAGGGGCCCGTGAGATGGACAGAGTGAGGAAAGACAGAAGAAGGGAGGAGAGAATATGTCTGTCAGACTGTCTGTTAAGGAAAGAGACATAATTACACTCTCAGCAGTGAGGCAAACACACACACACACACACGCACACACACTCGTACACTCTCTGACAGTTTCATTAAAATCTGTCTTCAACCCTCTTCTCCAGGAAACTCAGGACTGAGATCCAGAGGAAGAGAGAGAGAGAGAGAGAGAGAGAGAGAGAGAGTAAAAATGAAAGAGAAAGAAAGTTTTTAATTGTTCTTTCTTTTCATACATGAAGCTACTTTAAAAGGTTTTTCATTATTCACACAGATAATCAGCTGTAAATGTCTGAAGATTTAGAGGGATAGTCCACCCCCAAAAAAATTGTCCATACAATGGAACTCAATTGGGAACCGAAACTGTTTGGTCACCAACATTCTTCAAATTAACTTTTTTTTTTGTGTTCCACAGAAGGAAGAAAGTCATACTAGTTTGGAATGACATGAGGGTGAGTGAATGATAGAATTTTCATTTTTGGGTGGACTGTATATTTAATGTAATGTAAAGATTTCATTAATGTGCCAAAATCTGGTTATAGTGGCAAAGGCCATCATATCAAAGGAATTCTTGTCTTTTGCATCCATCAATTTTCCCATAAACTTGCAGTGATATTTTTGATAAGCAAGTGTTTTGAGTTTCTGTGGTTGTGTTGTCAAGCTGCCACGATGAAATGCCCCATGGGTAAAGAGTTTCATATGATCGTGTTTGGCATCGCAGTGTGACACTCTGCACATTAGTTTGACAAAGCCAGACACTTCAGCTATTCTGTGACACTTGAGTGTGTATGTCTACTGTCTATTTCTCTAGGAGACTGTTTGAGAGTTCAGAATGAATGTAAGTGTTTTTATGAAGCAGACCATTAATAATAGGATAATACGAACAGATAAGAGAAAACTGTCTCGTAAACAGAACTGTTGTCTCGACTGGCGTCAGAGCAATTATATTAGATTGATGCTGCAGGGATTGTGGCTAATTTATAGTGTAACAGGGAGAGTTGGTGAGCGTGACAGAGAACTCACTATTCTTCACAGAGTAACTCTTTCTGAGGTCAAGACTTTACATATTTCATACACATTCGAGCACATACGCAAACACACATACTTTTCCACAAAGTGGTTTGGTCAGGTCTCACATTTCTGCAGAATTTCTTTTAGAAATACTGTCCCTACAACCATAACTAAACCTGCCCACACACAGATTTGGGTTGTGTGTTTATATCATATATAGGATATTAACGTTTATTCAACTAGTATAAAATACACCGGTACATGGAGGTTAGCCAATCAAAACAGAGGTCATTTACATGGACGTCTTAAAGGTACAGTATAACAAAAAACACGCTGTGTAACTATAAGAGTCAGAGAGAATATGGAAATTGGTTGTATTAAACTGAAATATGACACTTTTTAAAATTGTATTCATATAGCATACACTTTTATACATGGCAACACACAAATAAGGAACAATACAAGCAGTTTATGATAACTAAGCAAACAGTATTAGCAGCACAGTGCAAGAGTAAACCAGAAGAATTCTTGCCACCTCAAGAAAATAGACGACTTCAGGTAAAAATAAAAATCCTTTAAAAATGTAGAATACGGGCCTTATGGGCAGACCAGCTAATGCTAATGTCAACCAGTAAGGATCAGATTGAACTCTCAGCCTCATGGAAAATTAGCTGATATATACAAACACAGTTACAGATTACCTTGTGTGGTTGCCTGATTGATTTTCTTTTAAGTCATCAGTATCCAATAACTCTTATTGTTAGACAACCTTTAGAGTAGACAAACTTAAGACTCCATTCTTCTCTTGGAGGGAATCCAGCTTGAAACATTAGACTTTTGCTCCTGTATTTTCTCTGTTCTTTTTGTTTTCTCTTCTCTCCTCCCATCTCTGCTGAGGGATAATTTACTGCACCTTCAGCTGTTGGAATGTATTTGTAGTTGTGTATAATGGAGGTCATCTATCCTGCCTGTCAGCACCGGGAAACACTTTTCTGACCGCAGCAGGGAGAGCTATGTGACACTCAGATCGGGGGAACTGTTTCTGTTGCCCAAAAAAGTTTGCGTGCGTTTGTGTTTTGCAGACGGGTGAGACTTTGTGGGTGTCAGAGTTTGAAAGACTGACATTACCATTACCATTTTGCGAGCTAGCCTGTTTTCTGAATGAGTGCACCACCAACTCTACATGACCTTCACACTGCAAAGATTTAGTGTTACTTCTTAGGGATTAAAGGGTTAGTTCACCTAAAAATGAAAATTCATTAATTACTCACCCTCATGTCTTTCCAAACCTGTAAGACTTTCGTTCATCTTCGGAATACAAATAAAGTTATTTTTGATGAAATCCGAGAGCTTTCTGACCCCCCCCATAGACTGCAACATTATTACCACTTTCAAGGCCCAGAAAGGTAGTAAAGACATCGTTCAAATTCCATGTGACTACAGTAAGCTCTCAAATTTTATCAAAAATATTTGTGTTCCAAAGATGAATGAAGGTCTTACGGGTTTGGAACGACATGGGGGTGACAGAAATAAAATTTTTGAGTGAACTAACCCTTTAATTATTAGTCGGTACTCGCTCGTAAGAGTGAATGCCATCCCGTTTATCTCTGTTCAACATAGACTACCGTTAAAAAAGTTGGGGTTGGTAAGATTTTTTAATGTGTTTGAAAGAATTCTGTAATGCTCACCAAGGCTGAATTTATTTGATCAAACAGTAATATTTTAAAATATTAATATAACTGTTTTCTATTTGAATATATTTTAAAATGTAATTATTCCTGTAATGGCAAAGCTGAATTTTAAGCAGTAATTATTCAAACCGTTTTGTTATTGACAAAGTGAATGTGCATAAAAAGTTTGCGAAATTTGCTGTCTCCAGCCTGTTTACATCCAATTGGCCTTTTACCGATAAAATGGTGTGCGTGACCATTGCTGCAAGTACAATGTAAAACGGTATTGAAATGGTAGAATTACGGTAAATGGCTGGAACCACAGCTGCCAGTACTCTACTTTGAAATGACAGTAAAGCTGTAAAATGAACAACAGTATTGTTAAATTACGGTAAATGGCTGGAACCATAGCTGCCAGTATTATACTGTAAATTTACAGGTACATTTTTTAGTCTGTCCTGCCTAAAAAAAAAACATTGTCGCATACGGTTTGTTATATCGCTAAAAAATCTGCCCTTGAGATATTTACATAATTTCTCATATATCGCAAATTATAACGTATCTTTTCCAAATATTTGTAAAATGTAGAGAGTAATGAGACACTTGAAATTTAATATTGCGCTAAATATAAACGGAAAAAGATTGTGTCGACACTTGATAAATGTTATCGATAAACCTTTTGAAGCGCTAAACCTTTTTTTTTTGTGCAAAAAAAAAAAATCCTTGGATGGAAACCTTGCTAGTGTTACATAGTCCTTCAGAAAACATTTTAACATGCTGATTTGGTGTAAAAGGAACATTTCTTTCTTTGATTATCATCAAAACAATTGTGCTCCTTAATATTTTTTGTTTAAACTGATTCTCTGATTAATGTTCAAAAGAACAGCATTTATTTAAATTAGAAATATTTTGTATATAAAAATCTGTCACTTTTGATTAATACAATGCATTCTTGAAAAATAAATCTTACTTACCCAAAACTTTTAAATGATAGTGTACCTCAAATTAAGTATTAAACACTTGTTCACGTGTAACACAAAATGAGTTGCATACAATACAGTGCCATACAAAAGGCAAAGCGCAACTACACCAACACTCAATCTAAAATGGCATCATATTTTTTTTCGATTTTGATTGATTTGATATAATTTGTCACACTGTTTTCTGTTTTCTCTGAATTGGACATGAGTCACTGGTCAGATCATAGTCTTAAGAAACCCATCTGTTTTGACTAAATATAGTCAGTGCAATTTGGCTTGATCTAACTAGAATTTGCCTGTCAGTGCACCCCAACACTTTTTAATCCAACATGGTTAATCCTCACACTGTCTGTTACTCATTAGAAATGTCAGCTCGACCTTTGTCAGTATTGCTTACAAATTAATTGGATTCATTTGCATACATTTAAATTATTAAATATTTCTGTTGCTTGTAGTATCACTCTGTCTCTTCTCTATACAGCCTATAAAGGAAATTAAGTACATGAAACTGATTATGTTTTGTGTTGCAGTGTGTCCAGTGTATAATTTGAGCAACTACAAATTAATTACTAAGATGTGGCAAAAGTATAACAACCAGTAGCTCCCACTAAAGCAATTCATTAAACATTCCTATATAGTCAGTGCCATTTAAATATTTGGATATACACCTGACTAAATGTATATTTCTCTTCCTGCAGATCTAAATGATTTTATCTAAATGCTTGAGATGCATTTTTAGACAAACCTAAATTTGTCTAGTTATCATATCTCCTGCTGGTCTGTAACTACACCATCTGAATACAAAAATCTTCCTCCTTCTCCATTCCTATTCTATATTATAGCCTATACTATTTTATCAGTGCCATATTAGTGCTCCTAAAAGTGTGGCCCAGGTATATATATACTGTATGATGCAGAGGTGGGTTTTTTTGTGTGCAAAGTTTGTACTTTTGAGAGTAGATTTAAATGTGGGTACTTTAACTTGAGTAGGGCCTACATCTCTAATGAAAACTCTGTGAACACAGGTCTTTTGGACTATGTTTTGGACAATGAACTGGCCAACCAAAATCTAACCAAGAGTTAATCTCTAGAGTGGCCAAACAGTGCTTATTCCTGAGTTTACATACAATTAAACACTCTACAGTTCCCTTTACATGAATGCAAAACTCTGCAGGTTCACTTTATTTCGACAATGTCTAATAATCCAAATGTAGCTGTATAGGTTATTATTATACAAAGCAAAGGACATGCAATGATATTTGGGCTACAAATGCCAGAACTAATGCTTGTCTCTTCTGTGTTTGTTGCAAAGATATCTAATTATGATAATATTAATCAATTCAATATCTAAATAAAAACATCTTATTGTATTGTTGTTATATCGGCTATATGATCCGAAGTAACTAATAACTACTTGAGTAGATTTTTCATTGGATACTTTTTTACTCTATTAAGATAATTACTTTGACTTTTACTTGAGTACAGTTTTTGGATACTCTACCCACCTCTGATATTATGTGACACAACTTTACCACGTGTGATGACCCATCTTGATCAGAGATATAGGAATCATGCTTATACTCATACCCCAAAAGCTCTAGACTACAGGGTGAAAGGGCGTCTGGAAATGACTAGATTTCTTAGGACTAGACTAGAAGGAAACAAAATGTTAGAGACTAACGGCTATGAGAGATTCCAGTGCTGTGAAAAGTCAGCCTTGAGAAAGTGTGTAATTTATCATCAGAGAGAGTAAGAGAAAGAGAGAGAGAGAGGGAGAGAGACAGAGAGAATAAACACAACATTCACAGTGGACGACTCTTCCCATACATGGCCAGGCTCTCTGAAACACCTGTTAGCACAACATTAGTTCATCCAGCACCTGCATCCCCTCAGTCACTCCCTGTGGAGGAGGAGACGATCTGATGTACACACTGACTAAACACCACACAACACCTTTTAAGGACATGTTCTTTGCTTATCTGTGTTATTTCTAAAGCCCGTAATTAGCAATAAAATTTGCAGTGGGTTGCACTGGGTGTGAGTTTAAACAGTTTGTCCTGATTAAAGTCAGTGTGAATTTCTATTTTAATTCTGTAATGTGACACATTTTGAGGACATTTCATGAGAAAAAAATAGGCAAGGATTTTATTCCATTGGGAATGGATTGGCTTACCCTAGAATATCATGCAGTTAGGTTTATTTATATCATGCGCATCTGATTGACAGATAAACCTTGCACTCTTATTTTAGTGTTGCTGTTAATGTGTGTATATACACTCACAGGCCACTTTAGTAGGTAAATTATTGGTACATGATTCGATATTTGCTACTTAACGCAAATATCTAATCAGCCAATCACATGGCAGCAGCTCAATGCATTTAGGCATGTAGACATGGTCAAGACGGGCCAGACGGGCTGGTCTGAGTATTTCAGAAACTGCTGATCTACTGGGATTTTCACTCACAACCATCTCTAGGGTTTACAGAGAATGATCAGAAAAAGAGAATCAGTGAGTGGCAGTTCTGTGTGCGAAAATACCTTGTTGATGCCAGAGGTCAGAGGAGAATGGTCAGACTGGTTTGAGCTGATAGAAAGGCAACATTAACTCAAAAAACCACTTGTTACAACCATGGTATGCAGAAGAGCATCTCTGAATGGACAACACAATGAACCTTGAAGCAGATGTGCTACAGCAGCAGAAGACCACTCCGGGTGCCACTCCTGGGATGAGGGAGCCTGTCAGAGCCTGAGGGATGACAGACCACGGTGGAGCCAATGGGTCGGAGGGCAGGGACTCGGAGACTAGAGGTGAAGCTAAGGGATTCACACGCCAAGGCGGAGCTGACTGGGTAGCCCAAGGCGGATCCAAGCAGCATGGGTGAACCGCTGGAAGACCTTAGGGGCTAAAGTGAGACAGCGAAGAAGAGGCCAAGGAACTTGCTGTCTTTGGCAGTGGAGGAAGGAGAGGGAGACCATCTGTGATGAAGCGATGAAGGCTGGGCAACAAAGACTTGGAGCTGGGTTTGACCAATGACGACTTGGAACTGGGCAGAGCTAATGTTGACGTGCACGATTTGGAACTGAACGGGACCAACGGTGGGGTCAAGACTTGAATTTAGGAGGGAATCAGGGTATCAAGGAGTTCACATGAGGAGGTACAGACTTCAGGGGCATGAGGATGAGTGGAACTTCGCTCCTCGATGTCAAACTCCACCAGCACTCCCTAAGGGATGTTCATGCTAAGTTTTGAACATGTAGAGAGTGCGGCTAAGTGGCAGTGTCCTCATCTTCTATATCTCCAACAGTGAATGGTGAGCCACTCAGCAACAGTGCATAATCCATGTGTGCCAGGGTGCAGGTGGTAGCTCCCGCTGGCAGTCATTGAAACAGGTGGTCATCCAGCCCACTCCTAAAACAGGTCTTTAGAGTACCTGGTGGCAGGTCTTGATGAACTCCTCCACGTAGACTAGGAGAATGTCTTCAGGGGAGTGAATGGAAATCCTGTTGTGGTCATCTTGTTTGGTCTGACCTTCTGTCACATTCAGGCTTGGACGCAATGACCAGAACTGAGGTAAAAGTAAAACAGGTAGGTTTATTAGGTAGGCAGATATGGCAGTAACACAGTGCATAAACAGGTAAATGATCATACTTGAGATTGTTAGATGAGATACACTTGTATTGTTACCTGAGTCTTACAGAATCGCTGGAGCACGCACACACACACACACACACACACACACACACACACACACACACACACACACACACACACACACACACACACACACACACAAGGGAACCACGCTGAGACGAGGGATAACTGGAAGACGACTTGGATGACTGGATGTTGACTTGGTCAATATCAAAAGTAGCAGTCAGTATCTTGTGTGGCTAACAGCTGCTTTAAGTTTTACAGTTCATCTCATCCTTACAGACTGCAGCAGGTTTACCAGTTATTGCTGTGATGTGTTACTTCACTCTTCTACCAAGGTATCTGCAAGTTCTCAAACACGTCTTGGGTGAAAGATGGTTACATTTGGTCTGGCACTGCAAGAATGATCAGCTGTCTTTCCTGTCTCCCTGTAGCACTGTCTTAAGCGTCTTACAGTACAGACATAGCAGTTTATTGCTCTGGCCACATCTGCAGTCCTCATGCCCCCTGCACAGGTCTATGGCATGTTCACGCAGGTGATCCAAGATCTTTCTTCTGGTATTTTTCTTTTGTATTCTAGTATCTTCTAGAGTCAGTAGAAATGTCTCTTTTGTGTCCTAAGTCATTGGAATATAGATAGTAGCTAATATTTCATTATATGTCTATTTTTAACTCGTTTAGCCATTCTGCTTTTTTTTTTCATGGATAAAATTTGGATCATACACAGCCCCTCTGCCCCCTCTCTGTAAGTCCGGTGTAGGGGGTAAGATTAATGTGTGATTAATTGATGTCATGGCTGCAGATAGACAGTAAAAAGCACTGGGGTCCTGGAGGCTGTGTCAGTGTGACTCATTAATGGCCTTGCTGGCCTGGCCTGAGCTCTGTATTACATTAGAGCTGGTGAGTGAGGGAGAACGAATGACAAAACTAATTACAGTGATGTAGTGGCTTTGTTGCACTCTGCTGCACATAGCTGCCGAGTGTTGCAACCGCTCATACTTGTGCGTGCACAGACACACATCAACCAAAAAATGTGAGTGTATTTTATTCACATAAACCAGACTTTTGAAAACAGCTCACTTCAGTTCTCTCGCACATGTGCTGTGTGTAATGCAGATGGATTGGTTATACAATCACAGGCTGTGATGACACTGATGTTGTATCTTTCTTTTGGGCCCAGATGTTCGATCTGTCTCTGAGTAGAGCAGGATCTTTGCACTCAGACATGGCCTATTCATTAGAAAACAATCAGAGGACACAAAATGATCTAGAAAGCGGGAGATCTAGGAAGTAGGAGTGAAAGAAAGACAAAATGAATCAGAAATGGGTAAGAATTTATTCACAGTGATCTCATCTACTGCAGTATGATTCACTGATTTCAGTAAGTTTAGGGTGATTTCAGTAAGGATTCAGACTGTTTACTACATTAGTAGACATTTTGCATTGACTTATCGAGGACCAGAAGTGTAATGGAACTATAAACGACACAAAATTAATATTCACAGTGTAATGTAGTTTTTTGTTACCCTTACTTTTATATTTTGATCTGAATAGATCTGAATAAGCTTGCAGGGTTTAAGTAGACAAAATGATTGGAGAAGTCCGGCAGAGAGAGTAAGGATATTTTGATTTAAAAATTACAAGGTCAAAATTGAAAAAAAAAATAAACATACACAGATTAAAGGTAGGGTAGGTAATTTTTAGAGAGGCTAGCAATAGCGAGCTAGCTTTGAAAGCATTATCCCACCCTCCCTTCAGAACGCTCTACAAAGCCACGCCTCCTCCAAAACATGGTATGAAAAATACATACGCTGACTGGCAGGTAGGACATTGTATTCTACGTAGGATGAACATTTTATGGTCCTACGCCTTCCACAGACGAGATGTATACATAGAAATACATTTAGACCAATTAACTTGCTATCAGGATGTGAAGAGACTTTCAACCAGCATAAGAAAAAATGTTTCTGAAACAAATTGTCTACCCGGCCTTTAAATGTTCACAATAAGATCAATAGCTTGCATTTAGAAAATAGATTGGGTGAATATCCATTTTATGACGACTAGTTATTTGTTCTAAACTCCTAACCTAAGCATTCCGTATTGGCATGTATTCAAAATATTATAGAAATGACTGGGTGAGCTCTTGGACTGCTAAACAACCACCGGCAACACCCTAGCAATTGGCTAGTAATGCTCTCTCATGCACTTACAATAAGTGCAAAGTTCTGCAAACTGCTCAGAACATCTTAGCTGCCACATAGCAATGCCCTGTTGACTAACTGCAACACCCTAGAATTGTCCAGGCGAGTTTTACACATGCAAAAAAAAAAAAAACACTCATGTTTTCTTCAACAACAATTATATAAGAGGAATTTAAAAGTTGTTTTAAAATCCTTTGAAAACTGAAAATTTTTCATGTCAAAAATGGTGTAAATAGACATTTAGAGAAACAGATATAGTTTGAAACTAGATCACGCTCTTAAACAATGGATGAATGAAGGACAAAAACAGATATCCTATGCTGAGGGGAGGTTGGCTCTGTTTCTGAACCACAGTAAAACTCCAGCGAATATGGGGAGATATTCTGTCTCTTTTTTTAATCCATAGTGACGTTGATTACAGGCTACAGCCTGCAGAGAGACACTGTGAAAGAGTGGTACAATATAGAGGTCAGCATGTAGAGAGGGGCAAAAGGCAGACTAAGAGCAGTAGGCTAATCACAATGCTCATAGCAAAAGGCCAGTGTCACCCGTTGCATTTAGCCTTCATGTCTCTGTTAACATTACACCTCTGTGGTTGCTCATCAACACAGTGACACCTCTGACATTGAGGATTTTTTCCCAGCCCATCTTCCTGGTGTTTCCGAGGATGGAACAGCTGTGGACTTTAAGTTGAGCATTGTTCTTCATTAGGTTAATAATACTGCCTCAAGGACTGGGTGATCAACAACAAACACTAATGACGTCAGGCATTCCTCAGCAATTCTCTCAAATTAAAATATGTAGAAATGATAACTGCTGGGTAATCAGTTTATGTTTTATTATTGTTTTTAATCATTCTTTTAACTTGTTTTAATCATAAATGGCAAAAATTCAAATAATGTTATAAGCTATGAGTGACTGTTTTACAAAGATGTTAAAGGTATAATGTTATATTTTAAACAACGTTTTATTAATAAGAAATTAATAATAATTAAGAAATGAGTAATCATGTAGTAGTAGTAGTTGTATTAATAAATATTATTATTAAACATTATGAATAATAAATGTTTTACATTATCCAATCAGAATTTAGAGTCAGGATCCTTTTTTCCATCCTTTTTATAATAAAGCCAACCATTATATTCAAGAATTTTTGTCAATATGCATTTTTTTATAATCTATTGGTATTATAAGTAATATAAAAGGGAAGCAGCACTGAATCTTTGTGCTATTATCTGCTCTGGACTATTCCATGTTTCAGAGCCCTGCTAACATTTCATCCCTTTTTAAAGGCCTTTAGTGAGCATCTGAGCACATTAATACAATTAATCCCAGTGTAAGGGGACATGTGGGCACTCATGATCATTGAGCTTTGCTACATTAATAGTAAAACTAATTATTTCATGACGGTAGATGGCTAACGACCTGCAGCGCACCCAGAGGACGGGCTCATGATAAATGGTCTCATTTACCCTTATAAGGACGCAATCATTTAACACAACGCAAGAATCTCTGCAAGCATTTAATCCTGTTTAATGGTTACGCTGAGAGAGAAAGTGAGAAGACGACGAGAAGAGAAAATAGATCTACATGAGAAATTGGGATTGTGTCTGTCTGTTTGTGACAGACAAAGAAAGAGGATAGTAGGAGGGAGTAAAATCACAAATGAACTTAACAGTTAATCAGAGAGGAGAAATGGTTGCTGGGTTTATGTCCTCCTAATTAGAAATAGCTCAGATCTATCCTCTTGCCGCAAGTGCCTTGTTAACGACTGTTTCACTAACGAGCTTAGCTCAGTGGCAGTTACGCAGATAAAACCCCTTCCTGATTGATCTGAGCGGCCTTCTGAAATTTGTTTCACTCCAGCGTATTGATTTAATTCTGTTGCTTGAAAAGCTCTAATTAATAATGATAATAAAAGTGTCCCAGCTCGTTAACATCAGCTGGTGTTTTTTTTTCCTCCTGCACCCATCCTTTCTTCTTTTATCTGCTCTCTCTCTCTCTCTCTCTCTCCAGTCTTTAAGGTCTGCTGGTGAGATGTTTTCTCTCCTGTTGTGTCTCTCGGGGTTTAATCAATGGAGAGCTGTGTGGGTGACTATGAGAGTTCTTTGAATATATACGTAAGTGATATTAGCAAATTTTTAGAAAGAATAATAAGTTTGTTCGGTTTCATCAGACAAGATCTTGATTTCTAGTACCTGTTGAAGCAGCATCCTCGAGACAACTGATGAAAAAGGGTTTTTGTCAGCAAAAAGATGCAGAAATGTTGAGGTTTCACTATCTTCTGTTCCAATCAAAGTAAAGCAGTGTAATTAGCCGTGAAAACAGGCTCTGTTTGATATAATGTTTGCTCTCCCAGGAAGAATGAAAAACTTTCGCTCTCTCTCTCTCTCTCTTTTTGCACTTCTCATTTCATAAACGTCTCTCTTCTTCCACACCTGTGCCCTCCCTCTTTTCCTTCTTGGCCCAGCGGGGGGCGGGGGTTGCGTGGAGGTGTTGGGGGGCTACTGATGAAGATGAAGCTGTCTGGCTGTGTCACAGGGGGCTGTTCCACCACATTCTAACTGAGGGAGGAGATGGAGAGCGAATGAAAGAGAGAAGAAGAGAGAGTGAGAAAGAGTGCCTAATCCATCACTGGAAGGGAGGACTGACACAACAAAAGACAGAGTGTGGAGCAAGGCTTTTTGGCGGCTAGGGCCGAGGCAACTTCGACAATATTTTTTGGTGCCTGTCAGGCTGTCTAATAAAGCAGAGCTGGAATATGAACTATCTCTCACTGCTGTAATACGCCTCATAAATCAGATTTAATTACGCGGTGTGGGGACAGGCAGTGGGAGCCCTGGCTGGATTTATGGGGCCTTGACTTGGCATCTTAACAACTTTGCGCTTTTAATATCATTACACTGTCATCTATTTTGCCTCCTGCCACAGAGCACGCCCAGACTCCCTGTGTAACGGCACATTTTTTTCCTCACATAGCCATCTTTTTTCTTCAATCGCTATTTTTTCACCCTGAGAAAAGTCTGTTGACACCATGTAGATGGAGCCGTTACGCCAGGCACTTATGCCTACAGGTCAGCACATTTCCACAAGAGCGGCCCGGATTTGTCCGTCCATCCGCTCGAGATTTCACTCATCCTTTCCTCTTTCCTTCCTCGTGCTTTTTGCGTCATTGTCCTCCTTTCGGCACCCCTCCTTTCCTTTGCTGACCCCCGTTTCCTCCCTTTGCTTAATCTCCTTCGAGCCTTTCTCACCGGGCCGTTTGTCTTGCCCATTCTTCCTCGTCTGTGGTGCAGGGCTTTTGACAGAACAATAAGAGAAGCTGAAGACAAAGAGGAAAGAGAGGAAGCAAAAGAAGAAAGGGGGCATAAAAAATGAGCACGGAGTGAAAGCAGAACCCACTGCTATCCTCTTCCTTGTCTTACTAATGGCCCCTAGAGCGGCGTTCCACATAGCACGCAGATGCTTGTGACGTTAGCCATCTTGTTAATGCTAGCCTCTAAATGCCTGCGCGAGCTCGGTGACAGTGACATATTAGTTTTGCAGCCCTGCGTAATCTGATATTTCAAAGCATGCTGCTGCACTAAAGATTTGATTAATGCTGTTCCATTTGGGCTCAGTAATTGGCCAAGACTAGAGCTGAGAGAGAGGGCGAAAGAGAGTTATTTGGTGGGAGAGAGCCATATAGAGAGAGTGTTAATGAGAGAGAGGGTTAATTAAGCTTCTGGCATCATGGGGACAGTTACTGATGACTCCCTATAACAAACTGCCTTTGCTAATATGCACTCTCCCACGCATGCGTGCGTAAAAGCTGTGGGTTTAACCTCATCCTCGCTCACCTGTGAGCCGGGATATGGGTGGGGAACTGACTCCTGCAGGACTCTTTGTATTTTAGGCTTACAGACCCTGCAGTAATTACAGCAACAGCACATTTGCACCGTTTCCAAAAACTTGGTGAATTACACTGAACCCATGCTGCAGGATCCACTGTTTGCACTCATACTTAAATGGAGTGACTTTAAATAAAGTGCTATCGTGAAATAAGTCACTTTTAGACATTGAGGGCGCGTGTTGTGGGAAACGACTGAAATATCAGATTTATCTGTGGCTCATTAAACCTGTTCAGTGCCCTATAAACTGCTTGAGTGATTCGAACCCACGCCAGGGGCCTGGCTATTTTCAGCCTGTGCTTCACCAAGCCAAACCGCTCACTCCATCAGAGCAAACACGCTGACCAATCAGAGCCGAGGTCATTGTTTATGCATGTGTGCAAGTATTTACACAGGCCAATGGTGTAGTAAAGCTCAAACTGATGGAGAGACACTTAAAATGCCATTAGTCACCTTGTGTTGTTAACAAATCGTAGAAGTGAGCAAAACAGACTTAATGCCATTTGCTTTATAACATCAGCAAGCAGCGCATGCACAAATATAGCTGTTGTATGAAAGCCCTTAAGGTCTGTCTAAACACCGTTCATTGTGTTGGGGCTGCAGTTATATCTGGGTTATGTAAATCAGCTGTGTTGCGTTTACACAGAAGCAGACAGGACCTTTCAATATAAGCACCAATTGTTTCTTACATGGGAGCAGAGGAAATGTTGGTGACAGAAACTTGTGCAATGGAGGAGTCAAACTTTACAGTAAAGGTTATGTCAACATTAATTATCGTGATATAATGTATAACATGAACTAACAACTAACAACACTTTTTCAGCATTTATTAATCTTGGTTAATGTTATATTACACATGTCAATATTTTATTTTTTTAAATTGAACTGATTAGTTTGGTGATATACCTCAATGATGTTATGGCCAATATTATAATGTATTGTCTGTATACTAAATGTATACTAGTTTGTCTGTAAAACATTAAAGCATTTTATTATCCAAATGTAATTAAATGCAGCAGTTTTTTTTGTTGAAAGATTTCTAAAGATTTAACAAAATGTTCAATTTAAAAAAATAAGTCTCTAACCAACATATAGTGGATCCATACTAACAAAGAAAAGCAGAATATTTATAAATGAACAGTAACTAAAATGAATAAATGCTGTTTAAATTGTTCATTGTAAGTTCATGATACCAAATATACATCAAATGTTACTGTTATGGAGTAAACGGAAGGAGTAAACAAGTGTCATGTATTGAACTTTTATTGACATTAAAATGTCAAAATAAATAAAAATGGGCACATCAGTCGCCGAGAGCTGTGTAGTATGATTACGATGTGTGTGTCTCTGCATGTAGGAAAGAGAAACATTACGAGAGGGAGTGTCTATATTGGTATTTATGGCCACATTACTCTGTCATGATGTGTGTACACAAGCCGTGTTTATTGTTTGGTCGTATTGTGCGAGAAGGTAGAGAGCCGTATTTCTTCCTCTCGGTCCGACAAGCATCCTCTTTGTGTCCCCCCTCCTGAAGACGAATTACAAAAAACAGAGGGGAATGGCATCTGTGGCTCTTCAGGGCTGTCTGAAGGAACGGGGGGAGGAGAGAGACGAGAGGAGAGATGGATGTGGCACGGAGGAGGCCGGGAGGGGAGGTGCAGTTGGTGCCATATTGAATGTGCCCCGACCTCACTATAACCTCACCACCTCTCTCTGACCCTCACACACAAGACCTGCAGGAGAAAGGAGGGGAGGTCAAAAAGTTAGTCACTGACTTATGAAAGAAGGGGAGAAGAGAAGAAAAGAGATCCCCCTTTCAGAAACATCTGGTGCAGGGTCTTTCAGGCCGGCCGGGTGAATAGAAAAGGGCCGCCTTCTCCTCAGAGCTACTAGAGTAATTAGGCCTGGTGCAAAGGTTCTGGGCATGTTGTTCATCTAAAGAGCCTGCTCAAGTTAATTCAATTGAAGTCAATTTAATTGTTTTAATGCACATTTTTGGTCTTATTGTGAATGATTAATTGGTGGATGTTCTTTAACTACATAGCTATTTAGGTGTTGTTTTAGCAGACTCACATTCAATCTGGCTCCATTCTAAACATAATTTTGTGAAATATTATTACTATTTAAAATGACTGTTTTCTATTTGAATATGTTTCATAATGTAATTTATTCTTTTGTATGGCAAAGCTAGTCTTCAGAGTCACATGATCCTTCAGAAATCATTCTAATGATGATTTTGTGCTCAAGAAACTTATTATCAATGTTGAATTATTATTTCTTAATATTTTGTGGTAACTAAATCAGCATATTAGAATGATTTCTAAAGGATCACGTGACTCTGAAGTCTAGCAATGATGCTGAAAATTCAGCTTTGTCATCACAGGAATAAATACAATTTTTACATGTACTAAACTGAAAACAGTTCTCTTAAATTTGACTGTATTTGTGCTCAAATAAATGTAGCATTGGTGATCATAAGATACCTATTTCGTTAAAAAATAAATAAAAAATAAATAAAAACTTTTGACCTGTCGCGCATCTTCCAGTTTTCACAGTCAAATAGATTCCTAATTGAACAAATTAAGTCCCACCCCATTTTTTTCAAATGGCAATTCACTCTTGAAACTGTGAGTGAACTTTACTGAGTGGACTTTAAACTGACCCAAACAAGGTGTTCTGCCTGTTATAACTTGTGTTTTTTGCTTTCATTTAATCTCTTGTTGATTTAATTTTCATTGTTTCCAGGGCTGGGCTTTGTGGGGTGAATGGATAGATAAATAGATGGATGGATGGGGATTGGAAAGATAGAGAGAATGTGAGAGAGGGCGTGTATAGATGAATTGTGCTTTATGAGCAGTTAGGGGGTGTGTGAGGGAACTTTCTGTAATTAAGTTTTACAATCTTCTCAGTAAATGACACATAAATCATGCCCCTCCTCATCATGCAAAGATCGCAATCCCCTCCTCAATTTCCTGTCTCTGTGGACACTCACTTGATTTAATAGCCTTTGATGATTGCTCAGTAGAACAGTACATGGGGTATCCATTCGAGATCCTAGAGGGTGGTGTGTGCGTGTGCGCGTGTGTGCGTGTTGTGTGTGTGTGTGTGTGTGTGTGTGTGTGTGTGTGTGTGTGTGTGTGTGTGTGTGCGCGCCTCAGTCAGGATTATTCAATGAACAGTTGTGCTGAGCCGACATTTGTTAATGTGTTGCTAAGGTAGAACATAAAATGACCATTGACATTATTAAATGGAATTGCAAATTGATTGTTTTTTGCACAGGTTTCCCAAACGCTCCCACTGGCTAGACCAACAGATAGCCCCACCCCCTACCTTACAGCATTGGTTAGCCCAGTGTTGCATCTTGGTGTTTACACTTTTCATGCAAAACAACCTACAAATACCTTATTTATAGTTGTCTGTACATATTAAGCTGGAATATGAGAACGTTTCAACAACCATTCCTCTCCATTTTTTCAGACTCTCGCAGTGCATGAAAAAAGCCTATTCTCATTAGTGTTTCAAAAACCACATTATCTGCAGAAGTCAAGCAATTAAATCTGCACGTCTTAATGTAGCTGTTATGATTGATCATGTTTATTGGATTGACTCAAGAGCTCTTGGGTTCCTCATCAGTTATCAGGCATGAGAGCGGCAGAAGGACAGGATACGAGTGGCAGTGAGAACAGATAAACACTCACCTTGGTTGTTGTGCTAATTGTTGTGCCTCCTTCTGTTAGCGTCCCCTTCCTTTTGTTTCTCTGCTGTCAACTCTAATCAACCATTAGATCTTCAGCAGATGGAAGAGACGAAGTGGGAGCGACAGAGAGAGACCGTGGGAATAGCTGCTCAGTTTTAGCAACGCTGCCCTCTATCTGACAAGGAGAATGAGTTGGTCTTTTTTTATAGTGGTGCAAAACCTGATAGAATTAGAGAGAAGTATATGAAGTTGATTGTTGTGATAATTATTGTTTTCGCTTCTCTCCCTGTTAGCTTGTGGCTTGGACTATGGTTGAACAGAAAGGTAATTATTTATTCCCATGGTGCACGGTTATTTCCATAAACACAAGCAAGCAAGCATATTGGGTTCCTGCAGATCGTATTTTACACTATTAATACGCCATCTGCTTCTGTGAACACACACACACACACACACACACACACACACACACGTGCTTGCAGTCAGCAGAAGAGCTGAGAATGCACACTAAAATACAAGTGATCAGAGGGAAACCAAAATATGCACATATATTGACACCAAAACATGCCTTTGCACACAAGTCAGTCCAACTAATACACGCAGACGTATGAGATTTTGAAGTCGGCATGAAATGGAAATTCCATCTATTTTCTAAATGCACATTTTTGATTGTAATTATTGTGAATGATTCATCCATATTCTTCATTTGTAATATTATGACCATGTAATTTTGAATCAAAATATCATAACTGGATCTTCTTGGGGGAAGACTATTTATTTGCACTGTGTTTTTCCCTTCCATAGTGTGACGTGTTTCTAGCTGAAACAGGATATTCAATAGCCGGGTTTCCATTACCCTTCAAATTGCGCAAATTGAAATAGTGAATTGAAAATACACCCAATGGAAACACGTCAATTTCGCAAAAACTCCCATTTATCGAAAAAAAGTTTTTACGCTCACATGAGGTGGTTTTTCAGGGAATTCGAAAAATAAATATTTCGCAAAACTGCAATGGAAACAGTTTTTGCGCATTTACAGGTCACCTGACGTAGATGACGCGGTTTGGACAGAATGCAAGACAAAATTCTTTATTAAATTCATAAAAGACAAAAGAATTACGTGAATTCTGGATTCCAAACCTCAAAGAACTGCCACAATCAAGACCTTGAAGCAGATATGAGAGAGAAACACCCAGAAACACCAGCCGCTCCAAGTATACGGGTCTTTCCTTACCATTAATGCTTGGATAACACACATACGTCTCTTCGATTAGCCTAATAATAATGTCCAGTGCAGTGGCTGGGATATACGTAAACCTACCAACATCCATTGGCGTGATTTTGGGAATGACTTATCACGAGAGGAAAAAATTACATTTTAGTCGCATAACATCGGTTAATGGAAACGCCGTAATTTCTGCGTTTTTTTGTCGAAATTTAGAAATAAATCGCAAAACTTTTGCGCAAATCTGTAATGGAAACACGCCTTATGAGAGAAATGGGAATTGATTGGATAGTGAAAAGTTTAGCCAGGACACATTGTTCTGTGTGAGCATGAGTTTGCAAAAAACATGCTTAAATACTGTAGCTATTCAGCTATTGGTTAATATCATCCAATAACATGATGCCATCCACCTGTGCTGCGTCAGTGATGTCAGCAGAAGTGAAAAGACATTCAAAAGGAAGAACGAGTTATTAAATCTTGATTAAGAAGACAAACAATGTTTTTGTTTGGAATAATATACATCAGTAAATCATTCACAATTAGACCAGGAATGTGTATTAGGAAAATAAATAGTCGATTTTGGTTTCATGTTGACTTTAAAGTCTCTGGAAGGTTTTAGGGGGTTATCGGTCCATCTTTCATTTTCTGCTGGGGAAAAAATTAGAAGCAGGACATGAAGTGCACAGAACAATTTAACTGAGGTCTTGCTATTTATTCTCAGGTCAGGAAAGATTCTCTGTTGGATTAGAGTGGAGGTCAATGACAGGTCGAGAGATAACTGCAGGCTCACCGAGGAAACTGCTTTAATGAGAACAGCTGATCAGCTGCCATGGATTAGCATTCCTCCCATACTACAGGGGGGCTCTGATGATGGAGGGGATTACACTAATGACTAACGCATTTAATATGTCTATCAGTTTGTCAGCAGTGACATCAGGCATTACATGATAGGGGTCGACCTGTTTTAGTTTAGCAGATTTTTTAGGTGACTGACGGTTTTGCGTGCACATTAGAGGCAGAGAGAAGGAAATGGGATGGATCACCAACCTCTACAAGGTAGAAACTAGAGAAGAAAACCAGGCACAGAGAAAGAGACAGAATGAGAGGGAAGCAGTGACAAAGAGAGAGAGAGAGAGAGAAGGAGGAGGGGTGTTCTGGCTGGGTTGACAGCAGCCCATTCATCCTCCATGCTAGAGGAGACAAAGTGCTGGCTGGCTCAGGACAGGCCCCATAAATCACCTTCCATAAGACACACTACCTACTGCTTATTACATTCAGCATGACAAAGCCTCTCTCCCTTCCCCTTTTTTCTGTTCTCTCCTCTCCACTCCTTCTCTCTATTCATTCTGCCTTACCTTTCCCTTTCTCTGTGTTTCCTTTTTCCGTCTTCTTGTCTTTTCTTGTCTCATTTTCCATAGAGGTTAACTAAATTTTTTGTACACAACGAAATGAATAGTTCTTTTTTTTTTTTTTTTAAATCATGTATAATCACATGAAATGAAGACTCATATATTAGCCTAATAAATGCTGATTTATTTTACATGCACCAAGGTCACCTCATGAGGGCAGCATTTTGAGATCACATGACCAGCCGATTATTCGCTTTATATCAGTAACCTTCGTGTTATGTGACAGTTTCACTGGTGCCTCTTTTCCATATAATAAATCAGGAATAATATAATGTATATAATATAATGAACAGTCAAGCTCTAAAATGACAGAAACGCACTATAAAAGTATCATAAAAATATATTGTCTGCTATGTTCCATGTCTTCTGGAGCCATAAAAAGCTTTGTTAAGAACAAACCTAAATTTTCACCCAAAAATGATACCATCTGCAGTCCACATCAATTAAAAATTGTGTCTAGATGGAAAATGTCAGGTGTGTCAAGTGATGCAGAAAATCTAAATATGCAGAAGTGTAGTGAGACATTAATGAGAGATACAGTGGAGCTATGTGAATAATGGCTGCATTTTAGTCTCCGAAGTTATCATATGGCTTGAGAAGACTATGCATAAGTTATATTTATGATACTTTAATTAGTATTATTTAAGCTTCTGACTCAATTCATTGTGATTGAATGGAAAAGAGAGACCAACACAGAACTTCTCCTTTTGTGTTCCACAGTAAAAACGTCTTTCAGGTTTGTCTTACATTAGGGTGAGTAAACATCATAATTTTATTTTGGGCTAAACTTTTCTTCAGTTATTTGAGGCTGACAGAATGCAAGCTTAATTACGCACAGATAAATTGCCGCCATATTTATTTTTACTGGTTGCATTCACCGTTGTTGTTGAGCTATATTTTAATTCCTCGTAGCGAGACTGGGTTAGTGGCTGCTTGCCGGCTGTCTTTGTCGGACATGTGGCTAATGCTATGAGTCAGACAGATAAATAGAGGGCAATAGAGACAAAATTAAGATGGAATTGCAAAATATGTCCTCAGGCACTGCGCACAGGACAGAATATCCCAGTGCTATTTTAAAGCATCATGGCCTTTACCCGACGTAACCTTGGTAAGATTTCCTAAGATATTGGGAAAAGACTTCGGTCTCCATTTTTGTCTATGGTTCAACAGAAGTCCAGACCCCTCATCAATCTCTGCCTCTACATTATAGAAACACAATATTTTCATTTCCCTCTCCTTTTCATTGCGTGTGTGCATATGTGTTTGTGTGTGCTGCTTTAATGGAGGATGCGTTACAGCAGGGTAATGATCTGTGCGTGTGTGTGTATTGATCAGAGTGTGATTTATTTCAGCCGTCTCGTGATTATCGGGTCGTTCATCATGCCTGAATTACCCTATCAATACTGCTGCCTACACGGACCACGAGAGACTGCAGAGAGAGAGAGAGAGAGAGAGAGAGAGAAAGAGATTTGTTACGAGGGCAGGAATGGAGGGGATGCATAAGGAAAGAGGAGAGGAGTAGAAAAACATTTAAATACTTCCTCCCATCTTATCCTACACGTTGTAAACAACTGCCTTCTCAGCAGTTCTTTAATATATTGAAACCCCACTATGTTATTAGAGTGGAAAACCAATCTGTTGAGCTCGCTCTCTGATTATAAACCTTGTGAATAAACTCAGCTAACAAGGTTTTCCTCTACTGGTTCAGCTAAAGCTGTACAGCCTACTTAAGTAAATAAGATTTCATTTACAAACTTAGGATCAATTTAATGACAGACAACTGAGACTGTGTGCAAATCAGCAGTATTTGCACTCTGATTGGCCAAGCCTGAGCTAGAGTGACGTTTAAGGAGTCCCATAATTAGTTTAGCTTGCTTTTTTAGCACATCATTTTGCACTTAGAAACATTATTAATTTGACTCATATAAATCTGTCGGTGAACAGGGTGAGAGGAAGGTTGGAATATAATAACCCCTCACTATGTAAGCCAAAGCCTTTTTTGGAACTTTATCTTTAGTAAAAGAAATGGTACTCTAATAAGCATCCCCTAGGCTTATGGTGAACGAAACAGACCATGTCGAGGGTCTGGAGAGGTTTTTGGACACATAAACACACATGTAAGGGCTAAAGTTTATGTTTGTGTAAAAGCAGCAAAATCCTGATCACAAGGGCATTCATTTCTTGTGACCATGATGGTTTAAACACTTTAAAAACACTCAATTTACAACACTTTTGGCAGCTTAATTATATTCTTTGTGATCTATAATTGCTGGCACAGATTGCCCCCTTGAGTCTTCTACTGTCACCTCCTTGTCTGCGTCGAGGGATGTCTGCTTTTGCTGTCTTCTTACGTGCCCAACATCACCATTTTAAAAGCTCAAAGTGCTATTCTAAAAGCCAGCACTAACTATGGCCTAAAGCATGGGAAGCCTGTGTTAGCATCTGAGAACAGCTGAACTCAAAGCTATAACGCACCACAGTCATTGGCTGTGGCGGTTAGCATGGGTGTGCCCCTTAGCTCATCTGTGGCTCATGCTAGAGCTCTGGGGTTGACATAATTTAAAATGAGTCCAGATGATGACACAGTCTGTGATATGTTTTATATATATATATATATATATATATATAATTATTTTATTTTTTTCTCTTTTTTTTTGGCATATGACCAGTTGTAGAGAGAGTCGTTATTGGAGTTATTTGATCCTATTGATGTTTGGTTTTTATTATTATTATTATTATTATTTTATGTTATATTACGATTATCATCATCTGTTATTATTTTAGTATTTGTCTATTATTGTTGTAAAGATGATTGGTCAACTTACATTTATAAATATAAGTGCTATAATAAATAAAACATATAAATAAAAAAATAAAATTTTAAAGAAATTAATACTTTATTTACCAAGGATGAATTTAATTGAACAAAAACGACAGTTAAGATTTATATTTTAGTAAAGATTTAAAATATTTCTATTTCATATAAACATTTTTAAAAAATCTAATTATAGTAATAATAACAATATTATAAAAATATATACTTGGTGAGCATAAAACATTTTAAAAATCATACCGACACACCCAAACTTTTGAGTGTTAGTATGTGTGTATATATATATATATCATCAAACAAGTGATCACAAGTTGAGACAAAACATTAAAGCCAAAGTCATCCCTGCCAAATCTCCCTGAACCCAGTGAAGCCAGAATCCCAAGATATCAACTCTATGAACTCAATTTTGAGACAGACACTCACTTTCCAATACCTTTTCATATAGTCTTGCCCAATTCATTCATTCAGCCAGCCTGGAATTTTTCAAGATTGAAACAGGTCTTAAACTAATATGGGTGCTTTACATTCGGGCCTCAGAGTCTCTCTCTCTCACTTTCTCTCATGCTGTTGGGAGAGATTATCCTTCTGAAAGATGAGAAACACTGTAGACAGTGTGGATGGGATAATCAATCAGACGGTGCAGGAGAATGTGAAAGCACAGAAGCTGAGGCAAGGAGAGGGCAGCAAAATAAAATACATATACACGGTTATGAGTGCAGACTGCATCTGCACCAGGGAATTGGAGCCATAAATCATAAAGGCTGTCAGAGGACAGAGAGAGAGAGAGAGGGAGAGAGACAGCAAGGCAAAGGTTGTGTGTTTGTGTGTGTGTGTGTGTGTGTGTGTGTGTGTGTGAGTGAGAGAGAGAGACACTGTCACTGACTCCTCTGCTCCCTCCTTCACTGGAATGCAATTTCCTGGAATGTCAGGCGGAGAGATGGGGAGCAGATAACGTGCCATGAGCGTGAGTGTGTCTGTCCTCCACCCCGTCCACAGCGGCAACGCAGCTCAACCCAAATCTCATTACAGAGACATGATAGAATTTGCTCAGTGTGTAACCTCATTATTCTCACTCACAGATAAGGCCTGTAATTGCCCAGATCTACAGAATGGAGGAGAAAGAAGGACTGGCAAGGCAGGTGTGTGTGTGTGTGTGTGTGTGTGTGTGTGTGTGTGTGTGTGTGTGTGTGTCTGTGTGTGTGTGTGTGTGTGTGTGTGTGTGTGTGTGTGTGTGTGTGTGTGTCTGCCCAGGACTACGCCGTGAGACACAGGAAGTGACTGACTTTGCAAGACATGTGTATGTAAGACTGACCAATAGAACGTGAGCAAAGAGGAGCTGTGGATGCAGGAGATCATTGCTGTGGAAGTGGGGTTCATTGCATCATGTGGATTTAAAAAGTGGTCAAACCTGTATAAAGTTAGAGAGTGTGGGTGAGAGCCCTCCGGGCAAACACTGTTACGGTTTTGTTTTTATCCGCTGTCGGTTCCTCTATTCTTGCCAAAAAATTACTGTTGATTTGAGGAATTCATGTAAAAATTGCCTAAAATTGCAGTATGTTTACTTTCTAGGGGATTTGTGGAGGGATGCTGGGTGGAAATTGGTTAAAATTGGGCCAGTTGCACTCCTATAATAATATAGAAGAATTGCATTGATGTTTTTTCTTAGTTGTTTCAAAGATAAGGCCATCTGCCATAGTAATCTTAAATACCACAAATATTTCACTTAATTACCAAATTACAAAGAGGTATTTTTTATACATTTATTATAAAATAAATACAATGTTTTTTATTTATTAATTCATTTTTGTTCTAGAGTAGTTCCAAGACTGCAATTTTGATGTAAGACAGTAGTAACTGTAACTACTGTAAGACAAAATCATTAATGCATTTATATATATATATATATATATATATATATATACATATATACACTGCCCAGCCAAAAAAAAAAAAAAGTCTATGATTCAATCATTATTGCAGTGATAATTATGTTTCTAGCATCCATTATATTATATGGAGTGTGTATCTTTTCATTTCTTAAACAACCATGTAGGAAGATACAACACGACTACATTCCAGGATGACAAAGTCAAGATTCATAAGGCTCAAATTGTGAAAAAATGGTTGGGAAGGAGCATGAAGAATCATTTTCACATGAATTGATGCACCTCCTGATGGAAATAAATTGTGTGATGTTATTTTCATCAGCAGGTGCATCAATTTTTAGTCAAGATCTTGTATTTGACAATGCAAGAGTCAAGCACACTGTAAAGTCTACTCCTGCACATCCCAAAGACTTGCCATGAATTTAAGGTCTGGACTCAGAGGTGCCAATTCATGTGTGAAAATTATTCTTCATGCTCCCTCCCAACCATTCTTTCACAATTTTAGCCTGATGAATATTGATATTGTCATCCTGAAATATGACAATGATGTGTCTTCCTACATAGTTCTCTTTTGTGTCTTGTTGCACTTGAATGGTTTAAAAGCATTTGCTTGAATTAGAGCTTAATCATATGTAACAGTAGCCAAAGGATGACAAGGAAAAAAGAGTTGTGTTAATTGTGTTAAATATTTTTAATGTGTTAAATTGAAAAAAATAGTTAGGGTGTGTATATATATATATATATATATATATACACACACACACACACACACACACACACACACACACACACACACACACACACACACACACATTTACAGAAAAGTTGGGACATTTTGTATAATGCAATAAAATCTATTTTATTTAAATATTATTTTGTTTAAAAACAATAAAAAGTTCAAAGTTTTCACTGAACAACATAATTGTATTTTGTAAATATAAACTATTTTTCATGGCTGCAACACACTCCAAGAAAGTTGGGACAGAGACAAAATAAAAGTGAAAAGATTATAGAATATCCAAGTTAAACTCTTTTGAAACAGTCCACAATGAGCAGGTGAATTGGTAAAAGGTGAGGGTATCGTGATTCAGTGTAAAAGCAGCTCCTCTGTCTTTACAAGCAAAGATGGGCCACTTTGTGCCAAATTTCATGAGAGAATCGTCAAACAATTAAAAAAATCACATTTCTCAATGGAAGTTTGCAAAGAATTTATGTCTTTCACAATCTACCATACATAATACTGTGAAAAGATTCAGGGGATCCAGAGAAATCTCAGGCTGTGTAGTGCAAGACATGTCCGTTGAATGTGTGTGACCTTTGAGCCCTCAGATGGCACTGCATGAGAAACCGTCATGCTACTCTATTAAATACAGGAGTACTTTGGAAAACCGATTTCACTGAACACAGTGTGCTGCATCAAGAAATGCAACTTGAATCTCTGTTACGCAAGGAGAAATCTATACATCAGTTCTATGCAGAGATGCCAGTGAGTTCTCTGCGCCCGAGCTCATCTCAGATGGTCTTGAAGACCATGGAAATGTGTGCTGTGGTCAGATGAGTCCATGTTTCAGCTTGTTTTTTGGAAAAAACGGACATCGAGTTCTCAGTCCCAAAGATGAAAGGGACCATCCAGACTTTTATCAGCGACAGGTGCAAAAGCAAACAACTGTCATGGTATAGGGGTGCATCAGTGCAAACGGCAGCATGTGTGTGAAGGTATCACTGACGTGGAGACGTGTATTGGGATTGTACAGAGACACACACTGCCATCAAGATGACATCTTTCCTGGGAAGCAAGACAATGTCAGGCCTTATTCAAAACATGCTACAACAGAACGGTTTCTAGACACTCAGCACTGTAGAAGGGATGTGCCTGCAGTCCAGATCTGTCTCTTATTGAAAATGTATGGCCTATCATGAAAAGGAGAATCAGAAAACGACAACCACAGACTGTTGAGCAGAAGTCTTATATCAGGCGAGATTGCGTAAAAATTCCACTTGCAAAACTGCAACAATTAGTATCCTCAATTCCATGTTCCATGTAATTCCAATTCAATTAAAGGTGCATTGTGTAATATTTCTGAGGATCTATTGACAGAAATGCAATATAAGATCCATAACTATGTTTTC
The DNA here is from genome assembly GCA_026230005.1 of Gila orcuttii. Classification (NCBI taxonomy): domain Eukaryota; kingdom Metazoa; phylum Chordata; class Actinopteri; order Cypriniformes; family Leuciscidae; genus Gila; species Gila orcuttii. The sequence goes on from JAPDVR010000004.1 coordinate 17,717,258, forward strand.
AGTGGTGTATAAAGACCTTGCATAATGAACCGTTATGTTTTTATTACCTTAGAATGAGACATTTATATCTCCATAACCACGGGCACCCCCTTCTATGGAGGTCGACATATTGTGTCGTCATGTTTCTACCGTAGCCGACAGCGAACAAACAACGCTACAGAGCGCGTTTCCTCACTACCTTGAAAAAGAAGTTTTCAGTGGTGTATAAAGACCTTACTTAATGAACCGTTATATTTGTATTACCTTAGAATGAGCAGTTTCTATCTACATACACCGCAGGTTCCCTTACATCGAAATGTGCCGACATGTTTCTACAGTAGCTCTAAACGGACAAGCGTGTTTCGTTACTATGTTGCTCTTTGTGCAAGGAAGCAAGCTTAGTTCAGCGAGTAAAACACTGACACAATGATGAACAAGTAACAATAATATTCGCAATAACATATAGCCTAGTTTCACTGAATAATTAAGTAAACATAATTTCTTAATTTATCCTTGTAAAGAAACCTTATTGCTGAACTGGCTACTCTCTGCTGTCTCAGACGATGACACATTTTCCTGTCGGCCACCGTAACTTTTGTTGGTTGCAATTCGTAACCTCACCACTAGATGCCGCTACAAATCACACACTGCACCTTTAAATGACTAAAAAGTGTAATAAAAGGAGAGGTGATGTGAAACATGCCTCTGTCCCAACTTTGTTGTGTGTTGTTGTGTGTTGCTGTGTGTTGCAGCCATCAGTATATACTGTAAAAAATTGCCAGAAATTTACAGGATTAAAGAGTATTATTTTACAATAAATTACTGTAGTCAGAAATTTGCTCATTTTCTTATAAATTACTATGAATCGACAGCAGAATGATGCTGACATCACAGCTCTATTTTACTGTGATTTCACATTATAATGTTGTCTTTAATTATGCTACTGTAATAATTGTATTTAATTGTTTTGAAGTCACCATAATGGTGATTAGTGTCCCATTAGCTTGGGATCTTGGACCCTCTGTATTCATATTCAAATTTATTTTCTAGCCAAGTCAGAAATGTGACGAATAAAATAAAAATTGTTAAAATGATGACAAGCTAGAATATGAAATAGTTTAGTCAAACTATTCTTAGCATGAATATGAAGATTTTGTTTTAGTATTATTTAAGCATGAAGATTTACCAATAACTTATTTCAATTTCTAATTTATCATAACTGTTCGTAGATGGATCTTTCACAATAGTGCAGCAACTGCTGAGATTCATCTTTGAAAGATGTGACATCATCTTGTAAACATCCCCTAATGATGCACAGACATCAATACTTGACATACAAAACACAACAATGGTGACGCTCATCAAACAAATTAAAAAATATATACATATGCACTGCAGAAATACAGTATGGTGTTGTTTGTTTACAGTAAATTGTGTTTCCAATACTGTAAACTCACAGTAAAACCACCTGTGAAAATACTGTGAAAGTAATGCAGTTATTAACCTGGAATATACTGTAAATTCACACTAAAATGTTAAACTAGATATTATATATATATATATATTTGCGGAATATTTTATTATTTAGACAGAAAAAAAAATATTCAAATGAAATTTACTGACATTTTCCATAGCAGTTTACTATATCTGTGCTCTGTAGTTATTCATAGAAGTTCAAAGTGAATAGCTCAGGCTGCATACTTGCTCAAAACCACAAAAGACGGATCTGAAAACCATAAAACCTCTGATTCCCATGTTTCTCCATCAGTGCAATTTGTCAAACAGTACATTGAGCTAGAAATCACCCAAATGAGAGAATAATAACTGTAATGTGGTGGAGACCGCCGTAACTAAATATTGTGTGTGCCTATGTGTATGTTATCTGTCCCAAGGACCACCCATCAATCTGTCCACCCCATAGCCACACAAACGCAAGCCTTGAGGTCACTGCAGCTTTCACTCTCGCACACAGTAAACGTACCCTCAGACGTACCGGTCCAAACCTAACATGGAAAATCACACTGTGGCTACACTGATCCAGAATGGACGAGTGTGCTTATTCTGCAGGCCTGTTTCATGTCCAATCAAGCCCACCACAGCGAGTGTGACCCAAACATAAACATTTATTCTGTATTTAGCCCTCGATCTGGGTTATTATTTCTCATTAAGAATCACTGTATCAGACCACTGCTCAAACAAAAATAAACAGGCTTTATAAATGTGTTTCTTTTGGGACTTGACTCTATATTTTCTTGAAAAGGCTCCAAATAGAACCAAAAAAAGGTTATTTTAATAAGTTTAAATTTATAATACACTAGATGTTCTCTTTAAAATTAAAGGGACAGTTAATCTATAAATGAAAATTCATTTATAATGTTACCTCATGTTGTTCCAGACTTTCTTTCTTCTGATAGACTACTGTTTAAAAGTTTGGAGTCAGTAAGATTGTTTTTTAAAGAAATTATTTTATTCTTTAAGAACGCATTAAATTGACAGAATTTTTTTTATGTTACAATAGATTTCTATTTCAAATAAATATTGTTTGACATTTTGAACTATCTTTTCACCAAAGAATCCTGAAAAAAAATATATATCGATTTATGCAAGAATCAACATTGATAATAATTAGAAATGTTTCATGGGGACCAAATCAGCATATTATAATGATTTTTGATACTCCCAGTTACGAGTTGGAAAAACACGGGTTACAGGTTGCCTGGAACGCGGCATTAGACTAATGCTGCGTCCCAATTCGCCTACTTATACTACGCCCTAAAAGTTTGTACTCTTTTTGAGCAGAAAAAGTACATACTTTTGAGTGTGTAGCAAAAGAGTAGGCAAGCTTTGGGACATACTACTTCGTCATCTTTAACGGACAGCTCAGTCGCGAGCATCTGTCACCGTAAACTGCCGCCCTGTCAATCATCTTGTCACAGTTAAAATCCTCCATTCAATCTAATTTAATTTCTTACCGTTTCGGAGAGAAATGTTGTCGCACGTTCATCTGCCAGTCGTGAGTCTTTCATGTGGAGACTCTCCTCATGTGTTTGCAATTTGAATGATGCATTTAAAAGTTAATGGCTAAACGCTTTACAAACGTTCACAATGCTGCTGCAGATGCAATATAATGTAGCCAACATTGAATAAATAAATTTTCGTCAGGTTAGATACTGATAATTAATCACTCAAACCTGTTTATCTAAACCACTCTACATAACCGCCGGACTCGCGCGTCCTCCATGTCTGTAGTTTTTTAACACTTTTCACTCGTGTTTGTAGTTCTAACCGAATCCTCGTCCAACGCGCGATGGATTGTGGGCAATAACAGCCGTTAGAGTGTGCATCGATCTGCACTTCGGATTCTGACCGGATATAGTAGACCATCCGGGTCTCTTTGGAACATCATTTCAACATACTACGATTTGGGACGTACTAATTCTATTTTCGAATACTATATAGGACGGATAGTATGCGAATTGGGACGCAGCTTAAAGGGTTAGTTCACCCAAAAATGAAAATTATGTCATTAATGACTCACCCTCATGTCGTCCCAAGCCCGTAAGACCTCCGTTTATCTTTGGAACACAGTTTACAACACAGAACACAGACGCTGATGACGTGTTATCTGGTGCGCCCGAGCTTCGTTTACAGTTTGAGGGAGACGGGCGCTGTATTCAAGCTATTCTACATTGTTTGTATTTTTGTATTGCTATATTTTTTTTTAAAATGGTGCGTAGGTGTGCATGTCGCGGATGTCCTAATCTCCAGATAACACGTCATCAGCGTCTTACGTCAGCAGGGTCACTGCGGAATCGTGAACGCGGATCAACAACAGAACTGGAAGACAATACAATGCTGAATAAAGTCGTAGTTTTTGTTATGTTTGGACCAAAATGTATTTTCGATGCTTCCAAACATTCTAACTAACCCACTGATGTCACATGGACTACTTTGATGATGTCTTTATTTCCATTCTGGACAAAGAGTGTGTGCCCTACGTACATTTTCAATGGAGGGACAAAAAGCTCTCGGACTAAATCTAAAATATCTTAAACTGTGTTCCAAAGATGAACGGAGGTCTTACGGGCTTGGGACGACATGAGGGTGAGTCATTAATGACATAATTTTCATTTTTGGGTGAACTAACCCTTTAAGGGACCGTTCGGTATTTATGGAAAGGGCCACCGGAGGAAAATAGGGGAGGGTCATGTCTTTTTATTCTTTGTTGAGGGGAGGGTCATTCAACTTTTTGTAGTCTAGGGGGAGGGTCACCCAACTTTTGTATTCATGAAAACAGCAACATTTCAAAGTGGCTTGTTTGGTGCATATTTTTCCATGTAGCTTTAGCTCTCTCGGTCTCTGTCCCCCATCGCTATCAGATGGGTCTGACCCAACAAAAATCCAGTTTGGAGCTGTCTGACAGTACGCGCTCAGAAAAAATGCATCATGTACAGAACGCCAATGAAATGTTTACCCGGCATAGCTTTAAAGCACGAGCAAATAATGAACTTTTGTTATTGCGAATGAGTGCAGTGTCCTGTGAGTGTAACTCTACCGCGGCATTAACATGTGATATGAATGTACGTTGAGTGTATTGGGACTGAGGCGCCAGAACTGCAGCTGATAGAATGTGCGCTGTACGATACTACCATTGTAGTGTTGGTTCAGTGTGGGTGTGATAGAAGAAGACAAGGGTAGGCGTAACTGGAACTCGTACACGGTTTTTATGACTCAGAATGCGTTGAACAGACAATGTGCGCGAGATGCGCCTTCACCATAGAACACTCTATAGCAAAGTTCAAAACACTCTTTCCACATTTATATAAACTCAGTCCATAAATTCTACAGTCCTTTCTCGTGCACGAAGTCCCAGGCCTTCTCTCTCCCCGTTCTCTCACTCCAGCCGGCTTTTATGCGATCTCCCCACGGCAATTACTGCAATCAGAAACAGGTGATCGTCATTTTGCACTTGACCTACTTACCCACCGCTCGGCTCTGCCCTCGCTCTCCGCTACAGACTCCGCTAAACCACGCCCCCCTTGCCACAACCATATTTTAGTTTCCATTCTTAGTGTGTTTCCACAACAATGTTAGTGAGTAAATCTACTGAAATTGAAACCATAACAGTGGAGTGTGATGTGTTAGACGTAGGGCTACCACATTTTTAAATTACTATTAGAATTATTTGAAGTTAACATAATAAAATACGCAGACCTACACCAAAAAATAGTTGAGGATAAATTCTTTAAAATTGGGAGATTCCAATGGACGTGACATTTGCAGTCAAAACTTGAAATATAAATGATCAGAAAATGCATTTAATAGGCTACTGAAACGTCTGTTTATATATCCATACCCCCTTAATAAAGGAGTCAAGACATTAGAAAAATATCAGTCTACACATGCGTTTTATATTTAATATGAGCAAAATACACATGTGACGTGACACAACAAATCTTTAACTTTTAGGTGGCAAAATATTTGTTAATAATTATACGAATTAGGCTACACTGCGCAAAACAAAAGTAGGCTAATAACCGGATGAAGAAGGGTCGGCCTCCACAGAACATAAAATATTATTTTTTATTTTATTTTTCGTGTTCGCATTTATGAGGAAAAAAACAATGTTACGGACGTGACAGTTCTCCGTTACGGACATGACCGCTCTGAAAGCGACTTCAGACAGCACAAAGCTTTTCTTTAAAGTAAATTTCGTTTTTTATTAATTGTATCTTAATTTTAATTGTTTCATCAACCAATTGCATGGATTTAATAAATGAGTAGTAATTATATAGAAAATAGATCATCATGACACGGAGTCGCCGGCGCGTGAACTGGACTCTCGTCTCATAAATGAACCGAAACTCAGCGTATAATGTACTTGCCTCACAGACTTGAGAAATAGAAAGATTGATGTCTACTTTTAAACAGAACATTTAAAAACGAAAAACAGACTGCTCTCTGCTTATGTAAGCTAATCCGTATGAAATCTGTGAAGATCGCGAGTCAGCATCGTCAACTTCATCTTGAAGCCGACACACTGACACAGAAAAACCTTGTTTATTAATAAACAATTAAAATCTCTCCTTGCTATATTTGACATATTCATAATCATTACTTTTGCCGGTTCTTTGTGGCAGCTTTAAGATACTTTATTGAGAGCGCCACCCTTGTGAACGCGTCACCACTGCATAAGCACCGAAAACATGATTTTTTTTTTAATCTAAAATAAAAAATCATGATACGAACCGAATTGTAGGTTTGGTCTATCGTTACAGCCTTAGTAAGATGAGAAAGAAGGAGTTTAGTCGTTAGTCAAGCGCAAAGGTGTCATGCCTTTTTCCAGGGGAGGGTCATGCCTTTTTTCACAATCATTTTGGAGGGTCATAGAAAAATTTATTACTGGCAAAGGGAGGGTCAAGTCTTTTTTGACTACAGATCTCAAAACTCCTCCGGTGGCCCCTTAAATAAAAAACGAACAGTCCCTAAGACTAAGTAATGATGCTGAAAATTCTGCTTTGCCAACACAGGAATAAATAACATTTTACACTATATTTAAATAATAAAAAAATAAACTGTTTTAAATTGTAATAATATTTCATAATATTTTGATCAAACACAAAGACAAAAAAATCTTACTGACCTCAAACTTTTGTACGGTAGTGAATTTGGAAAAATGTTCTGACTGTTTGTGTTCAAATAGTGAAAGTCAATGGGATCTGAAATAACATGTATAAAAAATACACACATTTTTTGTGTTACACAGATAAAAACATTTTTTGGGGGATCTGTACCTTTAATAAGTGTTCTTTGCTGAATCGAAAAACAATTGTGGAACCTATCTCCTTATTTCCTCCTCAGCCCTTCTCTTACATTCACATTCTGTTTCCCTCCGTCTACTTCATGCAGATGCGAGAACAGCCATTCCCAATCTGGATTCAGATCCCCACTATTACACGAAAAAACCCAGGCCTGATCTCAGATCAGTGGCAGTGTTTGCTCTCTGAGCCACGATCAGTGCCGGAGTCTGGAGTGTGACATATTCATCTGCTGACAGGGGGGTGGAGGTGGGACGGTTTGACTACACTGGGACCTGCCAGGGCTGTCATTACATACTGAATGGCTTCTCCAACACACACACACACACACACACACACACACACACACACACACACACACACACACACAGGCAGCTGGTTGTCTGTCCTCCGAGGAGGCAGACATAATAACAGAGAGAGAGAATTCAGATCAAAACAGGAAAACAAAGTGAGAGGAAGACAGAAATTGTGGATTTGCGAGTAAAAGAGAGGGAGAGACAGGGGGCGTATCGTTATCCACCTTCTTTTCCTCTCAGTGAAGGCATGTTGACATGTCGCAAATTCAGTTCCTGCTGCGAGACGGCTCTGTGTGTGTGAAGTCAAACAGCTAGAGCGGCCCATTAGTGTCACACACACACACACACACACACACACACACCTAGAAAAACACACGGTTATCATATAAGGGGGATTATGAGTGTGAAAAGGGCGAGCAGCCCCACTCAGAGAACAGGAAGGCGTCCCAACCAGACTCTGTGTGTGTGTGTGTGTGTGTGTGTGTGTGTGTGTGTGTGTGTGTGTGTATGTGTGGCATTTCCTCCCTCCCTTTCCAGTGTGACAGTGATTAATGATTCTCAGCTGTCAGGTACATTACTCACATGACCTCTCCTTTTCACTGACACATTTTCTTTCTGTCTCTCTATACCAGAGACACCACAGACACAAACAGAAAGACTGGCGAATGAAAAAAGGTGGAGGAAACAACATGCGTCTCCCCCTGGACAGTGAGTAGGAGTGCTTTCAGCATGCAGGACAAAACCACTAATAAGGGGACAAATATTTCCACATGCATCAGTGCGTGTCTTCTCATGCCTTTGTCAGTTTGAAGAAACCAAGGCATTACTCGGTCTCCCTCTCGCCCTCTCTCCCTGGATGATGGATGGAGAGGAATGAAAAGTTTCCTCTCCTGGATCGAGTTGTCGTCAGCAAGCAGGCATCTGCTTTCCATCTCCGCCTTCCACCCGGCCGCAGATCCCGGAGCAGAAACATTCTTAAATCCCGACATAGACTGTTACAGAAGGAACTGATCATAGATCAGCTCCGTCAGGCATCCACAATTCCAGTCAGCCTCTCGAGGATCAGAGGGGGCGTCGTGGTGAGGAGAACAGGCTGACAGAAGAGGAAAGCCTGACGAGGCATTGTGTGTCTCGTCCAAAAAGAACTGAAAGTTCTTTAGCTAAATGACTTTCCTTTAAAGCAACACAAGTCGGCCAAGTCTTTGATTTATTCGACTCGCTTTTTCTTCGGATAACAAAAAAGCTAACTCGGAGCGGCTGTCCCTTCTGAGGCCTAGATGTATCGTAAACCTTTCAGAAGGGTGCTATCACAGATATCCTCCTTTAGCTCTCCTCCCTCCAAAGTAGAATACAAAAGAGACAATTCTCTGTGGGGGGAAAAATGAAAACATGGGAATTGGAATAAAGAGCTCCAAACTTCAGAGTAATTACCCATGAGGCTCCTCCCAGCTCTCTCTCTCTCTCTCTCTGTCACAGAGTTATGGCAGGAGTGGAAAGTATGTGAATTTAAACAAACGATTTTAATCGCGCCGGCGCAAGCCTTTCTGTCACATTTGATTCATTACCAACAACGGATTAATGCAGGAGAGGTGAGGAGGTCAGCGGCTACAGAAAAGAGAGGAGAGAGAGAGAGAGATTTTTCAGGCCACACAACAAAACTGTCATGAATGTGTAAACACGCTTATCCATTGTTTTTCGTTCTTTCTCTTATAGCTGCTTCCACTTCATAATATTAGTTGTAAGGAAAAGGAAAAAAGGTGCAGAAAATCTTTAAGGATTGTATTAACTGATGAAGGTAAGCGTGTTTGGCTGCCCGTGATGGAGAATTTGAACATGAGCCTTGATTCAAGATATTAATACCCACTTGCACCTTTTAATTAATGAACATTATATCATATATAATACATTATAGACATATAGAAATAGAGATGGTGGGATGCAGGAAGAATGGGAACAGCAAGTGACTGTTATGCACTTGATTTGTGATTGACAGGACGAGAATATTATCATATTATACAAAATTCATTTAGAACTTCATTGTGTCCAAACTGAATGGCTGCCTTAATTCACATACCATCTGTCCTGAATAGTACATGACAGTGGGAGTTCCTTATCACTGCACATTTTGGATGTCTCCTTTATTTAACATACCTAATTTATCAGCTCATTAATAGAGACTCAAAGACCCAAGTGAGTGTGTAAGATCAGGGAGATATCTAAAATGTGCAGTTCAGGCCTGCTTCAGGATCACGACTGAGAATCAATGCTATTTCAAATATTTCAATGTTTTTAGCTTTTCAGTTCTAAAGCTGAAACAGCAGTTTTTAAATATATTAACACCAAATTAAAGTCATGTATTTTTAAGATGAAGAAATTTAACTAGATGCTAATGGTTGCATTATATGTTAAAACTTAGCCAATCAAAAGTTTGTGGTTGGCAAGATTTTTTTTTTAACAGTAAAATCAGTAATATTGTGAAATATTCTTACAATTCAAAATAACTGTAAAAATGTAAATGTAATTTATTCCTGTGATGGCAAAGCTGTATTCTTGAAGCTCCAGTCTTCAGAGTCACATGATCCTTCAGAAATCATTCTAATATGCTGATTTGGTGCACAAGAAACATTTTTATTATCAACAACATTGAAAACAATTGAAACCACGATATCGGTTTTCATAGGACAGATATATAAAAAGTTGAAAAGAACAAAATTTATTTTAAATCATTTATAAGCCCTCAGTCGCAGACAAACCATATGTCTATCAAGGCATAATTTTATAACTGGGCAGTATGGCTTGTAATGTCTTAGTATTTTTTTTTTATCTCTTTTTGTGCTTTAATGTCAGCTTGTACTTAAGCTGGATTGAGAGTGAGATGTTATCCCAGCATGATTTGTTTGGTTGATTTTTATTAGGAATGTTACAAAGTGCATCTTGTGCTTTACTGAAAGGAAGAGGAGAGTTTACATGGTGAGTGTTACAAATGAACAAATAGTGACCTATAAATAGAGGCAAATTATTAATAACATTATAGTTTTGTTTTAAATATTTCATACTTATTTCATAAGTATTATGAAACAATATTTTATAAACTTATTTCACATCTTATTTAAAGAAGATTTTGAAACCTGGATTCTTAATGTAGTCTCAGACATTTTATCTTAAAACACACACGTGGCCATTGATCTGCCATATATTAATGTTGCCCGGTTCACATGCTGTAACATATAAGCTTCCGACCATGGACTTATTGCGTGTGTTTGAGAGCATGTGCATGCATGAATCTGGTGCATGGTATTTTTCACCTGGAAGGTTCAGTTTTGTGGCAGTTTACACAGACGCACAGATCACCTGACAGCAGGAAACGATTTTTCTGCACTCACATGCACTGTAATGCACAATATCACACACACACACACACACACACACACACACACACACACACACACACACACACACATTCACATTCACTTTATCCCAGACGCTCTCTGTCATCTCATCCACAGATATAAAACAGACTTCCTCCTCCTTCATAACACACACTCTGGAAAATGTGTGCCGTATTATGGTTGTTTGCAGACAGACAGGCAGAGATGACAGGTGACAGGAGACAGGTGAGACGAGGACGACAGCTATGGCATGTGTCACGGCAGGTGAGTTACAGGTGGGCGTGACCTGCCAGTCAACATCAGTTAGACTAGCGTAAACATTCACATACAGCGCACACGTACCTGCAGAAACAGCTCTGTTTTGATGGAGCGTTGTCTCAGCATCTGCGCTAATACCAACTTTTAGGGATTTCAAAGTAGGGTATGTAAATAAACTGTGAGAGACATAATTTAAGTTAATAAAACATGATAATTACCGTATAAACACAGAGCACTTGTGTTCATCTGATATCAGCATGTTTACATTAAGAGTCCAGCTGAGCTAGAATAGGAGTGTTAATATGCGTGTGTGTGTTTCGCTATATAACCTGACAAATGCTGACATATTGTAGCCATCAGAAGTGGAGTTGGAGGTCGGTGGTCCAGGGGGAGATCATCCATCATTTCCATCCTCATGGCTGTCTAACAGCATCTGACAGCCCGCTATGTCTCTATTATCACTCCTCTCATCCCCCTCCGCTCTATTCTTCCACAATTCTCTCATTCCTTTTGTCTTGATCTCGCTCTCATTCTGGCCCTTTGCTGACGCACATGCTGAAGTTCAGCACACTGGCGTTCAGAGAACATCTGCTTTTTCATTTACATAAAAAGTTACTTGATGTAACATTTTGGTAAATCATTTATTGGTTATAATCTATTTAATGTCTCAGTTCTTTCTCCTAGACAATAGTCAGATGAAATGGAGGGAAATGGAAACTATGCATTTTGGCCTATCATTTACACAACAACGGCGTTTGGGGGGCCTGAAAGCGCAAACATTTGAAAACACGTTTCAAAGTGCAAGTTTTTGAAAACGATAGCATTATCGTCTCTGTGTAAACTACAAAAAACGTTTTTTTTTTTAAACGGTGACGTCATGCATCATGCGTATTACATGTTCAGTCTATAGGCGCATAGTGTTTCTTTACTAAGTGACATCGCAAACTACTGGCCTGGCAGCATAATACAGCGTTTTTAGTCGTTTTCGTGGATCCGTGTGAACGGGGATCATTTTGACAATGTTGTCATCTGTAAAATGCAAAGGAAAAACTTTTCTGTATTTAGTTCATCGTTGACGTGTAAACGTACCCTACAACTAAACATCACTGTGACAATGGGTCTTTTGCTTCTAAGATTGTTCAATAAAGAGAAAGGGCCTCAGTCTCACATGTGTCTCCTATAGGTTTTATAAAATTTAAATATCCGGATTTCTGCTTTTAAATCCTCCAAAATTGTCCAAAATGGGCCACATTTACTTCTAAGATACGTGCCTCACTGAAACACTGGGGAAAAAAATTTGTTAAAAAATACAGCAAATCAGTAATATTGTGAATAATTTGTTATAAATTGAATAAATGTATGTATTAAAAAAAAATGATTTGTAATTTATAACTGTGACGGCCAAGATCAATTTTTTAGCATTGTCATATGATCATTTTAATATGCTGATTTGGTGCTCAAGAAAAGCGACATTTATTGTTATTATTATTATAATCAGTGTTGAAAACAGTTTATTTTTGTGGAAACCGTGATACATTTTTTCAGGATTCTTTGATGAATAGAAGGTTAGTTCAAAATAACACAATTTATTTGAAATTCTCTCTTTATTTTGTAACAATGTAATAGACTTTACTGTCACTTTTGATCAATTTCATGCATCCTTGCTGAATAAAAGTATTAATTTCTTTAAAAAGAAAAAAAATCTTTCTAACTCCTAACATTTGAATGGTAGTGTATGAAAGAGCACCCTTTAAGCAATTAAATGTTCCTCTAGATAATTCTAGCAGAAGCATGAATCTCAGGATTGGGGTCTGTCCTTCAAGGCAGTTCTTTTATTTCTAATTTACTGGCAACAATTATTAAAAACAATTGAGTTATTTACTTTGTAAGATGCATTTATTTAGGTGTGGTCTGTGGACTTTATAGTCGGATATAGAAGGAATCTTTCCACCTCTGAAAAAACTCAGTGTGTATACATGTACCGCCCCTTACAAAAAATAAGTATAATTCAAGTTAATTTTATTAAGTATACTAAAGTAAAGTTCAAGTATATTTTTAAGTAGGCTATACTTTAGTAAGTATACTAATATCTGTGTACTAGAAGACGTATACTTGTAGCCTAAGTGTACTGTTTCAATACTACTTGGGACTAAATTGGTCCACAAGTATACTTGTGGCCCGGTTTCACAGACAGGGTTTTGATTAAACCAGGATTAGGCCTTGGTTCAATTAGGGCATTTAAGTAGCTTTTATAAACATGCCTTAGGGAAAAAAAAAACATTACTGGTGTGCATCTTAAGACATAACAATGGCACTAACACATGCGCCGCCATTTTGCTAATGACATATATGCTTATTAAATATAAAAATAAACCTTAAAATGACATCCCAATGAACAAAACAACTGAATGACACAGTTGGTGTAGGAATTTTAATTGACCACCAGATGGCGAAGTAGAGCACTATGTCAAAAGTTTCGCAGCACCAACGCAGTTTGTTGTAAAAGCCTCTCTGCTTTAGAAGCATAGACAGTAAAAGAAACCTCGTTCGACACTTCCCATGATTGCGTTATTTTACTTTTGCATGAGCAAAATACCCTTTTCACACTTTCAGGTTTCTCAGAAGCGGAAGTCGTAATATTTGGGTAAAATTCTATAGCGGTGAATGAGAGAATACAATAAATATATTTTTTGTGTTCCCATTTGCTCAAATAGCAAAAGAAAAACTCAACAACAGTGTTCACAAATTTCTAAAAGATAAATTATTTTTGAGAGAGATTGATAACGGCAGTCAGAAGAGAAAAGACGTCAACTTTACCGTCACTCCCATTGCCACTGGGCGTTGCCATTGCCACTCACAGCATCGTTAACTAGTTGTTGTTTTTTTGTAATTTGATGCAAAGGCAATAAATATAGTGTTATAAATGTACATACATTTAAAAATATATATATATAAAAAAAACCTTTAAAGGATTTACGATGTTGATGTACGCCTCATCACAGTCCGAGAATGTCCGTCTTTTATCGCTTGTTTCTGCTTCTTCACCTGTGGTTTGATCTGTAGATTCATTTCAGAATACAGATCCCTACCGTAGAACAGCGAAAACATGGATAACCGAAAAAAATTCAGTCAAAGGCAGGGAAAGAGTAAAGTAGATTTGAAGTAGGCTAAATTCCCATGTACCAGTGGTCTAGCCTACACAAAAATTCAGTTACTCACAATTAGGAACAAATCAATGGAAGTCAAATCAAACAACAAATCAAACAATGTAAGTAAGACAGTATGTAAAACTATGTGGAACAAAAGTATTGAATAGGCTAATTTATTAATGTAATATGATGCCATAAAGAATGGCATGCGCAGGGTAAGATTTCTGAAAATGTAGGCCCTACGTAAGATTGTAAGCGTAAATCAAATTTGCAGGTGTAAGAGAAAATTTGTAAAGGTGTAAATCGCTTTTCAAGGGTAAGAAAAAAATATTTGCAGCATTTTACTGTTATTAGTAAGTGTAACGCATGTATTGTGAAACTGCAGCTTCATGCTTACGCAAAATAAATATGATCTGTATTCTTCAAGCCTGTGAACAGCAATTTGTAACCGAAAACAACAGAAGCAGGAACTGCAAAACAGATTGATCGCGAAAAATCAACTTTTGTGTTCCCGAAATAACCCGATTTGTACAGTTGCGTCCTCCTTTAATCTGCGCTTGCAGTTTTGGCACGATTCTCTCACTCACTGAGTTTTGCAAGCGCGAAGAGGAGGGCGGGTCCACCTTCTTCATGTAGCCAATCAAATGAGCTTCTCGCTGACTCTCGTTTTACTCTTATCTGATTGGTTCAATAAACACGCCAGTCGAACACATTTTCTTAATTTGGCTCAGCATCGTTCTCGTTACTTTTAATGCACACATTCATTTTAAATAAATAAATAAATCATGATTGCTTAATAAGCTGTGCACCATTAGGCTGATATGAATTAATACGGAATGTCATTTAGACATTTGCAACAGTTTATTTTTTTACACAAAGGTTGATTTTACGCGATCATTCTGTTTTGCAGTTCCTGACTCTGTTGTTTTCAGTTGCATATTGCTGTTAACAGGCTTTTGGCCGTATTTGTGCGAAAACAGCCAAACGTGTAAGCACGGAAAATGGAAGTCAGAAGAATACAGATCATATAATTTTGCATAAGCATGAAGCTGCAGTTTCACAATACATGCATTACACTTAAGAATAACAGTAGAATGCAGCAAATATTTTTTTTCTTATACTTGAAAGGCGATTTACACCTTTACAAATCTCTTGCACATGCAAATTTAATTTATGCTTGCAAACTTATACAAATCTTACCCTGCGCATGCGATTCTTTATGGCATCATATTACCTTCACACTACTTAATCAAAATAGTAAACAACTACAAGCAAACTATATTTAGAATACTTATATTCTAATCAAAAGATTGAGTACAAGTATAAGCCAAATATATTTAGACTTTTCTGTCAGTATACTTAAGTGCAATTTTAAGTATATTTCTGAGAAGTAGACTACATAAAATATATATATGAGAAGTACATAGAATGTAGACTGAAAGTACTTTCTTATTTTTAGTTTAATAGAACGTATACTAATAGCAAACTTGAATAACCGTCTTTTTCGTAAGGGGTATCAATAACAGTTTGACAAGCACCTCTTTCTCTCTTAGTGTTTCACCATTTAGCCGTGTATCCATCACTCTCAATCAATAATCTTGTGGTTCAGTGAGCTGGTAAGGCAGTCACCTGACTGACAGAATCAATCGTTGCCTCTTCACAACAATGAGCTCAACCCGCACCACCAAATTCCACTTCAGACAGAAAGCCAGTGAGAGGAGGGCTGGAATTCTTCTCTCTGTGGGACACATGACTCAGAGAAAAGTGAACTGGAACACTGGAAAGAAGGTGGGTTAGATGCTTTGTTCAAGATTAGGTCATATTGTATGTTCTTGCGACGGAACCCTTGGACCTGTCCTACGTCGACATGTAGAAAGCAAACGAAATAACTCGCCCGCTTAAAATTCTTTCCCACACTCTCTTGGTGAAATGTCAGGACCGTTTTGTCTTCATGAAGTTTTACACAGGCAGCGCAAGTGGCACCTAATGGGCGAGTTTGATTGACAGGCCATTGTCATTTCTGGACAGGAATCCCCATTATCCCTCAGGCCTTCTAACATCGCTATAGGGATTAGTGTGCTTTCATTACTGATCAGGGTTTGATGAATTACTTTCAGATCCTCTGCACCTTACAACAAAAGCTGTCAGACAACTATTCAGCTCTCTAGACAAGCGGATCAAAATCTACTGATACTTTTTCATTATCTCGTTCTCCTCCAAAGCCGGAGAGACACATACTAAGGGGGCAGTGAGTCAATATTCCAGCCTCTGTGTCTTGTTAAGAGTGACAGTTTATGAATATGTATAAACATGTACAAAGGATAAAGATCTCTCTCCTTTTCTCGTTCTCTTTTGCTCTTTCTTTCTCAGCTGTTCAAATATTGGTGTGCTATTTATACTACGGTAGTTGAAATATTTACCTTGGGCTGCTGGAGTAAAATGATATGAATGGGCATCATTTCAGCTTGTCAAATTAGGCTGTGTGTTACCTTCCCGTTTGTGTGTTTGTATAGGCCTTTTGTAATTGGAGAGCTGGCAGGCCAGTCTGTCTACCGCTGGGCTGTCATGTGTGTTCTATCTTTGCAGAGATGTCACCAAAGCTAAATTTAATGCAAGGCTTTTATATCAGGGTCCTGTTAGCCATGTTTTTTTGTTTTGTTTTTTTGTGATCAGTAATGACAATGTCAAGTGTGAAAACTTTTTAAAGTCAATATAATAACTCTATTTACCTTCGTAATAAATGTGTTTGATCTTTTAAAGATAGTTTTTTTTTTTTTTGAAAAAAAAATGAAATGACTGAAATGACTTCCTGACATACAGGTCCTTCTAAAAAAATTAGCATATTGTGATAAAGTTCATTATTTTCCATGATGTAATGATAAAAATTTAACTTTCATATATTTTAGATTCATTGCACACCAACTGAAATATTTCAGGTCTTTTATTGTTTTAATACTGATGATTTTGGCATACAGCTCATGAAAACCCAAAATTCCTATCTCAAAAAATTAGCATATTATGAAAAGGTTCTCTAAACGAGCTATTAAACTAATCATCTGAATCAACTAATTAACTCTAAACACCTGCAAAAGATTCCTGAGGCTTTTAAAACTCCCAGCCTGTTTCATTACTCAAAACCCAATCATGGGTAAGACTGCCGACCTGACTGCTGTCCAGAAGGCCATCATTGACACCCTCAAGCAAGAGGGTAAGACACAGAAAGAAATTTCTGAACAAATAGGCTGTTCCCAGAGTGCTGTATCAAGGCACCTCAGTGGGAAGTCTGTGGGAAGGAAAAGTGTGGAAAAACGCTGCACAACGAGAAGAGGTGACCGGACCCTGAGGAAGATTGTGGAGAAGGACCGATTCCAGACCTTGGGGGACCTGCGGAAGCAGTGGACTGAGTCTGGAGTAGAAACATTCAGAGCCACCGTGCACAGGCGTGTGCAGGAAATGGGCTACAGGTGCCGCATTCCCCAGGTCAAGCCACTTTTGGCTTGAAGCGCCTGACCTGGGCTACAGAGAAGCAGCACTGGAGTACCCACAGTCAGTGATGGTCTGGGGTGCCATGTCAGCTGCTGGTGTTGGTCCACTGTGTTTTATCAAGGGCAGGGTCAATGCAGCTAGCTATCAGGAGATTTTGGAGCACTTCATGCTTCCATCTGCTGAAAAGCTTTTTGGAGATGAAGATTTCATTTTTCAGCACGACCTGGCACCTGCTCACAGTGCCAAAACCACTGGTAAATGGTTTACTGACCATGGTATTACTGTGCTTAATTGGCCTGCCAACTCTCCTGACCTGAACCCCATAGAGAATTTGTGGGATATTGTGAAGAGAAAGTTGAGAAATGCAAGACCCAACACTCTGGATGAGCTTAAGGTCGCTACCGAAGCATCCTGGGCCTCCATAACACCTCAGCAGTGCCACAGGCTGATTGCCTCCATGCCACGCCGCAATTTCTTTCTGTGTCTTACCCTCTTGCTTGAGGATGTCAATGATGGCCTTCTGGACAGCAGTCAGGTCGGCAGTCTTACCCATGATTGGGTTTTGAGTAATGAAACAGGCTGGGAGTTTTTAAAAGCCTCAGGAATCTTTTGCAGGTGTTTAGAGTTAATTAGTTGATTCAGATGATTAGGTTATTAGCTCGTTTAGAGAACCTTTTCATGATATGCTAATTTTTTGAGATAGGAATTTTGGGTTTTCATGAGCTGTATGCCAAAATCATCAGTATTAAAACAATAAAAGACCTGAAATATTTCAGTTAGTGTGCAATGAATCTAAAATATATGAAAGTTTAATTTTTATCATTACATTATGGAAAATAATTAACTTTATCACAATATGCAAATTTTTTGAGAAGGACCTGTATACCATATGTATGTGTTCTAATGAGTGAATCATGGGGTCAATCCATTGTTCATTGTTCAATCAGATGATTAATTCAAGAATGAAGCAAGTGATTGTCTTTATGAATGGGTCATTGAATCATTGACTAACCTGATTCATTCAAAGACGCTGATTCATTCAGTAAAGAAACACCGCTGTGTTGCTCGGAGACGCAACTGTTCTGCTGGCCTGTGGCTTTGTTTGGAACTATTTTCATTGGCAAAATAGATCAAAAACTGTCAATATTGTGTCTAAAATATAAGTCACTTAATATGTGTTCTATAATTCAATGTCACATTTGCAAGCGTGCTCATAAGTGCTCATTGGTACAGACTGATTAAACATCACACAATTTAAAATTTAATTAAGAGATTTCTATGGTGCAAAAACAGTTGTTCTTAATGATAATGGCAGCCTAAAATCAATAGTTTCTCTTTTTACCAATAGAGTCCCCCCCGAGTGAAGAGGTAGACAAAGAGTGAGTGAGAAAAGAGAGACAGAGAAGGAAAGCAAGCAAGCATGTATTGATCTTCTGCTAGGAGAGATTGATAGAGCAATAAGGAGCTGGGGCGAGGAAGGAGGGACGGAGAGGGAGAGAGATGGAATAAGGATAGAGGAGAAGGACAGAGACAGAGTATATGTGTGAGGGGAGACAGGGTAAATGAAAGTGTGTAGAAACCATCTCAGGCCAATCAGCTCATATGGGCTGTATTATAACTGGGGATAAAATGACGGATGGGGTGACAGTGAAAGAGAGGGCCAGAGAAGATGAGAGAGAAAGAATGAAAGAACGGCGATTTGTTCTCATCAATAAGCAAGGACTGAGGGGCCTATGGGAAAGAAAGGCTGATGATCTCCTCATAACATAGATAGAGAGATGGATGGATTGAGGGATGGATAGATAGATAGATAGATAGATAGATAGATAGATAGATAGATAGATAGATAGATAGATAGATAGATTTAGTCTAGTTCACCTTCTAGTTATTGTTATAGCAACATGCTAACATCAGACTCTACTAAACTTTAAAATAGTGCTAATAAAGAGTGTCCCATCTTAGTCACCTACAAGGTTCCATTTATGATGATGTCTTGGTAGGGAGTAAAGGCAGCTCACTAGGATTTGTAATGTAGAAAAATAATGTAGTACCGCATATGCACTCATTCAGTTCTGTTGGCGGAGGCTTTTGCTTGGTCTTAAATTCTTTCATATAATGATTTTTTCCAGAAAGACCCTGTCCCCCCTAGATATAATGGTTGCTACGGTCCTGACTAATTCACAGATAACGTCATATACATATCAGCGCCACAATAAGCGATGTACAACCCTCAAAGGGTACATAGATTACCTATGCATATGACTGATAACATGCATTCACACGCATGCATGTCTGATAACCCACGTCTCATGTTCAGTTTAATAAAGACATCTCCTCCTTTCACACTGTCTCACTCTCTTGTCTTCTCGCTGTCCTCCTGCTTGTCCCCTTGGGTCAGGTGTAATTTACATTGAGCGATGTGTGTGTGTGGATGGACAGGGTCATTAAATAGAGGGCTCTAGAATGACACATGATGCATAGCAGTGGTGGAACCGTTATGTTGTGAGGTGTCTGAAACGCTGTGTGTGTGCGTGTGAGTGTATGTGTGTCCCATCACTCAAGTGCAACCCTAATGGAAGGCCTGTCTCTGACAGGCGCTGACAGATCACCCATCCCATAATGCCGAGCTGCAACAGTCATTAGATAGCCCTGCTAATGTCTGACCTCTTTCACTGTTCTTCTCATCGCTCATCTGCAGAAAGAAGGAGAGACAGGGAGAAGGTGAGAGAGTGGAGAAAGATATGATGATGAAAGGAGGAAAACAAGTTGCTTAAATTTCTTTTCCTGTCTAGATTAGACGTAAATCCAGATGACGTAAGTGTGCACAGTCTTAGCGGGATATAGAAGACATATAATTATCCTGCTCAAAAAGGAACACTGGATACTCCAAATGCTAAGTAACATCATCATGTTCTCATTACCTAAAAGAAAACACACACACACACACACCTGCAAAACAGAAACTGAAGCCACATGTGTTTCAGGTCATTGTTGCAGAGGAACATGGCTGCCATCACTTCCCATTAGACTGTAGGCAGATGAAATGCTGAGAGACATTAAGGTAATGTTACAGCCCAATAAAGTATTTAAAGACCCCCAGGGGCTCTCTCTCTCTCTCTCTTGGGGACCGAGGAATGAGTGGAAAGAGAGGGAAAGAGTGAAAGAGAAGGATAGTCGTGCTACAGTACCTTAATTATCTCTCTTTCAGTCTTTACATGGTCGTGTGTTTATTCTCAGTGTAAAATAATAGTAGCTAAAAAAAGAAGGAATTATGTTGTATGATGTTTAACATCTCCTCTTAAAGTGACAGTTCACTTATGTCATTCCAAAAAAATAAAAAATAAATGAGATGCGTTTTTATCTTTTATTTTTTTTAAATGACTGTTTTTTCATAGATTGAAACTATTTATTTTTACTGCCAAGCTTTAAAAATGACAAAAAGCACAATAAAACTTATATTTAACACTATGTTAAGTCTTCTGAAGTCATATATTTCAGTCTGTTCCTCACACAAAGCTAAGTTGTCATTTATTAGTGACTATTTTCTTTCATACAGCACTCAAATCTTGTTTGTGGCCACATTTATTTACTTACTAATTAGTTTCAGTCATTCCAAGGGCATTGATATACACTCTTAAAACTAAAGGTTCTATATTGGCATCTATATAGTCAATTTTCCACCGTCGGGCCAAACCGTTCTCATTTCTTAACCGTTCCATTCCGTGCTGATCGGGTCCAGTCTGACATCAAGTGTCAGTTTTTGCCTTGGTAAAGCTGTTTACAGACGGTAGATGTAAATAGAGGCCGTGTAATGGAGGACGATGAGATATTTATTTTTAATTTTATCATTGATTTGTGTTTACTTCGCTCAAATAGTCCGCTTGGCCAGCTAGAGAGAAACTGGTAGCCAGGCAACAGACAACAAGTGACCAATCCTGAGTGGCGACGTCAATAAACGCACTCTGCCACCACGGTTCAGCATGGTTAGCCAGCTGTGCTGAGAATTCCGGGTCAAGAACGGTTTGTAATCGTGCCGTGCCGAACCAAGCTCAAGTGGAAATATAACTCTACCTGTTCCTTACCATTCTAAGAACCGTTCGGCCCGAATGTGGAAAAGCGGCTTATGGTTCTATGAAGAACCTTTATCCATATAAACTTTTAATTGCAAAAAAGGTTCTTTATATTGAAAAAAGGTTCTTTAGATTATTAAGAAATTTTTATTTTATTTTTTAGAACTTTTCACTGAAAGATTCTTCGGAGAACCCAAAATAGTTCATCACCTTGAAATGCGCACCTCATAAATCTTTCTGGAAATAGTAGGGTACTACATCTGGGTACTTTTTTACAGTTTTTACGAATGCTATGAATTCGAACATACTACATTTTTCACATACTATTACAACCAATTTGCTGAAAAATGCTGATTCATTCACAAATGAGACTGCACTCAGACATGTGCAACAGTTATAATGTGACTTCGTTTGAAATTCTATTCATTGGTAGAGCAAAAACATACCAAGTAACAGGCAACCGTAGTGTGCAAAATATAAGTTGCTATAAAAGAAATACACCACGGTCCCACGTCACCACCACAAGCTTTAGACAACTCTTTCAATTTTTATCTAAAAACATTTTCCCAGAACTTTTGAGTTAGAATAGTTTATAAGAGCACAGTTATAAACATAATGAGGCTGTAAAAGCGGACTGATCTTACCTGTTCGTTTAATCTCTCCGACTGCCTCTGTAGTCCCATTTAGCCACTTGTTAGCAACCGTCTTTTTCAAGACACATTACAGCTTTAAAAAAATCACGAGTGGGGTAATACTGATGTATTTTGTGTCATACAATAAAACGTGAAAGTGTCTTGAGCTTGTGTTCTCCACAGACCTTATTTCAGTCATTTAACCAAAACCCCATTCAAAAAACCCATTGACTTCTGGGAAGGTGGAAGTGCTAAAATGCTAACTTGCTTCCGCGTTTTGGCCTTCAAAGTGATGTCGTACCTTCCCCACTCTATATCAACTTCTTGTTTATTAAACTGTTGTATAAAATATCACAATATCACACTCGCAGTCATGCTGTTTTTCAGAACATCGACAGTTGTGATTACCTGCGGTGAATCATAGCCATTTGTTTTACACGGAAGGGTTTGGGGCTACGTGATGGTGAGTAAATGACGACAGCATTGTTGATTAAACTATTCATTTAAGTCCTAACAAACTTGTAAATGAATGCTAATTTATCTGAGGCTTCTTGAAGCAAATCCCTGCTATTGATAAACAGGACATCCAAGACATCGATTTGAACCTTAAACTTGAAAAATCCAAGACACGGCCACATTTAAATGACGTGCGCACAATGATAATGATCGCAGATCCATTAAGAACATGGCCGAAAGACTGGCCAGGAAATAGTCTGGCTGTATTGATTTTTCACAAGCCTTTTATTGCATTGCAGCAAATAGCTAATAGTCTCGGTTCCTTCTGTATGGTGAATTATTAAACAGAGTGTTTTGTTATGTGTCAGTAACAAAGTCATTGTAGATTTATTATAGCTGATATCCGATGCTCCCGAGGAGTCGCACACCCTAGCAGTTCTCTGATCCGCTGTCAGCGGCAATCAGGCAGAACGGAAACCAATGGCCTATAGAATTTACAGGCTAACATAAAGCTAATACGATGTGGCGAAATCTATGCGTGGAAATCTATGACATTTACTGGTGTACTAGGCTAAAGATGGAGGAACTGTTTCAGTCACAGGTGGAACAGAATAATCTCACACATAATTTCCTGTGGTGAGACATTCAACTAAAACAGAGAGAGAGGATATTAAAACTAGAGAGAGATTACTGTAGAAACAATGACTTAGAAAGTGATAAAGCACTTGGCAATGACCTAATGTGAACAGAAGAGATGGAGAGAGAGAGGAAGGGATGATAAAAGCAGAGAGAGAGGGAGAGAAGTAGAGGAGTTAGTTAAGATTCAGGAGGGCTGCAGTAGGCCTATCATTACCATACATCAAGACAATAAATGAGGCTTTCAGCGGGCCGTAATAAGAGTTTGATAAATCATCAGGCGAGAATTAACTAGATGTCAAAACAATGTGCAGGGCCTGATGGATGGGAAGGGTGGGGGCCAGGACACACATTAGTCAGGCTGGCCACTGACGACACACACTCACACACACACTGAGGGTGGGGGCCTGCACGCACATTACTCAGGCTAGTCACTGCCACGCACACACACACACACACACACACACACACACACACACACACGGCAAAGGGGAGGAGAGGGAGAGAGCCAACAAGGTCACAGGGAAGTGTGTGTGTAGAAGAAGGTCAGGGGGGAGATTCTGATCAAAGAAAGAGGTGTGTGCATGTATGTGTTTGGTTACAGGCCATAAGGATGGAATGGAAGAGTTGTATGATCCTTACATGACACAAGGTTAATTATAGTTCATATTCTGTCACTGTTTGCTCACCCTCATGTCATTTCAAAACCTTTTTTTTATTTTTATTATGGTACACAAAATGAAAACTTTTCGAAGCATTTTGCATACTGACAATGCCAGTCAAGCTCAAAAATCCCCCCAAAAACCCCCAAAACAAACAAAACAGAAGTGGTCTGATTTGAACTGAAGGAAATGAAAAATCTTATTTGCTCTGAAATCTAATCCATATACTGTACATGATTCAAAAATGGTCTGACAATTTTGTTGCACCAGGTTTGATTTGATTGTTTTAACCAGACAAAAATATGTTTTTGTATTTCCTATATTTTCTACATTTCCCCACATAAAGCTATCGTATGGCTTTGAATCAATGTAATTTTAGTAGTATTTATATACTATTATAATATTTATAAATATTTAATGTTTTATATTTACATATTTAAATTTAATATTTTTAGTTTTCATTTTAAATTTAGCAATTTTTTATGCACCTTTGAAAAAAGCTATATAAAAACTTTTAAAATTTGAACTCAACTTAAGCATATTATTTCAGCTTTATTTCAATTACTAAACTCCATTCTTAATAGTTTTAGTTAACAATTACTACACTACACTGAATATACCCCACAAGGTGTTGTGTGTGTTGGTACTTTTGGCACTTAACAGCACTGCGAACTGTTGAATGATACAAAATATGAGGAATACAAACATGGAACAAAATGGACATAAAATGGAGTAAATAATGACAGAATTGTTATTTTTGGGTGAACTATCCCTTTAACAAAAAGAAGCCCTGAAGACAAATGAAGGACCAAAGGAAAGAGGGCGGGAAAAAAGAGAAAGTCAGAGAGAGAGAGAGAGAGAGTGAGAGAGTGAGAGAGAGAGAGACCCAGAACAGAACTCTTGGCTAAAACAGATCCAAACAAAACAAAGAAAAGCAAACCGTTTGAACAAATGAACACTCTTGTCTAATCTTGTAGTAATCTAGAATACATTCCATTTTCAACTTGTAGAAAGCCAAACAAACACATCCATTTCTTCTAAAAAAGTGGTTCACAATGAAAGAGAAAAAGTAAAGAGGTGAAAATAGAGTGAAAAGAGGAGGCTGAATATAAAAGAAGGGACAGAGGTAAAGAGATACCCCTGTGTTTGTGTGTGTGTGTTCTTAAGATGAGCAGCATAAGTAGGCTACAGAGGCATTAGGGGCCTGGTGTCACAGTCAGCGGTCTTATCCTCCTCTCTCTCCAGCCCACCGCAGGGAGATTTAATTACGTGGCGTTGACCTTTCCGTGGTCGCCTTGACAACCCTGTGGGCAGTGGGGAGAGGTGACGGCTGCCCGATTACTTCTGACAAGGCGAGCAGGCACTAACGATGACGAGGAAGATGAGGACGAAGAGTGGATAATTAGAGCTCATAGTCAGCATTGGCTAGTCGCTACTGCCAAGCTCCAAGGACTCCTATGTCAAGTCTACTCAGCCTTCGGGAACTTGAGCGAATGTGTGTGTGTATGAACCTGTCAGGCCAGGGAGCAGAGGGCTAAGCTGAAGCGACAGTTCGATTGAACAGCACGAGGCACAATTACTACGTAACACTCAGAGGATAATAATGTTCCGCAGTAACACACACACCCACACTGGTTACCAGTTAACCTGATGTAATATCTCTCTTGGGGCCGCTGAACGTGATTTGTCCTACAGAGTCACCGTTCGAGGCTGAGAGTTCAGACCTGTAGGCCTTAGCAGTGCTGTCACTGCTGGCCGGCCATTAGCCTCTGCTTGTGGTTATGCTTTTAGCTTATCTTACATTAGCATATATGCTAACATTTGGAATTGACAATGGTAATCATAAGCCAAAATATCATAGTTACTACAATAAAATTGTTAAATTGATATAATCTACCACTGTCATGCAAAAATTACATGATTCTGAAAGTTTCTAACACCAAAAAAAAAACATGCTTGTAGAATTTTAGACATGGAACATAAGAGCCTATGGTCGTGTTTGTACCATGGTATTCTTTGAAGTAGGAGTTATACTATACTACTGGTTACTACTACTACTATGGTATTGGTTAATACAAAGGTTAGCAGTCAGTACTTCGGTATCATTTATCAAAGGTAAATTTATCTTCGGTAAATTATCAGATGACTGTACCATGGTCCTCCCACAGTCCGTTTTTTTAAGTGTTTTTTTGGCTTGTTTACCAAGGTACATTTTCAAAAGGCCATTGCTAGCAATGAGACCCAGCACCAACCTATATGACAGCGCAAGTTACATCATCGAGGATTTAGTTAACGAACACAGTACAAGTGCTAACACTAAAACAAACAATGAACATTAAGTGTAGAGTATTCCTTTCTTCAATCTTCATGAGACCTTCAGGCTCATTGAAGAGGACATTTCAAAATGGCCGCAGTGTGTGATTACATGGGAATGAGTGATGGCAAGAGAACTAATAGAAGCCATCTGTCCCAGTAATGAACACACTCATCTTAACGAGCTGTTTTTAATTAAGGCCCACTGCATTAGCCGTGATATGTTGCTTATCAGCAGTCTCCGTCATTATGCAAATATAATAAAGATCATCAAGCAGCATAGAAATTAATAACTGAAGTGGCTGCCAAGTTTTGTTTAATGGATCTAGCAGAGCTTTTGTATCGCCTCACCACGCTTGTGACAATGATGTGGTTTATGTTAAAGGTGGTTTTGAGGGCAGGTTTTTTGACGAAGATCCAGGGATGAACTAGGTTTATATACCTGTCACTTTTGCTAAGTCTTAGACACAAGATGCTAGCATGCTAGTGGCCACCAGGACAACTGTAGTGGCTATGCTAGTTCACAAGCTGCATAAACCAGCAGTTTTTTGTCAGCGGGGTAGATTTTCCAAGACATTTTTTTGCCAGATGCTGTTTATCCAAACTGACTCAGTGAATTCAATACATTTTATTAGTCTGGGAATTAAACCCATCACCTAGGCATTGCTTACATCATAATAATCATACTTCTAACTTCATAGTACTTCATTAAAAAAAAAACACAGTCATAAAAAAGCTAATTTTCTGTCCATATAACCAGTCAACTGACTGTAGGACGAATATTAATCAACTTCAAATAATTTATGTGTGGCTCAAGGTCTGTAATGTCCAGAGCAAGCTGAGGAAAGAGACAGAGGGAATGAACTGAAAATCGGAGAATGTCCAGAGCTGGAAAGAAAACCTCCCCTCAAACTCAAAAGCTGACTTAACACTGCTGAAAGACCTGACAGCGCTGCGTAACTCAATATGCTACCATGAGTACATTTTAAGGACATGGAAATGCAGGAGAATAACCACAATACTTCCCAGGGAAAATGACTATTAATCCAGATCTTTCTCTTTCCTCCTTCACACTCTGTACTTATTTTATACTGTCTACGTTATTGGTTTTGTGTGTGTGTGAAGCACACCCTCTGACACACAAAGACAGTGTGTGTGTGTGTGGGGGGGGGGGGGGCAGTGGGCGCCCCTCACCGACCCCATGGTCATTAATCTCTCTCCTTGTCAGGGTAATGGATGATGATGGACAAGCCAGTGTTTTCTACGTATCACTGCACACATACTCTAAGAAACCCTCACGGTGCCCCACTGACAGTTCCACACGCACACATACACACACACACACACACACCCTCAGTCATTCAGCTGTTGACAGTGTCTAAAGAAATCAGTCAGTGAGTTGATGGTAAATCTGCGCTGTGTGTGTATAGTGTTGAAGTTTGTGTGTTTGTGGAAGTGTGGTGTAGAGGTGAAGTGTTAGCAGTAAGCCCCTTCTGTGATACAGCATGGTCATTGTATGTAGCTCACTAACTCACTGTGGCACATTGGCAAACACTAATGCCTGGGCCTCAGCCGCCCCCTCTGGTGGAGGAGTGGGGAACTTTGTGCAATCATTCCTACTCGCTCTCTGAGCTCTGTAAAAAAAATCTTGCATGGTGCATTGTTGGAGAACTTACTTTGAAATTTGCTTGGTAATTAAGGTTGTTAAACTACACTTTCTAACAAAAAGTAGCTGACGACATTCAATTTATTTAAGAGGTCGATATCTTTTTTAAGCTACACTATGTAACTTTTATGGAAAATAAATAAATGAATAAGAGAGTGCAAAAATTCCAACTTCCAGACCGTGCCTTTAACCAAAAAATGCGTGACACGTTCATACACAGACAAAAGAAGCTCCAGATACTGTGGTGCTTTTATGGTGTTGGAATAGCCTGAAACTGAAAGTTTGTCTTCACAACGAATGAGAAAAATTGACCATGGATCATTCCAAGTGGTAAACCTCTGGGGAATAACTAGTTGTAAAATCAAACAAACAAACAAACCATTATTTATTTGTCCATCCACTTTGATAAGATGTCCTGTAACTGTGTACACTGGTGCCTCGGACCGCATTCATTCCATGCAGAGAAGCAGAGCTGAAGCGCAACCAAAACAACGCTCTATCGTAAGACACATGCATTTATTTTTTAACCTATGGGCTAAATGTTACAAAGTGTAGCTTTGTAATAACTAAAACTATAAAAGTAACTAGAATACACCTTAACACTTTGTAATAAATGATTACATATTTACTTGAATATAACTAGATGTTGCAATTTTCTTGTGAAGAGACCTTAAATAAATTATAAAATAAATAAATTAAAAATATTATTATTGCTGTTGTTGTTTCAAATAATAATAATAATAATAATAATAAACACTTAATTGACATGAATCATGCAAACAAACTTATTCACTTGATTAAATTAGACTTTCCAAGAGCTTGAAAGAGTAGACCGTTTAGAAGAGCATACTTGATTATTACTATATAATTCGCTCAGCTGTAAGGCTGCATGCACAATACGTGACATTACAAATTGTGAAGTAGCATTTTGTCGTGCAACTTGTTGGGGAAAAAAGCAGCCTATGCCCAAAAAACTTCTGTAATGTATATCTTAGGTGTCACAAGGAGGTCAGAATCACAACACACTCACTCAAAGACTGCTTCCCTCTATTTTTCACTCCCTCCCTCCTTCCTCTCCTTCTCTCTCTCTCTTTCTGTCCAGCCAGCACTGTTCCAGCACATTTCAAAGCAATTACTCTATGTTGATTTAGCTGTCATTGGGGGCATGTGTTTCAACATGATTTATAGACTCGCTCTCCGTGCCAGTCGACTTGCCATAAATTGCACAATATTCAGAAAGGGCTCATTTGCTTAGCATTACATTAGTGGGGCCGATGATTGCTGCACAAAGTCATGTAAATGAGTTCTGAGAGGCCCCATCACTCATGATGTCATGTAGCCAATCCTATTATTATTTATTAGCATAATTGCCCTGTGTTTCCCCAGGCCATGTAGTACTGCTGATATACGCCATGACAGCTCCACTCAGTGTGACAAGTAGAGATAGATAGAAAAAGAGAGGGAGTCAAATCTACACCCCTGAACATTATCACGTGCCTAAATGCATTTCATACAACAGAGTTCAGAATAGCATACTAGTATGCTTGCTATTTTTGCAGTATATAGAATGGAGTGGAATACATAGAATGTATATTATCTGTGTGTTCTAGATCTGACAATATGTGCAGTACACAACAGTGCTTATTTTGGAGTAATGTCTCCCATGCGCTTTGTTAGCAAAGGGATGGATGAACTGGAAGTATTGGCTGTGATTTCCTTCCTGACTCATTATTTGATCAGACTGACACATAATTGGATGCCATTGTGGTATGCATACTATTCTGAATCCTGCCATGTGGTAAGGTCATGTGACAATCGGTGAGCTCACATAAAAAAATGTAGTTCACGATTTATCATTTAACTACTGTTTCACCAACTATTTAAAAAGTGGTAGGCAGTACGCAGCACAGTGCTCAGTAAATAGTAAGCTAGTATGCCATTCTAAACATGCTCAATGTTTTTTTTTTATTTCATTGATGAAAAAGGAGAATGAGATCAGAATGTGACAGACTAGTTTTAAACCCTTGTTTCTCACATAAACACCACAGCTCAGTGTTTACTAATCACTAGGCTACATATCAAAACTTGTGTTTTCCTTTTCTTTTTTGTCTTGGACTTTTATATGACACCAAAGAATTCTCACACCAAACACTGATCTGTTGTTTCCAGCATAGATAGACGTGTCTCTCAGCAAATGAAGAGATAGCTGTGTATATCTGTGCGATGTACATCTGTTAGATGAACTCCGACCGGATAATCTGCGCAACACACCTCACACTTCACTTGTGCACACTCGCACAATAAACACACACATCGCCTATCACTCACATGCACACAATTTAGTATAGAGGCCGTGTTTATCTGTGAGAGGAAGGAGCCGGAGTCTGGCTGTTATCAGCTGGCTTACAGCAGGAGTACAACTGATACCATCACTGCTTTCTCAGACAGACAGAATACACATTTACTGTCATTGTCTTGTGTTGTGTGTTTATAGACACTCAGACTTATACTCAAATCAATGATGGAGGTTTCATCCCTGCGACTCAGAGTAGAAACCTTAGTAGTTTAAAATCGCAGGTATGTTGTAGACGTGACTGAACACCAAAAATGCTAATTTACACTACACTAAAGTTTGGGGTCAGTAAGATTTCTTTTTTTTTAAAGAAATTCATACTTTTATTCAGCAAAGAGCATTAAATTGATCAAAAGTGACAGCAAAGACATTCACAATGTTGCAAAAAAATCTAATAAATGCTTCTCTTTTGAACTTTCTAATTCATCAAATAATCTTGAAAAAATAAATGTTTCCACAAAAAGTACGGTTTCCACAAAACAGTTTTTTAAAATTATAATAATAATTCACAATATTACTTTCACTGTATTTTGGACATCCTTATTTAGCCTATTAAGAGACTTCTTTTAAAAAAACGTACCAACCCTAAGCTTTGTTTGTACGTCCGAGAAATTGTTTTTCGGCTATCCAGTAATATAATATTCAGTCTGATGTTTATTTACATGCTGTGATACAAAGCAGATATTATAGTGACTAAGTTACTGATTCATGTATATTCTGTTTATTAATTTTAAAAATGTTGCACCTGTCCACTATTAAGCCTTTGATGAGCAGTCATTCAAAGTTAAACAACCACTGACTGTGTGACTCTCTCAGGAATCTTGCTAATGCGTAATTTACTAGTATCTGATGTAAAATTATTTTTACTGTTGATTAAAATATTTAAGACACATGATTGAAGGAGACATTTCGATTCACCTTTGAACAATCTACGAATACAGTGAGTAAACCAGCTTTTTTTGAAATTCAATCCTCTCAGCGAAGCACTGACATTTCTGAACACCTTGCAAAACAAGTTTCTATCGTAGACAGAGCTGGACATGTCATAACGTTGCTACAAGCCAGTGCAGTTGTCAAACACGTCGGTCTAAGCCATATGAGCCATAACAAAACTCCATGAGGTCTTTTATGTCTAACCTGCCCGTGTTTACTTTCCTCGCTGGATTGAATGATTGGCACCGGGCCCTTTTCCTTTCTGCCATCAACTCATGACCTCATTTGATCGCTCAGGTTTTTCCTTAGAGCACTATTGGGGAAAGGTTATTAGCACTGGGCAGTGGAGGCAAGAATGTTGGTGAGAAATTGGGAGAGATAAACATGGAGAGCTGGGAGGACAAGGTTAGTTACATTTCACTGCAAACTGCTGTTACACAATCCTGAAAACAAGAAATTCCCTTAAAGGAACAGTTCACACAAAATTATCATTTACTCACACTCGTGTTCTTCCAAACCTGCATGAATTTCTTTCTTTCTTCTGTGGAACACAAAAGGAAAAGTTTAGCTGGAAATGCACACTACTGTTATGTTTTCCATAATGTGAATGATGACTGGTGCTCCAAAAATGACAAAAAGGAACCATAAAGTTGTCTTTATGACACTATGCTAGTCTTCTTAGTCTTTAGATAAGTCAATAGCAAATACAAATACAATAGCATGGTGTGAGAAACAGACAGAAGCAATGTTTAAAAGTTTGAGGTCGGTTAGATTTTTAAAATGTTTTTGAAATAAGTCTCATGCTATATTAAATATATATTAAATATTCTTTGATTAATAGAATGTTCAAAAGAAAAGCATTTATTTAGAATATTTTTTTAACAATGTGAAAGTCTTTATTATCACTTTTGATAAATTTAAAGGTTCAGTGTGTAAATTTTAGCGGCATCTAGTGGTGAGGTTGCAAATTGCAACCAACAGAAGTTACGGTGGCCGACAGGAAAATATATCGTCGTCTGAAACGGCAGAGAATAGCCAGTTAAAAGCAATGAGGTTTCTTTACAAAGATAAATTAAGAAATTATGTTAACTTAATTATTCAGTAAAACGATATGTTATTATATCATATATATTATTGTTACTTGTTCATCATTGTGTCAGTGTTTTATTCGCTGACTTCAGCTAGCTTCTTTGCACGAAGAACAACATAGTCACGAAACGTAGTCTACGAAAGTAGTTTGTCCGTTTAGGGCTACTGTAGAAACATGTCGGTGCAAAATGGCTATTTCAATAGTATAGTTAACATTCTGCCGAACATTTTGTTTTGTGTTCCACAGCAGAAAGAAAATCATTCAGGTTTGGAACAACAAATGGGTGAGGAAATGATGACAGAATTTTCATTTTTGGATGAACTGTCCCTTTAAGGAACAGAAACACCAAAGAACAAACTGCAAGAGAGCACAAACTTGCCACATTGAGAACATTGAGTTGCATAATTATTGGAACATGCTATTCTATAGGAAATAGAGCATGACAAGTCATGCCTGAATCACACTATCAGCACATTAAATTTAAGGTTCCGCTATCACCTCAGTGACATCACAACACGCCTCATTGTGGTCTAGTTCATCACATAAAAGAACAAGGACACATTCCTTTTGCCTCCCTCGTTTTATTCCGCCCATATCTCTTGCTCTGCGGCTGTTTTTTTTTTTGTGTGCCTGTTTTCTGCTCAGCCCCCTCTTCCCAGCATCGCTCCCAGTGGAGGTTTTGTTTTTTAAGGGATGAATTATTGAGTTAAACAGGGGCGATTAATCAGGGTGTAATGGGGCTACAGGGAGGAGTGAGCGGACCATGCATCACTGCAAGAGATGAGCCCTGTCACAGCACACATCCAGCACTCCTCAATCACCCCCACATTAACACCAGAGAGAGAGAGAGAGAGAGAGAGAAGAAGAAGAAGAAGAATGGGATGCAGAGAGATTAAGAGCGAGAGAGGAGAAAGAGAGAGATTAAGGGAGGGAGTCAGTGGGGAGACAGTGGGGAGAGATAAATTGTGATGTAGGATGAAGGGGGGGGGGTATGAAGGATCGAGACAGATAAACAGGGATGAGAGAATGAGGAAAGGGAAGAAAGATTGATAGTAAAGAAAAGAATAAGGAGAGAAAGACAGATATGGGTGGAGACATGGGCTCATGGTAAGTGAACCAGAGACGGTTAATTCAGAAAGTATGGAAGAGAGAGACAGACAGAGAGAGAGATAAAAGGCAGACTCTGGCAGCTGCTGGGGTGCTGAGCAGTGTATTTGATCTCTTCTGGTGGTAGATGCACACAAGCTGCCCACTATCGCACACACACTGAAACACAGACACTGAAGACCTATTATGTCTCGCACATTAGATCACACACATTCAATCATCACATCACATCACAACATAGCCTACCACATGTCTGATATTATGCTCATACACACAAACTATAAAGCATCCAGCTGTGCGTTATACCCATTTTATGTTTCAGATGACCAAAAGACCATATTTATTTTATTTTTTGGAGATTTTTTTTTAGCTTTCCATGTTATAAAATATCATATCTGGTCTGCAGGGGCACCTTAAAGTAAGTGGCGCTATGGAACAGCAGAATTATAGCAGTATGCTGTTACACCAGCAACCCCTAAACAAACCAGCACTGCGCTTATAAATACTACATTATTAGGCATTATACGGAAGTGAGATGAAAAAAAATGCCATCGGAACTTTCCTGGTCAAAATGTGACGAGTTTACAGATATGATATAAACACCGTAATTTAAACATAAAGTAGTCATAATTCATCAGCAGTAGCTCAAAGCAATCGCTTGGCATAAATGTGGGTTATTCGGTGATTGCAAACCGCTCTGAAAGTGTGAGTGTGTAGAATGTGCAACAGCACAGTGTTTTTACTTTTACTTCATTTCTTTAGCCTAAATCATAGCCTTTTTAAGTTTATTTATCACGTTAAGCCATATTGCAATTCCTGTTTTTCCATTAACAAATTTAAGAACTCCTGAAATTAAAATTAAGATTTTAAAGCAGCAATGAAAGACAGTGACTGGATATTACAGAAAACTAGCTGTCCAGTCCGAAAATATGGTTGTGACCCCTAAAAATTTACGGGTGTGTGAGTTTGTTTATAGAATGCAGTTGTCACTACCTGTAAACTCCCATATATAAAAAATAATTTTTTGAAAAATATTATTTTGTGCAGTTAGTAGGCCCCTCCCCAGTGTTGTCCCCTGGGCTTCAGCCCATTGGAGATATCAAAGTCACTTTAAGACAAGTCATTTTATTTCTGTGGCCATTTTGAAACGGCTTATCGGGCACGCAAGTGCAGCTCCTATCTCTTTGAATGGGAAAACAACAAATTCTCCAAAACTTTTGGCCAAGCTTACAATTAAATTTCATATTTGAAATCACCAAAGAAATCTGACAACAACTGTCTCACAAATGTATTTTCTAAACGCTCAAATAAAAAAAACTCAGCCTGGACCAGTCAATGCGCATGTACAGTCTTAAGCAGAACACTGAGTGTTTCTATAGGAACTGGAGCTTCTAACGGCAGCTGCAGTAGATCCTTTTCCTCCTGGGGGTAGATCCTTTTCCTATTTAGCACCAAAACTTTGGAACAGTCTTCCTAACATTGTCCTGGAAGCAGACACATTCAATTGTTTGTTCAAATCTAGACAAAAAACACATATCTTTGACCTAGCATTCACATAACGCATTATAAACTTCTATAATTCAATGTTAGGCTGCATAGATTAGGTCAGCCAGAACCGGGAACACTTCCCATAAATCCTGATGTACTTGTTACATCATAAGAAGGATGGCGTCTACGCTAATATTAGTCTCTCTGTTTATCATGAGGTTTACCGCAGTCCGCCAGATCCAGGCTGTATCCGGATCTGATGAAGGACCTGCGCCTGGACACGACGACAATGCAGTCCTGAAGTGTCAACTAGTCTCTCCCCTGTGAAGGCCTCCTTTCCTTCCCTTTACCTCTGTACAGATAAAACGTTGTCAGGATAATTCCAGTTCATGTGGCTACGCGGAAGTGATAAAAAATTCTGTATTATACATTTTTCAAGGCTTGTACCTTGGAACCTATTTCATGGTTTGCGTTCTCGAGCCATCAGGCGCTGTTTTTGCAAATGAGAGGCCGGATCGCATTAAGGGTTTTCTGTTAGAACGGTGTCGTGTTAGCGGCCCCTAAGTTAATAACTAATGATCGTTGCCACGGAAATCAAAACTAACTTTAGCCAGACAATAACTTTATTCTAGGGCTGCT
The DNA here is from genome assembly GCA_026230005.1 of Gila orcuttii. Classification (NCBI taxonomy): domain Eukaryota; kingdom Metazoa; phylum Chordata; class Actinopteri; order Cypriniformes; family Leuciscidae; genus Gila; species Gila orcuttii. The sequence goes on from JAPDVR010000004.1 coordinate 17,752,678, forward strand.
GTAAAGCCCAAACAATGTTACTTTATCTATGTTACTTTAATTTCCTATTATCAATGTAAAGGTGACTTGACTTGACTGTAGAACCACAGAACCACACGTCACACAGTTTGAGAACAACAGTGCCAGGCCAACAGCATCAGACCTGAAGTTAGGGTGGTGCTGATGATCGTGTAACCCGCGCTAAACACTAACCTTACCCTTCACTACTATAAGCGTAACTTTAACGAATGTGAACCCCACCCAACCACTAAACCTGCCCTTAATGACGCTATAAGCTCCACCCTAACACCAGTGTGATACTGCTGGCCTGGCGCTTTTGTCCTCAGACTGCTGTGATGTATGGCTCTGCGGTTCTGCAGTTGGTTATTATTGGGGCACATGGAAGGCTGTGTGTGAAATGGGCCCCTACTGGTTTGACAGTTTTTAGAAAGCAATTGTGCAATTTATTTGAATTTAAAACTTAACATTGTGTTGAACTTCTCTTTCTCTAAAATTATTTATGGACTCCCCGGACCCCAGTTTGAGACATGGCTGAGAGAATTATTGACATATACTCTGAAAGAAAAACAAAATAAAGTGTAGGATTTACTTTGAAACATTTTCATTCAGAAATTGCTATTAAATTTCCTCAAAAATTACAAATAAACGGCAAGTAACACATTGAATTAAAAGTGATTTTTTGAAGTAAATAAATTATTATAATTATTTTATTATGCAGTAGAAAGACTGATAGTATTTTTATTGTAGAACATACTCCAACCTTTGATTTATTAACAACTTCGAAAATATTTTTACAGTGTAGTAAGTGTATAGAGCTATACATGCAATGTGGATATAGCACATATGATACATTTTGGTCATTGGAGGATTTTGATGAGAAATACCTGAGTTCACATTGAAATCTTCCTTTGATAGACTTTCATATCCTGGCAGATTAGCAATGAGAAACATTAACAATAACAATGAGAAACATTATTGACATTGCTTCAAGAGGAGACACATGTGAGGTCATTGGAGCCCTTTTCTCAATCCGAGAAACAGAAAACTCCATTTAATCTAATTGAAGGCTAGGAGAAACTATTGCAATACTAAAGAGATCCCATTTGTGATTTATCTTTCCTCTGGATGGGTATGTTGAATAAAAAAACACCCTAATAATTCCTTTCATGACACAACAGAGAGTCCACAATACTGTGTTTGTAAGTTCAGTGCTGAATGACACCATTGTAAAGCAGGAAGAGGGTGTCATGACAGATATTAATGAGCACAAGAGCGGTCAGTCTGATCTGAGGTCTGCTGGGCGGAAGCTTCGGTACGGATGAGCGATGCCCAGATTGTGCCGTCTGAGTCCGCCTTCTCTCAGAGACAGCTGTCAATCACTGTGATCAGCCCACACCACATCTTCGGCTGTGCGCTGGAGTCATAATCCCTAACCAGACTATGCCTGTCACTGAGGTAAAGATAAGTCTGATAGGCTGCCAGTAAGAGATAGTCTTCCTCTCCTTCTCTTCCTCTTTCAAGGCCTTCAAACCAAAACTGTCAATCAGAAAGTTTAAAAAAACCCTCTCCCCACTCAGAAGTTCAAAGAAGGAAATCATACAGGCTTTACTGAGACTTTGATAGCTTAGACACTGATGCTCTCTCCGAAGACATTCAGGCACGGTTTAAAAGCCGTGCCAACAAGTGAGGACTCATCTTAGAGTGTCAGACAGACAATCATACGGTCTGCGGATCTTCATTAGTTAAAGAGAATACTCTTGCGTCTCAGTCGGCACTGTTATGGCCATGGGCTACAGCCTAATCTCAGCCCTCCGCCAACAAAAAAAGACACATTTTTCACGGTATGTAATGGAGTGATCCCTGGTGATGACTCTTTCACTCACTCTCTACCTGTCTATCACTTCTTTCTCATCTTCGCCTCCCTCCCTTTGTGTCTGTCAGGCTGCTGTGGGTGAAGGAGTGTTTGTGATGGGTGATATCTGTGTTCACTGTGCTGTCTCTCTCTCTCTCTCTCTCTCTCTCTTTCTCTCTCTTTCTCTCTCTCTCTCTCTCTCTCTCTCTGCAGTCAGATTTGTCTGCTTTCAGCATACCTCTTTATTCTGATATCATCTCGTCCTGCGGTTGCGGAGGTTGGGGAATATGTGTGTTTGGATAAGATACAAACACACACAGCGATCTTTCAAGAGTTCTCTCTTTATCCTCTCTCTCTTTCATTCATCACACACACACAGTGTTAGTGAGGACGCAATGGTTTTTATATGAAGATAATGTTTACTGTACCTCACCCCTAAACAAATCCTTTTCAGAAACTTGTTGACAGCATTAGATTTAATGCAAAACCATGATTTGATTTAGGCCAGGCATGATTTATGAATCTTTCAAATAGTGAAAACCACTTCAAAAGTCAGTTTTCGACATGTTTTACTAGAACATATGCAAAAAATTGGCACTCACAAATAGCCAAACCTGTACAAACACAAGCAACCCCTACTCACACCTGCACATCGCCTGCTTGAAGTGATCCTTCTTTCTTTCATTTTGTCTTCCGTCCAGTTTCTCTCTAAATATATCAGTCAGGTGGACAGAGCTGTTGATTGAATGACCTCCTCACAAACCACAGGCCGAGACACAAACACACAATGCAGGTACTCACTGACACTAACTCTTTAACCAATTATAGACCTCCCTGCCCTCCCTAACCCAGGCCATACACACCTAAACAAACACATTGACACATAAGTCTTACCATGTCAGTCATACTTACACAGCGTTACAGAGAGGATGATGTTATTGCTCAGAGCCCAGACATTGACAAGGTGACATTGAGACAATGTTGAGTTTTGACCCATCATTTTCATTGAGATGCACATTTCAATGTTTAAAGTATGTTGGATCAGCATTGACATTTTGATGAAAGCCAACAGCACACATGGGTGGAGACAGTGATATTGAACTAACATTGATTTGTTGTTGTTGACCACAAGATCATGAAAATATATCTTGGTTGGAATGCTAGCAGGTGTTTCATAATCTGTGTCCACGATGGGCATTTTCAACCGCTTTACACGATTTCTTCTAATCCACTGGTAGGCAGCGTTTGCACACGAAGGTACTTCACGAAGCTTCGGACAGACTTCTGTTCTGAGGCAGTGTAACGGTTTAATAATCTACAGAACAATAGAGCGGGCTTTGCTGATAACTAAGCGAATATTTAATTACTATATACGCTAGAAATTACGTCAGAAGTGGAAAACATTGGTCAAAAACTTACATTTACACACAAACTGACCAGCAACCGCAACTTTCAAACGCCATCTTTCTTTTTCTAGCTCAACTGTCACAGAATGGAAAGCACAGGATTATTGTGGGATATCAAAGGCAGCAAAGGATACATCTATGCTGCCTTCAAAAATCGATCAGATGAAGGTAACTCAGGAGACAGGAACTAAAGCTAACATTGGATTCAGACATGGCTTGATGCCTTCCAACCATGGAATTCAGCCTCCGAAGGAATTTTTACGTTTTCGGACACAGCCCGTGTTGTGACTGACTGTAATGAGATACATGTCGTACATTAGATACCTGTCATTAATTAGGTCAAATGTTTGAATAAACCATACATTTATTTACAAAGGGCCTCTTGCTTTATTAATGTTTATTAGGAATTTCATGATTAAATTTTCTGCATCATTAATCCAGTCTTCAGTGATCCTTTGAGTAAAACATTTATTATTATTACAGTTGAAAACAGTTGTGCTGCTTCTTTTTATTTAAACCATGATACATGTTTATTTCAGGTGTAACCCCAGTAATGATACCCACTATATTACAGCTGGGGCCTGGGTAAGTATTCGTGTCACAGTTATGATTACCTATAATAATCACATGTATTCCATTCCCTTCAGCAGCAATAAATACTATTGAATCAAAGACTTGTCTTACGAGTCTTTTTATGTATTTGAATGTGAAATGTAATAAGATAAAATATGAAAATTCAAAACAGTCTTTTGAAATATAAGTTTAAAGGATTTACAATTTCAGAAAATAAACTAAACACTTATCTCACAAGTGTTAAACAACATCGAATGTATAAATGTTTAACTCAGTCTTCAAATAGGTATATACTCAATGAACTACAGGTCCTTCTCAAAAAATTTGCATATTGTGATAAAGTTCATTATTTTCCATAATGTAATGATAAAAATTAAACTTTCATATATTTTAGATTCATTGCACACCAACTGAAATATTTCAGGTCTTTTATTGTTTTAATACTGATGATTTTGGCATACAGCTCATGAAAACCCAAAATTCCTATCTCAAAAAATTAGCATATCATGAAAAGGGTCTCTAAACAAGCTATTAACCTAATCATCTGAATCAACTAATTAACTCTAAACACCTGCAAAAGATTCCTGAGGCTTTTAAAAACTCCCAGCCTGTTTCATTACTCAAAACCGCAATCATGGGTAAGACTGCCGACCTGACTGCTGTCCAGAAGGCCATCATTGACATCCTCAAGCAAGAGGGTAAGACACAGAAAGAAATTTCTGAACAAATAGGCTGTTCCCAGAGTGCTGTATCAAGGCACCTCAGTGGGAAGTCTGTGGGAAGGAAAAAGTGTGGCAAAAAACGCTGCACAACGAGAAGAGGTGACCGGACCCTGAGGAAGATTGTGGAGAAGGACCGATTCCAGACCTTGGGGGACCTGCGGAAGCAGTGGACTGAGTCTGGAGTAGAAACAACCAGAGCCACCGTGCACAGGCGTGTGCAGGAAATGGGCTACAGGTGCCGCATTCCCCAGGTCAAGCCACTTTTGAACCAGAAACAGCGGCAGAAGCGCCTGACCTGGGCTACAGAGAAGGAGCACTGGACTGTTGCTCAGTTTTGCATGTCATTCGGAAATCAAGGTGCCAGAGTCTGAGGGTGGTGATGGCGCAGTGGCTTCGATAGCGGGTGGTGATGGCGCAGTGGATAAGACACATGCCTTTGGTGTGAGAGACCCGGGTTCGAATCCACTGTGAGACACCAATGTGTCCCTGAGCAAGACACTTAACCCCTAATTGCTCCAGAGGCGTGTGACCTCTGAAATATAGCAATTGTAAGTCGCTTTGGATAAAAGCGTCAGCTAAATGAATAAATGTAAATGTAAATATAGAGTCTGGAGGAAGACTGGGGAGAAGGAAATGCCAAAATGCCTGAAGTCCAGTGTCAAGTACCCACAGTCAGTGATGGTCTGGGGTGCCATGTCAGCTGCTGGTGTTGGTCCACTGTGTTTTATCAAGGGCAGGGTCAATGCAGCTAGCTATCAGGAGATTTTGGAGCATTTCATGCTTCCATCTGCTGAAAAGCTTTATGGAGATGAAGATTTCATTTTTCAGCACGACCTGGCACCTGCTCACAGTGCCAAAACCACTGGTAAATGGTTTACTGACCATGGTATTACTGTGCTCAATTGGCCTGCCAACTCTCCTGACCTGAACCCCATACAGAATCTGTGGGATATTGTGAAGAGAAAGTTGAGAGACGCAAGACCCAACACTCTGGATGAGCTTAAGGCCGCTATCGAAGCATCCTGGGCCTCCATAACACCTCAGCAGTGCCACAGGCTGATTGCCTCCATGCCACGCCGCATTGAAGCAGTCATTTCTGCAAAAGGATTCCCGACCAAGTATTGACTATTGAGTGCATAACTGAACATAATTATTTGATAAATTTTGTATTAAAAACACTTCTTTTATTGGTCGGATGAAATATGCTAATTTTTTGAGACAGGAATTTTGGGTTTTCATGAGCTGTATGCCAAAATCATCAGTATTAAAACAATAAAAGACCTGAAATATTTCAGTTGGAGTGCAATGAATCTAAAATATATGAAAGTTTAATTTTTATCATTACATTATGGAAAATAATGAACTTTATCACAATATGCTAATTTTTTTAGAAGGACCTGTATTCAGTAATTTAAATCAAAACTCACTTAAATGGGCCCACATTCACGCTCTCATTCACACACACACTCTAAGTTGCAGGCCTGATGTTTTCCCGAACACGATGTGTCCCGCGATACGACAAGGTCGATGACAGCGCGGGTAAGCGGCTGTCTCACTCTCCCGCGATGCAACAGAGGAACCCCGGGCTTTTCCGGTCACCCGGAGCACTATCTGTTGTGACGACCTATCCCTCGTTGCCAGAGGAACTCCGGGCTTTTCCGGTCACCCGGAGCGCTATCTGGTTCGTCTCCCGAATGTGATCGGCTCGTTGCTCGCGCGACTCACCTCACGAGCGCATGGAGTGAAATCCAGGACGAGTATCACAAATATTTGCTAAATAAAGTTCTTATTAGCAAAGCAACAATACTAATGACTAATTAAGTCTGTATTTACGGGACTATCGTGTGAAAATCCCAATACCTAGCCCTCACAACTCCCTTCTCCTCGTCCAACTGGTCTCGTCTTCTCTTCCTCCCCCTCTCCTCCAGCCACGCCCTTCCTCTCGTCAATTGCGTCATACGTGAGTACGTAAACAAGATATTAAACATTAAATAATATTATATATAATTATATAACTATATACCAGGGGTGTCCAAACTCGGTCCTGGAGGGCCACTGTCCTGCAGAGTTTAGTTCCAACTTGCCTCAACACACCTGCTTGTAAGTTTTTAGCATGCCTAATGACCTTCAACAGCTAATCAAGACCTTGATTAGCTGTTTCAGGTGTGTTTAATTCGGGTTGGAGCTAAACTCTGCAGGACAGTGGCCCTCCAGGACCGAGTTTGGACACCCCTGCTATATACATACAAATGAAAACACTGTAAAGGCACAGAATAATAAAATATACACATTACAATGTAAATAAACATATTACTTAATTTAGTGTCTTTAGACTCACCGGACTACACAGGATTTTTTCATAACTTTTTTGTAATATTAGAAATGTCTTTACTGCCACTTTTGTTCCGTTTAAATCTCCAGTAGGTAACTTTTGTAAACAAATATTTGTTAAAACTGTCATTATGTCTTGACAGTAGAATATGAGACAGATAATCTGTGAAAAAATCAAGCTCCTCTGGCTCCTCCCAGTGGTCCTATTGCCATTTGCAGAACTACACCGCTCCCGGTCAGAAACAACCAATCAGAGCCAGGAGGAATGTCTTAGCAGTGTCAATCACGCTCGTGTACGCGCTGATCACCCCTCTCTTGCACAGCGCGAGCGCGTACCGTCGTTCGTGACTCTCCTGTTCGAACTCGTTCATCCAAATGAACGAATCTTTTTTCGAGTCATTTCGTTCATTCAACGAACAAAATGACTCGCAAAAAAGATTCGTTCATTTCGAACGAGTCTTTTTCGGAGTCATTTCGTTCATTCAACGAACGAAATGATTCGAAAAAAGATTTGTTCATTTTGATGAACGAGTTCAAACAGGAGAGTCACGAACGTGCATCACAGAACAGAGCAAGGCGAGCATTTGTGCTTATAAAACTTAAAGTTTTTTATTTATTTTTGAAATGACCGATCGTTTCGCTAGATAAGACCCTTATTCATCGTCTGGTATCGTTTAAAGTCCTTTGAAGCTGCACTGAAACAGTCATTTGGTCCTTGAACCGTTTTTGTCCCATTGAAGTACATTATATGGAGAAAAATCCTGGAATGTTTTCATCAAAAACCTTAATTTCTTTTCGACTGAAGAAAGAAAGACATGGACATCTTGGATGACATGGGGGTGAGTAAATTATCAGCAATTTTTTTTAAAAGTGAACTAATCCTTTAACGTTAGCTATTTATAACTTAAAGAGTGCAACGTTATAAAGTTACATGTATTGCAAAATACATAATGATTTGAGGACCAAGTTTGTAGTCAAAGTATTGGCAGGCCATAGTCAATGTAAAGCATATTGTTGATGTTTCGTCCCTATTAGTGAATGTTCCATAACTGTTTATAATCCGCCGTATTCGGTGGTCCTGCTTACTAGCCTGTGCGTTCACGGCAGGCTCCGCTATGGGGGAGGAGCTGTGGAGGGAGGGCTGTAGCGCAGCAGAGAGCAAGGGGGTTGGACCTGGAAGTTGTGCTTGTTCAAATTTTCAGGCTAAGTCAACATTTTCTCAAAACTCCCTACTGCAACTTTAATGCATCCTTGGTGGATAAAAATATCAATTTCCTTTTAAAAATCTTACTTCCCCCCAACTTTTGAATGGTAGTGTACAATAAAAGTATCAAGCTCTATAACGAGTATAGATTATTTGGTCTTGGATGAATTGGATACAAAATCTTTGAGTTCATGTCTTTTGATTTCAGAATTTGGTTCCTTATCAATCTGAACACAGTTTGAGACACTGTTGAGAAACTTTTTTTCACAAGAAAAATCTGAGAGGCAAGAGTCTTTAGTCTTTGTTCGATCTCCGTTTAATCTCATTGCTGTGTAAGAGAAACAATGAGTTATCTCATTGGTGATTTTTTTCTCCTATGTGTATTAATCCCATCTTCCCCTTGTCTCGCTTTTCTTACCCACGCGTACGCAGACTCTCAACACAAATGAACTGCCTACTTCTCTTTAAACACACTTTCACACCTATCTCCATCTGCCATCGTACCACCCACTGGCACATGCGTGCATACACACAACAACACGACTGATCGCTCTGATAACAGTTTGATTGACCGTAGGGTGTTGTGGCATCCAGTTGGTAATGTGATCCGCATTGGGCACCAGCCCACACACTAATTCAGCATACACTACCCTCCTTTCCACCCTAAACCATGTCTTATTAATTTCAGTGGTCTGTCGACTAAAATAGCGGATGTGATTTTGGTCAGATCACAAGGGTAAAGACGTTTTCACAGAAAGCACAAGCTGCGTGAGACAGTGAGAACAGTGTGTATGTGTCTATATGTGGGCTCCCAGCAGGATGTGGGCACCCCTCCCAATCCTCCTGGCAGTCAGTGTGTGTAAGTGTGTGTTTGTGTGTGTGTGTGTGTAATGTCAAGTGACATGTGTAAGCGGGTGCTGTCAGACCCAGGAACATCAGTCTGAGTGGCAGTGTCTCTGAGGAACGAGGACAGCCGCACGGCCACGGAAAGAAACACTCCCACACAAACACTTACTTCCAGGAGACGTCATTGGATGATTACGAACTTGTGTTAAATGGAAAAGGAGAGGTTGTACACTCAGTAAAGTTGGGCTGGGAGAGACATTGAGACACATAGGCCATGTTCAAAACCTGAAAAATGCTTGTGGGCAGAAAGCCACTGAAGACGTGTCCAAGTAGCATAAATTATTTTATATAAAAGTAATATAATGATAAGTTTTTTTTTATTTTGTATGTTTATTTTTTTATATAAAGAGCATATATATATATATATATATATATATATATATATATATATATATATATATATATATATATATATAATATTTGTTCAACTTGCGATTCAATTCCAAATTATATTATATTATATTTTATAAAAATGTTATATTAGCCCTATATATTTCAATTATATTATAATTTTATTTAATGATTTTATTTAATTAAAATAAATAAATACTTCATAAAAAATGTATGTTTCCACTTCTGCTAAGAAGTATGCATTGTGTGCATTGTATTCATATGCTTTGTATTAATATGTATGTGTTTGGTTAAAAACGGCATCTGTTGAGTCAATGACTGACTGATATCAAGGCTGCAAGGCAGCTGTCTTTGGTTTCGGATGGAGCCATAAGCTTCATCCACCATTTTGGCATAACTTTTTGCTTCCACTCGTCCTCTATCATTCTCTTTCTGGTTTTATACAGCCATAAAACTGTCAGCAGTCCCACTCTTGTGGTGTTGGAGGGGAGAGCTCAAGCACAAAGGCCTGTCAAAGAAGATGCATTTATTTGGCTCCATTTGCACATCTCATTTTCCACTGTAAAAAAAAAAGTGTATAAACACAGAGCAGAGCCTGTCTGGTGTAGACATCCAGACTCTCTAATTTTGTCTTCCTTTTTTTGACAAGGTGAGGATGACAGGATGCAAATTTTGATCGGTGTGTTAAGGGGGGAAAAGAGAAATAGAACAAGACGAAGAAAGATTTAGAAGGACACAGTATACTCTGTCCTCATCTGTGGGAATTCTGGGATAGCCCCAGGCAGCCTTTGACCTACATAGGTGGACTCTGACAGAGAGTGTGTGTCTTTGGTGGTGTATGAGGACAGGTGTGTGTGTGTGTGTGTGTGGTAAATGGGTCAGGCTCAAAGGCAGACAGCCCTCTCTCACTTTCATTTCTCTGTAGTGCTGACAGGTGACTGACTGCTTGACACACCTGTCAGAGCTTAGTCTCCCTCGTGCTGACAGATACAGACATCTCTCTCTCTCTCCCTCGCTTCTGCTGTCTTCCCTTCCTGATCCCTGTTTCCTGCTCTTGAGCAAAGGGACTAAGTGAACTTCCATGTATTAAAAGGTAAAGAAAACCAGAAGCTAAACCAGATCCCTCTCTGTGGTATTTAAGTGGAAACTCAATCCCTCTTTTATTGTGACTGTTTTGTGGAAAATCTTCTCTCCTGTTTTAGGGAGGTGGACATAAATGAAGAAAAGAAGCTTTCGGTTGCCCTTTTGTCTTGCCAATTTTTCTATTTTAGGCCCAACAATACATCAATCAATGAGCTCAGAGGGCATTCTGGGAGAACTTGTGAATAGCTTTAGGTTTGTAAAGTATCTTGTTCATCTAATCCTGTTATAATGCAGGAGTATATAAACAGCTGACAAAACCACCCTCCATCTTGTACACATGTGTTTACCTTCATTATGCCAGAATCATATGAACAGGTAAATTCATGAATCAGGTGATAAGAAAAAAAATGAGTTCAGTTGTTGGACAATTTTTTTATCCCTAATGTGAATTTCTCCATGCCGTGTTGTTATCGTTAATTAAAACAAAAACTATTCAAAACATTTTTGTTAATGAAATTAAGCTGACACGATGTTTATTTCTTAGTTTATTTCTAGAAGTGGAAAATAAAGACCCCCGTAGTATCTATATTAAAAATAAAACAACAATAAAAAATCAAAAAATAACTGTACTTTAATTATATAATATATACAGGTCCTTCTAAAAAAATTAGCATATTGTGATAAAGTTAATTATTTTCCATAATGTAATGATAAAAATTAAACTTTCATATATTTTAGATTCATTGCACACCAACTGAAATATTTCAGGTCTTTTATTGTTTTAATACTGATGATTTTGGCATACAGTTCATGAAAACCCCAAATTCCTGTCTCAAAAAATTAGCATATCATGAAAAGGTTCTCTAAACGAGCTATTAACCTAATCATCTGAATCAACTAATTAACTCTAAACACCTGCAAAAGATTCCTGAGGCTTTTAAAAACTCCCAGCCTGTTTCATTACTCAAAACCGCATGGGTAAGACTGCCGACCTGACTGCTGTCCAGAAGGCCATCATTGACACCCTCAAGCAAGAGGGTAAGACACAGAAAGAAATTTCTGAACAAATAGGCTGTTCCCAGAGTGCTGTATCAAGGCACCTCAGTGGGAAGTCTGTGGGAAGGAAAAAGTGTGGCAAAAAACACTGCACAACGAGAAGAGGTGACCGGACCGAGGAAGATTGTGGAGAAGGACCGATTCCAGACCTTGGGGGACCTGCGGAAGCAGTGGACTGAGTCTGGAGTAGAAACATTCAGAGCCACCGTGCACAGGCGTGTGCAGGAAATGGGCTACAGGTGCCGCATTCCCCAGGTCAAGCCACTTTTGAACCAGAAACAACGGCAGAAGCGCCTGACCTGGGCTACAGAGAAGCAGCACTGGACTATCCACAGTCAGTGATGGTCTGGGGTGCCATGTCAGCTGCTGGTGTTGGTCCACTGTGTTTTATCAAGGGCAGGGTCAATGCAGCTAGCTATCAGGAGATTTTGGAGCACTTCATGCTTCCATCTGCTGGAAAGCTTTATGGAGATGAAGATTTCATTTTTCAGCACGACCTGGCACCTGCTCACAGTGCCAAAACCACTGGCAAATGGTTTACTGACCATGGTATTACTGTGCTCAATTGGCCTGCCAACTCTCCTGACCTGAACCCCATACAGAATCTGTGGGATATTGTGAAGAGAAAGTTGAGAGACGCAAGACTCAACACTCTGGATGAGCTTAAGGCCGCTATCGAAGCATCCTGGGCCTCCATAAAACCTCAGCAGTGCCACAGGCTGATTGCCTCCATGCCACACCGCAATTTCTTTCTGTGTCTTACCCTCTTCCTTGAGGATGTCAATGATGGCCTTCTGGACAGCAGTCAGGTCGGCAGTCTTACCCATGATTGCGGTTTTGAGTAATGAAACAGGCTGGGAGTTTTTAAAAGCCTCAGGAATCTTTTGCAGGTGTTTAGAGTTAATTAGTTGATTCAGATGATTAGGTTAATAGCTCGTTTAGAGAACCTTTTCATGATATGCTAATTTTTTGAGATAGGAATTTTGGGTTTTCATGAGCTGTATGCCAAAATCATCAGTATTAAAACAATAAAAGACCTGAAATATTTCAGTGTGGTGTGCAATGAATCTAAAATATATGAAAGTTAAATTTGTATCATTACATTATGGAAAATAATTAACTTTATCACAATATGATTTTTTTAGAAGGACCTGTATATATATATATATATATATATATATATATATATTAATAAGGTAATATGCCTTGGCAACTAGCTGAAATAAGTTGTAGTGCTAAAATTACAATTTAGAATTAAAGCTGCAAGCAGCGATGAAGAGGGCCCTCGCACCCGTGCCGCCGCCACCCGGCGGTTTTAGGAAGACAGAGCACGGTGGGCAGTATGTAATGATAATAAATATAGGAGGACTATGTTAAAATATTTGTATTTGCCACACTTCCTGCTACCAGCAGGTGGCGCTATTGCTATAACCAAATATGAGCATGGTCATGTGTTCAGGACAGGACTCTTATCAAACATGTGAAGTTTGGATGAACCCTGCCAAGTTCATCGCTTCCAGTTGTGTTTAGGGCTATGCTCCAAGATACTTTTTAGTAGGTATTGGGTTATTACATGTATGTACCGAATTTAGTCCACGTACGTGAAACGTAGCGCCAGGGGCAATTAGTCGAAATATTTGTTTGCCCAACTTTTGGCCCATTTGCCCCACCCAATTCTGAAACCCATATCAGATGTAAATTTCGCACCCGTGCCACCACCACCCGGCGGTTTTAGGAAAACAGAGCACGGTGGGCAGTATGTAATGATAATAAATATAGGAGGACTATGTCAAAGGATTTGTATTTGCACACTTCCTGCTACCAGCAAGTGGCGCTATTGCTATAACCAAATATGAGCATGCTTATGTGTTCAGGACAGGAGTCTTATCAAACATGTGAAGTTTGGGGCAGATCGGACATTGTATGCCTGAGTTACTGCAGGCTGTCTGTGGTTGCCTAGCAACATCGGAACTGCAAGCAATATTGAACTATATGACATATTCATATTCACAAATCACCAAAAGGCTGAAATTGGGTGTACATTTGTCAGGCCGCCAAGGGCACACCCTTCGACGAAAACTCAAGATCTTCGCAATTTAACGTCGCAAAGGCCTTAAGATTACACTCACCAAATTTGAAGAGGATCAGATCAAAACTGTAGGAGGAGTTCGTTAAAGTACAACGTCTGGAAATGGCAAAAACTACACAAAATCTGAGAGGAAATTCAAAATAGCTGACTTCCTGTTGTGTTTAGGGCTATGCTCCAAGAGACTTTTTTGTAGGTATTGTTTCATTACATGTATGTACCGAATTTCACACCTGTACGTCAAACGTAGAGCCGGGGCAATAATGTAGGGGGCGCTATTGAGCCATTTTGCCCCACACATTTGTCAGGCCGCCGAGAGCACACCCTTCGACGAAAACTCAAGATCTTCGCAATTTAACGTCGCAAAGGCCTTAAGATTACACTCACCAAATTTGAAGAGGATCAGATCAAAACTGTAGGAGGAGTTCGTTAAAGTACAACATAAGGAAATTACGAAAAATGCACAAAATCTAGGAGGAAGTTCAAAATAGCTGACTTCCTGTTGTGTTTAGGGTTATGCTCCAAGATACTTTTTTGTAGGTATTGGGTCATTACATGTATGTACCAAATTTCATACCTGTACGTGAAACGTAGAGCCGGGGCAAAATGTGGGGGCAATAATTTACAGAATTTGCCCCACCCAATTTTGAAAACCATATCACACGTAAATTTTCACCACTTCTGAAGCGTGTGCAAAGTTTCATGAGTTTTCGAGCATGTTTAGGCCCTCTAAAAAGCGATTATTTTAAGAGAAGAAGAATAATAATAATAAACAGAGCAAAAACAATAGGGTCCTCTCACCATCGGTGCTCGGGCCCTAATTAATTCACAAAAGTTTTTTATTTAAAATATAAATAAAAACTATAAATAAAAATACCACTTTATGGGAATGCATTGCTTTGATTCAAAATCGTGATATTCTTCAAAATATTTGCAGTAAATGTTCACGCCAGGCTTAGTAATTCTGATGCACATGACACATATTCCATATTTATATACTTAAAGAAAACAGTGCTGGACTCTGATAGTAAAGGCTTGAGTTAGCTTGACGCTGACGCTGATGTGTCTGTTATACAGTGTGTGTGTGTGTGTGTGTGTGTGTGTGTGTGTGTGTGTGTGTGTGTGTGTGTGTGTGTGTGTGTGTGTGTGTGTGTGTGTGTGTGTGTGTGTGTGTGTGTGTGTGTGTGTGTGTGTTTTACAGGCATCATACAGATGGAATGTGTGTTCCAGACAGGGCCATATGGTCTGATAAAACTGTCTTCTCTGAAGACTACAAATGAATCCTTATGCTCCATAATAAATATTACATGTATAAAACAGATATGATAAACAAACAGTGTGCTTGCCCTTTACAGAGTCAAAAACTCACCTGTGAAATGAATGTGAGAGAAGTGGGAATTATGAATTCTCTTACAGGACAATGGTGGGTAGCATAGAGAAGGGTTTGAGAAAAAAGTGCTGTAGGATTGCTTTGAGCCACAGGCTTTAAAAAAAAGTCAATCTCAAAAATGGCTTTAATAGTGCACTAGAAATGACAATAAACACATCATGCCACAAAACAGGCAGTCCAGTGTAATGCCTTGTTTCACCATTAGAGGGACCAACAAAATGCAAGTATCAGACAAAAGACTTGAGTATTAGAGCAAAGAAACAAACAGTGCAAAATAACACTAAAAGTGTTAAAAAACCTTAAAACAAAAACACTAGAGTAACGACATTTTCTCTACACTAAGTGGATCATCCATTTATTTTGTGGGAATACACAGCCAATTAATGGTAATCAATGGAGAAAGATACTTTTGGTGTAGTAATGTAATCTACCAGCAGCCAAACACTGACACAGTCACAACTGCATTTGAATTGCAAGTTTGGTGTTGTAAAAACGTAGCTATCTGTCGAGTCATTGACAAACGTATAGGCTATAGGCTAGGCTATAGCATGAGGTTACCTGTGTTTAATCTGCTCTTGTCTGCTGTGGTATACAGTAGCCTAAAATGTGAGGGTCATGCGTGTTAGTAAATACAGCCATCCAAATGTGTGACCGTAGTCTATGACTGTAGTCTCTGACTGTAGTCTCTCTCTCTCTCTCTCTCTCTCTGTTTCTGGTTAGACAGTGTGCCTTAATTATAAATTAATTGTATCATTAGTAGTAAGTTTCTGCTGGGGGCCGCATTGAGCCTGTCGAGGTTAATTACTGTAACGTGTTTATTTTGTGTCAGCCTCTGCTGTGAGCTGTCACACACGTGCGGATTCAGTCTTCAAACACACGGCTACATGGAGAGGAACCTGGACAGCAGTAACACATACATCTCTCGCTCTCTCTTTAATCTGTGAACTCATATTCTCACACATCTGGAGTGTTGGAGGAATGGTTTTTGCTCACGACTATCAGTCATTTAGTTAAGAACAACACACATAAGAAATGATGGTTGACATTGTCAGATTACAACAGGAGAGGACTGCATGACATCCAAGTGCATGAACAACACTGAATCTTGATAAGGAGAATTTTATTTGTGGATTTTTAATAAACAAGGCCTATGTCTTATCAAGATCAAAACACTACTTTACATTCAGTTTTATATTGAACAAGATGCATTTAAATGAGCTTCTTGCCTAAATAAAATGTGTGTACGTACTTAGTTGTACTGAGCTAAATTAGACAAAACATCGATTTGGAGGCATCCTAATTTCTAAAAAATAATATATAATAGATGCATAAATAATAATAAATAATTAACAATAATATCTAGTATTAAATATTTTAATAAATCAATAATACTATTATTAATTTTTTTTTTTACAATATTTAATTATTTAATAATTGCTTATAATTGCTAATTTATTATTGTCTATAATGTCTATCTATGTTATGCTCCCATTAAGATAATCTATACGTGTGTGAAGATGTTTTTTTTTGTTGTTGTTTTTTTTGGCCATCCAGGCCTGGTTCATACTCTGTAATATCAACATTTGCTTAATTCTGAAGTATTATGATAACCAACTAGTCCTCTCCTCACTAGTTAAAGGGGTCAATGGTACATGCACTTTTACAAGTTGATTGTACTGAAATGTGTGTTGGCAGTGCCTGTACACAACCATCATAATATGATGATAAAAATCCATCCAGTGTTTTTGTTTTAATCTCCTTATACGTTTTCTCCTGCCTCAAATTGAGCCGTTCGATTTTGTGACGTCACTAAATAGGACGCCCCTCCTACGATTGATAATTGACAGCAGCGTTTCAACACAGACCCGCCCTGAGCGAGCTGTCATCGTAGTCCGCAGTCATTTTAATGTTCCTAAATTCGAACCGCTGAAGACGCAGTGGCTGAGTTTTATTTTTGAAGGGAATATTCCCAACGATCAACGTAAATGCTTTTATGTTTGCGCTAATCATTTCTCACCAGACTGCTTTCTAAACGAGGGTCAGTGTAAATCTGTAGACCCTAAAGATTCATATTACAGTTTTTTACAATCGCTATGACAGTTTTTTTCAATACTTTTAACAAATTTCCTAAACTCTTAACACAGTCAGCACTACATCCGTCTGTGTAAGCTATACTATTAACACATTTCTTGTTGCTTTAACACAAAATGCATACAATTAACACAAATTTAAAATGCTTGAACTTCTTTTACACACAAGCTCAAACAAGACCAAAACAATGGATTTTTACTGGCAAATTGACCAATGCTTTAAAACTGTATGTCAGAACAGAAAACACCATGTTCTAAACCTAACCTTACAGGCTAAAGTCAAGGTAAACCGCTGTTTATATTGTGAATTGAAACACAAATATATCCCCTGTATTTTATTCTATTGTTACTGAGAAACAGCTGATTGAATTATGCAAATAGATACATTTATTTTTATTTATTGCAGCAATTCTGTCTCTGTCTTCGTTTTTTCATTACAGTAACCGTACATTCTATAAAGCACTCTGAGATGGGTCTTTTTTTATTGAATTTCTGCAGCAAAAGACCTAAACCCAACAAAACAAAAATGTAGAGAGGGTTCAAAAGAAACTGCAGTGCAAAACACAATCTATGATCAATACAATATACTGTCTGTTGTATAAGGGCATACCTGACACATATAAAATTATACAGTTTCTGTAATTCCATCTGATGTTAGTGTTTTTATGACTTGTGCTATGAGTGACTAAATCTTCCTGTTGGACGAGAACATATGTTAGTGTTTTGAAAAATTATTTGACTTTGAGACATGTTTGCAGTGTTCACACACACATCAGACATAGTGTATTGTTGCTAGTGTATTATTGTATTTTGAAAATTAGTGTTGGAGTTTAGTTTACAATGTGTGATTTTGAGCATGAAATTAACTGTTTTGCCAATTGTGTGTTGTAGGTGTGTTAGTGCGTTAAGAGTTTAGGAAATTTGTGTGGTAGAAGTTGTGTGTGTGTGTGTGTGTGTGTGTGTGTGTGTGTGTGTGTGTGTGTGTGTGTGTGTGTGTGTGTGTGTGTGTGTGTGTGTGTGTGTGTGTGTGTGTGTGTGTGTGTGTGTGTGTGTGTGTGTGTGTGATTTCGCACATCACACACTCTGAATCCAGCGATTAAGATATGCCATACATAGAATTCAGCTTTTTACCTGGATACTACAAGAGATCAGTCAAGATCTCTCATACAAATTTTCTCAATTTTGACTGTTATGATGTATTGAGAGTTTTAGAGCTGACGTTAGACAGAGGGAGAGAAGATGAAGCAAGTCATGGACAGATTTGATTTATGTCAGTTCTGATCTGCTCAGTAACTCATCTGCTGACATTTCTCTCTCTCTTTCTCTCCCCCCCCCCCCCCCCCCTCTCTCTCTCTCTCTCTCTCTCTCTCTCTCGCTGTCTGTTTTTAGCAGTGCTGTCGAGAGAGGAGCTGCCCTCATTTATCAGACTGTCAATCCATTCCTCTGTTCCATACTACTGCTCTGACACACTGACTAATGATGGCTTGCACTAAAGACACCTTGTTGTTCTCAGCAACACACGCACACACACACAAACACACACACACACACACACATGCACACACACACACACACACACACACACACACACACACATACACACACACACACACACACACACACACACACACACACACACACACACACACACACACACACACTCTACTGAATCACACTGACAGACTGATAAATGATGTTTCAGACCAAAGACACCGTGCTGTCTCGCTTTCGCTCTCATTCATTTACTGCCCCATCTCACTAACTACCTTATCAAACATATAAATGATATTCAAATGTTATTGCATCCTTTCTGATCTCAAACTCCAACTATTCAAGAATATGTTTGGAAGAGTGCAGGACCTACTGCAAATTGACTTGCGATGTAGTGTGAAACATATAATAAATGTTTATTGCACAGTGTATTGTGATCCTATCAACACTATTGATTGTGTTTGTTTTATCTCCTGATGTTCTTGCCCATTGAATATGTTTTTATTCAGAGAAATTCAAGAATATTTGGGACGGCACCATCAAGTGTTGGATGTTATTTCCATCTAGTGGCCAACTTTGGTGTAACAGCTTGTGCATAAAAAATGGAGGTAACAATGCACAACATTCCATGCATTAAGTGTGAATTATTTTATGGAGACTCTACTCTGTCAACTGAAAAACATTTCTGCTAATTAAATTTACTTCAAATGTTCTACAAATAGTTCATATTATTTCCTTAATGCTAAGCACATATTGGAGGCTGGCTCCAAATCCGAAGCTTGGCCCACCCTGGCCCATCATGACCAAATAACCGTAACCTATTTCAATATTTCAGCTCCAGATTTTGAGAAAGATCAAAGCCTGATTTAAGTCTTTTTTTCTTTTCTTTTTTTAGTTTAAGCATCATGATAAGAAGCTCTGTATCAATGGTAATTTCTGTTATTTTTCCAATAAATTATGCGATCTGAAGAGTTTTGAGCGCTCTCTCCAGTCTCACTGCTATCACATAGTGGGGCAGAAATGTCATCAAAATGAGTAAAATAAAATCAAAGTCTTTGATAGGCCCATATGAGTTAGATTATTTGAAGGAATCACAAGAGTAGCCTAAATGATCGACCCTATCCGTGTAACTCATGCGAAACATATATAAAGCATAATCTTTCTTTTCTTTTCTTTTCTTTTTTTTATCCATGAACAAAAAATACGAACAATCTGGCTTAATTTTCATTTGTCTTTATTTCTTTTTAAGTAGGGCTAGAAAATCAAATTACCAAAATGGCCTTTAGGCTATCTATTTGCTAAGTCGTTTGCTAAGTTAAATAAATTAATATTTTGAACGAATCGAATGAATAAAGGATTCAACTCACTCATTCAGGCAGTGACTTGCCACTACCTCCTTTGTTTTTTATGTAAACTTTTTTTTTATTTTTTTATTTTTATATACTAGTCCTCATTAACACATAAAGTGTGCAGTCTTTGACGGATGAGACATTATAAGTAAAAATGTACACATTGTAACAGGTGATCCACTGGAGGCAAGTTGAAGAACCCAAATGCAATTTATTGGGTACACTGGGGTCCCCCCGGTTGAACGCTCTGTTGCGATGCTACTGTGTCCTCAGAGTGCTTCTTCTTGGCGCAATCCTAAGCATCCGTCTGAAGCCTGTAGTTTTTCGTCTACGCTTGTGGCGAAATCCTATAGAGCCACAGGATAGGCAGCCGCCTCACTGTATGCCATGGCCATTCTGCTGGTCTACCAGACCCAGATGCTCACGAACATGCACGAGGGCAGGACTGACCCAGGGCTCCTTAATGAGCTGCTTGCCGCCACTGACCTTGCTCTCAGAGTGATGAAAGTGGCCGCAATCTCCCTGGGTCAGGTGATGTCCACCATTCACCAGTGGCTGAACCTGTCCGATGTGCAGGATGTCGGGCGGACTCGTCTGCTCGACACCCCCATATCTGAGATCGGCCTCTTCGACGGTGCGGTTGAGGGCTTTGCCAACAGTTCTCAACCGCCCATGAGCAGACTGGTCAGGGAGGACGAGGAGCAGGTCATATTGGTCGCGCCTCGCTGGCCCACCCGGACCAAGTTCTCCGAACTTGTACTCCTCACGACAGCACCTCCGTGGCCTATTCCTCTGAGGATGGACCTCCTTTCTCAGGGACGGGGCACCCTATGGCACCCTCGTCCCAATCCTTGAACCTCCACGTGTGGTTCCTGGACGGGATGAGGCAGGTTGAGTACCCTACCAGGATACCATCACTTCCGCTTGAGCATCGTCCACGAGATATGTCTACGTGTTGAAGTGGAACCTCTTCGTCAACTGGTGCTCTTCTCACCGAGAAGACCCCCAGAGATGCTTGATCAGTATCGTGCTTTCCTTCCTGCAAGATGGGTTGGAGCGAAGGCTGTCTCCCTCCATCCTGAAAGTTTATGTTGCCGCTATCGCTGCACATCATGTCGCAGTTGAAGATAAGTCCGTGGGAGGGCACGACCTGATCGTCAGGTTCCTGAGAGGAGCGAGGAGACTAAATCCTTCTCGCCCTCCTCTCGTTCCCTCTTGGGACCTCTCAGTGGTTTTAACTGCCCTGCAGAGTGCTCCCTTTGAGCCGGAATTCGGGCCCGCTTACTCTCACATGATCCCGAGACCCCGGCCTGGATATGTGCCCAAGGTTCCCACCCAGGTGGTGAACCTGCAAGCGCTGCCCTTGGAGGTGGCAGACCCAGCCTTGGCACTGCTCTGTTAGTACGCACTCCCTGCCTACGTAGACAGAACGCAGTGTTTCAGGACCTCTGACCAGCTCTTTGTCTGTTATGGTGGGAAGCTGAGGGGAAAGGCTTCTCCAAGCTTAGGTTGTCTCACGGGATGTGGACACCATTGCTTGGCATACCAGCAGCAAGTTCGATCATGCCCCCTTGGTGTGACAGCCCACTCCACCGGAGTGTGGCTTCCTCTTGGGCTCTAGCGCATGACGCCTCGTTAACAGACATCTGCAGAGCTGCAGGCTGAGCGACACCCAACACACTCGCCAGATTCTACTATCTCCGAGTGGAGCCAGTGTCCTCTCATGTACTCGCTTCAACAGCCAGTACTAGGACCCACTCAGGTGTCTTCGCTTGCTTGCCATTCCACTCCACGGACTGGATACGTGCGATATTTCCTCAGGTGAGCTTCCCCGCAAGCCCTGAGTTCCTCTAGCACTGCTGATGTCGACACCAGTGTCTATTGCCTGCGCGTTGGCTAGGTGCCTTCCGTGTGCATGGTCCCCCCTCTGGGCGACCCCCACATGTGTATTTCCACTGTAAGCCTCTCTGAGCATGTGTCTTTCCCTTGGCAAGCCACCTTGCCACCCCTGGGGTTGAAATATTCCACCTGCGGCTGGACACCCCAGTGTTCTCCATATGCATCCCACCGGGTCATATGTGTATTCTTAAGTAACCAAGCCCCCCCCCCCCCCCCCCTCTGGGTTGGCTTTAATTGCATATTTCCTCTGAGATATGGGATATGCTTCCCAGTGTACCTTGGTATTCCTGTGTTAAGTAGGAGTCCTTCGTCCATTCCAATTCACGACAGGGATCTCACACTTACGCAGGGCACTGGAAGACAGCTGTGAAGGTGGCGTGATTAGACCTGAACCCCATTCGTCGTCACGACGGAACTCATAGTGACAACGAAAGGGAACGTCTCGGTTACGTATGTAACCCTCGTTCCCTGAGTAGGGAACGGAGACGTTCGCGAAACCCCATTCGTTGTCATGATACGTAACCGAGATGTTCCCTGGTTTTAGTTTCATATTTTAAAAGTAGCCAATTATTTCATTTTTTTCATGTTTTATGTTTAAAACATTATTCTCCTAATATAATTTATGCATAGAGTTGGGTAAGTTTCTCTAAAAAAAAGTAATTAATTACTAGTTACATCTTTAACTGTGTAATTAGATTACTACTAAATTACTTTCTCTCTAAAAAGAATTCCATTACTTATTACTAATTGTTTTCTAAATCCCATATCAACCTCGACCAGTTGAACAATTCAAAGAAAGACATGAAACTGCTCTTTTAATTCTTTCAAATAAATAATATTAAAGTGCATACGTTATTCTTGAACTGACCAAAGTATTTAAACGGAGGAGGTTACATTACATTTTAACATAAGATGTAACATTTTGATGTGTAGACAGATTTCACGTTCAAGCTCATGTAAAATATTTTCACAAGAAAAATATTGGCATCTTAGCATGAGCTAGCATCACTAAGAAGTTATTGTACAGCTGGTGCTCATGTTGTTTTTAGAACATGAACTAACAAACATTCTTCAAAAAGTTTAGTTAGATTAACTTCTGACTGTGTTTGAACACTTCATTGCAGGAGAATGAGAAGGTGAAGATGTAGGCAACACTACTGAAGCAGCATGACATGACTGAGGCCATTCAGCAACAGTTTTCAGAGCCCTGCAAGAAAACAGGGTTTTTTTATTATACTGAAATTGCAATATTGTGGTGCACTAAAGACAGAGAAAGCAGACTGCTGCAATGTTGTGGAACCTTTAGCAAACCGTTAACCAAAGTACACCAGACTGGCAGAATTCTCCAGTTTTAAAGGGGACATATCATGAAAATCTGACTTTTTCTGTTGAAATGCTATAATAGGGTCCCCAGTGTATCTACCAACCCAGAAAACGTGAAAAGTGACAACCCAGTAACTTTGTTTTGGTAAGCCTTTCTCTGCAAGCATGTCAAAAAATAAGAAATATAATAAAAAATATTGCCGGAGTATCCAAAGCTCATGTAAAGGACCAGCCCTGGAGCAACAGCTCATTTGCATTTGAAGGGACACACAAAAACGGTGTTTTTGTTCATGCCCAAAAAGGGGCAAATTTGACAAGCTATAATAAATGATCTAGGGGGTATTTTGAGCAGAAATTTCACAGACACATTCTGGAGATACTGATTTATATTACATCTTGTGAAAAGGGGCATGATAGGTCACCTTTAAAATTCTGCTTTAAACAAGGTGTTAAAACGTGACCTTGAATAAAACATTTTTAATACAGTATTGTGATACAATAAAATTCTTCAGAATGTTGAGAATTAAAAAAAAAAACAGTTAAACGAAATCACTTTAATTGTTTATCATCTTTTAAAAAAGAATTAAGCATTATTACTTTCTGGTTTTTACACAAAGCACTGCTGTATGGGGCTGCTAGCAGAAAAAAAAAACTTGCAAAAAAAAAAATGATCAAAAATGATTTTTTTCTACATTGTACTTGAGAGGCTACAAAAAACTGAGAAAACTAAAAGTTCACTTTTATATATTATAACTTTTCATTTTAATAAAATATTAAAACTGTTTTATTTTCCTGTAAAGAATTTTATGTTTTAAAAATATGACCAGAACACTTTTTCTTATAATTTAATGTATTCTGTTTGATGCATTTTCTTTCACTGTGTAAAAGCACCATAGCAAAGTGCCACATCTTACCCCACTCTCCCATAACCGATCTGTATTGGTCATATTTCACAAAAAAACTCCATGAATTATCACACAAATGTAAAGAAATACTGGTAAATATTTGTTCATTGAACACTCAAGACAACTGAAAGTAGTTTTGAATGGTTATTATTAAGTGTTTTTACACATGAAATAGAGTAAATAGAACAACATTAGATGGAAGCATATAATCGGGGTGTTTTAAAAATAACAGTAAATCTCTCTAGCTTTTTACAAATTAAAAAAAAATCCCAGTTAGAGAGAAAAGTGACATTAAATAACTATGTTGATAAATTTACATGACACAGAAGAAAAATGAAAGGAAAAAAAGACAGTTGCTCATTTTCAATTTGTTTCAATCCATTTTTAGCTTGACTCAGTTTTAGGGCCCAGTAAAAAAAATGAAAGTGAATTATGGTAGGAGGAAAAACATCAGTGTCCGGTATAATTAGGCTTTGTGAGCAACTCAAACATGTGGCTGAAACCTAGGAGCATCTCGCATTTCTTCACCTTTCCATATTACACCTCTCGAAAACACTGACATTACAATCCCTGTTTCAATACAGCAAGGTGGAAGCATGCAAGACCTCGCATCATCGTAGTCAATGTCTTTGGCTTGTGAATTCAACAGTGACTCTTGAGGGTGAAGTAGGGGGAGGGAGCATTGAAAAAAAAAAAAAATCATCTCAGCAACTCTAATGAACACCTTTTTATGGATTTCACAAGAGATTGTAACAAGAACAGAGCTCAGAATGTCCATGCAACATTATTACATTACAGATGTTCAACAAACCCTGAATTTACAAGATTTAAAGAAATAATTCACAACCTCATTTTACACAGAATTACAAAAATCTTTACAAAGATGCTACAGCACTGCCGTTTCCGCTGATTAGCCGCTGTGCCGTCACACCCTCAACTGATCCGAGCAAACATGATTTTGTAAAAACATGAAACAAAAAGTTTTAAAAATTGAGCTAACAATTCCATGTTACAAAATGAACAAGTCTAACGTTTAAACTGAACAAAAAGGAAGCATGTTTTCTGCACCTTCTGTGTTAATACAACTTGTTAAAAGCTTTAGTAATTGTGTCCAAAACTTTATCAAGAACTTCCTGAAACCTCAAGTATTCAAGGCCACGGAATAATGTCCTCTATATATGCAGAATACTTTTTATCATTAGGCGTCACGAGATAAAATATTTTATATTTGATTAACAGGATCACACGACTCAATTCTTGAAACCTTTCTTGTAAAAATATAAAGCATAGCCGTACTGACAGAAAAAATAATATTCGTGAACAAATTAGATTTAGAGACAAGAACTCCATAGAAAGAATGCAGTATATTAGACCTCAAACTTTCTACACCGTTTGAGGTGTGAGCTAAATTGAGCCTGCAGATTCAACACATTGAAAAGACATTCCATCTGTTGCAAAACTAGACAATTAAAGTCCCCGAAATGCAGTACTTTTAATAAAAGAAAATCTGACAAAAACAAACAAAAAATCCTGGGGCCTAAAAACAAAAGACAGGATTCCTTCCAAGTTAATGGTCTGAGTATAATGTACAGTGGGCTGAATGCAGCCCTTTCAATAACCCCTGAACCGGTGTTATGGTGAGTCCCATTGGGCAGATGCCACACTGAAGTGGGGTTTAATGATTGGACTGAGGGATTAGTCAGCCACATTTGTACTTATTTATATCCCTGCTGATTCCAGGCCTGCCCGTAGACGCCGTAAGTGGGCATTTGCCAGCCGTTGGGCATATACTGACCCATCTGCTGACCGTTGCCGTATGACTGACCCCACTGTCCGTAAGGTTGGGCAGCATAGGTGGGTTTATTCTGCTGTGGACAAGAAGAAACAGTAAGACTTGAGTTTACAGGAGTGTGCAATAGGGCAGAGGAAAAACATGTTTCTGAGAGGTCGAGATCAAGGTAAAGGGGTACCTGGGGCATTTGCATCTGTTGCATGGATCTCATATCAGCTGTTTCTTTTCCCCAGTAGCACTTCACAGTGTGGCCCTCAATGCAGGTCCCATTTACAGACACTATGGCATGGGCGGCACCCTCATGAGAATCGAACCTGAAAAAGCAACATGCTAAATTTTCAGATACTGTACTGTATATGCATAGGTGAAGGATTTCAAGTCTTAGAGTAGTAGTGTGACACATACCTCACAAATGAGTAGCCTTTCTCTGGGAAAACCCTTATCTCCATTATCTGCCCGAACGGAGAGAAAGTCTGTCTCATCAGCTGATCTACAGTGGATGAGAAAAACACGTTCAAACATAACACTGACTGCATATAAGATCTGCATTAAGATGAATCTTTCAAAACACATTTCAATATAAGACCTTTTAATTGAATTACACTTATTCATTCACTGAAACTGTCCAAAACTTTTAAATTTGACTAGAGCTTAAAAGATCACATATATATATACATAAAAAAAAAAAATAAAAAAAAAAAAACTAATAATTTTCACAACATTTAGACATTGTACAAACCTGAAAGGCCAGTAGCAATGCCACCACAATACACGGTGCAGTTGCTAGGACTCGACTGGTTCAGAACCTCCTCATAGGACAAGTGTTTGCTGCTGGACGCTTTAAAGTAAAGATAGAGAACATTTTAGAGTAGTATAACATATGATATAGGGCTGGGCGATATGGCCAAAAAATTATATCTCTGTATTTTTTGGTTAAATGGCGATATAGGATATATATCTCGGTACTTCCTACGTTTTTCTATTTGGATAAAGAAAATTTGTATTTATAAAAAAAAAAAAAAAAAAACAAGTGTTGTTTCACATTCTGCCCAATGATATCCTACAAACAATGTTGATATTGAAGGATATGGAAACAAACATAGTGAATGTAATGTAGGGTATTGCAATATATTATGTGCAAAAAGGAGGTTAAAATCAAATTACAATCTAAAAACAGAAATAATGCTTGTGTTTTTAAACTGACTAAAGGCTAAACTAAAATTGAAAATAAAAACAAAAGCACAAACTGATTATATTAGCCTGCATATATTAAAACATTATAATGGTCACTTTCATAAAAATATACTTGTAGGTTTAAAATTCCACATATGGCACATTTATGGTCTCCAACAACAAATATTTTAGCAATATGTATGTTTTAGTCAGAATTATTGCTACTATTCTATTGTGCTCCGTGTGTTTGGCGTGCATGCATGCAGCGGCGCTCATTCACGGATGCTTGAATTTAAGGCTCGTCCTCTCCTGACAGTGAAATGGACATATTTGTTTGACTTTCTAACATTTACAAATGCATAATATACCTGTGAAAAGTAAGTTAAGCACTACATCTCAAACGCATTAAACAGCGCAAGTATTTATCTGTCAGTCAGCAACAGTATTTGTCAGAGCATCTGAAAGGGCAAGCTGCTTTAAACTTAACTATATCTTACCAGTTATTTTGAAGCCCTTAATATAACATGTTTTGGACAAATTGTACTATGTACTTTCATTGCAGCAGCTCACACTGCGTCCTCCGCTATTTTTCAGATGCGCTCATATCAAACTACTGTATCGATATAAACAATATTGCCTCATTCCAAATCGTTTAAAAAAATATATCGATATATCGTACAAACTCGCTATACCACCCAGGCCGAATATATGATATGATAAAAAAAATTACTACCTAGTTCCATAATAGGTGGTCAAGAAATTGGAAACTAAAGAAAATGTCAAATGATAGTTTAAATTGATTTACCTTCATTGTTTGGTTTGGGAGCGGATGGCTTCCTTGTGGCCCAGTTTGTTCTGATCTGTCTTCCTCCCAGCCATTGGCCATTCATTTGCTGAATGGCACTTTCTGCATCCTATCAGTTGCAACAAAACCAATCAAACTCATCAATAACAAAAAAGACCTGTTGGAACAGAGAATAATTGCACCCCCCTCCCCCTTTTGAGCCCACACCATGAAAATGACATACTTTAACTCAAATGGTTGTATGTCCTGAACCCTTTGGAGTATGTGCATAGTTCTGGTATCTTGAAAGAAGGCAATTTGAGCTTTATTTTTCCAAATTATTACAAGTTAAAATATAAAAAGTTTTGGTATGGTATTTGGACATTGGTATGGAGATGTCTTTTTATCATAAAAAAAAAACATTATTAATAAACATGGCTGAAACACCTAGAAACAATGGGCGAAAAAGCCACAAGTCTAATTGTTAGTCTAGTTGTTATGTTTCAAATTTAAGGGCGATATAACAAAATAGAGTGGGGGGTATGGGGGTTCCTGCAAAGTTTGTTTTTACTATGACTAGTCCCTTTCCTAAAAACGGCCACTTTGAGCTTTAAAGTGCCCTTTGGTAACAAAATTATCTGAGGGCTAGAAAAAACCATTACAGTGACTTTTACAAATACAATGTGTACTAAACCAATCTTTCTTAAAAAACATTTAATGTAAAAATTACTAAATTTAATTAGATTGTCATTAAACAATGAACACACATTTTATTGTTATCATAAATTCACACAAATTCAAAGTAATTACAAAACAAAAAACATTACAACAGGTTTTTTTGTCGCCATACATACACGGAAACTGTGAATGACTGGAAAAGTTATTTGCCAGTCATTCACAGAGCATCAGCCACCTCTTTTGTCTCCATACCAGGGATGTTTAAATTAACAATCAATTAATCGTTTACCATAACCTCTTAAATACGAAGCAATTACATAAGCTCTTGCTTAACCAACACAAAATGGGTGTCTTTTTAAAGTTTAGAAGCTTAGCTTTACAGTGAATATAGGGTATATGACCATCACTTAACAAGTGCTTTAAAATTAGCTGACATATTATAAGTGCTCTATTGTCATAGTGTGAAAAATAACTGCTTCACATGAAAATGTTATCTGTAAAATCATAGTAGGCGTACATAACAGATTGTCTCTCATATCATTGAAAAGGTCTCAACTAGCAGAATACAACAAGCACATTTGCTTCAGTTAGAAAACTATACCAAGTATTTGAATGAAAAAAATCGCCACATCGCACGTGTAAGCTGTATATCCATTATGCTTTTTGCCACGTATTTGTTTGCACCTTCATGAAACATTAGTAAACCATAGTAGATCAATACCTGGGGCCTGTACCATGATGGTAGTTGAACAAACTCAGGGTTACAGGATTAGTTTCGAGTTGACAAAACCAAACCAATCCAACCAGGCTTTGTTGGTACCATGATGCTGCTCATCAACTTTCTCTGTCAACTCAGGCTTTGATCCTAAGTTTAGGAGTTTAGGTGTGAAATCAGTAGCGAACAGCAAATCACATGCTGAGAAAGAGTGAAACTGCGTTTCATTTCTCAAGAGAGATGCAGCGCAATTCACTTTTTAAATAAAAGTATTAAAATAGTAAGAATTTAAACAAATTTACACAGCAAGATTTAAATGGCTGTCTATGAAAGAGGACAGCTAAAAGAAAAAGTCTCGCTACTGTATATCAGTGCAAGTAAAAGTTATTTTATACAGTTGATAAAGGTATAGAGAGTTGAACATTTAAGCTCACATGTGGTCATTTTATAGCTTCATCTATTGATTCTAAAGTGTATTTATATTAGCTTTATATATTTATTCATTTAAACTCTGTGTAATAATAATTGATGAACTAAAATTGTACATGTGTGATTAATTAAGGGTATAATAATTACATAATATCTAAATCATTCAAATGTATTATTCTAAATAAGCATTACTAAAAGCCAGATGATTTTGTCTTTAAAAATCATTTGCTATGTAGTGACATTTAATTTGGAGTAGAAACAGGTGGAGTGACTATCGCATCAGACATGTGTCACTTTGCTCACAGCTGATTGGTCCAAGTTCGGTTTGCAACCTCTTACCTGGAACATAACCTGCCCCGGACCAGGTTAGCCGTGGAGCGACAGTTACTATGGCGATGAACACTGCTAAAAGCCAAACCACTTTCATGGTCCTTAAAACCCAGGATTGGTGCAAACTAAACTGAAACATACCTGGCTAGCCACCTAAACCGGCTTCATGGTATAGGCCCCTGCTCTAAATAAAGATAGTCTCGAACGAGCCCAAACACAACATAAGACAATGCGTAGATCACGGTGTGACATGTCATAATGCTTGGCTTCAATTATAGGACTTCTGGGATCGGATCGCGTCGCAGTTTTCTCCAACATCATTTGAAAGTTTAACCAATGGAAACTGGATCTCGGGGATGGTGGGTAGGGATGCAACGATACCATTTTTTCAGAATCGATCTGATACCAAACATTCTGAGTATCGGCCGATATCGATCCGATACCAGTGCAGTTTTTTTTTTTAAAAATCAAGTAGAATTTCTATAACTCTGTGTTGAACTGATAATCACTATTTTGTGTGTTAAACACAATCTACTTAATACAGAGAACTTCATTATAAAGAAAATCAACAACAACAAAAAATATATATGAGGATAATCTGACATAAATGCTATTATAAACTAGATTAGTGGATAATTCAGCAGTAAAATTTAGTCTAGGAAAATCACAATAATTGTATAAAATCTGAACATTTAGTGAAAAAAAAACGTTTAGTGGGGAAAAAATTAGAGACATTAAGTGTAACACTAAATCTGGTAAAACTCTGCACATTGCTCTTTGTATTGTTGTAAAATACATTCATGAAAAACAAGATAACAAAAATCAAATATATCAATTATTTTATATATAGCCTACTATATATATTTTTTTTTAAATAATTTTTTTAAATGTATAGCACAGCTGTTTAATGAGGTAGCAACATATGATAGATAGGACAGAACAAGAACGGCTATTAATAATATTTCATTGCGTCAGTGTATTATGATATGAAAGGCTGCAATAAAGTGCGGCTCAAAGCGCTTATGCGCATCCCGAGCGCAGAATGGTGCGCTTGAAGCAACATGAGTCACAGCGCGCAGCGCGTCGAGTCCGCATTGAAAAGTTTAAAGCACAAAGAAAATACATATTGATGCGTAGTCTATTATACAGTATCTATCTATGCAAATTTTTTCAGCATTTTCTTTTAACAGTTTTAAATTTCAGTAACTGTGCACGTGAAGAACAAATAGTGCTCTGACTTTACTGCAGTGTTGTGATCTAGACACCCTGTAGAAAGCAGAGGTGGGACCAAGTCATTGTTTTGCAAGTCCCGAGTCAAGTCCCAAGTCAAGACAGACAAGTCCCAAGTCAAGTCCCGAGTCAAGACAGGCAAGTCCAAGTCAAGTTGCAAGTCCTCAAGTTTAAGCTTCAAGTCCTAAACAAGTCATTAGTGCTTTTTGCACAAATTAGTGTCTCAGTGTTAAAAAAATTAAATGTATATAATTTATATCAGGAAGGCTTTTAAAATATGTTCATGACTTGTTTAATTTCATATTTATTGCGATAAAATTTTCACTAAGGGCACCCATCTATCTCAGTTCAATTTAGGGATTTTTCTTACGTGTAACAAAAAAAGGAAAAGGCAGTGAAAAAAAATATTTTATTGGTAACCCAGTAACAAAGGCAAAATCATTTAATAGAAAAAACTGCTGTGTGAGAGAGAATGTGGCAATGCAGATTTAAAAATAAAAGTAACTGTTCATTGGGAAAATTAATCGTGATTTGCTACACATTAAGTTTAAAATATTGAGTCCCTGGTTAAATTATTTTGTTAACGCGACAGTAATTGTAGAACATCCTATTTCCACGGCGACGTATCAAGCGTCACGTGACACTTTTTGGGGCTACGTGCCTGTCATTTAGCCTACAAAACATAAATCCATCCATTTCTCCCGAAAGACATGAAAGTGAGTGGCTGGTGAACAAGGAGAAGACTTTATAGTTACCTATAGGCTAAAATGTGCGTTTGTTGTGAAAAAAAAAAAAAACATCTCAAAATTATATTTGAAAGGTTTAGTAGTCCATTTATTTCCGCTAACTTAGACATCAGTTTGTTTGCTTTTTCTCAAATTACAAATGATTCGCTAGTACTTGTGTATTTAAATGCCTGAAAAAGAAAAGAAAAAAACATTATTTGGTTGAAAACTGTCTGAACGTGTGATAAATGACAACTGACAAGCGCTGCTGAACGCTAATCAGCGCTGTGATCATGCGTCAATAGATACAGTGCTATACTACAGTGATTATTACAACTCTGATCTGTGGTTTTAGAAGGTAGGTCAAGTCTTTCCAAGTCACAGGGCTCAAGTCCGAGTCAAGTCGCGAGTCATTGTTGTCTAAGTCTAAGTCGAGTCGCAAGTCATCTTTGATAATGTCAGGTCGAGTCGCAAGTCATCAAATTTGGGACTCGAGTCCAAGTCAAGTCCAAGTCATGCGACTCGAGTCCACAACCCTGGTAGAAAGTAACATGATTAAGGTACAGCAATAAAGTCCAGCAAGATAAAGTTGTTTTATGCGAAACCATAGACCTTTATCTACAGATCAAGTATAATAGTAACATTGAATCATCTTAGAGAGAGTTTCATCGTGTTAACTGTCGTAACCGAACGCGACGAGCTGTTTAAATGCTGAATGGAGAATGATTGACAGCCACAGCTGAGGTAAACGTTTACGTGAGCTTGAATTTAACGACTTAAATACTAATTTCTATCTCACATTATACTATATAATGGCTTCAGAACACTTATAATATTGTGCACGAAAACTTATGGTGTTTTAAAATGTTTGTGTGCGTTTTGTGGGGCTTAACAACACCACTGAATAGTAAACGTACAATATCGGATTTGGATCGGCCTCGTCTGACCGATACCCGATCCGGCAAAAATGGCAGTATCGGAGCCGATACCGATGCTGAGTATCAGATCGGTGCATCCCTAATGGTGGGTGGGTATAGTTGGCAGGGATGAAGTGTAGAGTGTAATTAGACACCGAGTGCACTTGGATTGGTTTGATCGCTCAGATTGACGGGTCTTGATTTACCATTTGCCATAGAATATAAGTGCACAGCTTAAACTGCGCTGGAAGATCATCATTCATCAACCAGGATCTTATTAATGTTTATTCTATGCACTTTTATTGTGGCATTAACACTAGTTCTTTATGTTTTGTAAAATCACATTTGGGGGATTTTTGGGACCCTAGGTTAATTATGATTCAATAAACGGCTAGCCTACCTAATCCATTGCATGACTTGAAGACATTAATACATTTAGAATACATAACTATGGCGTGCTCGCATAATTTTTCCTCGTGTCTGTGCTGCACGCGCCTCAAAACTACTTCAATGATGACCTTGCATAATTGACCATTGATTCGAATTTAATCGATAAATCCTATCGATCATTGATTAATTGTTAGCATCCCTGCTCCATTATATAAATATGCTACATAAACAGATGCTAAATGACGACCGATTCAGACAGCAATCGACCTTCAAAAACAATCTATTATCTCCATACATACACAAATGGCATGTCATTGATAGCATGTCATTCAGGCAGTAGAAAGCATTCAGTCTCCAAAAAAGTATTTTGTCTCAATACATAGACATTCCATGGGTGTTTGTATCCGTCCACATAGAAATCACCATCGATATGATTTCACTCTCTGATGCATTCTACATCTCACTTCTTTTCTAACATGTTTTTCATAAGGGGAAAAAACTTTGAGCGACTTGGGTCCACAACAGCGATGAGGATTACAATGATAGCCTGACCTGAATGCGGCAGAAAAACAATGAGCAGATGAATATGGTCGAGACAGCCATCCATGGACTCTAGTCAAGGACAGTTTACCCAAATGCGGAAAAACACGATTCATCTCACAGTCGCGATTTCATATCACAGGTATGAAGTCCCGTTTTGATTTTGTACTCCCAACACAAATGACTATATTACTGTCGCTGCAGCATCTATATCATAAAACAGACACTGTCTATTGACACTAAACCCCTAGACCTTCCAAATGATGTATAATTTGTTATTATTAAGATTTTTAGTCTATATAGTAAAAGTAAAGTAAACAAAGTGACGTCAAGCCCGAGGTTGGGCTAGTGTGCTTCAACAGGTTAACGAATAACATGAAAACTTACCCATTTATTAATGAAGGAGATGAAACCATATCCTTTAGATTTGCCTGTGGCCAGGTCCTTCACCACACGGGCATCACTGCACCAAAAATGAAGAATCCAAATGTTAAGACAATCCAGCTCTAATGAGTTTCAAATAACACCTGATTTACACAATACTACATTCTCCTTACGATATCTTTCCAAATGGAGCAAAGGCTGCTCTGACATCATCTGTTGAGATTTCTGGGCTCAGGTCACCGACAAAGACATGGAAATGATCTACAATAATGGTTTGAGGGGAAACAGTTAGACAAAGATAAATAATTCATGCTTTACAGTTTGACCACACATGCATCCATTAGCAATATTCAAAAGTCAAATTAAACCATCTCATAAGGAGGACACTTACTGCTTGTGTCTTTCTTCTGGCTGCTTGGCATTGAGGCCCAGTTAACTTTCATATCCTATGAAAGAAAGCAGAGTAGAGACCGGGAAGAGTGAGACAAATATCAGCATAACATGAATGACTGTTGTCATTCATTACCTGATCAAATATTTGCACTGAATATATTTTTGCCAAGGATTTGCTAACTTTAAAGGACTGGTACAGGTGTAGATGATTATAAAGCAAGGCTAGGTGTAGGTTAACAGACATGCAGGGGAGAACAAAAATAAAAATGGTCAACCTGAACCCAAAAGATGACTCAAAGAAACAAACAGGATGTGCCATTCTCACATGCTGTGTGAAGTTTGGAACATGACAGAGTAATAAGCCACTCCATTGGAATTGGGTTTGTTGCAAGGACTTTCTGAGAAAATATTTTTGCTTATAAATACCAATACAGCCATAATATTCTCAGCTACATTTAAATACATATTACTACGTTAAAGCCATAAGCTTAATTTAATGAGCATGTACAATGAACACATGACTAGGTGAATGAAGCTTCATTTCAAACCACATCAAGCTTACTTTTGTGGGTGTATGACAGATATATTCTTACCTTTCCTAAGATCTTCCTGCCGTTCATGGCAGCCAGAGCTGCTGCAGCGTGTCTGTTCTCATAGAACTCCACAAAGCAGTATGGGTCATTGCCGGCCGTCTAAAAAGAAAGAAAGACCAATTGAACCAAAGTCAAACACAGATTTTGGGGAGTTACAGGTTTCCAATGTTCCCACTTTTTGATCAGTGAATTTCCATGACCTATCCAGTTACCACATTTTTTTTGAAAATCATTCTGATGCAGATCAATCCACTGTTCATCCATCAAATCATATTGACCATTTTGTGAACCGATTCATCAATTCAAAAAGAACAACTAAAGAGCAACAGCTAGACCTGAACATAGTTAGAAAAGTGTATTAACTAGAGATATGTCCATGACACTTAAGAGTCTACTAACTTGAATTTAGC
The DNA here is from genome assembly GCA_026230005.1 of Gila orcuttii. Taxonomy (NCBI): domain Eukaryota; kingdom Metazoa; phylum Chordata; class Actinopteri; order Cypriniformes; family Leuciscidae; genus Gila; species Gila orcuttii. The sequence goes on from JAPDVR010000004.1 coordinate 17,788,178, forward strand.
AGGCCTGAAAAGCAAATGTAAAAAAAAAAATTCTCCGTTTTCCATGACAGTGGGATCCCTGGATTTTCAGATATTCTTTTAACTCACATCAATGATCATTTTACAGCTTTTGCAAGGTCCGATCTGGGAGAACACTTGCAGGATGAGGGCCTCCGTAACGTCCCTGGAGAGGTTCCCGACATACCTAAAAACACAGGAGAGCAAAGCCAACAGAGAAACACGGTCACTGCGTTGGGTTTTTCCTACATCTCTCACGCCAGCAGCGCATTCCGCGGGGTTTCATTTCTGCCACGTTTTCAGCGCACGAGAGCGAACAGCTAATGTGAATCCTAAAGCTCTATATGTGATAGAAACGACCCCTAGCAAATACGCTGTCTTTCTAATGCCACATTTTACACCATAGAAAAGCACGATAAAGGCCCTGTGGGGGGTATAATAACATTTAAGCTTTTTTAGTAGTTAGCTCTTTGGGTAACGGAAACCTAGCGCTACCAACGGAACTTGTATGCTAGCAAAACCCTCTTCTGCAATGTAATTACTCAAAATGCGGACAGATTAGTTCAGCCATGTGGATATAACTGGACAAATTAAAACAGCGTTAAGACTAACGTTAACAGTATATTCATGTCCGAGACCTCTGCTAGGCTCGGGTCCGCTGCCCCAGTTTTGTGTTTGTCTAGCCGGCTTATGCTGCAGGCGCTGAAAGCATGGACGTCCATATAACAATTAATATATATAACACGGAGTAATTAACGGACTCATGCTCTTGAGCTCATAATGTGAAGTTTGGCTCGCTGTGCTTGCGACCTGTGCGCCGCTTTAATAAACATGTTTAAACACGAGTTTGGCTTCGCAAAGCGGCCGACTAAACTACAGCAGCACTCACAATGTCCTGGGCTGATCCTCGTCCATCATCATCATCGTGCTGGTAGGAAAAGGTTGACGCTTTGATTAAAAACTGCTCTGTTTTTAACGTTGGAGTGGATAAAGCCTCTAAGGTTTTAACTTGTTAGTTAACGCGAATTTACTGGAATAACTTCCTCTGACGTTACTCATAAAACGTCATCACATGACGTTGCAAGCGCTCCTCTTCAGCGTCTGCTGTTTTTGGAGAAAGAGACCGATTACTGCCCCCTATCAGATCATACTCTGCCCCTGGTGGCTCGTTTCCCCGAATCGATTATTTTGATTCAGTGAATCGTTTACATCACATCTCGGCGTGGCATTTCATAAGGTCTATTAGAAATTCTCTGATAAGGTCTAACGTTCCAGTAAAGCCATAAGTAAATCTATTAATTTGTATTTATAAAGGAATTTATTGTGATTTCATCTGTCCCAATTTAATTTTTGTTCCAGGGGGGAATCTGCTTACAAAAAAATTAAGTCATTTAGAATATCTGCTTAATTTTCATACTTTATTTGCATTTACATTAAATTATATACTATAACTCATCTACATATCTCTGAAATAGTTACCCTGCTGTATTTTTGTGTTGTTATCTTCAAAGCAATATGCTTTCTATAATATAAAAATATAAAAGAGTGTAGGCATCACCAGAATTAATGTGGGTAACATTAAACCATTTTGTGTGAAATAGAGGGTAACAGATTTTCGTAACGTGTTGCCTTGTCGGATTTGGTGACCCTCCTGTATCTCTTACTTTTCACATCAAAGTAATGCTTTCTATAATATAAAATAGAGGTAAACATAAGACCGGTAAGACCAAAGACATAACAGATTTGATGAAACAGCGACTGTCTCCAAGTCAATCGATTCATTGAAAAGATCCGACTCAAAAGCACGATTCGTTCACGAATCACGAATCGTACATAGCTGACACACATCCAGCCCTATTTGCGTTACATTTCATGCCTTTTGCATTTAGCAAGAAAAACTTGTAATAGCCATAGCTACTGAGTTATTTTATAATATAACGGTACACCACTAATAAACACGCATGCAAACTATGCCTGAAGTTTCCCTCACTACTCACTCACAAATCCACACAACTCTGTAAATGTGTTATTTATGTGTCTGATCATGTCTGTTAATGTTGTGGTGTAGTCTTTTATTTCACCAAGCCAAGAAATAAACATGTTGTTTCAAATCTTCTTAAAGTGCAATTTAGGAGCATGTGAAGCAAATTTCAGGAAAAATTGACCACGTTGGTCCAATCAAACGCACGTTGGCACCGGTTGAGAGGCGTGTTCAGATCCTCTGATGCCGCTCTGCAGTGAAGATGGCGGAGAGAGGATACGGCCATCTGAAGCCCACAAACAGAGAAAGCCATTTTAGTGCATGCGGTCTTCAATAGAGCATTTGTGTAGTTAGGTGAGTAAAAGAGAAGAGTGTGTCGAAAGCTCTCTGATATTTCTTCCTGTCGACATTTAGCAGATTCACGTTCAGTTCAGCTGAAAAGGTTTGAGTGCCGCACACGGCTCCTTTCAATGGCTAACACACGGATCAACCAATCGAAGCATAAATCGGTTTCTGCAGAACAAAACAGAAAGCGGGCTGGTAATTGTTTTATGACAAGAAGATGCGACAGTAAATTGCAGTTTTTTTTTTTTCGTATCTGCTTGGTAAAATGTAACCATATCGCTTTTAGTTACTCCTAGCCGACCAATTAGCAAAGGCCTTTAGGCTTATGGTTCATTTTAACACCTTGCAAATAAAGTGTTTATTTGCCGAGCCTTTTAGCAACAACACTCAATTATTTTCATCGCGACATACAAATGCACAATTAGTCGGTTGTGTTAATTTCTTTGAATTTCTCCTGATGTTTCTTTTTTTTCTTTCTTTCAGTACTGACAGAAGATCTGGCTTCCCAGGATGGACAGAGTTTAGATGTGGTCAACTTTTAAGCTGAATGCATTGTGATTTCCAATAATTGAGACAGTGATTTCTAAAAAGCTGTCTACATTAATGAAAAGAACAATGTAGTCAGCTTAGCATATTCAACCACTCACACGAATATTATTAAATGGGTGTCTTGAGTTGTGTAATGTGTTCATGCATGTGTTAGGGCTTTTTAGCTGAATTAGACAGATCCCTTCCCAATTGCATTCTCGTATAATTTTTAACATAGCTCTTTTAAAGAAATTGAACATGGATGTGAATGAGATTTTACCTCCCCTCCCATTGGAGCCACCAGACGCAGTATTTGCGGGGAATGATTACTATAAAGCACCTCCACCACCTCCCCTGCAAACGTCCAGTGACGCAGAGGAAATGGACGTTAGCTCTGGTGGTGATGGACACCAACACACCCCAGCAGTGGACAGGGACGAACAGCTTCTCCTCAACAAGCGCACATTGTCCGTTAGTAGCTGCCTGTCAGATAACTCTGAGCTCATGGCCAAGTGCCCTAGAACCGCTCGCCACGCTCCCCCAGTTACCAAATTCTTACCTGATCTAAAACTCCTCAAAGATGTCAAGATCAGTGTCAGTTTCTCTGACAGCAGCAAGAGCAAAGACAGGAAGGTGTTGTATACTGGTTTGGGGCAGGTTAGGAATGAAGATCAGATCCTAGAGGGCCTGAATGGCGAATTGCATGATTCTTTAAAGCAGAGAAGTATTCCGGGCAGCTCGAATATGAGCGGCGGTTCCTTGGGTTTAGCTAGAAACAGCGAAGAGATGGAGACAGAGCAGGAGAACAAGGTTGAGTTTGCCGTGCTGGACGACCTGGAAGATTTCAGCGAGAACTTTCTGGAAGTGGAAGACGGAGAGCAGAGTGGTTTCAGGTCTCAGATGATAGCTCAGCAGGAGCAAGCGCAAGAGGAGGACCTGAATTACTGCTATGAGGTAAAATGCATGGTCTCATTGTGAACTCTTTGATTTTGGTCATTGGCTTTCTGTTCAAATTGAAATATTAGCCTACATTATAATGTAGGTTAATTATTGTCATCTAAACCTGTAAATGCCCATCATTCAAAACATCTACTGAAATGTGTATCTAGCACAAATAGAGCACCTGTCTTTCATTCATCAAGATGGATCCTGGAGTGTAACAAGGTGGTCCATTTGAAGAACATTTGAATTACAGCTCCCAAAGTGGGCTTGATTCAAATCGGCTTCTCAGCATACGTTTAGTTGATGACATGTCATTGGCTGCCAGTTTCTTACCCACCTGCTCTTCCAGGAGGACTTTGATAATGATGTAGATGCCCTGCTGGAGAAAGGCATGCCCTTGCCCAAGAAGATGCGTCTGGCTGAAGACAAGTTCGCTGGAGACAGTGATCACCATTCGGATGGGGAGTCCGGAGTTCAGCCCATGATGACCAAAATTAAGACCGTTCTTAAGAGTGAGCCCTATAGTCATAAACGCTGTTGCTACTCTAAAATGTTAGACTGCATTACTTTAAAATGTCTTAAAGGGATAGTTCACTCAAAAATGAAAATTCAGTTTAATTTTCATTTTTGGGTGAACCATCCCTTTATATTTACATAAATACCCAAAGGTGATGGGTCTTTTCAAACTCATGAATGTTATAGTTTTCTGTACTTTTATTCTCTGAGAATTTAGTTTTTGAGTTTTAATCTTTGTGTGTATGTTATATATATATATATATATATATATACACACACACACACTATATATATATATATATATTCAGCAAAAGCTGAAATTTCTTATCAATGTAGAAAACAGCTTAATATTTTTGTGGAAACTGATAAATATTTTTCACTTCAGGATTCTTTGGCTCAAAATATCAGCATTTATTTAAAATGGAAATCATTTGTAACAATGTAAAAGTATTTTGCCACTTTTAATCAATTTAATGCATTATTGCTGTGCAAGAATATTAATTTCATTAAAAATATATATTTCAAATTGTAGTGTATATTCTGTGTCAAAGTAAATTGTGGTCATGTTTTTTTAAAGTCAATTTTGGCATTGTGAAAATATATTTTAGTTATACTGTTTGTTGTTTTAGTTAACAAATGCTTATTTTTGTTAGTGACTAACGATAATTCAGAACAGAAACCTACATAGGACTCTGTGACTCTATTTTATCATTTTTGATTGACATTAATATTACTGATTTATTTTTATTGCTTTTTTTTTTTTTAAGGCCGTGGGCGTCCGCCAACTGAGCCGTTACCCGATGGGTGGATCATGACATTCCATAACTCTGGCATTCCAGTCTACCTCCACCGGGAAACCAGAGTTGTGACCTGGTCCAGACCTTACTTCCTTGGAACAGGAAGCATTAGAGTAAATGGTTTAAGTTCTCTAAGATAAGACTTTCATTGTAGTATTTGTCTTGGTGCATCATTTCTACTTAAGAATTGAATTGATCTTTATGTTCTCATGCACCTCATCCCTGTATTCTACTCTTTTCCCCCCTAGAAACATGACCCACCAACCAGTAGCATTCCCTGCTTGCACTACAAGAAAATGAAGGAACATGAAGATAGGGAACAGAATGGAGAGGTGACTCCGACAGCAGAGGTGTCTCCTGTGAAATCTGGAGAGGAGGGCGTCTCATCAGAGAGAGCTGATGAGCCTGACTCTACTGCCACAGAAGAGCCGACTGGCAGACCGACATCAGAAGATCCAGATCCTGACCTCATGGAACCAGGAGGATCCTCCGAGGGGAAGGAGAGCCAAGCCTGTGATACTGCACAGGGAGCGCTGGGGCAGGTCAGAGCCAAGGTGGAGGTTTGCAAAGATGAGTCTATTGGTAAGAGAATTAAGTTTTATTCTCTCTGGTGCAAAATTATTCAATATACACATGGTTTGTAAACCCTATCTACTTGTGACTTGGATCCCAGAAATTGAGGAGTTTAGAAGCTACCTAGAGAAGTGCTTTGATTTTGAGCAAGTGACAGTGAAGAAGTTTCGCACGTGGGCCGAGCGCAGACAGTTCAACAGGGACATGAAGAGGAAGCAGGCTGAGTCTGAGAGGCCCATTCTACCGGCCAATCAGAAACTTATCACACTGTCCGTACAAGACGCACCCACAAAGAAAGGTACTTGTCTGAGAGTTTGTACATTTATCAGGGTTCGTACAAGGTGCTTGAAGTACTTGAATTTGACTTTTTGAAATTTAAGTCCTGGAAAACCCTTGAAAACAGCCATATTTATGAAGAGGTACTTCAAAAAGTGCTTGATTTATTTAAATACAATATATATGATATTTTATTTTTTCGAAATAACACAAACACAATCTTTTCACGTAAATTTAACACTGCAAGCCCGTCTGATAAACCCCATCAGACCTTTTCTCGATACGAAGTACACCCAACATTATAATATAAAATATTATTTATTGAACAACAATAGCCATCATAAACTTTGTATTTAATATACATTGTAAGTTGTATTTTGGATACCTTATATCTTTAATTTGAGTTTTCCAAATCCTTAAATACTAAAGATATTGTTTGATAAGTGCGATTTCTGATTGTAATCCTTGAAAACCAAAAAAAGGAGTGCTTAAAGTCCTGGAATTTCTTTTTACAGTATCTGTACGAACCCTGATTTATGAATTGTATAGCACAGAACGTGGTGTTTTGACAAGACTGACCATGTTTATATTTCAGAGTTTGTAATCAACCCCAATGGGAAGTCAGAAGTGTGCATTTTACATGAGTATATGCAAAGAGTACTCAAAGTGCGACCAGTTTACAACTTCTTTGAATGTGGTAAGTAGAATAATGCATAATACTAAAATAAATAATAAAAAAAAGCCAGTAATAAGCATGAGTTGAACTATTAGTACGTCATATCTGCAGTATAGTTTGCAGTTATGCTAATGAACTGTCACTTGGCAGAAAATGGGTTGTGATTTTATCATCGCAATTGAACATTTGTGTTGTTATACTGTTGTAAAAGCAATAAGCCGCTTAAGGCCATGCCAAACAGTTGAAGAGATTTTGGGCTTGACGTTGTGCCAATTTCCTCTAATCATGGTGAAATTGCTGTAATACATGGCCTGTTGAGGTGTCTTTTTTTTTTTTTTAATGAAATATAAAGGTCTTAATGTAACATTTTCTTTGCACAGAAAACCCAACTGAACCCTTCGGAGCCTCAGTCATTATAGATGGTGTTACTTATGGCACAGGAACAGCAAGTAGTAAAAAACTTGCCAAGAATAAAGCTGGTACCTTCTCCCCACTCTTCATTTAAATCCTTATCCTTTGCAAAAATATTTATTTTTTATGAATAGATTACTATAAACATTTATTTGACTGGAGAACAGTAATTAGTCATACCGTCTTCCCCTTTGGACAGCTCGAGCAACACTGGAGATCCTCATTCCTGACTTTGTGAAGCAGACGTCTGAGGAGAAGCCCGCAGAGGGAGATGAACTGGAGGTACTGCTCCTCTTTCTGAATGAAGACATTTTATCTTTGGTCATAGTTCTTTTCTTTGTGGTACTTAAGGCTGTTTATTTCCTTCTCTCATCTCACAGTATTTTAATCATATCAGTATTGAAGATTCAAGGGTGTACGAGCTGACAAACAAAGCCGGTTTACTCTCACCATATCAGATCCTTCATGAGTGCCTTAAGAGGTATGTTATGATGTAGTTTCCCATTTGATTACACACAATTCAATATTACAAGAAACGCACCTGTTAATACAACCGGACAGTCTGTGGGTCCTTATTATCATGTCTGTTTGAAAAGCAACTGAAGATCTGTTGCTGTCTGTTCCATAGAAACCATGGCATGGGTGACACCAGCATCAAGTTTGAGGTGATTCCAGGAAAGAACCAGAAGAGTGAATACGTCATGACATGTGGGAAGCACACTGTACGCGGCTGGTGTGAGTATCCATGCTTAAAAACAACTTTCAATTAAACAACCTTGTACAATTACGAGTAAAACTTCACGCTAGGCAACTAATTTTTAATTTATTAATTAGTCTATTTTAGTTTACTAATCTAATTAGCCAATGGCTAGTAAATTTTATGATTGCAGTTGCCTGTGATTTGAGTTAGAGGGAAAAAATAAGTTTAGTGCAGATAATTTCATTGCCTGCTGAGCTTTACGCACCGTCCGTCGCTTGGCTAAGAGCGCCCTCTGTCGCTTTCTCTCACATATGCACACTGAACGTGAGAGAAAGAGAGAGGCTTAACCCCGGTGAAGAGAATTGAGACGCTAGATCTAAATGCAGGGCTCGACAATAAGGACTGTCCGATGGTCAAGAGAGTCCCGAGACTCCGGGCAAGTGCTGCATCGTCATGAAAGTTTATCATTTGCACGTGTTTAAGCCTTGCCGTTTTAAACATTCAGGCGCAAGAAACTAGAGGCCGCTCTCGCTCTGTATAATGCCAGCAGTCTCTACTCAGCGCTCTCGTACTGTGCAATGACAGAATACTCTTCTCAGCAACGGATGCAACCCTGAAAAACTATTGGTGGACTTTTGCCGATATCTATTTCACCAAAAACTGATATATCGGCAAAACCGATGAATCAGTCGACCTCTATACCCAACATTATAATATAAAATAATATTTATTGAATATACATTATTAAATACGTGGTAAGTTGTATTTTGGGTACTTTATATCTGTAATTTGAGTTTTCAAAATCCTTAAGTCCTAAAGATATTGTTTGATAATTTCATTAAAACATTTTCAATTTAAACATTCAAGTGCAAGAAGACGCGAAAGAAGCTGTGTGCACTCAGAAATACCGAATTGAGCTCTTTCACGTCGTCTTGTGCTTGAATGGACAATTTCACACAAAATTGTCAAAATGCTCATCTTGGTGAGTATCCTTTTAAACATAGTCGGTAATGTCTTAAGCGAATGTAAGACTAAGGTGAAAACTATGCAGTGTTATTTTACATTTGATTACTTTATTCAATTTCTGTATCTAATCTGTATCTAACTACTGTTGGATCTACCTGAAAAACATGAAAAGCACTGTTAAAAAGCATTTAATTTGTATCTTTGTTCTATTGTTTATTTGTGCCATTGTAGTCTGATTATTTGTTCTTATTTTATTACAGACGGTTTACTTGTCTTTAATAGTGTTTGAAATTTATATTTTATTAGTGTAGAATCTTTTCATTTGCATTGTTCTTGCATTCCATGTAAAAAGTCTGGTGAGTAAAATAAATTTACTAGGTAATGGCGACTCAAGCTTCAGTGTGTCCGTATAGGGTTGTTTAAAGCACACAAGTAAAAAACAATGTTTCACAGCGTTAGACTTTTGAAATAAGTGTTGGTCCACCCTGCAGGTTATTCACAAGCCACATAGCTAATGCTGTTAACTTTTGTTGACTGCAGGTAAAAATAAGAGGGTTGGAAAGCAGCTGGCGTCACAGAAGATTCTCCAGATGCTTCATCCTCACGTGAAGAACTGGGGCTCACTGTTGCGCATGTACGGCAGAGAAAGCAACAAGATGGTAAAAAAGGTCAGCACTAACTTTGTCAAATCATACTCTGCATTTGTGTTCATAAGGGGAATTCTTTTTTTGTTTATGTGGTTTTAATGTTGAATTCTTGTCGTCTTTAGGAGAACTCGGATAAGAGTGTGATTGAGCTTCAGCAGTATGCCAAAAAGAACAAGCCAAACCTCCACATCCTCAACAAACTACGAGAGGAGATGATGAAACTGGCTCAAGAAAGGGTATGCCTTTCAGCCTTATGACCTCTTCCAGCCAAATCTTGCACTTTGGATCAATTAAGTTGGCTAAAGATTAAAAACATCCTCTTTGGACGAGTTGATGCATTGCAGTCGACCAAAAATAAATTCCGTAAAGTGACAGCTAAACAGCTTTTCTAGTGCGTACTAATTTGTCTTTTTATATTCGTTTCAGGAGGACGCAAGAAAGAAGCCGAAGATGACTATAATGGAGTCTGCTCAACCTGGCAGTGAACCTCTGTGTACTGTTGACGTCTAGCAAGCCCTCATCCAGCAACTTGTGATAGCAGATAGCACTGACCAATGGTAATAGTTCTATAACAAAAGGTCATCGCAGCATTACTGACTTATGCATTACTTTGCAGTGCAAAATGGCAATACTAGTTACATTTCTATCAGATTTTTGAGCTTTATTCCCAGTCAAATTATTGCCCATAATGAATGGGTTCAGTTAGGGTTGTATACATGCACAGGGAAGGTAGAATGAGCATTAAATACCTCCAGATGCACTTCTGCACCTGAAAAGTGCACAAATAATGATGGCTGTTGACAACGCCTATATGAAAATCATACAAAATGTGTATTAAGTATTACTGATGCTTTTAAGTTTGTGGCTTTTAGATGTTAATAAAAATGTTGCTTTTCCCTTCTTAAACGGCAAATAAATTCATTTCATATTTACTGTGGAACTACAGATTTCACACGCAAGACTATCTCAGTACTCCTTACTGATGCTTTTTTCAGACATGTCTGTCATTTTACAAGGATTGGTTCCTTTTTGTCAGCTTCTGTGGCATGCAGAGTTGTTCATTCAGTGCACGTGATCTTTTATCTGGAAAATAGTTTGACTTAAAGTGTGTGAGTTTTCTTTAGTGGCCATGTCTAGTTCTTATTGGCATGTGAAGCATTTAAATGTTGTATTCTAAAGCATTTCATATGCACACTTACCTTCCAACTGCTGTTAAGAAATGCACTAATGTTGGAACTATTTCCTTGTGTGTGTGAAATGAACAAGCCTTTTGATTTAAGGGGTGATGCATACCAATGGTCAACTTGACCAGTTGCTCTACTTGTTCAGAAAGCACGGCAGAGAAAGCACAAGTGTTTGAGGTACTGTAGTTTGTTGAGGAAGACATCAGGGATATAGGATGCTTGTGTATGCTACTTTTTTTTTTTTTACATTTTTTTTTTTTTTACATTTTCGTTTAACTTTGATATAATCTAACTCTTGCATTAGATACTGGTTGGTAATCTTCAATAGAAAAAAATGGTATATGTTGCCTTAGCTTGTACCCCTTTCATTGATGGTACCTTGTTTCAAAAGGGAAACGCCTCACTTAAATCTGCATTTGTGATGCTATATGTTATATATTTGTGGAGTGACGCTTGCTCTATGCATTAATATTTTAGATAAAATGCCTTCTACGCATGTGCTTTTTTGAGTTTGTCTTAAATTCTTTATGGTTTTGTGGATGTTTTGCTGAGGTGATTGTGCTTGTTTTGTTCAGATCTTATCACGGTGTATTATAGTTTGAACCATATTCATTATTTCAGAAGGCAGTTTACCTAAAAACAGGTGGTAATTCCATACCTCGAAGAAAATCAGATCATGTTGTTGTATTCAATAGCTTGAAGAGCAGTGTGAACCAAAGCTTTAAGTCTTATGCATTTTTATAGAATATTCCTGCATAGCTATTCACAAGATATCTAAACATACATGGAATTATTAAATAATAAAAAAATGCAATAACTGCTGGAATAAAATGATGGTCCCTGTTTGAAGAAAACCACCACTTCCCTGAAAATATTAGGGCTGGGTATCGATTCAGATGTTCCGATTCGATTTCGATTCGCAAGCTCTCAATTTGATTCGATTTTGATTCGACTCAATGAATATAGATTTAAAACAAATCCTATATTTATAAAAAAGAACAGTGAACAAGTTTACAAGTGGTTAATAAAAAGAAATTAAGAGCAACAAAGCTGTATATTAAACTTTTTATTTTAGGTACACTTGGGTACATTATAACAGAACCCAACTCTATATTTCAAATGCATACAATGAATAGACAGGATTTTGATGCAAGATTGCCCAGCCCCAGAAACTATTAGGGGAGAAAGAAAAATATATTCTAGCCTCAAGAAATGACAGGAAGGTCAATGTCTGTTTAACACAAGTGAATCAGGTTTTCTTGAGACAGCAACTAAATGCAGTGCACTGTCGGTGAATTTAGTGTTTTAGATTGTGTGCTTTTGAATGTTAACTGTTTGTGAAGACACTTTTCCTGTTTTCAATGAGCACAAGGCACTAAGAGTGCTTAGAGAATATGCTTTCCCAATAAATGTCTGGGGTGTACGTACGACTTGTCCAGTCAGTCTTGCCAAGTGAGTATTAGTTATGAAGAAATGCGTGCTTTTTAATGCGCTATCGTTGAAGGAATAATGTTGAATGATTTAGCTGCAAGTAACGCTGCCTAAATACATTTCTTTTAATGTGACATGATTGCTGATACAGTGATTTGTTTATGCAAATAAATTGATGACCAGAAACTGATGTCTTGTGCTGTATTTGATTGGGTTGTTTTAATGCAAACAAAAGAGAAAAAAGGAAACATACAAAAATATGGTAATGGTTTGAGCACTTTGTCAGTAAAAAAAAAAAAAAAAAAACATTTGAAATACTTTTTTTTCTCTCCTTAACACTACCATCCAGGATTTGTAATAGAAGAGAAACCGCTGTGTCAGCATGGTAGATGGTAAGGACAGCAGGGCTTCAGGTCTCTGTGATCTGACTGTCAGTATTGGAGCTGTAGTCCACTCTTTCAAACAGCAGGATGGTTTCACAGTGCATGGTCTGAGGGAAGAGGTCAACAGCCATAGCTCTCACTGGACGGAAAGGGGCTCCTCGCACACGGTTAGAAGGAGCTCTACAGAGACTTTTAGACAAACAATTTATTCAAACGGAGTAGGCTCTGATGTGCTTATTTCACTTTAAAATAGTTGAATGGGAACATTTTAATTATTATTACTCAGTACTTAAATGTATAATTACACTGTAACATGGACACCTTAAAATAAAGTGTAACCAAAAAAAGTAACGAGGTTTGTCTCACAAATCCCTATATTTCACCTTTTCCACTCAAACCACTTCATATTCTAATATGTAATACAGCTATTTAACAATTCAATCAATTTGTGATAGATTTGATGTCCCTGACCTAAATTTGTACTTGTTATATATACTGTTTCACATTATGGAAGTAATATTTGTTTGCAAATGCATTTTGTGTTGACTTAATAAACTTACTCAATAAAATTGTTCATAGCTGCTTTGGCATTGCAGGCAACATAGACGAGTCTCTTCAGATGCTCTGCTCTTCTGATTGCTAGAATAACTTTGGAATCTGTTAAGAGTGAGAACCTGGGTCAAAACTTAAAAACACCACGTCTACAAGTTAAAAGCAGTAATATCAAGACACCATGATAGAGTACTTTACGTACGTAGCCCTGCTCTCGGGGGATCTACAATTGCCGTGACATTGGGGGATACCACAGCATTAAGAACAGTGGGTAACACATCTTCAGCCTTTCCACAGAGGAATTCCACATTGGTCAAGCCTGAAAATGTACATTTGAAGTCTGAGTAGAACATGGAGAGAGAAAAATAGGACAGTGATAATGTCACTCTGGCTTACCATTAGCTTCAGCGTTAGCCTTAGCATCTTGCACGGCCTCCTGGCACAATTCAATGCCAATCACCTTCTTCACCCTCTGTTAATGAAAACACAGAATTTTGTTTTTTTCTAAGGCGGCTAACTGATGTTCTGAGAACAGTTTTCTGTTTTCTTTGTGTATTCTTAGAAGCAAATGCCACACCTTTGCCAGTGAGATGCCAATGGTTCCTGTTCCACAGCACACATCCAGTACAGTACTGTCCTGGTCCAGTTGAGCCCATTCACCCACAGCAGAGTACAGAACCTCAGCAGCAGGTGTGTTCGTCTGGCAGTAAAAAACAAAACCAAAAAAATATATATTTTCAATAGCAATAATGCAGGACATTTAATCGATATTCATTTGTTAATATCCTCTACTTAACAGGGGTGTAACGATACCCTCATGTCACGATTTTGATACATATCACGATACTGAACTGACGATACAATATTATTGCGATGCACCAAGACATATGGTAAAAGGTTAACAAAAAATTTACTGTTGATTAAAATGCTAAATTTGGTATTACATTGGGGGTGGAAATGAATAGGTTTAGTGCTTGTTGCTGATAACCTTGGTGCTGGATAAAAATGATTCTGAAGCTGAAAAATCTTAGACGAATATGCTTGCTACTATACCTTAATATTCTGAATCACATATATGATGGCATAAAGGAATGAGTTTCCTGATGCTTTTTAACTATCGCAGTGTAGTGTTAATCCTCAACAAATTACCTGGAAGAATGAGTGAGGAGAAATGCGAAATTTCAGTCCGAGAAGTTCTTCGTGAATGCATTCTTCTCCGGTCACATGTTCACATGGCAGGTCCTCTGTACCCGCAGATGTCCTGGGTTGATGCAAGTTAAAAAATGAATGTAAAGTGCTTCAAAATCTAATTGAATCTCATTTTAAATTTTGGGGGGTTTACCTTTGTCCCATTCTCACAAAGTACAGAGATGTGAGGCCACTTTCTTTTCCTTCTCCTTTGGTAAAATACTGACGCAGGTTTTGTTTGAGTTCCTCAAGTTCTTCTTTTTGGAGTTTCTAGTTTGTTAAAAAAAAATAAAAATTATTCAGCAGTAACAAAAGTTCCACGATTTGTAAAATGAATAAATGTCTAAAGTGGACACAAAAATAACCACTGAATAAATCTCTTATTTACCTGTGGATTGAAGAAAACAATGGCCATGGTTTGCTTTATCCTGCTTGTTCGTACTGTCAGTTGCCGCCAATGACCCTCATAAGTCTCTGGACTGTATACTGCATATGGAGTGGTCCTGTTCAGGATAACACAACACACAAAAAATAGAAATAAATACATACACATTGGCTGATGTGTATTGCAGACATAGATTTTGGCCCTGGAATTGAAACACCCTTTCAAAACAAATTTCACTGATAGGCCCATTAATATAGTTAGTTTTAAACGCACATTAAACAATCAACAGTAAATTCATTCACCTGATGAACTGCTGGAACTCCTGCACAACCCTCTTGGCCTCAGAAGACACATGGGTGGTTTCTGATGGACTCACTACTGCACAGGATCCTCCTTTATACTTACCCAAACGAAAGCCCACAGTCTTATCCTCACCATCTGCTCCCACTCCAATCACAAACTCACACTTATTCCTGTACTCCGTCTGCAAGTATAGGGTCTTTAGTAGACAGTGACAATCACACTCAGTCATAGCATTTCTGTAACCATAGATTTTATTAAACGGATGATTTCTTTTTACAGTATATAGTGTTTAATTAACCTTTAATGTTACATTAAATCAGTCAGAATGTGCTAAATAAGCACCCGCGAACTGTAACCTACCATAGCAATAATACATGAAATAAGCTGCTTGAGCGTGGTCTGTTAGGATCCGTATCGGACTGTACAAAGGCAGACCATAAATAGTCTACTATCATTATTCATCACTTTATTATAGATTTACACATAACAACATTTTTAATCGTCTTTAATAAAGTTGACGGTAAGTTAAATGTGCAAGGGGTGTGACAAATGTTAAATATTCAACCTTTCTAAATGCCATTGAATAATTCTTATGCTGAATACAGTGGTAATGCCATGATAATTTATGATATTTATTTAGTTAAATATGTGATGTGTTAGATTAGAATAATACATGCGAGTATGCGGATGATTTACCTGCACAGGTGATGGTCTTATGGCCTCGAGAGGGCAGCACATTTTGTTGTACTTCTCTTTTTGAACGAACAGCCAGGGAAGCATGGCTTTGTTGTTGTTGCCAATTTCTCTGAGAACAAGTATCAAGGAAGATAGTTGTATTGAAGGAACTTTTACTGACTAACATAATTTTCTACACCACCAGAAGCTCATGTATGAACTATATGGGTGACAATGTCATGCAATTTTATAAATTTTTGCTATTTTAAAAGAAATATCTGGAAGCCATTAATGCATATGCATGTCACCAGACCCATCAGAAAATCAGAAATACCTGGTCAGTTTCAGGAGAACACCTTCAACTTCTTTCTCTTTCCTCTTCAGCTGTTCTTCATAAGGCACGTTCCACAAGGGTGTCACAGCATTGGCAATCTGGATATTGAGAGGCTCTTCCTCATCCTCCTCTACCTCCTGGCCACCCGCAGCACGTTTTGCACCCGGCGGGCCACCTTCTGTTTCCTCCTCTTGCTTCCTCTTCTTGAGGATGGGATCAGCTTTGGGCTTGGCCAGCCGTACACTCAGCACTTTACTCTTCCATTGCATACCGTGCACTGCCTTCATGGCCTTGTCCCTTTCCTCCTGGTTCTTAAAAGTGACAAAGGCAAACATCTGTCTGCTAAACAGCTTGATTTTGTGAGGATTGATCCCATGCTTGTTGAGGAACTTCTTCAGGTCATTAAAACCAATGTACTTGGGCAAGTTTTGAATCTCAACTTTAAAGATCTCTGAGGTAAAGAGATCTCCTTTGATGTAACGGTACACATCACTGGCTGCACCCTCTCCTTCTGCTGCTGCTTCTGTCTGATTCCCTTCGTTTTTCTCCTCCATCAGGTCGTCTGGCTCCTTTTCTGTTCTTGGTAATGAACCAGCTGGAACATTCTTGTCAACGGCAACATCTGTCATTTTGATCTGCATGAAATGCCCAAAGAATCTGATTATTAGACGTTCAATTTCAAGAATCTGTTTTTAGCAACATTATGCAATGCGTTATGCTATAATTCACTTAAAACTAACCAAAATGTCTAGCTTCATCTACTATTATTATACATAGATTTAAGATATCATATTAATTGAGAGACTACAATGGAATATTTGTACTTTAAAAATAAAAATTTCTCACACAGCAGGACCATTGAAAACTAAAAATAGTTAACAGTTATATACAGGATACACAAGAGATACTAATTCCCTTATTCATATGCATGTACATTTTAACATTCTAAAAAAATACATTGGCATGTTATATGTCAACTAATGGACGGAACAAGACTAAAAAAACTAAGCAGATTGTGTTTTTAGGACAATTAAATGCAAAGCAAATGGAAAGCAAAGTTATTTCTGATATTTCTTCACATCGTCTGAACAAACCTGCGCTGTCAAATCACCCTGGTATTCAGTGTTCTTCACAATTAATCCTGAAGGAGCTCTAAACCACTGTGCACTTTATGCATACATGTAAGCTGCCATCTTTGAGACAGAAACACGTGTCAAAAGCAGCGCATTGTGGGAACACCGGGCAAGGTCTATTTAATAATGTTCTTCTCAGACTAATTGTTTTAAACATATTATTACATTTAAATAGCACAGGTAATTTAATTGCATTGTATTTAGACATTTAAATTCGTTTAATTCCAGCGCATCATTTTTTTTTTTTTTTTTTGATCTAGCACAAAAAAGCTGAGACTTTTATTTTGAAGTGTAACGTTAACTCAACTGTGGAAAGTAAGTCCCGAGTCTCTGTGACGGACCAAGAAGTTTGGCTACGTAAGAGGTTCGTGTTCGGAAGAGACAGACAGAAACAAGCACGAATGACTATCAACTGTTGGTAAACATTACATGATAGTCTGTAAGAGACAACAGGGGGAATAACTCACCGAGATCACATTATTGAATAAGAGGCCAAACACCTTCGACAGTAGCTTCTAGCTCGGTGCTATCTGGAACCAACAGCGCAAATTACAACGGAAAGTCACTTTTATTAAAAGACTCGGTGCTGTGGGATTTCAGCCGAACTTCAGCCTGAGATGGACGACCCAACAGAACTGGAGCCTTGGATCTGATTCGTAAGGACTGACAGCGGTTTTTCAGTGTTCAGATGTGGCTGTTGGGACTGGAGACGGGAGACGTGTCACTGATAAAGCGGCCGAAGCTGAAGTTAGTGCCCCAGCGCTGACAGACATTCATTCATCAGCCCAGTCCAAGAGTCCAGTCAGCACATTGCCTGGACCTGTAGGGTTTCTTATTCACCTTTAACTTCACTGCCTGGTGAATTTTACACGTCTTAAACCTCCCCTGGTGAGGATAGGACGTGTTTTGTCAACATGGGTTCGTTGTTTCGGAGTGAGGAGATGTGTCTGGCCCAGCTCTTTCTGCAGTCCGGATCCGCTTATGACTGTATCAGTGAACTCGGTGAACTGGGGCTGCTGGAGTTCAGAGACGTAAGTGTATAGTTTTTTTATAATAATGTGTTGATTATGTGTATTTCCTATTTGAAATATTGACTTGGCTTGTGTTCAGCTGACTGGCTCACAACCCGATGGCTTTTTGTGTGACGTGAAATGAATTATGCTGTTTAATGCTATTTAAAAGCAGCAACAAGTGATCAAGTCTTTGATCAGACGAACATTTCTCCATTTTTAATAAAGTAGGGTAAACGTACCTATTTAGCTCACCAAAATCTACATTGAGACATTTTTAGTGCACAGTATATTTCAGTACAATAAGTTATGTTAAAATAAAATATTAATCGCTCACACAATAATATTTAATTTAATTTTAAATGACAAAAGCATTTCAATTAAGTTGTACAATACATAATTAAATACAAAAAGTCTGGCTGTGCTTAATGGGTAAATTTTTGTACCCTTTAGGCACAACCCTGTTGCCAGTAAGCTCACATGTTTTATTAAAAAATCTTGTTTATTTCAAACAACCTTTTTAAAGAATAAGGTACAGAGTCAATCACAAAAAACAGAACACTAAAATCAAGCACCAGATCTAAACGATGAATAAATTTTTAGCACACTTTAGTTTGCACCAATTTTATTAACTCTCACTAAGTCATTAAGAAAGAATCTTTATACAATGTTTACCTCTGTGTAAATTCAAATAGTTAGAATATAGTTCAAATATTTCCATATTTTAACTTATTATTTTAATGTACATGATTACTAATCTGATGTTTTTATTTGTTTCAGCTCAACCCAAGTGTGAACTCTTTTCAGCGCAAGTTTGTCAATGAAATCAAGAAATGTGAAGAGATGGAGAGGATTCTAGGTAAAAGCGTTGCTGTTCAATTCTTAATCTAATAAGGCCAAGGGCATAATTTAAAAAAATCATGTTACAGTATTTCAGTAAAGTGATAGATCTATTAAAGGGTCTCAATACTTTCTCAACACATTATGGTTGAACCTAAGATATGCAAATTAGGTTATTCACATTGCATTCAGTTGAGTTTATTCAGTAAGGTGTGTTTCATTTTAATATGTTGTGATGGCACTTGATCAATGCCCAGAAACAGACATGATAATGAACTCAAAGTGGACTTGTGTAACAGGATATCTTCTGAGGGAAATTAAAAAAGAAGACATCCCACTGCCAGAAGGGGAGGTGAATCCAGCGGCACCATTACCCAAACATGTGATGGTCATAATGGTGAGATCTGTTCAACACTGTTCATTTGTTTAGCTCTTGTGTTATTAATTGACCTTTCAGACACATTCAGATGTCTTTTTTTCCTGTCTGTATTCTCACTGGCAGTTACCTAGTTAAACTAGAGTCCTGCTTTAAATATAATTTATATAATTCTTATTCTGTTTTCTGTCTTTTCATAGCTGAGCTATTTACTTTTACTTTTTATATAAAGATAACTTTTAAGAACATTTAAAAACTCCCCTTAATTTACACTGATAGAATATTTGGCATTGGCCCTTTCTTAAATCTATTTGCATATCCATCGTTTTGTCTTGTCTTTATTTAATTAATTTATTGCCTGTATTTGACATTAATGTCAATCAATCAGCTGAAGTCTGTTTTGCAGTTCCCTTCTAGATCTCTTTCAGGAACACTTGGCAGTGTATTGATATGAATGCTGATATTTAGTTATGACTGAGGCCTTTGTGCTTTGTTTTAGGAGCAACTTCAGAGACTGGAACTAGAGTTGAGTGAGGTCACCAGGAACAAGGAGAAACTCCAGAAGAACCTTCTAGAGCTGACTGAGTACACGCATATGCTGCGCATCACACGCAACTTTGTGCACCACAGTGTAGAGGTAGGACGTGTGATTCCTTCCCTGTCACAAGTTTGGAGCTTTTGTTTGAGCTTAAATAAAAAGGGAACGTCTGACTGGTGGAAGGATTTACCATGCTTTTGTCATTCATTATCGCAATGTTATTGTTAAACAAACAGCTCCATATGAATCAAAGTTTAAAAAAAATCTTAGTTCAGTCTTGTCTGCATTTTGTCTTTTGTTTCTCTGTGTCTGTTGATGTTTTTGATGCATGACCATGTTCGACCTCTTTGGTGTAATTGAAAGGAATTTATCTCTAGAGAGCAGGATTGTGGGTTTCATGCAGGCGATTTGTAGTCACCTGATTTTCACTGACTGCCAGAACTTTTAACTCTTGACCTCTTCTTCTTGATCATGGAGGTTAAAATGTGTCTAGGGCTGGCCAATATGGCCAAAAAAATAATAATATCTGTTTGTTTTGGGTTTTTTTTTTTTGCCTGAGTGACGATAAACAGTATGTATCTTGGTATTTTTTACTTTTTTCTATTTGGATAAAAAAAAAATCTGTAATTATATATTTTTTTTTTAAAAGAAAAAAGTTTTCACATTCTGCCCAATGTTGTCCTACAAACAATGTTCATATTAAAAGTTATGAAAACAAATAAAGTGAATGTAACCATGTATGCTATGCTATCATGTATGAAAAAAAAGAGTTAAAATACAATCTAAAAACAAAAATAATGTTTTTTAAAGCAAAGTTAATTTCACGAAAATAAATTTGATTGTCATTTTACAGTTTTTGCTATCATAAAAATGCACTTGTAGGTTTAAAATTCTACATATGGCACAGTTATTGTCCAACAACAAATATTTTAGCAAAATGTAGCTATATTTTAGTCAGAATTATTGCATCCTATTCTGTTCCGCTACGTCTGTTTGGCGCACATGCGCGTGACTGTGCTCGTTCATTGTGTGAAGTTTCAAGTGTGTAAAGTTTAGTGGAGACTCACTTGGGGAAGGCTTGTCCACTCCCGACAGCAAAATGCTAATATTTGCATGACTTTCTAACATTTACAGATGAAGAATACATCTGTGAAAAGTTATGCACTAAGGAAAACACCACACCTCAAAAGCATTATACGGCACGATTATCTGTCAGAGCATCTGATGGGGCAAGCCGCTTTAAACTATACGTGTCATGCTTTATATTAAGGGCTTTAAAATAACTCTTAAGATATAGTTATCTCATGTTTAGAACAAATTGGACTATGCACTTTCCTCGCAGCAGCTCACTCTGTCTCCTCCGCTATTTTTCAGATGTGCTCATAATATCACACTACTGTATATCGATATAATCAGTATTACCTCATTCTATATCGTTTATATAAAAAAAAAAATTGATATATCGTACAAACTCAGTATACCACCCAGCCCTATGTGTTTGTGAATCTAATCTCTTGCTGTGTTTCTGCTTGTGTATGATTAGAGGGAGTCGACACAGGCCCAGTATGAAGAGTTTCCGTTTCTAGAGAAAGAACCTGTGATGGACTACACCAGCATGCAGAGGCTTGGAGCCAAGCTTGGGTGAGCAGTGTTTAAAAACATAAAGTTGAAAGTATACTTCCCTCGTCTGCGTTCTGCTCTGGCTCACCAACAGTTAATGTGATGTCATTTTCCTCATCAGAACAGTCCGCTGTTGCATACCTTCTGTGTGCAGCTCAATTGTTTTGTGTCTGTGTGGACAACAGTGTATGTGTGAATGATTTGATCGCTTGGAAAAGAAAGGTCCTCTGCACTTGCAGTCAATGTTGTATATAGTTTAAAAGGCTTGCTCGCTCAACTGTATGTGAACAGAGCGAAATGCAGGAAACGGCGTATACCCGGGCCTTAAAGGGATAGTTTACCCAAAAATTAAAAATCTGTCATTAATTACTCACCCTCATATCATTCCAAACCCATAAGACTTTAGTACATCTTCGGAAGACAAAGGAAGATCTTTTTAATGAAATGTGAGAGATTTCTGTCCCTCCATTGACAGCTACGCAACTACCACTTTGACTCTTTAAATAGTTCATAAAGAGATAGTAAAACTAATCCAAATGAATTGAGTGGTTTATTTCAAATTTTCTGAAGAGACACGATTGCTTTATATGATGAATAGATTAAATTTAGGCTTTTAATTCATATAACCAGTGTTTGAAATTAACACCAGCCAAATGCGGGTAAAAATCAACTGTGGCGGGAAACGCTTTCAAATCACTAGCCAATTTGGTGTGTTACTTATTAATTATTATGTTTACTCACTTTGCTGGGGAAGTTTATGTAAGCCAAATCTGCGCAGATTTAGCGCAAATACTCAACTCGTGAGTCATTGTGATCTATTAAATACAGCATATTGCGCAGAATCTGTGTATGCCCGTCACTACGCAACTTCCTACATTTTTTTTTATGTTCCTTGTACTGTATTGATCTGTCCACCAAAAACACATTTTGTTTGAATAAGAAATATATAACGTAGTTAATCTGGTTCATTTCTTTTCTTTTTTGGCTAGTAGAAGTTCTGAATGGCCGGTTACTTAAAAATGTAGTAGCCAAATTGGCCGGTGAATGAAAATGTTAATTTCAAACCCTGCATATAACCATTCATCAGCTGACACATCAGTTGTGGTAAATGGAAGTTTAAGCATGTTCGCTTGACGTGCAAGAACCAATGACATTCATTCTCCTGTTACGCAGCACGCTTGAGCTTTGTGAGGTTTGTGCTCGCACGTTTGGTTGAGCCTCTGTTTATGTTCGCTGATCAATGTTTATATGTGAATAAAATTAAATTTGTTTATCATATAAAGCGATTGAGTCTCTTCAGAAAATTTGGACTAAACCGCTCAAATCATATGGATTAATTTTACGATCACTTTATGAACAAAGTGGTAGTTTCATAGACTGTCAAAGGAGGGACAGAAATCTCTCAGATTTCATTAACTTCCTCATTTGTGTTCTGAAGATGAACAAAATACAGCTTTGGAACAACATGAGGGCGAGTAATTAATGACAGAATTTTCATTTTTGGGTGAACTAACCCTTTAATGCATTTTTTATATATATATATAAAATATGAGTATATCCTGATTTCTATAAGGATGTTTAAAGGCATGCAAAACCTGTGGTGTTAATATCCAAAAAGTTTTCAATTCATGCCACTGTTGTAAAGTTGAGCTCGTAATCCTCTGTCCCTGCTGCTCAGGTTCATTTCTGGGCTCATCCAGAGTGTAAAAATCGAGGCATTTGAGCGAATGCTCTGGAGAGTGTGTAAGGGCTACACCATCCTCAGCTACTCTGAGGTAGACGAGCTTCTGGGAGACCCTGATTCGGTGAGACCAGTTGACATTTGTTTATAACATCAAATCTTTTTGGTAACAAAAATGCATGCTTGATTCAGTTTATAGCTATCAGGTTTTTTGTGATGGTCTGTTCTCTGTCTGGTTCGTCAGGGGGAGCCAACCAGGAATGTGGTGTTCCTTATCTCCTACTGGGGAGATCAGATTGGACACAAAGTTAAGAAGATATGTGATTGGTAACTTGGTTTTTAAATTAAATGAATATATTCTACTTCTACTTAGTGATTCTGTTAATCAGTCTGGTTTAAAGAATTTATTTTGTTGAGCTACCATATATCCGCTGCATTTAACCACGACACACTAACTGATTGCGCCACTAAAGACAGACGGGGAGCAGCTGCTGTTTATAAAGATTTATAAATGGCTTGTTCCCTGTTACATTTAGGGGAAGCTTCCTGACTTTCATTTCTTAATTTTATTTGAAATCTTTCTGAGTAATTTTATTCTTTTATAGAAAGTAGAAGTGCTGTAGTTTTGAAAAGATTGTTTTTTTGTTTACATAGCTACCACTGTCACCTGTACCCATACCCCAATAGTAACGAGGAGAGAACAGATGTGGTGGAGGGGCTCCGCACACGTATTCAGGACTTGCACACGGTGAGTCAGGATGAGCTTGTCTTCTCACTTGTTAAAGTTTATGAGACACACATTTTGTGTGGAACACGAATGAAGAGTGTAAGTGTGATCTCACTAGTTATTTACTGGCTGGTCTTTCCCTTAACTGTCACCCCCCTTTTTGAACATAGACTTGAAAATGGTTGGAAGTAATCCGTGAATGCTTTGGAATACAGACCTAGGTTGGTTTCTTTTTAAAGAAGACACTCAGCACGTTTAAGTGAATGCACTCAAAAAAATGAAAGTGTAAAAAAAAAGTTTACAATAAAACAAACGGACTGTACTAAACATTTTTTATTTTATACAAAATATATGTTTTACAAAATAATTTTTACTCTAAAATGGCTATAAAATCAAAGCCATATGTCTCACCAAGTTGTGTTCCAAATTTGAAGTTGATATCACAAAAATTGAAGTTCCTATGAGATTTTGTTTAGGCACTATACCAAATATAGCCACTGTGTGACACGTGTATTTATTAATACATTTTTCACAATATCACTTCTATCCAAAAACAGTCGCCAAATTTGGAAGATTGAGTCTCAGTCCTTTCCGACAATATGTTTTGTCAAGGTTAGAATTTTTTTTATTATAAAATACAGGGATGGAAATTAGCACCCGCCACCAGCCAAATGCGGGTGATTTTGTGTTGTGGCGGGCAAACTCGCTTCACCTACCGGCCACCGTGGCGGGTAAATAAAAATAGCATACTGTTTAGAGGAGGCACACCTTCAACACCCGCGCGCTTCTTCCGTCGAGGCTCGACGGGGGTGTTTGCCGTCCAAAGGGAGAGCTAGCCGCGAGCGCATGGTGTATTTTTAGGGCGGGGTAGCTCTCTTGTGTCGTAAAGAGCTAGCCGTGTGAACATCTACCCGCACGCTTCTTCCGTCGAGGCTTGAGCGCGAGAGGCGGTTTGCCGTCCAAAGGGAGAGTTAGCCGCGAACGCATGATGTAAATATGACAGAACAGGCATACTCTCGCAGAGAGAGCAACCTCCAGCATAGAGTGCGGTTCAGCATCGGTGCAGTTTTTTGTTTAATCTGCCCTACTCATTTAATGAAATGTATATCAGTTCATGGTTTGTGTGTGTATAAGAGAGAAAGAGAAAATGTCAGTATTTAATTGAGACTTGAGATTAAATAAACTGCTTAAGTATTGTAGATCTTGTAGTATTAATTTTCACATGCAGTTACACATTGTCGGTTAAAAACAAGAAAGTGGCTGGTAAAAACATTGAGTGGCTGGTAGATTTTGAAATCCACCAGCCACAGTGGCCGGTGGACAAAAAAGTTAATTTCCATCCCTGATAAAATAGTTAAAAACTAATTTTGTAATATGAAACCCGACACCACCCACTAGGGGAAGGAGCATGCTAAAATTTAAAGTACTGTTTCCGTGGTAACGCAATGTCAGATTTCAAAAGGTTGAATTTATGATGATTACTAAAATATGTGATTGGGGGAAAAGGGCAAAAAAAGAGACTGGCTTAGGCAATTCAGAATGACCAAACGATGCAATGCCATTGGTCCGCTGGCTAGTCCATAATACAGACTATCACTTATCTTCATAAATACATATTCTCAGTTCTGCGCATATTTTCACTTGCCTACATCAACTTGCTTCATCAGTATTGTCACCACATATTTTACATTTACACCCTGTTTCTCTTTGCATCAATTATCTTTTTAGGAAAAAAACAAGGGCTGTAAAAGGGTACTCTTAATAAATAGTTGTGATTAATTTACATTTCTTTAACTGTAGTTAACACAAAATAGGAGTTGTGTATATTTTACTCGTAGTAAAATATATTGAATGTGCTGTTTATAGATACCAGACAGACAATCATTTATGCAACAGATGCTCTTTACGCTTCTCACTTGCACAAAAATAGGCTAAATGCTGTAATTAATAGAAATGCACAGGGGAAGTACAAACACTAAATATTATATCCACACCTATAATAATTAAATTACTAAATAATACAGTTAGCAATAATGCTACCAAATAAAGTTACTAAACCATACACTTGAGTCCACATCGCATTATCATATTTATTTATACCTCTGATGAGGACTGATGCTTTGGTTGACAATAGCAAACATTAGATCTTGATGAGGGTAGAGTGGTGTTCCACGCTGCAAGAGAAAGCAGTTTTAGTCCCCCAGTCCAGATGAACGAAGGTCTTATGGGTTTGGAATGATATGAGGGAGGGGGAGTAATTAAGTATGTACAGTTTTGCCCTGACCTGGAAAGTGTAGTACACACTGAAACCTCTGTCCTGGAAACTATTACCTGACATTAATAAATTCAGCAGTATCAAATTTTATGGTAAAATAGATTTTGTTTTGTTTTTTAAAATAAAAGTCTAATAAAATTCAGTTGCAATCTTCCTTAAACCGTTCAAGACAGCCATGAGGTCGAGGACTTTGGGGGGGAGGGGGGAGGGCTAGGTTAGTTTCAAAGGCATTTGAGTTTACTTGTGACTGCTCTGCAAGAGACAGAAAGAAGATTGTGTTAGTGGCCCGGCTAAGCACATGATATTCATGAGGTCTAGGCTCTGGACAAGTCTCCACTAGTGAATCATGTGTATTTGATACGCTCAACACACACTGTTCCTTTCAGGTTCCTGTTCAAGTGTCATAAACGGGACAAAATATAGGAAAACCTATGAAAATGAAAAGGCTCGCCCAGTCAATCATGAAAAGAAAATTGGGCTGTTTCTGTGCTTAAAATGTTTCTCGATTGATTGAAGATATATGCTGATCAGCGGGGCAAAATGCTTTTATGTTCATCTGAGCGCACTGTTCAGAAACCAGGGCAATAAATGCCATGTGTGGCTGCTCGTGTCATTAACCTTCTGGAAAATACACACATCCTATAGGCCTAATTATTAATACTTCTAGAACAGCGGTGTCCTACCTGTATATATCTTTTCTCTTATAATTACGAAAAAGTTGCTTGTTTTCAACTTATTTTTAGCACATTAACACTCTTATGTTGCGTTGTTGAAATGCTTTTGGTGATTTCTTCATAGGTTCTTTACCGCACTGAGGATTACCTGAGGCAGGTGTTGATCAAGGCCTCAGAGTCTGTGTACATTTGGGTAATCCAGGTTAAGAAAATGAAGGCCATATACCACATCCTCAACCTCTGCAGTTTTGATGTCACAAACAAGTGCCACATAGCTGAGGGGTGGTGTCCTGTAAACGATCTGCCTGCTCTTCGGAGAGCGCTAGAGGATGGATCGGTAAGCAACCTGACATTTTCAGGTGGTGCATTATTTACAATACATCTGATTGATTTGTGTGCACATATCCTTAAATCTGCTGTGCTATTTTTGTTGTTTTGTTTAATCAGAGGAAGAGTGGAGCCACAGTTCCATCATTTGTCAATCGTATCCCAAGCAGTGACACTCCACCGACCCTCATACGCACCAACAAGTTTACCTCAGGCTTTCAGAATATAGTGGACGCTTACGGCGTGGGCAGCTACAGAGAGGTCAACCCAGGTGAGTGGGCAGCTGTTCAAAGACAATAAGGGGACATTTTTTTTTACATCCTAAATCATATACACATGTCCCCATTTTACATGTCCTCAATGGTTTATACATATGCTTAGATAAGATGTGAATGCTTTTTTTTATCACACCTCACAGCTCCATATACAATCATTACCTTTCCCTTCCTGTTTGCCGTGATGTTTGGAGACCTCGGGCACGGCATCATCATGGCATTGTTTGCACTGTGGATGGTTCTCTATGAGAATGACTGTAAACTGAAGAGAACCAGGAATGAGGTGCATTCAGCTTGCTGTTTTGACATGGCTGTATTTGCCTGCAACCGAGCATTAACTTTCCTCTCTCATTCATTTAGATGTGTTTTTTAAAAAGAAATCAAATGCTAAGACATTATTTAGCCTCAGTAATTGCTTTTTGTTTCTGTACAGTTTGATTAACATTGTATTCATTTGTTTAGATCTGGAACATTTTTTTCGAGGGCCGTTACATCATCCTGTTAATGGGCATATTTTCAGTCTACACCGGATTAATATACAACGACTGCTTCTCCAAATCACTCAACCTGTTCGGCTCGGGATGGAATGTCAGCGCTATGTTCGAGCATGGAGACTGGGAGTGAGTGTTCAAAGCACAGAATACAGTGTGCTGCATCCTTAAAAAAAAAATAAAAAAAATGTATATATATATTATTGGCACCCTTGGTAAATATGAACAAAGAAGCCTGTAAAATAAATTTGCATTGTTAATACTTTTAATATTTTCAATTAAATTCACAAAAATCTAACATTACATTGAAGTAAAACACTTGGAAATGTGAGGAAAATCTCTTTATGAAATGTTTTTCTCCAATACCAGTTGGCCACAATTAATGGCACCCTTTTATTTAATAATTTTTCTAGCCTCCTTTTGCCAAGATAACTGCTCTGAGTTTTCTCCTATAATGCCTGATGAGTTTGGAGAACACCTGACAAGAGATCAGAGACCATTCCTCCATACAGAATCTCTCCAGATCCTTCAGATTCCCAGATTTATGTTGGTGCTGCTTCTCTTCGGTTCAGCCCACTTATTTTCAACAGGGTTCAGGTCTGGGAACTGGGACAGTCATGACAGAAGCTTCATTTTTGCTCAGTGACACATTTTTGTGTTGATTTTGATGTTTGTTTAAATCGTTGTCCTGATGGAAGATCCAACCACGGCCCATTATAAGATTTCTAGCAGAAGTGGTCAGGTTTTGATTTATCTGTTGGTATTTGCAAGAATCCATGATACCATGTATTTGAACAAGAAGTCAAGGACCTCCGGCAGAAAAATAGGCCAAAAATATACAGCGGTGTATTTAACCGTGGGCATTGGGTACTTTTTATCCCTGTTTGGACCAAACCCATTTGGTGTGTTTGCTGCCAAAAAAGCTAATTTTTCAACCCGGTCCCTTTTGAAGTTCTAGTCATGTCTGACAACTGAATATGCTGGAGGTTGTTTTTGGATGAAAAAGGAGGAGTTTTATTGAAACCTTCTCAAACAACATGTGGTGATGTAGGGGTTGTTTGAATTTCTGACCCCAAGACTTAACTAATCCCTGCAATTCTCCATCTGTGATCCTTGGAGAGTCTTTGGCCACTCAAACTTTCCTCCTCACCGTGCATCAAGACAATATAGACACATGTCCTCTTCTAGTCAGATTTCTTAATTATTTCCCTCCTAAATTATTTCTTAATTACTGCCTTGATGGTGGAAATGGAAATTTGCAATGCTCTTGCTATTGTCTTGCATCCACTTTTGTGAAGCTCAACAATCTTTTGCTGCACATCAGAACTATATTCTTTAGTTTTACTCATTGTGATGGATGATTAAGGGAATTCTGTGTTTTCTCATATTTATACTCCTGTGAAACCAGTCATGGCTGAACAATTTCATGTTCCTTGTCACCCTGGTTTGCTACATTTTTAAAAAAATATATGAATGTGAATGTACTTAAGTATTTTACTCATAAGAATTTATAGGGGTGCCAATAATTGTGGTTATTTCATAATGTGCCAATAAGGTGCCTATAATTCTGACCATGACTGTGTACACACACAGTAGGCAGTGTGCAGCAAATGTTTTAAAATGTAGTATGCTAAATATCTTATCTATCTAGTAATTGTTTTAAAATGTAGGTACAACTTTCCATGATTCCACAGAGATGAAATATGAACTTCACTAAAGCTAATTCAATTTATCAGCTACTTTTACAGCCAGTTTTTATCCTGACAGCTTAATCCAAGTACACAAATAGGGGGAGGCAACAATGATTTTGAGTCTCATGATGCTGTTTGAAGAGGTTTATGCTGGATACACTACCATTCAAAATTTTGGGGTTCGTATATATATATATATTGCAATATTACAGTTTTTACTGTATATTTATATTGAGCAAAGGAGACATCTTTCAAAAACATTCAAAAATTTTACTGACCCCAAATTTATGAATAGTAGTGTAATCCCTGCAATCATGTATCTGATGAAGTCAATAAATGTAAACATTTCAAGAGGATTTCAAATTTATTTACCTAGACATCCACAATGCTGACAGCAAAATTCGGAGCTTTGTGTTGGTGTTTGATGATGTAGATGATGCAATGCAATTTTACTTGTAGGGAACATCAGATTTCTCGTGTACAGTATGTGGCTCTAATGTGCTCTCTTTTTTTCTCCTCTTCCTAAGTTTTAACACTGTCAGCTCAAATCGCTTACTTGCACTGAATCCAAACATCACAGGAGTCTTTAAAGGGCCATATCCTGTGGGAATAGACCCGGTAGGTCTCTGACTTCATTTTATTACTATGTAATCAAAACAAATTAATCAATGTATTATCACCACCATAAAAACAAGTGTAATGGAGGTTGAAAGTCTATGGTTTGTACATAGCATAGATTATATGTTGTATGTTTACTGGGGTGGAATATCAATGTACAATATTCACACGATGCACCATACAGATTCTAACAAGTACTTACCAGTGAACGACACAGTGCTAGTTAAAATATACATAAACAACACAATAATAAGAACTGAAATGCAGGAGCGCTGCAACTTAATGTTGGTTATTGCCACAATGCACGATTAGGAATGTATGCATGTCACTTTACTTAATATCTTAATTGGTTTCCTGGGTGAATGAAAAGCTACGAGTTTATAATCTTGATAAAATGTATAATTATTTTTCATTTAATAACAGTTTATTTGCACTCTCTGTAGATCTGGAACCTGGCATCAAACCGTCTCACCTTCCTGAACTCCTATAAGATGAAGATGTC
Source organism: Gila orcuttii (assembly GCA_026230005.1). NCBI lineage: Eukaryota > Metazoa > Chordata > Actinopteri > Cypriniformes > Leuciscidae > Gila > Gila orcuttii. The sequence goes on from JAPDVR010000004.1 coordinate 17,818,746, forward strand.
TGTGATTGTAGGAATAATCCACATGACTTTTGGAATCGTCCTTGGCGTTTTCAATCACCTGTGGGATATTTGAAAAGCTTTTTCCAATAGATCGGTGCTAAATGTTGTGACTTTGATCCTTCTAATGCTTCATATGTTCTTGTGTTCAGGCACTTCAGACGGACATATAATCTGTACCTGATATTTATTCCTGAGCTGCTCTTCCTGCTGTGTCTCTTCGGCTATCTGGTCTTCATGATCGTCTATAAGTGGCTGTTTTTCACAGTCCGAGACTCTCAGACAGCTCCCAGCATCCTCATCCACTTTATCAACATGTTCCTGATGCAGGGGGACTCCAACCGACCCCTTTTCCCAGGACAGGTTAGACTCAAAGAACCAGATGTGCAGCCATTCCGCTTTTACATGCTAAAAAGATTGGTTTCTTTTTTTTTTTTTACTTTCCCTCTTTCCCATAGGCCGGGCTTCAAGTGTTCCTGGTGATTGTGGCCGTGTTCTCTGTGCCTGTGTTATTATTGGGAAAACCTCTCTACCTTTACTGGCAACACAAGGGCAGAGACCGCCTGAGCATGTACAGGGTGAGGATCCTCTTTTTGTGTGCGTGTTCTCCAGTTAGCTGAAGCCTGTTCAGAAACTCATTTCTCTCTTTCTCTCTCTCTCTGTAGGGGTATCAGCGTGTACGACGGAACAGTGAGGAGGAGCTCTCTCTCATGCAAGTTCATGATATGGAGGAAGGCGGCAGTCTGGACAGCCACTCCTCAAACTCTGACAGCCAATCAGAGGAGGTGAGACGTTCAGAACCAACCAGTTCAGTACACCGTTTGGTGTGAATAAACAACTTGTGAGCCTAAGAATGTTTCTTTTCTTCTACAGCTTGATTTTGCAAATCTGTTCCTCAATCAGTCCATCCACACTATAGAGTACTGTCTGGGCTGCATCTCTAACACTGCGTCTTACCTCCGCCTGTGGGCTCTCAGCCTGGCACATGCCCGTGAGTAACATATCCATGAATGACTGTTACGTTTTGTATGAGGAGTGCTAAAAAATAAAAATGCTAAAAAGAAATAATAATAAAAGGAAACTGCAATGGTATTTCTTAATTTTCCCTTCAACAACTTTTGTTTTTTATTGAAGAATATACAGTTCTTAAAACTAATGGAGTTACAAAGTAAATTGTGGTTTGTTTATTAATTTAATACATATCTCCTAGTGTGTGTTAATAAAATATTTTGAAACAAGAAGCTGCTTCTTCGATTTTTCTGTTGGACAATGACCGGCTTCTAAAGGATTGGTTCACCCAGAATTTTGTTCATCTTTGGAACACAGATGATCTTTTTTTTAATGAAATCTGAGAGCTTTGTGTCCCTCCATTGCAACTACTATAGACTAGTCACATGGATCACTTTTGTGATGTCTTTACTACCTTTCTGGGGCTTGAAAGTGGTAGTTGCATAGGCTGTCAAAAAAGATCTTCATCTGTGTTCCAAAGATGAATGAATGTCTTACGGGTTTGGAACGACATGGGTGTAATAAATGACAAAATTTTCATTTTTGGGTGAACTATCCCTTTAAGTACAGAACTATTTATAGGTAAAGAACCGCTGGTCAGATTCAAACATCTAAAATAATACTTACCATTTGTAACAGCCAGTCAAGTGCAAATTGGCCATAAAAATGGCTAGAATATGGTCCATTTAAAATAAAAGAATGCGAAACTTGTTTTGTTGTGATCCAGAGCTCTCTGAAGTATTGTGGACGATGGTGATGCGGGACGGTCTACGTGTGGACACCAGTTGGGGTGTTGTGCTCCTGGTGCCTGCTTTTGGTCTGTTTGCTGTCCTCACTGTATCCATCCTGCTGGTGATGGAGGGACTTTCAGCCTTCCTTCATGCTCTCAGACTCCACTGGTCAGTACAACACCTCAAATATACACCACCATCACCAAAACCATGTATTATTGTAGTCCATCACGCTCTGGCGAGATTTGGACATCAGTATTCAGCAGTCACATCAAAGTTAGTTGCTGAACACAAATGATTCAAACGGAAATGATCTCTTTCTCCTCAGGGTGGAGTTTCAAAATAAGTTCTACAGCGGCGCTGGCGTCAAGTTTGTACCGTTTGCCTTCTCTCTCATGCACAGCAGCTTTGAAAACGAAGGGCTGTTGTGACTTGTGGGACGCTAAAAACCAGACCTGAGCGGATCTGTGAGCTTAATTTTAAACAGATTTGTATACAGTGATGTTGCACTACATGCCAATCTGGCACAACCAAATACTCTTTCCAGATTATATATGTTCCATATCAGCATTGACACACTGAGCCGCATCAGATGCTCTGCTGCAACCATCAACTCAAACACTGAGGTAAAGCAAAGACGAAGACTCTGGACTGTAAATAGGACCCTTGAGTGCTTTAGATCTCTTGAATGTATTGTCAGCTCTTCACAAAAGCGCAGTTTTGGAATATCAATTTTCTACCATGTTGCCAGTTGGCTGTGCAGAGATACGCATTTCTCCATAGCTGAGCACATTCCATGAATGACATTAGGATTTAATTTTCATCCTCCACAGCGTTGAAACATGATTCTGGCTCATGTAGGTCATTCATAGTGTTGATCTGGTGCTGTAAAGATCAGAGAGCTTCATACGGCTCAGTGTTCGATTCAAATACTTTTGCAGATGATCTTCTTGGTGGTTGAAAAATCTCCTTAGCCCACAGGAGGCTCTGATATTTCTAAGTGCCAAACATGTGGCAAAATGGGTGGTGGATTAAATTTGTCAGTTCAAGTCATTTAGAATTTATTAGTTTAATGAAATGCATTGCATCATCTGTGTTGCTGTTCAGGGCAAAACTTAAAGTCAGAGAGTTGTGAAACTGTCAGTCATTTAATTTTAATTGTATCATAAATGGAGATGTTTTAGTGTTTTAACCGTCATAGATCTGTTCAATTACTCTGTTCTGACTCTTCAGAGTAGTGTTTTTTTTTTTTTTTACTCAATTTAATGTAACACTTTGGTGTGTGGATTGTGAGCCACTGAATTCATTCCAAAGTTTCTCTTTTTTTTTTTTTTAAATGTATTAATCATACTCATTTTGATTTCTATCTTTCATTTGAAGATTCTGTGCTTAGGTAACTTACATTCCATATTTTGCAGAGGAGTTCAATATTTAACATTACACAATAAAAATCTAACCTGTGAAGATTGTTTGATTGTTTCAATGTCTTTTGATCTCAGTGCCATTTTTGAGCAAAAGCTTTTCACAGTGCAACCTGAAGAGTTTCTGTTGTTTGTAAGACTTAAATTTAACATCACTTTCCTAATTCCTAAACCCATTCCTAATTATTGAATTCATAAACGATTACTTGTAATTTAGCACTTTTTTTTATATCATTCAGCACATGCTAATAGTAGGACTAGTCCTTCAATGTCCTACTAGTTTCATCTTTTGGTAGTTGTCCAGTTGATGATTCATCCAAAGCTGAAAGTACATTCTTTCTATTACCACATCTTGAACCGGTGAACCATGCAAAAAAGATTTAAGCTGATTTTACTTTGTGTTCAGAGGTCAGAAAATCTCTAGACCAGGCTCATTAGTTCTCAAAACACAGACTGAACCAGGGTTCAATTAAAAGTCTAAACTCACCATATCCCCTTCATTCATTCTGCATTATACTAAAACATTCCTAGCAAATGTATACAGACATAAAAAGGGCCTGCCAGTATGCAAGTCAGTGTGCTTTAATAGAAAATATTAACATTTATAATAAATACATTGACAGCTTGTCAAAAATTAAACTTTGATTAGCTGGATAATTTTAGATTAAAAGAGTAAACATCTTAGTTAAAATTCATTTTTTTTTTACCAAAACAGCATTTATTAGGATGGGATGGCATCATTACTTTTGTATCTTTCATAATAGCAGTATTAGTATTAATAATATGGTTATCACAAAATACATATAGTGGCGTGAACCTAATTCTACATTCTTGCCAGCAATCAGAAATAAAGTGAGAAAGTGAGAACATCTCCAGTGATGTCAGGTCTTGAAAACTTTCGTAAGATAAAAAAAAAAAAAAAAAAATACTTGATTTTATTCTGCGAGTCTAACTGAAGTTATACAACTTTGCAATAGAAATATCTGCAAAACGGAAATTTGTCACTCCTGAGTCCTAATGATGATTTATAACCTCAGTAAGAAATGCAATTTTGTGTTACAGGGACACTGAAATTACCAGTTCAAAAAGATGATAATATGCAACGTGCTGCTTTCCTCTATCACCACATTGTAATGTGAAATATAGCGGCCCCCTTCTTCAGGAACCTGTGGGCATGTTTTAAACTACTATCTCTACTAATAAATACAAGCATATTATAAACACAAAACTTCACTTGTGTTTTCAGTATCACACTTTGTTCTGTGAATGGATAATTGTTTGTCATGTCCTCTGAGAAAGTCAAGCAGGGTGACTTGTTTACTTTTATTGGTTGATTGTTCATTCATTACGTATCCTGATTGTACAAAAAAAAGGATTTTTAATTGCATTGCTATGCACTGTACTGTGGCTGTCACAGTAACATGAAAATGTCCACTGGGGGCTCCACTGCACCAATGCAGGAAGCAGCAAATTAATGTGCATGACAATTCATGAGTGTAAAACATGTCTGTGTCAGAATGCCTGCACTGCCCAATACAACAGACCCAAGGGCTCTTTTAATGCTTGTCTGAAGCTCATTGGCTAACTGAAGACATGACATGAATCTTATCTGTCACTAGCTATGCAAAGTGGGCGGAGCCGGGAGAAAGTCTTCAACTGAGTGTCCAATAAAAGAGCCCAATTTGTAATTCTCTGGGATATGCAAATAAAAGAACTTCCTTTGTCCAAATATGGTATTGTTGATAAGAAATTTAAAGAAGTACACAAGCTGAACAATCAGATAATTCACATAAATGTTGCAGATGCGTTGTGTTGATTCTCCTCCATATGTAAGTTTCTTCGTCCTGGCCAGCAGAGGAGGGGGAGGAGTGTCTTTGATATGATCTCATTCTAAACAAGACTCAGAGCATTGTACTTCACTGTAAGAGACGTTGGGAAGAGAGGAAAGTGCATTTGTGATAGGGTTGTTCTGAATAAAAAGAACCTGATTTGCTTTGGAAGATAAACTGGGGCGGCACTTGGCTAGAAGAGTTCAACTGCACATTTCTCCCACACACTCATCTTTGAGGTGAACATCAGAGTCCGTTTAAGAGTCAGGCAAAGATATATGTCATTGGGCCGCAAACAAACACTCACACTAAACACACACGCAAGTGTTGACGACCTGTCTCCACAATCTATGCAGTCCCAAGAGGTAAGTCCATATAGAGGGTTTATTCCCCTTTTGTCTTTGTCTACCTGCAGAGTTAGTCAAGTGTTTTGTGTGTTCAGAAGATCACAGGACACATATTCCAATCCTGTCTTTCTTTGGCCTCCCAGTAACCCCCCTTATAAACGAAACTAGTCTCTCCTGTCATTTCATCCGTCCTCTGGTGGAACCACAGCGGCCTGTAGCACTCAAAGTCTCGTCCTGGAACACAAAACAACAATACAATCATCAGAAGAACAGCCAACTGGGACTGTTCTGACTAAACTGTTGTGGTAGATAACTGGAATTTATATTTTAATGGTATAGGTGTTTGAGGTGTGAAACCCAACAAAATGTTACAGGGACGTTACTGTCCTGCGTGAACTTTGACCTCCCCTTACCTTCATCTATGGCATTGGATGCCTCAGCATCTCTCCTCCTCCTCGTAGCTCTCTGCTTCTCCTCTAGCCTTTGTTTCTCTGCGTTGGCCTCATCCCAGCGTCCCGCTTCCATCAGCCGCTGGTCTGGCCTCAGCCTGCTGTCCGTCAAACAAACACCCTCTTCTTCCTCGTTCAGGGTCAAAGCCAGAGAGGAGAAATGGTACATGTTCTCAGCATTCTCTCTGTGTGATGGTGATTGAGAGGAAAATGACAAACAAATAGAGAAATAAATGAAAAATTAAAACAAATGCAAAAAATTAAATACTCAGAGAATCTAATCTGTTGAGCAAGGCCTTACTACATCTTTAGTTAGTTCAGTAGTTAGGTCTGGTGGGTAAGTAAGTGGTGAAGAAGGTAGTTAGTTCTGCAGGTAGATAGATTGGTCTGCCGGTAAGGAGTCGAGTCGGTAGGTAGTTTAGCACTTAAGTAATTAAGTAGCTTCCACTGCAACTACTAATTACCTGCCAAGCTTACTACCCATAGGACTTAGTTTGGTATGTAACTTCTTTGGTCGATAGATAGGGTTGTTGGTTGTTCAGTAGGCAGGTAGTTAGTTCAGTTGATTGGTAGGTAGTTTGGACTGTCGGTCATTATGCAAGTAATTTACTGATCTAATATGGGAAATTGAATTGCATTACAAGCCAGACATTAATACTACACAGCCCACTGAACATACATTTTACCCTCTTGAATGTGTCATGCATTACTTGACGTGTCTTACGGTAGAGGGTATTTCTTCCACAGCAGTTTTGGTGTGCGAGTCTCATAGACGGTCTTCTGTTTGCCCTCAGAGCTGCTGCTTCCTCGGCTACTCTGCTCGATCTTGGCGCTCTCCATCTTATCGTCCCATGTGCCTGACAGGATATAGTGGGCCTGGCCGTCACTGTCCATCACCACCCCTGTGACCTTACAGTGGGAGAACAAGGAGAACAAGGGTAACAGCTCTGGGGTTGAACTACAGAAGCTTGAAGAGATTGAGAGAGTAGGATAGAAAAGCAGGATAGAAAGATGATTTAGCTAAATTCAAACTGGTTCTTATCGACTCTCAGTAAAACTCAAATATTAATCACAGGGAGAAGGACTGGAAAAAGGACAGGGTAGACCATGGGTGTCCAAACTTGGTCCTAGAGACTGTCCTGCAGAGTTTAGCTCCAACTTGCCTGAAAGTTTCTAGTATACCTAGTAAGACCTCGATGATCTGGTTCAGGTGTGTTTAACTGGGATTGGAGCTGAACTCTGCAGGACAGTGGCTCTTCAGGAGCAGGATTGGACACCCCTGGGGTAGACAATTTAAGTCCAAAACGTACCTTTCGTGGGACTTCCCTTGAAAAGTAACTGTAGGGAGAGAACTTCAGCTGACAGGTTTCTTTGGTCGTGTGGTTGACTAAATCAATATCTCCTGACTAAAAGAAAAAACAAGATCAAAAGAGAGAAAGACTTCCCAGTGGTTCTCAAAATATGGGGGTCATGGAGGTATGTGTTATTCTCAATAAAGTTTATGTTATTGAACAGAAACAGTGTCTTAAAGCCAAAAACTTTTTTACAATCAAAAACTTCATTGGCTGCATTGTTCAATTGCCAAATGTTTTTTTGTCAGTTTTAGTAGTTTCAGAAGTTTCAGAAGAGTACATCACAAAAAATTGAGAATCACTTTAGTAGGAAAAAAATAAAGTATATCTAAAGTTCTCCTTGACATTGCTAGGTTTTGAACAATTGAAATAAACATAAACATCTGTTATCCAAAATGTGATTGTGTAACAATATCAGAAGTTCAACCTGATCAATCCACAGTTTGCCCACGATGATGTTGTGGACGGTCGAGGTGACTTTACGCCACACGTAGTGGTTTCCACTCGCATGAAAGTGCAGGTGGATCGCACCTGATTAGACAGAGAGAAAGTCAATGTATGTGTGTGTGTCTGCTAATCCAAATAAGGATGACTAGGATCCTGACAAGGATACAACTCAGAGCAGATTGGACCGTAAGTTCATTATTCATTATTCTAAACAATATGACATACAAGTCATATAAGAGAGAAATATAGAATTAATACTCTGTGTGACGTTAAATTAAATCAACAAACAATGTGTGTGAATTTTGGGTTACTTTTGTGAAAGAACCTTGTACATGTGTAAATTTGTTTGTATGAAGAATAGTGAAATAAGACTTACCCAGAGGCATGATGGAGAGGTATTTGCCACGGAACTTGCTAGCGATGGTGATTTCCTGCCACAGGGTCCAGCCTCGCTGTGACATCACATGATGAGCGGCTGCCGGTGGATGATGACTGACCTAAGAGATTATAGGTAAATATCAGCCTAGCTGTATATAAAATACACCACTAGGGGGCGCTGTCTCTTTATTCATTCAGACATTTGTGGACTTTCTATGGGGGATTCTAGTATTCTTACAGCCTTCATACTCTCCACACACTAAACCTTGCATGAGAAGCATCTCCAGTGATGGTTGACGGTGACTGAAAATCACTGTTTACACTGTTTCTCCTTTACATGACTCAAACACCATTGTCAAGTTTGCAGACGACACTACGTTGATTGGTCTCATCAGCAACAACGATGAGACGGCCTACAGGGAGGAGGTTCAGCACCTAACATCGTGGTGCACTGACAACAACCTGGCTCTCAACACCAAAATGACCAAAGAGCTCATTGTGGACTTCAGGAAGACTAAAGCTCAATGGGACTGAGGTGGAGCGTGTCACCAGCTTCAAGTTTCTGGGTGTCCACATCTCTGATGACCTCTCTTGGACCCTCAACACTTCTACCCTGATTAAGAAGGCTCACCAGCATCTCTTCTTTCTGAGGAGACTAAAGAAGGTCCACCTGTCTCCTCAGATCCTGGTAAACTTCTATCGCTGCACCATCGAGAGCAACCTCACCAACTGTGTCACAGGCAACTGCTCTGCCTACGACCGAAAACCACAGCAGAGGGTGGTGAAAACTGCCCAACGCATCACCGGTTCCTCACTCCCCTCCATCGAGGCCATTCAGGGCAAGCATCATCAAAGACTGTTCTCACCCCAACCACAGACTGTTCACCTCACTCCCCTCCGGGTACCGTTACAGGTCTCTTCGCACCCGAACCAGCAGGTTCAGAAGAAGCTTCTTTCCTGCGGCTGTCACGCTACTGAACTCTAGCTCTGCATCTCGGTGACAACCAACCAACTAAGCCCCCAATCTTACTACTCTTATAATGTCACTGTCTCTGCACTACAATGGTTACCACACTGTACATAGCTGTACATACGGTACATATCTGTCTATATGGTTCATACTGAATATCCATATTTAAGAAATTTCTGTTAATACACTGCATATATCTATATCATTCTTACTACTGTTACTGCTACTACATTGCACATATCTGTAGATATTGTTCATACATTGCTCATATTACAAAGCCATATTTATTCTGCTCTTACAAAGAAACTGCTAATACACTACACATTTATATTTAACTTATATTACTCTAAACTACCTTCTGTAAACAAACTGTATACTACTGTTTACTCTGCACTATACAGGTCCTTCTCAAAAAATTAGCATATTGTGATAAAGTTAATTATTTTCCATAATGTAATGCTAAAAATTAAACGTTCATATATTTTAGATTCATTGCACACCAACTGAAATATTTCAGGTCTTTTATTGTTTTAATACTGATGATTTTGGCATACAGCTCATGAAAACCCAAAATTCCTATCTCAAAAAATTAGCATATTATGAAAAGGTTCTCTAAACGAGCTATTAACCTAATCATCTGAATCAACTAATTAACTCTAAACACCTGCAAAAGATTCCTGAGGCTTTTAAAAACTCCCAGCCTGTTTCATTACTCAAAACCGCAATCATGGGTAAGACTGCCGACCTGACTGCTGTCCAGAAGGCCATCATTGACACCCTCAAGCAAGAGGGTAAGACACAGAAATAAATTTCTGAACAAATAGGCTGTTCCCAGAGTGCTGTATCAAGGCACCTCAGTGGGAAGTCTGTGGGAAGGAAAAAGTGTGGCAAAAAACACTGCACAACGAGAAGAGGTGACCGGACCCTGAGGAAGATTGTGGAGTCTGGACAGCAATTTCCTCTTGGCTCTCAACGAAGGCGGTCGCATTTTCTCTCCCTCTCCCTCCCTTACCTCTCCTGCTTTGCTTCTCTCGTCACGTCTAATGTCTTGTACTTTGAGAGACTCTCGCTACACTGCTCTCCAAAACCAAGAAATTATGGATTTGATCAACTGGTCTCTCAACGCAATTGACACCATCTTCTCGACGAGAAGCTTGGGTTCGGGGGAACCTGACTGCCCTGCCGGAACGTTCGCAGCTGGCTACATGATGGACGCGTGGGAGAGGTGGCGGGTCGTGTGACTGGCGGCTCTTTCCGTGGAGGACATTGAAGATATCTACCTATTCGGCACCATGATAACAGGTCTTCTGCTGATTGGATTAGGCATTGCCCTGGTTTATCGAGGAATTAAGAAGACGGTGACAGCTGTCCAAAGCCCCACAAGGCTGCCCGTCATGATTGAAGCGGTGGGCAGAGCTGTCAGCACTCAGACTGGGTCTATGAACCACAATATGGATAACATCATGGAGAAGCTCACAGCTTTGCAAAGGCAAATGGATCGTTTCAGAGACCAAAATGGACCAGGAGAATAGCCTGTATAAATTGAATACGGCTACGCGCCCCAAGACCAAACAATCACAATCTTATCTGTTTCGGCACCCCACTACCAGCACTGGCCTTGGCCAAGGCCGCTGCTGGAACAACAACTCTCCCGGAAGAGCACTGCTGTGAGCCGCTCTTGCATTCCTTTCCCGACTCCACAGACACCTGGTGATTGTTGACTCTGCCTGGGACATGATCAAGGTTGTCTCCATGGCAACTTGCTGTGTATCGCTATGACAATCCTGCGGACTGAGGCTCCTAGATTATGGTGCTGGCTTAGCGACTCTCTCCAGGCCTACACACACATGAACTTACATTTACACAGATATGCACCTGCCACACACCCCATCCCACGCCTTCGCCGCTTCGTACCCCCAGTCTGACAGGCGGGTCTGTGACCAGCGCCATAATGGCTGCAGGACCGGATGCTGCTTGCCTGGGCTGGACTATCTCCATCCCCCACTCCCAACCGTGTTGCAATGTCTTGTTTGTAGAGTGTACTGTTTATGTGCTAATGTTGCTGAGGTGTTTTTTCCTGTTCCCAGACTGTTCTCCTTACAGGAGCATAGTCTGGGGGTCGCCTTTTTTTCTCCTCACCTCTCCTCATGTCATGCTGTATTTTTCTCAAGTTGGCGCTGATTATAGCAGCCTCGGTAACACCTTATTACACTTATGTGCACAACACTACTTGGCAATAAAATTGATTCTGATTCTGATTCTGAGAAGGACCGATTCCAGACCTTGGGGGACCTGCGGAAGCAGTGGACTGAGTCTGGAGTAGAAACATCCAGAGCCACCGTGCACAGGCGTGTGCAGGAAATAGGCTACTGGTGCCGCATTCCCCAGGTCAAGCCACTTTTGAACCAGAAACAGCGGCAGAAGCGCCTGACCTTGGCTACAGAGAAGCAGCACTGGACTGTTGCTCAGTGGTCCAAAGTACTTTTTTCGGATGAAAGCAAATTTAGCATGTCATTCGGAAATCAAGGTGCCAGAGTCTGGAGGAAGACTGGGGAGAAGGAAATGCCAAAATGCCAGTGTCAAGTACCCACAGTCAGTGATGGTCTGGGGTGCCATGTCAGCTGCTGGTGTTGGTCCACTGTGTTTTATCAAGGGCAAGGGTCAATGCAGCTAGCTATCAGGAGATTTTGGAGCACTTCATGCTTCCATCTGATTTCATTTTTCAGCACGACCTGGCACCTGCTCACAGTGCCAAAACCACTGGTAAATGGTTTACTGACCATGGTATTACTGTGCTCAATGGGCCTGCCAACTCTCCTGACCTGAACCCCATAGAGAATCTGTGGGATATTGTGAAGAGAAAGTTGAGAGACGCAAGACCCAACACTCTGGATGAGCTTAAGGCCGCTATCGAAGCATCCTGGGCCTCCATAACACCTCAGCAGTGCCACAGGCTGATTGCCTCCATGCCACGCTGCATTGAAGCAGTCATTTCTGCAAAAGGATTCCCGACCAAGTATTGAGTGCATAACTGAACATAATTATTTGAAGGTTGACATTTTTTTTTGTATTAAAAACACTTATTTTATTGGTCGGATGAAATATGCAAATTTTTTGAGATAGGAATTTTGGTTTCATGAGCTGTATGCCAAAATCATCAGTATTAAAACAATAAAAGACCTGAAATATTTCAGTTGGTGTGCAATGAATCTAAAATATATGAAAGTTTAATTTTTATCATTACATTATGGAAAATAATGAACTTTATCACAATATGCTAATTTTTTGAGAAGGACCTGTATTTCTTGTCCTGCTTACGCACCACCTGTCTATACTTTGTATAATACATTGCACAGTTTTTTTTTTTTTGCACTTCTGGTTAGATGCAAACTGCGTTTCGTTGTCTTTGTACTTGTACTCTGCACAATGACAATAAAGTTGAATCTAATCTAATCTAAACTAAAACTGTTGGCTCCTTAAGGATAAATTGCTTCCTCTTTTCTTCTTTCATTGCTAAATTCTTCATTTATAGGCTGCTCTGAATGAAAGTGTCAGCTAAATTAATAAACACAATGAAATGTGTAATTTTCATGATATCATGATAGACTGATGTTGCTTTTTGCATTTATTTACTAAAGACAGCGTTCAAACTAAGTTTGGGGTCAGGTTTTTTTTCTATTTGAAAGAAATTAATACTTTTATTCAGCAGGGATGCATTAAATCAATCTGACAGTAAAGAAAAAATCTATTTTAAATAATTTCTGTTCTTTTGAACTTTCAATTTATCCAGAATCCTGAAAGAAATATGTATCACGGTTTCCACAAAAATATAAAACTGTTTTCAAAATGGATAAGCAGAAGGATCTTTTAAGGATCATGTGACACTGAAGACTGGAGTAATGCTGCTGAAAATTCAGCTTTGCCATCACAGGAATAAATTATATTTTAAAATACATTAAAATAGACAGTTATTTTAAATTTGTAATAATATTTCACAATACTACTGTTTTCATTGTATTTTTAATCAAATAAATGCAGCCTTGGTGAGCATAAGAGACTTCTTTCAAAAACATTCAAAAAGCTTACCAAGCCCAAAATTTTGAACTGTATGTTCTGTACTACCCAAATATCTGCGACTGAGATTAATGTAAATGCTAACAAATAGCTTTCCCCGTATATTACAGACCCACTGACTCAAACACTGACCTGCTCACAAATGGAACGGTAGCCGAAGTCTTCTAGCCGGTCCAGTTCGTAGGTCTCTCCCAGAAGAGGGTTGAAGGGCTTGGCCGTCCGATGCACTGTGGTGGAGTATGAGGAGACAGAGAAGGCGGCGACCAGACACATCTGCTCCAGAGAGTTCTCACAGCGCGCCGCCTTATCCAGCAGCTCGTAGTACTCCAAATCCTCCGTCAAGCGCTGCAGCATCGACAGGGGCTCGTTGAAGTTCACCTGGACAGAGAGAGAGACAGAAAGAGACCTTGGCTGTGTCCCAACTCACATTCTTCAAGCAAGGGAGATGCTACTGTCACGAAATTGTCTTAATACTACAGATCCCTTTGACACATGTTTGCATCTACCTAAATTTGATAGCTTTAAAATGAATCACTTTCATTTCCCTAAAGATGTGTATATTTAAAGTTGTGGTAGCTTTAGCTTTGTATGTTTTTTTGTAAATGTATTAATTTAAAACTTCTCTTCCATAGTGCACGGGGTTGTAGGCAATATTAGCTTAAAACAACAAACTAATGGTTAAAAGTTTGGGGCTGTTGAGATTTTTAAAATAAGTTTCATATGCTCACCAAGGCTGCATTTATTTGATCAAAAATACAGTCAAATTTGTAATATTGTGAGACATTATTAGAATTTAAAATGAGGGTTTTCTATATTTCTATATATTTTGAAATGTACTTGATTCATACGATGGCAAAGCTGAATTTTCAGCAGAAGACTCCAGTCTTCAGTGTCACATGATTCTTCAGAAATCAAGCACCATTTCTTATTATCAATATTGAAAAGAGTTGAGCTGCTTAACCATTTTTTTTTTTGAGGAAATGTGTTACATTTTTTTCAGAATTTTTGATTAATAGAAAATTCAAAATAACAATTTATTTGAATTAGAAATCTTTACTGTCACTTTATATTAATAAAAGCATTTATTTATTTATTTTTCAACTTTTGAATGGTAACGTTCATGCAAAAAAGTATGTCATCTGGACACTTACTGTTCTCAATTATCTGCAATGCACTGATTCTAATCTTGCATTTAGGAACATTTCTTCAATATGTGATATCACAAATGATGTCAAATTGTTTGAAAAACATATACACATAGGAAAGTAACTGATTCAGTATGTGTATGCAACTTACAGGCATTGGGATCTTAGAGAGCTCTTTGCCAATGCAATTCTTCATGATGCTCCACAGATTGAGCGAATAGTTGGGCTTCTCTGGGATCTGGGTCCGCCTCTTCCTGTGAGGCTGCACCTTTTTCCCTGAAAAGTCATTACTGCACACAGAACACTAAAAAAAAAGAAGACAGAGAGACAAGAGTGTTTGTATTAAAAAACATCAGAAATGTGTAATGTGTTTGTGCTGAAATACATTATTTGAAGGGCCGCATTGCCCTTGAGGAAAATAAACACTGACTGATGCTCCATCTGTCTCAGAAAGTGAGTCACCAAGAGAGAGAAGAAAAGTGAGGAGCAGATATCAGTTAATTAAGAGTCGGTTAATTGAGACGAACAACAGCTGTGAGAACCCATGATGAACGCAGGCCGCCTGAGGAAATACTCACAGTCACACTGAGGACCTGTTTACACGACACCGTTTTCAACTTTTTTTTCACCGTTTTGGGGGTCTGAAAATGCTAACTTTTGAAACCGGGACTTTAAAGTGCACGTTTTTGAAAACAACACCGTTATTGTCTCCATGTAAACTACAAAAGAATTTGTGAAAATGGTGACGACATGCACAAGCGTATTACGTTTTCAGTCTAGAGGCACATAGTGTTTCTTTACAAAGTGGCATCGCCAACTACTGGCCTGGAAGCCTAATACAGCAATTTAGTCATTTGTAAACAGGGATCGTTTTGACGACGTTGTAATCTGTACACACACACACACACACACACAAAAAAGGCAAAAATGTATCCTTTTTAGTACATCGTTGTAGTGTAAACGTACCCGAGTCTACTGAATCCCTACTCCACATCAAATAAAGTGTCTGAGGCCAATAATGAAAATGATTCTAATTAACATTAGCTTAATAAAAACTTTTCATTACAAAATATAAGCATAACAACTTGAGTTACCAGGGCCTGAATTCTCTCTCTCTCTCTTAGTATGACAAATCATAGCACTTAATTTTTCCAGTTTCATTAAATTTTTTTGTTAAAATAAAAAAATGAAATAAAAAAAAATCAAATCAAACTTCCTTGTGCTGTGTGTAGGCTATAGCGCAATGATAGCACAAATCAAGCAACTAAGCTGTACACTTACAAATTGCTGTAACTATCTAACGATATAAATATGATCCCGCACATAATTTAAACAATTTCATGATGAAAAAGGAGTGTAATGTAGGCTATTGTGTCACCGTGTGATAGTTTATTGGAATGTTAGTAAGGCACTTTTCTTTGTCACCCCCATTTTCCGAAACAAATTTCAGGCCCTGGTGACAAGTACATTTGCT
This sequence comes from Gila orcuttii, assembly GCA_026230005.1. Lineage (NCBI taxonomy): Eukaryota > Metazoa > Chordata > Actinopteri > Cypriniformes > Leuciscidae > Gila > Gila orcuttii. The sequence goes on from JAPDVR010000004.1 coordinate 17,834,368, forward strand.
TTAGTATTTCAGAATGTCTTATTATTTGGTTTTAAATTAGATTTGTGGTCTGAGATTTTCATTGTAGTCTTTTAGATCCCACCGTATTATGACCTTTGTTTTGGGCTCTTTTATCATGTCATACTCACATTGTCTTCCTGGTTGCAGTCACTGGGCTGTCCTCCGCTAGCACCACTGAGATTACTCTGAGAACGCCTGCACGGACAAGAAAAAGAGAGACGTTGTGTTTGATTGATGGAATAAAGGTATCTGGAGTTGCTAACACATCATGCAGTCAGCAAAGAGCCCTTTACAAGGACCAGATCAGTTTTTGCCCCCATCCATTCCATAAATTAGGTACCATTTTCTCGCATTTGATTTCTCGTTCCCTAATGAGCAAAAATTAAAGAAATACATACATCACAGGTGTTCACAATACTTTAAATATACTGAAAAAAGACCTGTTAGGTTATTGTATTACTACACGTTGTCAGCTCACTGAGTAGAGAACCTAAGCCACTATCTCTGAAATTCGTGTACGATTGTTGCATTTCGACTCTGTGTGGCAGTCGCACAGATCTTCCAAATTGCTCATGAAGCAGAAGTTATCCTCTGCTTAGTGAATGTATGAATATATCCACACAAAACAAATGACCGGCAATACGTTTGAAAGAAAAGCATAGTAGGTTTTCTACTCCGCGCATCTCAAGACTTCCAGCCTGTAGTTTGTCGGAGATAGTGGGAAGGTGAATTAGGAAATGTATTTTGAATTCATTGTTAAAAAAATACATTTTTAACTCCTATTTTTCAAACGCTCCATTTTCTCACAGACTGCCTCTGCCTCTCTCTAAGCCACGACTTAAATGAATGCCGCCTGTACCCGCTTAGACATTTAGTCTAGGCTCCCATGGGAATCCTGTGGGAGTGCAGACCTCTAGATCAGTGTCATCACCCTTTAGTCACGTGTTTAAAACCACCTGGCAGAACAACACTTATAGTGATAGTTCACCCAAACAATGCAAATCCCTCATGATGTGGAAAAGCCTGTAAGATTTTCTTTCTTCTTTCATTTTAGGATTGAGTGGGATGAAACTGACCTGTGTTGAGAGGGGTCCGTGGCAGTCACTGTTATAAAGGCAGGTGAGTCCTCCATGGCATCAAAAAACTCTGTATCCTCATCTTCATCACTCCCTTCCTCTTTCCGGGGCCTTTCACTCACTCCTGCACAAGCCAATAAACACAGTTAGTACCACTACAGCAGTCATCATGTTATCAACACAAGTCATGTCTCATAACTGAGCTCATTCCATTCTGAATGATCACGGGCTCCCCAGCGTCTCACCCGTGTCAGTGGTGGGCGTATCGGGCGTGTTGACGGCGTGGGTGGGGGCTTCTCTCCAGGCTCGTTCCAGGCTGTTGTGCTGCTTGGCTAGCTGTTCGATGGTCTCCTCCAGGTGGGTGCGTTGCTCTCGCTCATGCTGAAGTACTCGCTGCCATCTGCGGCTGTGGCTCTCTGCCAGGTCCAAGAAATCTCGGCACGCCTGCGCGGGAAGATATGAGACACGGGTTAAACATCAACACAAATACAGAAGATTTAGGAATCAAATAAGTGCAATGTAAACCGGAGGGGATTGATTCTGCTCCTAAATATCTGCCTCCGTGATCAAACTCGTTTTGACCCAAACACAGAGCTGAAATAGTAGAGCATTACCCGGAAGAGCATGAACTGGTATCATGACATCAACTTTTTTGCTCTCCAGACACTGTGGCTAGTGAATTCAAGCCCTGTAGCACCAACAATATTCATCCGGATCAAATGAAACGAGTGAGTAAAGGGACGCAGGTTTGTGTGTCAACTCGCTGTCGGAGAGATTAGAGAGCAAGAAGGCGCAGCTGATATTGTGTATCCTGCGGAAGAGTTTCAGATATTTCAGTATAGATATGTATTGAAAAAACAATATTTTTGACAACACTAGATTGCACTTAGTTTATTTCAGTTGCCTTTTTAAAAGACTGCAATTGAAAAATGTATATTATATCAAATTCAACCAGCCAAAGTGGCAGGTAGAAGTGTCCGTGTTACAAGCCACTGCTGAAATGTCAAAGGGTGTTAATGTAAAAGGTTTTATGAAAAGATTTTCTGCTATGAGCAAGCAAGACATGCCGCTGCTGTACAAGCATACATGAATGACCCCCGTAGAAGATCTATACAGGTGGAGCTGGGGAAGGTGGAGGTTTTCTGAAAGCGCACTGCAAACTGCTACAGCAAACAATAGGCTAAAATGTGAATGTTGAGAGGCAAGTTCATTGGCTACAAATACAGCAAGCAGATTGGGTTAAGGGCCTGTGCCATCTACAGTTTTATAACATAACTTTGTACAAGGGTCTAAATTCCATATTTTTAATTTTAAAATATATTATCATAAGCCAAAATCAATGATTCCAGAGGTGTGGAGCAAATTCTGCCTCCACATCCTCATTGTCTTTATTTTCCCTCACTATCTCCATCACGATAATCCCGGATCTTAAATTCTCTAGGGATCTTATCTGTTCTACTGCTGCAGGCACCACACATGAATTCACCTGTTTCCTCATTACTGCTCTGGTCTCCCTCATAAAAATGATCCCCACAGGATGAGATCATGGAAATACCTTCCTCTCTCCATCTTCCCCTTTCTCTGCATTTCTTCTATTTTTCTCTCCTGACAGACTTTTGTTTATTGTTCTCATTGAATTTTCTGTGAAATGTCTTACAACAACTGAATTGTCTCACATCATATAATGAATAAGATGTGACAGAAATGTCAAAGAGTTTTTGAAATTGATCATGGGCTGAAAGCAGAAGTGAAAGAATTAATCTGATGGCCAGTGCACGTTCAGAAACACGCAAACATACAGACTGTCTATGGGCTGAGTCATGTTTTTTTTTTTAAGTTGAGTCTGACTAGCAGTATTGAGCAATAGAAGCATGTAAGAGAGGTTACTCTTGGTCAATAGCATGCATGGTCACATGCTTGTACCCAGAGGAAAATGTTATCTGTCAGAGGTTGCGCTTTCAAAGTTTAGCAGACAAGGCTTAAACCTAAAATGCATGTTTTAGGCAATCCATGATTGCTTCAGAGCAGCTTTACAGAAATAAACAGCAAAACAACTGTCAATGTTGAAAAATTCAATATAGTCTATCAATATAGTGTCATTATTCGTCTCAATTAAATTATTTTGTTCCGATAGTTTTATATAAACACTGAAAGATGACAACCTAGCAACTTTTCCCCCTACAAATAGTGCAATGTATGACAAATGGCATGTTTCTTCCTCATTATTAAGAATAATAACCTCACACATACGTTTCACTAAAAATACCTCTTGTAACCAAACTCAGAATCTGTGAGAGCATCTCTCTCATCACAGCTCATCAATCATGTTAATAAATGAGACTACAGTACAGCCACAAAATTATTAAGGCAGCTCGCAGTCACAACCAATCACGTCCTTAACAGTGCCACTGCCTCTGAGTGTCAGTGAAATCTCTCAACTGTACTCTCTTCTTCATCTCTCCCTTGATCACTGTTTCTTTGTCCATCTCCCTTGTCTCCTGTGGATGCACAATGACATGACTAAACTGACTGACCCTAGTGTGCTGGATCAGAAACCACAGACACATAAATGACTCAGTTTATAAAAAAATAGGCACAGAATCAATGTCCAAAATTCACCTTTTGCCACACCTGCACTGGCAGGTAAATCAGAATCAGAATCAGAATCAGAAAGAGCTTTATTGCCAAAAGCTCGAGAAAGTTATAAGATCCTGTAGAGGTTGGGACAAGAAATGCAAAAGTCATGGGTTCAATTAACAACAAATTAAAATACATATAGCTTAATACGGTTTAAGTTGCTTCGGATAGAAGTCTAAATCGCTCTATATATATTTAAATACTTAATTAATAAATTATTACATAATAAAATTCATATTTAAATGCTATATATTTTAACTGACCGTGAAAATGTATTTTGCCTTTTTTTATTTTTTATAAAAAAAATCTATTTGGTCCTTTCAATGGGACAGCTGTTTTTTTCCCTTGTCCCAGAACCATTGTCCATTTTCATCCACTTCATAAAAACACAAAGAAAAAGACATTGGGATTTTAGATTCTCCGATTTTTATTTTGGTGGCATTAATTTGAAGAATATTATATGTTGCCACGTGGATTTATGGGGGATTAAGATCTTTTTTTTTAGATAGATAGATAAAAAGTTGCTAGATGCACAACATATGTTTTTTAATAGACTTCTGTTTGTATCTTTGTTCGCATTTTTGTAAACATCTATAATCGCTGTAATCATTTTTCATTTCAGCGATTGTCAGAAAACCATTCTTACATTTCAACTTAAACTACTATGTTGTAGTTTGTAATGAAGTTCCCAGCCAACTTAATGAGTTTAATTCACTCAACAAGCCAATTTTTACTCACATTTGGCGCTTTGCAAATGCTAATTTTGGATGCTGTACAGAACATAGTTAAAGTACTCTTGCACTCTTGGCCACACACTCTGCTCTTTTATATTCCACAAAGAAAGCGACAAACCCCAGCACTTACCTGACTCCTGTGAGCACTGAGCGTCCAGAGCTCTGATGCGATAGAGGATCCTCTGTGCTACACTCTGCATGTGACTGCGGCTTCCTAACACGTTCATGAAACTACAGCTCTTCACCTTTAACATAAGCAACACTTCCACTTTTTTTTTTTTGCTGAGTGAGGCCCTGGGCCCCAGACTGCTCGTGACTTCAGGAAGAGTTTAGAGGAAAGAGACGCATGTGTGTGTCGTACATCCTCATATCCAAGAAATGCCCTTTAAAATAGTTGAGGGGGAGGGAGAACCATGTGATTCAGTGTGTAAAATTGATAGATGATTCATTGAATTTAGAGAAATACCCAGTGAGATTCTCAATAATATTTCAACATATCTCTAGAATCTAGATAGATTTTCAGAATGCCACTTGGTGTGATATTTTGCTGTACAATGCAAAGAGATTCTGTGATTTAAGTGTCCAATTAGTTTTTAAGGCCACTGCACCAACAGATTCACACAGCTGCTTTCTCTCAGTTTCAGCAGGGGTGAATACAAGTTAAGCGAGACAAGGTTTTTGTATTTAAAATGTCTTTCATTTAGGAGGTCTATCGTATTTTAATAACAAGAACAAACGATCAGAAAGTTTCCCATTTTCCTGTATTCACCCTAATCACTCGGACTTCACACAATCCTGATATATACTACCGTTCAAAAGTTTGGGGTCAGTATTTTTTATGGTTTAAATTGATCAAAAGTGACAGTAAAGACATAATTATAACGTTACAAAAGATTTCCATTTTAAATAAATGCTGTTCTTTATTCAAAGAATCCTGAAAAAGTCTACCAAGTTACCACAAAAATATAAAGCAGCACAACTGTTTTCAACATTGATGATAGTAATAAGAAATGTTTCTTGAGCACCAAATCAGACTGGAGTAATCACTGCTAAAAATTCAGCTGTGCCATCACAGAAATAAGTTACACTTTACAATATATTAAAATAGAAAAGTTATTTTAAATAGTAAAATATTTATTGTTTTTTTTTTTACTGTATTTTTGATCAAATAAATGCAGCCTTGTTGAGCATAAAAAAGGCTTGTTTCAAAAACATGAAAAATCTTACCAACCCCAAATTTTGAGTAGTGTATAACCTGTGATGTTCAACGAGTGTCATTCAAAGAGTGACAAAAAGAGAAAAGTAAAAAAAAATTCTCTCTCCTTGTTTCAAATAGATGTAATATGTATATTATTAAATATAAGATTTATATTCATCCTGTTTATCCTTCACACCACACACCGAAAAGAATAGTTTCCCTCTGCCTCTCATTAAAACTGCTTTGGCTCGGCTTGTCCAAGTGCTTTAATGAGCTGGATCCACAATGCTGTTAAGCACTTTTCATTATGCATGTGTAGTTCTGTTCAGCTGGCTATTAATCATTTCAAAGATGAACAAAAGAAGAGTCTACACAGCTGATTAAACAGAGATCTCACTAATGAATGTGTTATAGCATGTTTGTCTGTTACATCACCTCACACACTCAGGTCTTGACTGCTGTCTGCAGGGCTAATGGTTGATACTAAAACCAAGAAGTGAGGAAATGGAACTATTAGATTCTTATAATGGTTCTTACAAAACAATGCATCAAGAATTGTATAGAAATCATCATTGAACAACACAAATCTAAAGATTGTTAAATTGGTGTACCTGTTCAGATAGTTTGCTCTATATCAGTTTTCCGACGGTATAGCTACCTATGGCTTTTGAGAAGCAAAAGTTTTTTAACAAACTAACGAGCATGGAAATTACCAAACTCACTTTTTCAGAAATATTGATGCTGATACAAAAAAGTCTGGCTGTGAAGACTAAAGTGGTGTACCAACAATCACAATTATGATTATGAATTATTTGTTCAAAATCCTTTTGCAAAACCCACAGAATCAAAATAAATAGCATGAAATTCATTCACCCTACACTACCTTTTCAAAAGTTTGGGGTCAGTAATATTTATAAATAATATTTTTATTCAGCAAGGATGAATTAAATTGATCAAAAGTGACTGTAAAGACATTTATAATGTTAAAAAATATTTATTTCAAATAAATTATGTTATCTTGATCTTTCTGGTTAGCACAACCGATCAAAATCAAATCAAATCAATCAGCATATTATAATAATTTCTGAAGGATCATGTGACACTACAGTAATGGCTTTGCCATTACAGGAATAAATTACATTTTAATATATATTCAAATAGAAAACAGATATTTAAAATTCTAATAATATTTCACAATATTACTGTTTTTACTGTATTACTGATCAAATAAATGTAGCCATGGTGAGCATAAGAGATTTTTTCAAGTGTAAGCTTGACACAGGCTGAGTTCAGTAAAGTTCATCAAAGTTGAAATGGGAATACACAAGACGAAATTAACTTCAATATTGATTTCCATAACTGAGAGTAGTGATACCTATCCAAAATTTGATTTAGGAAATCAAAGACACAAAGGACATCCATAAAAGTGAGAGCTATTCCTAGACTAGTATTGATCACAGTGGAAGCCAGTTCTACCTTCATTGATTACACAAAAAAAAAAGAAAAACAATCTTCGATCCAGGTATTTGCAACTACGTTTGCCTTTAGAGCCACATTGAACATGAAATTTGAGCACAGATTAGGATTTTCTCTGGAAAGGATTCAAAGTAAAACGGCTGTTCTGGAGCTAGTTTCACACATGGGTCTGTATGATGAAGTACTGTATGTTTGGGTAAGAGAGCTAATACTGGATTAGGTTTCAATTTGTCCATTTTGATAAATGAACCACAATCTTCCATCCCACTCTTTCTGAACATTGCTCAATCATACTGACCATGGCAATAGGGACAGAGGAAAACACAGTCCAGATGATTGAACACAATAAACACAACCAGTCCTAAATATAAGTTAGGTAGTTCATGAAAAGGGAGACACATTTCTCAAGCTCCAAAAATTATATTCTCAGTATACACATTTGCTTATACAAAGTAACATATAGTACAGTTTAAAAGTTTGGGTTGGTTAAATATTTTGAAAAAAGTCTCTTCTGTTCACCAAGGCTGCATTTTTTTTAAATAAAAAAATACAATAAAAACAGTACTGTGGAATATTGTTACAATTTAAAATAACTGTTTACTTTTTTAAATTATTTAAAATGTCATCCATTCCTGTGATGGCAAAGATTACTCCAGTCTTCAGTCACATGATCCTTCAGAAATCATTCTAATGTGATTTGGTGCTCAAGAAACATTTCTTATTATTATTATCAATGTGGAAAACAGTTGTGCTGCTTAATATTTTTGTGGAAAATGTGATCAAAAATATTCAGGATTCTTTTGGTGAATAGAAAGTTTTTAAAAAAGGCTTTTATTAGTAATATAAATCTTTTGTGACCATATGAAAAGTCTTTCCTGCCATTTTTGATTAATGTGATGTGTTATTTCTGGCCCCAAACCTTTGAACAATTGAATTAAGATTAATTTAAAACAGAAATGAACAAAATAGCAGTAATTAAAACCTGACCCAAATGATATTCTGTTAGTACAGAAAGTACAGGAAGTTAGTTCTGTACTTACATTGATCATAGCATTGGAGGTGATGCGAAAGAGGGTGGCTCTCTCATTGACAGCCTTGATTTTCTCTCCTCCCTCCAGAGGCACACGTAAGGTCTCGAGCTCACTCAGAGAACGCTGCAGTGCCGCTCCGTGCTTGGCTATCAGGTCATTGCATGTGCTCAAGTCATCCAACTTACTGGCCAGAGTCTTGAGAGTGCCCTGGATCTCACTGTGGTCTGACTGAGACGTGGGTTCCTCGTCTGCCGAGTCATCTACACAGACAGAAACACACACAGGGAGAGAGTCAGAATAGAAGTAAATTTCATTATTTCCTTACACTAAACCTTTTAAAAACAGAAACAAATCCCCAGAGCACAACGTGTTTTCCAGCTGTTCTCATTAATGAGTCGAGGGCACAGCTCCTTCTAATTTCCCTCATTAATTAATGCTGATTTTTACAGGTGGCTGAGGCCCCAATGGTCGATATTACCATAGTCACATATGCAAACAAAGCACCGTCATACTAAATCAAAACATACACACACACTAGACGGTGGACAGATAGTGACTACACAAAAAATATTACCTTTTAAGAAACCTGAAATTCTCAGATACAAACATGTTTCATAATCAAGTCAAACTAGCAAACTGGCAAAACTCATATGTAGAGAAGATGTAGGGTTAGGACTGTAGAAGCACAAACACACAACTTTAATTTAAAGTCTTATAAGTAATGCTTTACACAAAAATAAGCTAGTACTTTTGACAAATAAAGTGCTCTGAAAAGTACAGCTCATGAAAACATTAGTCTGTTCTCAACATACTGTGTGTGGGAATATTGATAGCCTACTGAAATTGTATCTGCACAGAACTGATTGGTTATATAAATGAAACAAATAACAATGAATTTAACTTTAAAATCTTTTTTTTCAACAAAAATCTTTAGCTTTCCTAAAAACCCTAAACAAGTTCAAGATATTTTCATGTTTTAATCTACATAAAACACATCATTAATAGCCCACTTGTGACTTTTTAAGCTTTTATATGTGTTTTAAGGCAGTGGTTGACAAGTGTCTAAATGGAACAACAGAGGTTATCAGGGACATTAAACGGCATCACGCAGAACAAGTGAACTCATCTGCACACTAGTCCACTTTTACGGCTTTGTTGTATTTATACTCATTCTCTGGCAAACTCTTAACTCAAACAGTCCAACTTGTCGATTTTGAATAAAGATTGAAAGAGTCGTTGGAAGCTTAGCAGTGGTGACGTTGAAGTTGGGTCGATGGGGTAGTTTCTTTATAGCCTTAATTTAGCTTGTTACTCTTGGTGGTTGTATTTAGGCTTCAAAATTCATATGTTGTGTTCATTTGTGAAGATAAACCAAATGTGTAAGAATCACAAACGCTTGTTGGAATAGTAGAGGGTTTCCTCCCAAAAAAAATTTCTATTGAATTGAGTTCCGGACATTGACTTGGCTCTTCCAAGACCCTCCATTTCCTTCTTCCAAGTCATTCCTTTGTGAACCGAAAACTTTAGCTTTTATCTGATCCTGACCTGCATCTATTTCCATAGCTAGAGTCTAAGACCACCATATTGGTTATTTGAGTAGAAAAATAAGCAATGCTAACATAAAATGACTTAGTGTGCCTGATATCTAGGCTATAAACATTTGCTAGTGGAAAGGACGTGCTAAAAATAAATGATAAATAATTTGGATTCCCAAGTGTTCACTCTGCATGATTTCACAGCTGCCATCATTAATGTTCATTGGCATGTGTGGACACGCTCCCACACACACACACACACACACACGTGCATTACACATTTTCACACAACACAATGGCTCCCCTCCAGTGACAGAAATCACACAAATTTGGAGAAATCGCATCAGAGCAGAGTTGCTGATGCTGAGCTGAGGCCATGATAGAATCATGCAACACGGACGCAATAAGACAGCTACTCAGAGTCACATTTATTACGTCACACAAATAACAAGATGAATTTAGAAAATGCATGTTTATAAGGTAAAGACGCTGCAGCTAATCTCTGACACAAGAAAGAACGTTTGGGGGGAAAGATGTGGCATAGTGCGTGTGAGAGACGAGGACATGGCAACCTCGTTCAGAGCAACGGAGCAGGGCAAGGGTGAGATTGATTTGACTGTGTTTGTTCCTCCTCAGCAGAGAGCAGAGCAGCCGTCAGCAAACTGTTCAGAGACTGAACACATTAACCTTCTCATGACTCAACAATAACATACGTAGATAGAAAACATCGTGTGTGGAGGCAAAGGGGTCACTTTCGGGCACTTCCTGTAGAAAGAAGTTTAGTTATGCTAACTAAATGAGTGTCTTCTATGACCTAATTCCAGATTTAAACAGTAATTATTATGCATTAAAAAGGTCTCTCCTGCTTCTCTGTTCATTGTTGTGCTGGGTGCCAGATTAACCACTGGCTTTGAGATAGTTATTGACAGTTTTAATCTAAACGGCAACAGAATGACATCTCAAGGGTCTAAACGCTGGCATGGCGAGTGCATTCAATTAAATAGTCCATTTCTAGAGCTTCTTCTTTTCTCTCTTTCCATTAGCCACAACAGACACATATGCGCACACACACTGGCTGATCCTGCGCATACATCATGTATTTGTGAGCCGTGTGTCATGTGACTGCTGACAGAGGAATCTGTGGGAATGTTTCGAACAGCATATTACCATACCAAGTACTTTTTGTGCAGTATGTAGTCCTATATTGTGCACAATATGCAAATTTGGTTGTGTGCACATGGAACACCAGAATCAACTACATATGGCAAAATGTGCAGTATACAACCAGAGCACACTGTAATCGTGTCCCACAATAGAGCTTTGACAGCGGACTTGAAATGAAATAATAACTGATTTGTATTGTTCATATAATAATATATTACAATTATAAAATATGGTTACTTTTCATTTTAAATTATATAAAATAAAAAAAATGCAGTGTAAAATGGCATGCTGAAATATATTTTTACATTTTACATTTACATTTATTAATTTAGCAGACACTTTTATCCAAAGCGACTTACAAATGAGAACATATTTTAAGATAAGAGATATAGAATAGAAGATAAAGTGTTAGTATAATGGATCAAGTGTCAAAAGTCAGTCAAAAGTCAGTGACTTGAATTTGATGCGAGCGGCAACTGGCAACCAAATATATATAAACTATGTAAACTGTTTTAAATGTGTACAAAAGGAAATTTGCCATTTTACCTTACATTATATATATATATAACTCCAAATATTAAATAATCATATTTACAATAGAAAACACCATTAATGTTTTTTGGTTATTGTTGTTGCATAGTTTCAATCATTATAAACTGAATACATTATATACTGCACAGTATTCAGTATAAAAGTATTTAATCTCTTTCCCTTACTCCGCACACACATACAGTACAGCCAGAAACACACACACACACACACACACACACACACACACACACACACACACACACACACACACACACACACACACACACACACACACAACACACACAACACACACACACACACACAACACACAGAATTCAGAAACAGCTTTACATTAAGAGCGGTTTTCACCCTGTCACCCTTTAGCTTTAGAAGAGCTGCTGATGAAGGTCTGAGATAAATAATCATATTTACAATAGAAAACATCATTAATGTTTTTTGGTTATTGTTGTTGCATAGTTTCAATCATTATAAACTGAATACATTAAATACTGCACAGTATTCAGTATAAAAGTATTTAATCTCTTTCCCTTACTCCTTAATCCTGAGCGCACACACATACAGTACAGCCAGAAAACACACACACACACACACACACATACACACACACACACACACACACAGAATTCAGAAACAGCTTTACATTAAGAGCGGTTTTCACCCTGTCACCCTTTAGCTTTAGAAGAGCTGCTGATGAAGGTCTGAGGGTAATGTGCAGCTGGCACAGGGTAAATCTGCTGTGTGCTGGAGATTACAGCTCATTTCCACAGCAGCTTCTCTGTCTGGAAATCATTCGGCAAAAGGACAAGGTGGCTTGCTATTTTATATCTGTTTACAAAGAGTGACATTACAGAAAAAGGAGCTCGATACAAACCCATCTGGCACCTCCTGTCTATATTTACAATCTAAAATCAGCTTAACATCAGATTAAAGAATTAACTCCCACATTAAATTGTAATTTAGTAGCATATTATCTTTGATTACAACTAACCTTTTGACCATTACAAATTTCCCTAGTTCAGCTGTATGCATGAAATATGTACATTAAACTATACTAAAGTATGATGTACAACCTACCAGCCTGTAATGATTTGGTAATAAATCTAAGAAAGGAATACATTCAGAATTAATAAATGTATAAGCTGGTTAACATTCCTCCAAATGTACTGTACTGATGCCACTGCCAACAATAGTTCACATTCACATAGGATTTAAAACGGTTTTCAAGTTTTCTATAACAGAACTCAAAAGATTAAAAAGGATTTTAAGAACCCATGTAAGAAGTTGGGATAAACTCTGCCAGCTTTCACTGTGAGGTTACAAACAGAAGATGGTCAAACTGAGCAGTGTCCTAGTGAAGCTGATCTTCTTGCCATGCCAAACAATTTCACTTCTTTTGTGTGTGTGCCCTTTTTGTCTTTATTGCATAGGACTGTAAAGGCTTCAGGGAGTAATGTGGGAGATATAATACAAACTATAATTTCAATTTAGAAAATGCAAGAATGTCCCTCCAATGTATATAAAATTATATAGTACACATGCCAAATAATTGCCCAATCCTTTTGTTTCAGCTTGTATTTGCATTTATTTCAAATTATTTAAATTGGATCTAAGGATGCAATCTCTTTTGCTTTTTGTCAATTTGAGTGATAAAAGCATGGCCAGCTCAGGTGGATGTGCTGCAGATGAAACATGATAATGTAGATATTATGTAGCACTGCAATGAGCAGAAGGAAGCGTTCAACCTTCTCCAGCCACTCCTGAGTCTATTAAACATACAAAACTATGTAAATGACCTCCACAACAATCTATAGAAGCAGTTGTGGCCTAATGGTTAGAGAGTCGGACTTGTAACCCGAAAGTCGCGGGATCAAGTCTCAGTAACGGCAGGAAATGTAGGTGGGGGGGAGTGAATGAAGAAAGAGCACTCTCTTCCACTCTCATTGCCCACTACTGAGGTGCCCTTGAGCAAGGCAACTAACCCCCAATCGCTCCCTGGGTGCTGCAGCAAAAAAAAAAAAAAAAAGAGACTCTGTGTGTGTTCACTACTCACTGCTGTGCATGTGCTCTTGGATGGGTGAAATGCAGAGCACTAATTCAGAGTATGGGACACATCACTTTTCTTTACAGCAGCAGGTTTTGACAATCAAGATTTAGACAGAAATAAATGACAAAATAAATTGTGTTAACTTAAGATTAATAATACACTTGGACAGAATAGAAAAAAACTGTCATACATGAACACTCAAAAGCGGGTTTTTGGAAAGATTCTTGCTGTAATTAAATTATACCAGTGAGGTTGAATTCTTATTGCCTGTGGGTAAAAGCTGTGCCTGGGCACTTCTGTTCTGTTTCTCAGATGTTAAAGGAGAAAACAGACAATGACTGGAATGGCTGGGGTCTTTAAGAATAATCTGGACGTAGGCGGAAGTACCGCCCCATTGTTTACAAGCGTGGAGAAGGAGGATCGTTCAAATTTACTGGTATGTTGAATGACATATTTATGTCTTTGTGTCAGTTTATTGTTTAAAATGGTATCCTGGATGTTTAAATCTTTTGAAACCCAAACGTTTTAGCGTGACCTTTCCAACGTGATTACGTAATGCCTGGCGCGTCGCAGACCAGCAAAAGACGAACAATTGTGGTTAAAAAGTATATACATTTTTATTTTTTTTTAGAAAATGACCGATCGTTTCGCTAGATAAGACCCTATTCCTCAGCTGGGATCGTGCAGAGACCTTTGAAGCACTTCAAAGCCCTTTGAAACTGCATTGATTTGGACTTCAACAATTTGGTTACCGTTGAAGTCCATTGTGTGGAGAAAAATCCTGAAATGTTTTCCTCAAAAAACATAATTTCTTTTCCACTGAAGAAAGAAAGACATGAACACCTTGGATGGCATTGGGGTGAGAAAATTATCAGGACATTTTCATTTTGAGGTGAACTAATCCTTTAAGTCATCTATTGTATATGTCATGGATGCTAGGTGCTCACGGCCAGTGCTGCATAACCTATGCAAGAGTCTTTGAATAAGAGTGTCTACTAAATGCATAAATGTCAATGTACTGAGAAAAAAACAGGTGCTGGTGTGGATTCTTTCTTGCTGTTGTTCCACGAGCAAGACTCAACATACCTCAAGTGGGATCAGATCCAATAATGATAATGAGAGAGTTACTAGACCGTCTCTGCCATATCATGACTGACAAAAAGCAAAAATGTTTACAAGACTTACTAGTCTTTTAATTAGGCTACTGGCTAGTGTTGCTGTGTATAACAAAGGTCACTATAAGTTTACTTAGAGCCAATAGTAAGATTTTAGATACAGGCTCCACAAAATGAACAATAGTGTGTGTATCTAAATAAAGGATACTAATTCACTTGTTGATTTCTGTGTAGTTCATACTGTAAAAACTGTCTCATCATACTGTATGCCACCATAATTATTCATTTTCACTCTCATATGCAACTTACAATAGACTGACTGAATAGCAAAACTCAGCCTCCCTCAAGGGGAATCAGATCCATTAATGATAATGAGAAAGTGACACTAGACAGTCTTTGCCACATAATGATTGACACATTGGTAAACCTGATTAAGGACACTGAATAATGACTGTAATTTCAACTTTTAGTCATCAAACAATATTATTTACAGATCAGGTTCTGTTAGGATTGAAATCAAGGGCAAGGCCACAACTAATGTGCTTAGTAGAACTGTACTTTTCAAAAAATAATCAAATAAAATGATATATATAAAAGGTGACACACCAAGCTGCGTTAGGAGGTACTATAGATGCTCAATTTACATCTGAGAGCAGCATCACATATAGAGCTAGAGAGATCTTTGTAAAAGACAAAGACAAACAATGGTTATACTGTTTGTCACTCAAAGGTGAGAAGGTGGTAAAAATCTATTTAAAAATGCCGCTGCTCTTTTCTGTGAAAGCTCTTGATTAGAATGAATGACAATAGAGCTGATTTATTGACAACAAAGCTTGGTATTGACTCCCATGGATTAATGGATGCAGGAACTGCTATGGATCACCTTTACTTACTGCTGGAAACAGTACTCTCCCAATGAGAACAAACAGTGGTATAATGGCAAGACAATTAACTAAATCACAGTAATTAATTAACTCTATAAATTACTACTTTTGACTCTAAACTGAGTGTTAATGGTCACAAATAACCCTACAATTAACGGTTTAACAGCACAACAATGACAAAGACATAACATTCTATTCTGATGGAATTGTACAACCTGTATGGGCCAGATTCAATTCCTGAAAAGAATGTCCTTAAAAATTATTGTAGGACTACCTTAAATACCCAAAGCTAAGATGTTACTGTTAATGAATTGATTGGGTTGTTTCATATATTAAGTATTACAACACAACAGCTATAAATAATACATATTATTACTACTAGGGATGTACAGAAGTTATCTGAATGACACCAATGATTGATAATGAGAACAATGATTGGTCATGATTATGCATGACATGATATTGAACAACAAAATTGAACAATACAAAAACAAGTTAAAAAGGGGCCTCGTTTTTAATTTTATAATTAAAATTATATTATTATTATTATTTTAGGGCGTTCTCCCCAGGTTCTTTTCAACGGACTGTTTGCTCAAATCTGAAGAGTAAAATGATTTGATTAAATTAAAACTAAATGCACTGAATCCCTTGCTGAAATGATCATCATTACTGCCATCATCTTACATGTCAAAACATCCAAAAAACCCAGAAGCTAATGCTGTCTAATGAAGCGAAAAACATGGTTATTATTTAAATTGTAAAACAGAAGTCAAATATAACACATATACACTATTTTTGTTACAGTGTAGCTTAAGTTATTCTCGTTTAAAACAAAAATGTTTCTCAAACTTTTCAACAAACTTTTCTCAAACACAACAAACTTTTTTTAATAAGGCAACTGGCTAGTGGTTGCTGTGTATAACAAAAGTCACTATACAGTGAGTTTACTTAGAGCCAATAGATTTGCACAAGATTTGATGATTTTAGATGCAGGCTTTACATAATGAAAAATAGTGTGTGAGTGTGTGTGTGCGTGTGTGTGTGTGTGTGCGCGTGTGTGTGTGCGTCTGTCTAAAAAAAGGTTACTAATGCATTTATTCACTTCAGTGTAGTTAAACATACTGTAAAACTGTCTCAACATACTGTATGCCACCATAATGATCCATTTTCACCCTCATATCCAACTAACAATAGACAGAGAAATTAGTATGTATTTATAGCTCAAAATAAAAGCTGGTAAGTGGTGTTGTTTTCTAAAAACAAAGGTTATTGACTAAATAAACTGGCTGCTTTATATCTGCATTATTGATTTTTGTGTGGAGGACATACAGGAGAAAAGGGCTTCATGTTCAGTTCAAAATTAGAGCAAAGACTGTGACAACTGTCAGTGAGGAACGGATCACACATACACAGAACCGTATATGTACAGTCAGAGATTACGATCTGCATGCTTGTTTTGTACACATCCGTACAATAGTCACAGATGGACAGAGAGCTTTTGGGTCATCATATCAAAACAGGGCATCACCGTCAGTCTTAAGAGGGTGAACATGCATGTTTGCATAGTCTCCTGATTGGCCATCGTATGTGTGGAGGAAATAGATATCCTTCATTTCAATGTCACTCTGACCTACAACACTCTCACACACCCACAATGTAGAGCACAGTAACTCTTATAGTTATTGCATAATGTAATTTTTCCTCTCGCGATAAGTCAAAATAAAATAAAATGCTGTATTACTGTTATTACACAAAAAGCTCTTTCTGATTATGCTATGTTAATCACTTGACAAAATAGTGTTGTCTGATTAACTTTTTGGGTACAAACATGCTACTTGCGGTAAATCAAGAAAACAAGAGATTTATACAATAAGACTAACCGTGTTGAGCTATAAAACAATGACTGGTTTTCTGTGAATAAAGTTATCCAAACAGCTGCTCACCTGTCTAATAAAACACACATTAAAGCGTCTTTGGTGTTTTCATGGGGTATCTCAATCATCTCCCTAGTTCAGAAGTCAGGGCACTGATCGGGGTGTCCCTCAATCGCAGAATCCTTCCAGTGCACTGAAACGTTCGCTCCCTAAGAGTCCCACAATGCACCGTGAAGGGAGCAGGGAGCATGGATGCTCACTATGTTCACTTAACAGAAGGTCTGAAGCACGAAACTTTAAATCACGTGAGCCAACTGACTACACATAATGACACGCGATAGATGTTTTTAAAAATACAAACCATTATTTTTTTATTTTTAAGCATAAACATACCTTGTTAGACTGGTAATGAACATAATCTAGATAACATTTATAATTTATTTATGGCTTAAATGTTGCACGTATGCGTAGCAAGCAAAGTATCTATCATAATGTACTTTAAAAAACATTACAAGTAATGACAGAAAGATATCCCCTCTGCTGTTGTTCATAAATACCAGTAGTGATGTTGTACAATGAGGACAATGTCACATCACCGGAAACAGAGTCATCAGTATACTGGTTCACGAGCTCGGGAGCTAATTGAGACGCGCACCCTTGGTTTCAACAGAAGGAAATCGAGGGTAATGCAGATATGACGTCATTGACAGGCAAAGCAATAACATGGGACGACACACTGGTTAAAATAGCTGATTTCTCTGGATTTAAACAAAATATATAACATATAGTTCTAGTGTTTTGGGTATTTTAATGCAAAAAAAGTACATATTGTGCATTTAAGCAGACAGCTAACAAGTTAGGCAGCATTTACAACTTGTGCTCGTAATGATTACAATACAGTGATTCCTTAAATTGAAAATATTTTAAAGTTTTGCATGTCAATCCAGTCAAGATCCCTTGACTTTGTTATTACCACATGGTTTATTCTGCATCTTATCACATTCTGTCTCCAGCACTAAGATCATAAGATCTAAGATCGTACAGATTTCTGTCTAAATCTCTGGCATCTTAAATTAGACTTGAATTGACTGTTCATTTCCTCAAGCTCAAACTTGAGCTCCCTGTCAGCCAAAACCTGTCTGTGAATCTTAGTTCAGTACTGCTAAAGGTCTCACAGCTGCTGCACGAAGAGCTCAGGAATGATTCAAGACAACGACTGACTTTCATTGATCACACTGATGCAATTGAAGGGTCATGAAACATCATGCCCTGTATAACATAAGACCATAATAACCCATAATGTATCACGTTCTATGTACACCTTGTGCAGTACTATCTATTGTGCACCACGAATTTGATACAGATCACATTCAGATAAAAATCACATACAGTAATGGCAGTGTATGTGTAACAACTTGTTAGCAACTTATGTTAAAAAATCTATGTTTGAGGTATGATAGCATGTAATTTTTTGTAGGACAAAATGTGCAAGTCTCTTCCAGTAATAATAACCACAAACATTATTTAATTCATAAATCAAAAGCAAATTTTTAAAAAACTTTTTCAAATTGACGTCAAGACTGAACAGCTGTGCTGTACTAAAGAAGAGCTCATTCACAATCCACAATACTGAAAGCAATATTTAAATCTCTGCACAAACACAATTCAGAGACAGAGAGAGAGAGAGAGTAAAGCTCCACATGAAGTCAGGAGCATCATGCACACACGTTACAGTGTGCTTGGACACATCAATCAAACACTGGACATGAAAATGAGGCAGGGGAGGAAGTGCTGACCCCACACTTCCTTGCAAGACGACCAGGAGAACGAAACAGAGATTACAGCAGAACACAGTTAAGAGTCGGTTTGCTCATATCCTACCTCTGAGGCAGGTGAGGTTCAGGAGATGACAGAACGAAGAGGAATGAGTCGGTGCCCGTACGAGAGCGAGAGGAGCAGGAGTATGCGATAAAGATGAGGAAGTGTCATCTCTTCCTCCGGTGTGAGTGCACTGACCACGGCTGAAGCGGCTCAGACAGCCCGAGCTACAGAAAGAGCGCACCGTTCCCGGCCCCCAGCATGCTCCACTCTTCATTCCACCACACTACAGGCCTGCCGCTCCTCTTTCCCTCCTCTCCGCTCCTCACACACTCGCATACACTTGCTCAACCAACCGCTGCACAGGAAGTATGCCGGACTACTATATCAGCTGGTGAGTGCAGGGGGAAGCGGAGTCTTCTCATCCGGCATCACAGACGCGGTCGCATGCACACACGCTCGCTGTCATGCTGCAAAAGAGCAAACACTTCTCTCTAGAGCCAGCACAATTATAGACCTCACCGGCCTTGATTTCACATCCTCGCTATCCCACTTCACCTTCAGAACGCGCACACACACACTCCGGTAGCGCAGCATATTGGCATTCCTCTCCTCGTGCACAGCTTAATGCAGTGTAGAGTAGGACAGAGTGAGGGGGAGGGAGGGATACAGTAGTCTGCAGTACACTGCTGTCTTGAACACACCTTCTGTCCTTGCTTTCGCATTCACACACCTCCTGCAATGACTATCCTGAGTTTAGTGACGAGAAAAAGTAGATGTTTCTTCAACTACAGGCACATTTATGTCATACGGGTTGATTTTTATTTTAGTAAAACTGTACAAATTTTAGGTTTATCAGTTTTGAAATGTAGTAGTAATTCATAATATGATATTATTGATCAAATAAATGCAGCCTTGATGAGCATAAGAGACTTCTTTCAAAAACATAAAATCTTATTGCCCCCAAACTTAGTTGAATAAACACCTAAGTAATAATCAAAGCAACATTGCTAATGTAACCGGTCCTACTTAAACCGGCGTTTCCAATGTGGTAAAGAGATGAGTCCCACAGTAGAGATGAGAACCACCTTAGGACCCCAGTAGTATGCCTGATCTAAAGCTGTTCTTGCAATAACTTGTTGAAGCTAAGGTGAGCTGTTTTAGCTTGATGTGTTAGCGAATGCTAAATCCCGCTGCTATGTAGGCCTACAGCTAAATCCCTCTGCTATGTACAAGATAAGATAAAATCAGTTTGTAAAAATATTTTAAGCAGGTAGTCTAGCAGTTTTCTGCCATCAAGTAATACATTTATTTGGATAGCGCTTTTCACAGTACACACAGCTTTACAGAAAGACAGACAGCTATTTTATAGTAATTGAATTGTATATGTAAGCTAACAAAAAAAAACACAATCTATTTAATTTCAAACACAATTTAATTTCACAATCTATAGCTTCACTTGCATACTAGTATATGAAACGTACAGGTTAAAAGACATTAATGGTTGTTATAACGTAGTAATGACTTTTATAATAAAGGGATTTTGTCTGATTTGTAACCAAGCACTACAGCGATTACCCATAAAACGTGCTTTGAACCAATCAGATTGCTTGGGTCCTAAGGTGGGACTCATCTCTTCACCACACCGGAATGGGAGGGCGCGCTAACAAGGACGCAAAGACTGCAGTCTCTAGCATCAGTCTCTAGTGCAAGTCACTAGTGCACCTCTGAGGCCAGGGGAGTGAGGTTTACATGCACAGCGACTACTAGCTTGCTTCTGTTACACCAACACTGCTGTCATTAAATACAAATTTTACAAAAACATTTTTAACAATATTTATTATCACAAGTGCTTAACACAACTAATATTACTTTGTGTAAAAGCAAAAAAAAAAAAAAGTTTAAATTAGAAACCTCTAATTCTCATTACAAACTCCTGAGAGGACGTCACTCTGTTCAGCCTCAGCAGGGCTCTGTGTCCGCTGCAGTGCTCTGACCGTTTAAAGCAGGGCAAGGTCACTGATGTGTTGAAACAACCACACACACACACACACACCAGAAGAGTTGCCACTATGCAATACATAATTATTTCTGCTGAACCACAAAGTCACCTTCAGTAATGTGTGTGTGAACACGCATGGAATCCATCAGGCTCAATTCAAATGATCTACACTAACAAATACAACACAACATGGATGCCAGTGCACACGCCAAAAACATGCTCTCTCTCTCTCACGCACGCACGCACGCACGCACACGCATGCGCACACACACACACACACACACACACACACACACACACACACACACACACAAACAAACACAAACGATATATATATATATATACACATATATATATATACACATATATATATATATATATATATATATATATATATATATATATATATATATATATATATATATATATATATATATATATATATATATATGCTTACCATAATCCATTATAATTGAAAACTTCTGACATGTAAAAGTGTTTGTGCCTGCTCATAGCAATTTAAAACCCCAATAAAACCAAGATAGATATTATTTCATGCTGAAAAAGAGGAAACTTTTTCAACTTCCCCCTACGCAGCCGTTTCAGACCAGCACTTAGTTACCAGCACTGAGTTCCTGTGCTGAAGACCATCAGCGACAGTGACTCAGTCTGGTAATTGGCAACAGAAATAAAGAGTGTACTAGATGAAAAGAATGAAGGGCAGATGGCATTCCACAGACAGGCCTGTCGCAATTATTACATTATCTCCTGACCTCAATCATTACACTCAACCTTAGATTCCATCATCAGATGTTTCCATCCAAATAAGCAAATACGCCAGCACAAGGACCAACACAAGTATTGTATTTTAAGCTATGGCCTACTTAACATATGAAAATGATCGTATAAATGTATTCACATACTTTGTTATCATGCAAAACCAAATAATCACTGAAATAATCTATGTAAAGTTGTATATATATATTTTAAAAAGTATTTACAACCCCAAATCCAGAAAAGTTGGGACATTTTGTAAAATGCAATAAAATCAAGAATCTGTGATTTGTTAATTCTCTTTAACCTTTATTTAATTAACTGACAAAAGTACAAATAAAAGTTTTTCAAAGTTTTCAATGACCAACTTAAGTGTATTTTGTAAATATAAACAGATTTTGATTTTGATGGCGGCAATACACTCCAAAAAATTGGGGAAAGAGGCATGTTTACCACAGAGTCAAATAAAGATGAAAAAACCGCACTCTCTAGTTACATCTCATATATTTATTAATACCATGTCCACACGGAGTCGTCACATTTCCTTTTAATTATACCTTTCAATCATTTGGGAATTGAGGATACTAATTGTTGAAGTTTTGCAAGTGGAATTTTTACCCAATCTCACCTGATATAAGACATCTGCTCAACAATCTGTGGTTGTCATTTTCTGATTCTCCTTTTCATGATGGGCCATACATTTTCAATAAGAGACAGATCTGGACTGTAGGCACATCCCTTCTACAATGTGTAGTAGGTGAATAAGGCCTGACATTGTCTTGCTTCCCAGGAAAGATGTCATCTTGATGGCAGTGTGTGTCTCTGTACTATCCCAATATACGTCTCCACGTCAATTGTACCTTCACACACATGCAAGTCACCCCTGCTGTTTGCACTGATGCACCTCCATACCATGACAGTTGTTTTCTTTTGCACCTGTCGCTGATGAAAGTCTGGATGGTCCCTTTCATCTTTGGGACTGAGAATTCAATGTCTGTTTTTTTTCCAAAAAACAAGCTGAAACATGGACTCATCTGACCACAGCACACATTTCCACGGTCTTCTAGACCATCCGAGATGAGCTTGGGCGCAGAGAACTCACCGGCATCTCTGCATAGAACTGATGTATAGATTTCTCCTTGCGTAACAGAATTTCTTGATGCAGCAGATTGTGTTCAGTGAAATTGGTTTTCCCAAAAACTCCAGTGGCTGTATTTAACAGAGTAGCAAGACAGTTTCTCATGAGGTGCCATCTGAGGGCTTGAATGTGACGCACATTCAATGGAGGTCTCTTTGCCCTACACAGAATGAGATTTCCTTGGATTCCCAGAATCTTTTCACAATATTATGCATGGAAGAATGTGAAAGACCTAAATTCTCTGCAATCTTGCATTTTGAAATGTAATTTTTGAATTGTTGCAGAAATCAAAATCAAAATTTGGTTATATTTACATAATTCACCTAAGTTGGACAATGAAAACTTTGAAAATATTTTTCTTTGCACTTTTCTCAGTTAAATAAAGGTTTAAGAGAATGAACAAATCATAAATTCTTGATTTTATTGCATTTTACGAAATGTCCCAACTTTTCTGGATTTGGTGTTGTATATTTAATAAAAGTATATATATATATATATATATATGTATATATATATATATATATATATATATATATATATATATATATATATACATACTTTTTTCCTGCCGGTGCAACAACATTTTGGGTATGTTTACACAACAACGATGTACTAAAAACAGAAAAGTTTTTCACAAAAACTTACGTCATCATTTTCACAAATTTGTGTTTTTTAAGTTTACATGGAGATGATAACGATATTGTTTTCAAAAACTTGCACTTTGAAACCCATTTTCAAAAGTTAAAAAAAAAAATACAGGCCCCCAAAAATCCATTGTCATTTAAATGAATGGCCAAGATGCATAAAAAGTTTTCAGTTTTTAGTTAAATGGTGTCGTGTAAACAGCCATCCAGTAAGAAAGCGTTTTAATTCACTGCAGTATTAACATCGCTGCAAGATCTAGTGAGAAGCATTCAAATTCTATGCAGAATTCTCTGTTAAACCATAGATATCAGATCAAACAATGCAGGAATGGAAACCAGGAGAAACATTGTGCCATGAATGAATGAGTTATTGAAGGATTTTCAATCCTCAAATCATCAACATTCACAATGGAATATGTAATAACACTAACTGTAACCATGGTATTATGGCAGAAACAGTTGAATGTTTTTACATTATTCATTTCAGGGTTTGTACAACCTTTTGAGAGTAAAATTCAAGCACTGTTCAAGAACTTTCAAGTGCTTCAAAGCTCTAAATAGTATCCAATTTAAATGTAAAACTAACATTTAAAATAACTAAAAAATAAAAAAGACAAATAACCTGTAGATGACAGCAGTTTTGCTTCTGATTTTATATTTAGACATTATGAAATTATTATAAAATATCAAATCATAAAGAATTATTTTTGTCAAAGTTTGGCACTGCTTTGTACTGAAGTATGAAGGAGAAAAAATCACAAAGTCTCATGAAAATCTATAGATTTTCTTCAAATTGTGACTGTATTACTGTTACGGCGTCCAGTCTCCCTGAGTCCACCATCTCTCAACCATGAGCACCCTCTCCTGAGTTCTAGTATGTTGCATACTCTCCTATTAGTATGCATCATTTACGCTGTAACTACCCATCACCTGTTCTGCATTATTAATCATTGCTCAGCCTTTATCTGCCTTGTTAATTGAGTGTTCTGTGCAAAGTATTGCCTCTCTATGTGTGTGTAACAATGTTCAGGGAAGAAGGAGGCGGGAACCGGCGAACATTTATACAAACTTTATTAAAAATAAAATAAACAAACTAAAATACCGCCAGCAGCCCCTCGCGGACGACTGCTGGCTTACCCAAAATAAACATAACGGCCAGCAGCCCCTCGCGGACGACTGCTGGCTAAAATAAAACACAAATACAAAAACCAAACAACTAAAATCGGGCCTGTTCCTCTCTCGATCATCAACGTCGTCGCTCCCCCTTTATGCTTCCGCTCCTCCGTGAGAGATGCGAGACCGGTGTGCTCAACAGGTGTTGCTCATTAGCAATCGCACCACCGGCCTCGCGCCGTTCTCTCACGTCCCTCGGCCGTCCTGTTCGCCACATACCCCCATCGCCCCTCACAGGCCGGGGGGTACCCACGAGCCTGTGCCTACTCCCCCCCGGCGGCGGCGATCCCTGGGGGGTATGGATCGACAAGCCGAGGGAAACGGAGACGGAAGCATGAGGAGCGACAGATCGAGAGAGGGGAGAGGAAAAAAAAAAAAAATTTGGTCCGGTTCCCACAACGCGCTGCCATCTGGTCCCCCACCAGCTGGGCGATCTCCTCCGCGGCGCCTGGCGGTGACGCTGGGTAGCCCTCGGTGGACGGCTCGACGCTCCTCCGCCGCCCGGTGGACGGCGACGGCTCCTCGGGTGCCTTGGGCAGACGGCAGGAGTCCACCGCTCCCTGCTCCTCCCCTTCGCTGGTGGACGGCAGCAGGCTCCGGCCCACGGCGAGCGGCGGCGACTCCCCCTCTCCCTCCCGGATGGCAGCCGCCCCTCCAATACCCAGGCGGCCGGCAGCGAGCTCGACCGTCCCACCGGCAACTCACTCCAGCGTACCGCCTCGAGCGTCCATGGCCGCGAGTCCCCCGCTCCCTGCTCCTCCCCTCGTTCGGCGGATGGCAGTAGGCTCCGGCCCACGGCGAGCGGCGGCGACTCGCGCACCATGCTCGATGGCACCGCGGACTCCCCACAGCGGCGAGGACTCTCTGACAGCGCGTTCCTCCCTCTTCCCGGGTTTCGGCACCAGTGTAACAATGTTCAGGGAAGAAGGAGGCGGGAACCGGCGAACATTTATACAAACTTTATTAAAAATAAAATAAACAAACTAAAATACCGCCAGCAGCCCCTCGCGGACGACTGCTGGCTTACCCAAAATAAACATAACGGCCAGCAGCCCCTCGCGGACGACTGCTGGCTAAAATAAAACACAAATACAAAAACCAAACAACTAAAATCGGGCCTGTTCCTCTCTCGATCATCAACGTCGTCGCTCCCCCTTTATGCTTCCGCTCCTCCGTGAGAGATGCGAGACCGGTGTGCTCAACAGGTGTTGCTCATTAGCAATCGCACCACCGGCCTCGCGCCGTTCTCTCACGTCCCTCGGCCGTCCTGTTCGCCACAGTGTGCATGTCCGAGCCGTTTCTGTGTATCAAGATCTCCCGTATTTCTGATCCTTGCTATACTAACCTTATCTGATTGTCTGCAGCCTGCCTCACGACCCTCAGCCTGATCTGGATTCTGATTCTAGCCGCCTGCCCAGACCTTTTCGCCTGTCCCTGTTGTCCGAACTCACGCCGACTGCCTACTTCTTTAAGCCTGGTTTCTTCCCGCAGTCAGCACATCCTTATTCAAGAATTTCCTGTGTTTCTCTCTGACTGTCTTTGAGTTATTAAAGTTGTTGCATATGGATCTGCCTCAGCCTTCTGATTCGTTACAGAATACTTCGCCACACGAGGATCCAGGAACTATAACAGCATTATCCACAGCTTTCAACTCACAAGCCTCGCAACTGGCTTCTCATCAACATCAGCTTATACGTCTAACAGCTGTGACGGATGAACTGGTAAAGGCTGTGCAAGCTCTATGAACCCCTTCCTCGGGTGCCTCGTCTGATTCAGTCTCTCCGTCTTCTGCGCCTATGTCTCTGCTACAGACCACCGCGAGCCCTCGACTCGCGTTACCTGAAAAGTTTGACGGTAATCCAGGTAAATGCAAGGGATTCATCTTTCAATGTTCTCCGTTTCTGAGCCAACAGCCTTCACAGCACCCTTCGGACTCCAGCAAGATCTATTTCGTCTCCTCCCTGCTGACCAGCCGCGCTCTGGACTGGATTACGGCTGTATGGGGAACGGATGAGTTTCTTCAGGAATTCCGGGCCATCTTCGAGCATTCCAAAGGAGGGAAGGGAGCGGAGGATCTGCTTCTGGAACTTACGCAAGGACGTAATACAGCAGTTGAGTATGCACTAGAATTTCGTACTCTTGCCGCGCAAACTAACTGGGCTGATAATTCCCTTAAAGTGATTTTCCGGTGTGGACTGAGTCACGAGTTACAGGCAGAGCTGGCTTGCCGCGATGAAGGAAGGAATTTCAACCAGTTCGCTCAACTCACTATTCAAATTGATAACCTGATGCGCTCACGCCACTCAGGCATTCGCTCCACTACCTCCTCTCGCAGTTTTCCTGTGCCACGGTACCACAGTTCCATGCCTACTGATTCAAGTGAACCCATGCAAGTTAACTTTTTTCGCATTTCAGAAGAGGAAAGAGAACGTCGCAGATCCCAGAGGCTATGCCTATACTGGTGAGGGGCTGGTCACTTTTCGTCAAAACTGCCCACATCGGTCTGCCAACAGAGAGAATGCTGTGGTGAGTCTAACCCTTGACTGTTTAAATCCAAAATCATGTGTAGAAGTTCCCATTGAATTTACTGTCAATGGTAATTCCGTTTCCACGTCTGCTCTGTTGGATTCTGGCGCTGCTGGGAACTTCATGTCGCAAGAATTTGCTAAACTTCACAGGATTACTCTAATTCCATGCATTTCTTCCCTTTCTGTCGAGGCTATTGATGGTAGACCGCTGGGTACCGGTCACGTCACTCACCTGTCTCAGGAGTTGCACATGCGCACCGGGCTGCTACACAGTGAATTGATTCAGTTCTACATCCTTCAAGCTCCACACACTCCCGTGATTTTGGGGTTGCCCTGGCTCCGTAAGCCAGACCCTCTTCTGCAATGGACCTCCGGTCAGATCATCAGCTGGGGAAAAAACTGCTTTACCAACTGCCTGTCCTCGGTCCAACCTCTTCCTGTGAGTAACATCTAAAAGTTCCCTGATGACACTGTGTTGAATCACCTACCCGCTTTGTACCACGACCTGGCGGAAGCCTTTAGCAAGTCTAAGGCCACTAAGCTGCTGTCTCATCACCCTTATGACTGCGCCATTGACTTCTTGCCTGACGCCATACCACCTAAAGGGCGTATCTTCCCTCTGTCCCAGCCCAAGACTGAAGCCATGCAGAAATATATTGAGGAGGAGCTCGCCAAGGGTTTCATTCGACCGCCCACTTCTCCCATGACATTATTCATTTCAGGATTTGTACAACCTTTTGAGAGTAAAATTCAAGCACTGTTCAAGAACTTTCAAGTGCTTCAAAGCTCTAAATAGTATCCAATTTAAATGTAAAACTAACTGTAAATGTAAAATGTTTAAAATAACTAAAAAATAAAAAAGACAAATAACCTGTAGATGACAGCAGTTTTGCTTCTGATTTTATATTTAGACATTATGAAATTATTATAAAATATCAAATCATAAAGAATTATTTTTGTCAAAGTTTGGCACTGCTTTGTACTGAAGTATGAAGGAGAAAAAATTGAGAAGTGTGACTTCCACCAAACCTCTACCTCGTTCTTGGGCTACGTCATCAGTCCGGGGGGTGTGGCTATGGAGGAGGGCAAGGTAAAGGCAGTGGTGGAATGGCCCCATCCCACTACATTGAAGGAGCTGCAGCGCTTCCTGGGGTTCACAAACTTTTATCGCCGCTTTATCAGAGGGTTCAGCACGGTGGCGGCACCCCTGAACACGCTGGTTCGCAAGGGTACTTCTCGTCTGCCTTGGAGTGAAGAGGCCATTCAGGCCTTTAACCGTCTCAAACAGGCTTTTACCTCAGCTCCCATCCTGCATCATCCTGATCCAGAGTCACCTTTTGTAGTTGAAGTGGATGCCTCGAGTACCGGCCTGGGTGCGGTGCTATGTCAGCGTCAAGGATCACCTCCCAAATTGTACCCCTGCGCCTATTATTCCAGAAAGCTCAGTCCAGCGGAGAGAAATTACGATGTGGGTGATCTTGAGTTGCTGGCCATGAAGGCAGCCTTTGAAGAGTGGAGGCACTGGCTGGAGGGCTCCACATATCCTTTCATCGTTCTTACTGATCACAAGGACTTGGAGTACCTGCGCACGGCTAAAAGGCTGAATCCCCGTCAGGCCAGGTGGTCTCTGTTCTTTTCTCACTTCCAGTTCACAGTCACTTATAATCCGGGCTCGAAGAACACCAAGGCTGATTCCTTGTCTCGTCAGTTCGATTCAGAGGTAACCATCCAGACTCCAGAAACCATTCTCAAACTTAATTTAATCATCAGTCCCATACGGTGGGACATCGAGACCGAACTCGAACTGGCCAACGCTGACTCCGAGACTCCTCCAGAATGCCCCCCGGGAAAGCTCCATGTACCCGAAGCTCTCCGAGAAAAGGTGCTTAAGCATGTTTATGCCCTGCCCAGTTCCGGACACCCAAGAATCACCGCCACCATCCATCTTCTTCAGAATCGCTTCTGGTGGTCAACTCTGTCCCAGGATGCCAGTCGGTTCGTTCACCAATGCCTAACCTGTAATACCCAAAAAGCTTCCCATCTCATGACTGCCAGTTTACTTCAACCACTGCCCATACCACAACGACCCTGGTCTCATATTGCTATCGATTTTATTACGGATCTGCCACCATCTGACAGACACACCGCTATCCTCACTGTAATCGACCGCTTCTCCAAGGCCTGCCGCCTCATACCCCTCAGTAAGCTTCCCACAGCCCTGCAGACTGCTGAACACCTCTGTAATCTGGTATTCCGGTTTTATGGTCTGCCTGAAGACATCGTCTCGGACAGGGGTCCTCAATTCACTTCCCGAGTCTGGTCTGCCTTCTTCCAAATGCTCCAAGTCAACGTGGGTCTCACCTCCGGCTACCATCCTCAGGCCAACGATCAGGTTTCCTCCGGTCCTACTGCCAACTCCATCAGAAGGACTGGAGCCGGTATCTGATGTGGGCAGAATATGCTCAAAACTCCATTCAGAAACACTCCATGGGCTTGACTCCGTTCCAGTGTGTTCTCGGATTTTACACACCTACAGCGGGCTGTCAATCGTGGTAAGAGGCAGGCTGATCGTCACCGCCGTCCCAACCCAGAGTATCAGCCAGGTCAATGGGTATGGTTATCCATGCATAATCTTCGTCTAAACCTTCCTTGCAAGAAGCTCAGTCCAAGATTTGTGGGACCTTACAAGATCTTGCGTCAGATAACTCCGGTGTCCTTCCATCTAGCTCTGCCCAGGCATCTGCGAATATCTCCCACTTTCCATGTTTCACTGCTCAAACCCGCCACACCTCCCTCTGAGGAAAGAGGGGGGAATTCCTCTGAACAATCCTCCCAAGCCATCATTGTGGAGGGTGAGGAAGCCTACTGTGTTCACCAGCTGCTGGATTCCAGACGTCGTGGGGGATTTCTGCAGTATCTGGTTGACTGGGAGGGCTTCAGCCCAGAGGAACGGTCTTGGGTCAATTCTGGTGACATTCTGGATCCCTTGCTCACTCAAGAGTTTCACCGTAATCTTCCTGACAAGCCTGCACCTCGTGCTCGTGGCAGACCCCGCCGTCGTCAGCATCCTCGCGGCAGGAGTCGCTCGCAGGGGGGGGGGGGGTTTTGCCTACTTCTTCAAGCCTGGTTTCTTCCCGCAGTCAGCACATCCTTATTCAAGAATTTCCTGTGTTTCTCTCTGACTGTCTTTGAGTTATTAAAGTTGTTGCATATGGTTCTGCCTCAGCCTTCTGATTCGTTACAATTACACAGAAAGCATGTAAAGAGCGATCCTTTTAAAATCACTGAAGCTGTAGGCCAGTTCAGTATGATACTATAGAACAGTGTTTTTCAACCTCTCCTGCAGGGACCCCCTGACAGGACATGTTTTTGTTTTAACCCTGAAATGGCACACCTGATTCAATTAATTAAAGGCTCAAAGGCTTAATGTGTAGCTGACTAATTGAATCAGGTGTGCCATTTCAGGGTTAAAACAAAAACATGTCCTGTCAGGGGGTCCCTGCAGGAGAGGTTGAGAAACACTGCTATAGAAGAACAATAGTACATTTAATAAGAGTATTTAAAGATTTTGCACGTTACTGTTGCTCAGTGGCACCGGTGCTACTGCTTTACAACTAGGTGAAGAATGACGTAATCTTCTACTCAAGTATGGCAGACATGGGATCAAGCTCAAATTATGACCATATATGAGCTGAACAACACTGTAAATGATCTCACAACAGACTGTATTTTAGCAAAAAGATACCAGAGCAGCACACAGCTGGCTCAGATTGATCAGTAAAGCAACTATATACGTCCTGCATAACTACAGCTTTAACACAAAGACTGACGCAGTCAAACTTAAACAGTCACAATGGATTTGCTTTAAAAATTAACAAAAAGACAATTAAATTGAAATTATTTGTTTTAATAGTTAACACCTAGATCATATTCTGGTAGAAATGAGAGACAGGAAGTGAGAGAGGTATATGGGTAGAAATGAGTTCCAGAGGAAATACAGATACTTATGAAAGATGCTAAAAGAGGAGAGTCTATATTTAAAACTCAGCAGAAGGAAGAATCCACTGGAGGACAGGATCCTGAAGCACAAACTCTCAAATAGTACCCCACTGATAAATGATAAGAGACTCAAAAGTGATAAGTTGTATGATCTTGAGCTGAATGAATGGAGCTCTGAAAAATGACTGAAAAAGAAGAAATAAAAATCGAAGCTTGTTTCCACCACTGAATAAAAAAATATAAATGTAATTGCAACTTTTTATCTGAGAAAAAAAGTCTGAATTGTGAGATGTAATTCCGTGGTGGAAACACGATTCCATAAACAAATGTTATGACTACTACCATAATAAGATGATTTCAAAAGAGAGTTCAGAGTACACTGCATAAAAAAGTAGTGTCAAGCATCGATCTGTGGGTGGAAGTGTGTGTGTGTGTGTGTGTGTGTGTGTGTGTGTGTGTGTGTGTGTGTGTGTGTGTGTGTGTGTGTGTGTGTGTGTGTGTGTGTGTGTGTGTGTTAAATATATGCCAGAGATACACTTCAGATACACTCTCAGAACTATACAGTGATCTGAAAAGTCTAAAAGTGGAAAGTCAAAATCACAGGAACATAATCACAGGTTTAATAACACATTCTGAAGGCGTGTTTATAGAACAGGCTTGTGAGCAGAGGCATGAAATCACATCCTGCAGGTTTTTTATACACTAGTCAAAACTCAAAACTTTGAAGAAACCTGACTGAATTAATATTTCTTTAGACCTTCTAATCTAAAAATTTATGCCTAAATAATTTATATTTAAAATGAGATTTACGTAAATACTTAATATTTAAATAAAAGAAAATATATTAAATAAATAATCAAATAAAAAATGATTTCTACAAGGAGTCACCAGCTTTCATATTTCATATTTTCAAAATTTCTTAGAATCTTTAAAACTTGCTGATTTAAAAGCTCATGCCTGAATATTTAATTACTCAATACTTTGAATTAGACATACATAGATACCTTAATATTTAAATAAAAGTTCTTAAGGAGTCAATAGCTCAGCACCTTCTTAAGTGAATGCTCTTTCACTTAAGCCAGAGACACAAGTCCATCAGTGAGTCACAGAGCCAATCAGATGCAGGCTTAAAATATGCTGATTGGCCCCTGCTTACCCAGGAATGACACACACACACACACACACACACACACTTTCTCTCTCACACACACACTCTCACACACACACACACAAACACACACACACACACACACACACACACACACACACACACACACACACACACACACACACACACACACACACACACTCTATGATTCCTTAATTACAGGCTGATACAACATCTCCACAAGACCTAATCCACAAACGCACCTATGAAATAACAGCAGCCCGTCGGTACACAAACAAATAATGACTCATACAGACGCGCACACACACACAGACATCTTAAATCCCTGTGAACGTCAAATGAGCCAGTATTAATAGAGGAAATAAACCAAGTATTAATCAGCAAGTTCATAGAGAGATACACAGACCGCCTGCTACCAGAACACATCATTAGTAAGAAAGCATGTCTCAGATCACACGGGCACTATAAGTGACTCCTCTTTAGGGGATGAAGTCGTTTCTCCCCTCAGTTCCTTTTACCCTTTTGCCCTGGAGACCCTGGCTGTGATCCAGCTGGCTGTTAGTGGAGCGCCACTGACCTCGCTGGTACACACAGCGCCAAATGATCCAGAATGCATTAGAAGGCATTAATGACACAAAAACACTCGGATGCCTCTTATGTGCTGTATTATTATGATGATAGTTAAACCAAATGACTGGAAAACAGTGTGAGTCTAAAAATAAGGAGATGAGTTACAGCGGTCCAGAGAAGATAATCAGATGCAGATGACATCTCATCTAAAAGAGCCACGAGTCACCAATCCAATTACTAAAACCCAGATCAGACCTGACAGATTATTTACAACCTCAAGTACAAATAAACATGCTGCTTACACACATTCAGCTGAGGTTTTACTGCTTCAGAAGTCCATGTCTGCTTTGAGGCCATCTATTACAATACGTTTAAAATTATTTGAAAAAGAAAATTCTGTCACTGAAACTCCCCATGATGTTGTTTCAAATCTGCATGACTTACTTTCTTTCATTGAACATAAAAGGGGAGTTTAAAAAAAATGAATATACCGGTTGCTTTTTCAGAATAATGAATGTGTAATAGAATTGAGTCGTGCATCTCATATATATATATATATATATATATATATATATATATATATATATATATATATTGTTGTCCATTTTAGACCCTTACACTGACTAACAACTTTAATTTCGGTCTGTTCCTCACACTAATCTATCATGTGACTTGAGAAGACTTGGAATATGATGCACGACTCGAATGTTACTTTTTGATAAATATATATAAAGTATTTTAGTATGGAAATACAGCTCAAATAAATTAAAATATAAATATTAGATAAAAAACTTAAAAATTTAAATTATAAATGATGCCTTATTTGATTTGAGAACTCGGCAGAGGGGAAGGCATGAGAATGACAGCAGGTTCCTTTTAGGTGAACTATTCCTTTACCTCTCCATTAATAATGAGGCATTTGAAATATGAATGTATAAAACTGTATTTAGTCAGAATACACGACACATTTTGAATGCTAGTCAATAGAGAAATATGTTTTTGGGTCCAGACGGTGCAGTTACAGCATCTACTAACGGGCCCAACCAACCAGCCAAAACTTGACCATTTAGATTTAACAGCAGACCAGCCAGAGAATATTCATGAGTGTGTGAAGCAGCATCTTCACTGAAGAGAGAAATACTGTAAACAAAACCACCAGAGCAAAGAGAGATTTCATTTATTTAGAAATGCTACTGTTTTTGATCAGATGTACAGATAACTATTCAAGTCGTTGTCTGCAGCGTGAGACAGAAACCACAGGAGCATGAGTTTGAGCGTGGCTGGATCCTGCTGTAATGAAGAGTGGATACGGCTCAAGACGGCCCACCGCAGAGACACAATTTCATATCACAGCCTTTTCCTTCAGCCAACATTTAATATGCCATATGCTCTGCTCCTCTCTCTCTTCTCACACATATTCCACCCGTCATCCACATCCAAACGCAGTGTTTGCATAAGGAAAGGGGTAGATTTCACTGCTCACTCTTGTTAATTGGGCAAAACAGATCGTTTCTTGGTTTATGCGAGGCCAGCGGGCATGAGCGATCACTGGATTGAGTGTTTTCTGTTCGGGTTGAGAATGGTCCTGTGGGGAGAGGCGGCTAGACACTGCTCCTGTGGGCCGTGATGTTACAGAACTGTCCATCTGCTCCATACACTTCTCCTCCCGCAACTTCATCTCCCTCTTGGTTTGTCAATTTACCCCACCACTCCTGCTATACTTCACACCAGGGAGTGTTCAAGAGAGAAATAGCTTCTATAGATAGAGCCAAATTGTTGGCGGAAGTCGCCCCGGGTTATGTGTGCATTTGTGTGCAAGTGTAAATATGAGAGAAACAGTGTGGGCAGGGATTTTCTGGGTGATTCTAAATGTCTAGACTAGACTATTCTACATGTAGGAGGACTCTAGTCCGTTCAGGAGAGTCTGAAAAGGGCAGAGGCAACAACATGAAGAGAGGAAAGATCACAGAGGACATCTGTGCCAACTGCTCGACCATGTGGAGAGCGGAGGAAAAATTACACCAAACCAGCAATAACTAAATAGCAAGGGAGTAGAACAGATTAAAAAGCTCTGCAGTAAAATAATGTCACGGACCATACGATAAAGAAATGCATTGCTTAGAGAGATATTGATGGGAGAGATATCAGGAGAACATAAGTGAAGACAACATGGCGGTGTTTCCTTCAATTTACACTACAATTCAAAATCTCAGGATAAGATTAATCTCAAGTAATCTCAAGGATAATCTCAAGTAAGTTTTGTCCTGTTTTTGAAAGAGGTCACCAAGGCTGCATTTATTTGACCAAAATGCAGTAAAACAGTAATATTGTGAAATATTATTGCAATTTAAAATAACTTTCTGTTTTAAAATATAATTTATTCCTGTGATGACAAAGCTGAATTTTCAGCATCATTACTCCAGTCTTCAGAGTCACATGATTCTAATACGCTGCTCAAGAAACATTTCTTAGAATGGTTGTTCTGCTTAATGTGGTAACACTGATAATATGGTGTCTTTTTCAGGATTTCAGAATCAAGAAAAAGTTTAATGCAACATTGCTGAATCATTTTTTTTAAAGAAGGGGGAAAAACATAGTGATCCCAAACTTTTAAACAGTAGTGCATATAATGTCTTATAAACATCTAGTCAGTTGTTTCTCAAATCAAACACTGACAAAATGGAAATAATGCTAGTTTGTCCATATGTTTCTTCTCATGCAGATCAATCAAACACAGCATCTGTTTGTCAGTAGATAAAAGTGGAGGTTTATTGCATTTTACATTGTTATTTTTCTGGAACAGAAAATGGTCAGAGATGAGGTTGAGTGGGCGATCATGTTGAATATTGCCACCCTGTCTCGCCTATGACCAAAGAGAAGAATTCTACTTAATATAATAACCTTTAATGTTTTTAATGACTAGTAAGGGGATGATTCAGAGTGTAAAAAATCTCAAATGGCTTACTGCAAACATATCTTCAGCAAACTGGAAAAGGAATTGCAATCACTGATTGCAGACAGCAGAGATAATCACAGATCTTGGAAGGCTGAGATGAAAGCTGTGTTATTTTAGTTCTCTCAGGACCACTATCGTTAAATACAATTGACCAGTAGCATATAGTTTGGATTGGTGGTATGGTTCTGTTCTGGGCAAGAACTCCCTGCGCATCCATGCAGCCTAGCATGGATAAGAGCAGGGAGAGCAGCAATAACCCCCTAGGGTAAACAGAACAGAACCAACGTATTGCAGATATCATTAATGTCAATATTTTAATATACAACATCATTTGAGAATTTAGTCTGATTCAAGGGGAATCAGAATGTCATACTGACTGACGAGAGGAGGAGCTGGGGATGGAGGAGGGTAATTAGTTCCTGAGAAACGGGATAGCTGCTGATAATACTGAAGGATATATATATGAATACAGTGATAGGCGTCGTATTCCTATAGGTAGACATGGATCAGCTGAGAGTCAGCTGACACAAGCTTGACTAACGAGACCTGCCAGAACTAATGCTACGCTTGATAATTATTTATATACTATTGTAATATTTTGAATGAGCTTTTATTTTTTAATAGTTCAGGTTTTTTATTATGTCTATGTCTATTTAGGTTTATTTCAGTTTGAGTTTTACCAATTGTAGTACTTCAACTTCAACTTAAAGATTAATTTAAATGAATGAACACTACAGTAGTTATGACTGACACAAACAGACTTATACAAGACACAATGGATATATTTGCCACCTCAACCTCACAAGAGAGTTCACAAGAGCAATAGAAAGGGAGAGAAAGGAGAAAAAGGCAACCAAGGAAGAGAGAGAGAGAGAAAGAGAGAGAGAGAGAGAGAGAGAAAGAGAGAGAGAGAAAGAGAGAGAGAGAGAGAGAGAGAGAGCAGGCAGAAAATGAGACAGACGAGGAGAGACAGAGTGACAAAAAGCGAGAGAAAGGAAGTCCACAAGAGAAAGCTTGCTAATACCATCTCAGACTGTAGTTCTGGGAGTGAATAACCGGAACGCTGGACAAATAAACAGCATGAGGATTCACGTCTCACACTGTAACATCAACAATGCATGTCTCTCCTTCCTTCTCCCTTTTTTTTCCTTTTTTCCAGCCAGTTTCATAATCAATTACGACTGTTGTAGAAACCAGGCTGAGTGTGTATCCAAGCATACAGAGTCTCCCAACTGTACAGTGAGTCTCCCTGTGGGCTAAAACACACACAAACACACACACACACGCACAAAGGCACAATAGGCAAAGACTAATAAACAGCCACAACGCAGTTAAAATCCTAAACATGAAAAAAAATGGAGATTAGGACCCACATACATGGTTTTCATCTCTCTCTCATACACATACAAACCACATGCAAATCACACTGTAATGCCCAACGGACAGACATTAAAAAAGAAAGAAGCGATGAATAGCGCGAGGAGAGATGGATGAAGGTATGAGGAAGAGAGAGAGATACACCATCTGTCAGCATGTAGTAAATCAGGTCAGGCTGGATTGTGTGAGATTATAAAACGCACACAGAGTCATTGCACAGCGGTGAGACATATAACACACACCACACAAAAATAAGGCACACGCACCCACCCGCCATTCACAAACAACACACACACAACAGAAACTTATCCATATCTGAATAAACTTGCCATTAATAACACAAAAAACAACCACACTTAACAAATACTACTGAATCACAGGAGACAAATTCTTCACATATCTTAAAATATATTTAATTAAATATGATATTAATTAATGTCATATAGATATATCCAATGCAAAGTGGATATGACAATCTAACACAACCAACTAAAGCAATCCGAAACACAATCCTGAGCTTTTATCAGCTGGACTGGACACATGCTATGATATTACTTACAGGAGAGAGCCCTTCCCCTCCTTCCCTCTGCTGGAGAAGAGATTCACTCCTCAGTTAAGAATCCAGTTGGAGCTAAAGGAAAGAAATAAGAGCGTGCGAGAGAGAGAGAGAGAGAGAGAGAGAGAGAGAGAGAGAGAGAGAGAGAGAGAGAGAGAGAGAGAGAGAGAGAGAGAGAGAGAGAGAGAGAGAGAGAGAGAGAGAGAACAACCTTGTCTATGAGCTCATCCTCATAAAAAAAGAAGAGGTCACTTCTGTCGGATCTCTGCTCTGGTCTATACTCCGAGAAAATGAATGAGCTTACTGAGAAAAAGGAGGCGTAGAACGACTGGGAGGGGAAGAGCAGCCAGTACGATAGGTGAGAAAATAAGAGCAACGAGAAAGAGAGAGAGAGAGAGAGAGAGAGAGAGAGAGAGAGAGAGAGAGAGAGAGAGAGAGAGAGAGAGAGAGAGAGAGAATACCAGGGAAACCATCACCAATTAATCCCTGACACTTTGCTCAAAGAACAGTCTTCAGCACCACGGACAGAGGAATGGAGAGCGATGATGAGAGAGCGAGAGTGAAACATGTCGGGCGTGTTGCGATGAGTTTGAAATGATGACAGAGACACGAGGCGCTTCTTTCTTGCCTTGTGATGTGTCCGCTGAGGAATGCTGGTTAATGAGTGCACATACCAGAACTGATCATTCAGCTACACTCTCTCTTAGTGAGACAGACAGAAAGCTGAAAAACCACATGCATGTCTGCATACCTTCATTAGACTCTAAACAAGCCCAATGTCATGCTGTTAAACAGCTCAAAACAGAAGGAGAACACAAGGAAGAAACGAAAACAGATGCTGACTAAAAACAGAAGTGGATTAAAGGCTAATAAGCATTTTGCATTGTCAGAAGTCACAATGCTTATGTGAGAACGGACTAAATTTAATCAGTTCACCCGAACAAATCCACACAAAAGTACATTCTATTCCCAAAGTTTTAGTAAAAAGAACTTTTTGGACTTCTCACATTTTATAACTGCTAAACTCACCACAATGCCAGGGTGTTGCCATGTGGTTGCTAAGGTGTTCTGAGTGGTTGCTAGGTTTTTTTTTTTCTGGCCCAAGTCAAAAGAGAGCAATCCTGGGCTGCATTGAAAATCGCATACTATCTTGAGTAGGAACTTACTTTGCGACTGCTAAAAAGTAAGTTCTATATGAGTGTGTGTTGAATGACTGTAATCTGGACGTAATACATTTGCCATGTTGCCCTTATCACGTGATCACCAAATCCTCTCCCGTGGCCTCATGGGATAGCAAAGTGTCCATCGAATACACACTTCAGAAACTCACCGGATGTAGTCAGTCATTCGGGTACTTTTTGCCTTGTCTTTAATGAGTACTTTGAATATGACCATACTTTTTTTTCACATACTATTTTTCAACTATATAGTAGGGAAGTATGTAATTGGATGCAGCCCAAGTCTATATTTCTAGTCTTTAGGTATGGGTAAGTGTTCGAAAAGTAACACACCTCTCTTTAAGTCACACAATCTGATGGCATCATTCATAAAACTACTCTGCAGGACTGGAATTGCCCACTGGTCTAATAACTATGCTGTCAGTATTGTGGTCAGGGATGGCCTGCCACCTGCTGGTTTTATGATTATATTACACTATAAACTCCATGTGTTTACATGAACCAGGTGATGAACAGGTTTAGTGGGTGATAATTTATTAATCTGGCAGATGCTTGTATCCGGAGAAACCTGGTGCCTTCAAGCTACAAGTTCTACGTGTTCTATGGGGATTAAACACGTGACCTTGGTGATGTCGAATCTGTATTTCAGTCTATGCAGGATCTCACCATGACACCCACTCCCACCATCCTGACAACCAGACACTGGAGCACAGGGATCAGCCGCTGTCAAAGTGACTCAGACTATGTGTGAAAACAAACAGGGTGAGGTGGGTCTGCTGGGACACTGAGGCAGAGAAAGAGTGACAGACAGGTGGGGGTCGCAGACAAAAATACCGGTTCAAAAATAGATACTGTTATGAACGGGCTTTTAGAGCTCATGGTGCTGATCTAAAAGCTTGAGATCAATGATGTGTGAGTCTGACCCACTTCTCTGTCTCTCACTTCCTTTAGGAAATCACTCTCTAACATCATCGCCTTTCAGCACAGCTCAGGCTGACAAAGACAACCAGATTTTTCACTGCAAATCTTGTCTAGACCAAATCACACTTCGTCGCTTCCTTTTTTAGTAGTATTTTATAATCGTAATCTTAATCTTGATTTTCACAACTACATGAGCAGTTCAGACAGCATAAAATGTTATCAATATTTCTGGCCAATTTTTCCAAGAAGAAAAAGTGTAAATAAAATAAAGTCCAGACCTCAACCTGATTGAAATGCTGAGGCAGGACATTAAGAGGTCTTAAAAAAGTAGGTAACAACAACACATGACATATTAACTCTGTGTCATTGTTTATTTAACAAAAATAAAGCCAAAATGGAGAAGCCTTGTGTGACAAACTAAGTATGATTATGTATGAAGTATGATTTAATTGCTTGTAGAACAACCTTTAGCAGCAATGAATAGAAGTAATTGTTTTCTTATGACTTTATCAGTTTCTTACATCATTGTGGGGGAATTTTGGCACTATCTTAACAAAATTGCTTCTGTTCATTGAAGTTTGTGGGCATCTGTTTATGCACAGCTCTGTTAAAATGCTGTTGGACGATGTTGATATTTAAAATCAACCCAAACAAACACAGCCCTCTCTTCACTGCTCCGCCTTCAATCCTAACCGCCCTGCTCCGAGTCGGTCTCAAACCCCGAGAGGCGAATGCACGATCAATGACGCTACAACCAGCAGTCGTCAGCGCGACTTTCACTAGCTGGCCTCCGTTACGCACGCAATCCACGAGTGGATGTCTGTTTATCATAGCAGAAGCACAACAAAATAATGCTTAATAAAAAATAAAAATAAAATAAATAAAAAAATAAAGTGCAGATGATGAACGAATGACAAGGAAGTACAAAAAATGAACATACAGTACACAATAGTAATTACAAACAAGAGTTGGTTGTCAGTTGCCAACAGCACAGCAGCTCCTGATAAACAATGACACTCAAACCCAGTGTTACTCACGTGTGGAGCGGAATCAAAGCAAGGTCCGCGTCTGCTTTCAGGCC
Source organism: Gila orcuttii (assembly GCA_026230005.1). Taxonomy (NCBI): domain Eukaryota; kingdom Metazoa; phylum Chordata; class Actinopteri; order Cypriniformes; family Leuciscidae; genus Gila; species Gila orcuttii. The sequence continues at coordinate 17,875,532 of JAPDVR010000004.1, forward strand.
TTACCGCTTAGCTCTTTCTAGCGCTGGAAAGCTTTTCTTATATTAACGTGTGTCTTAAAGCTTAGTCATAACCCTTAATTTTCCAGTGATTTCTTCTGAGTTTTTCTCTTTTGAAATGTGTCTCATCTTTATTTCTGTAGTCTTTCTTCAAATCTCCCTCTTGCTCGTTCTCTCTCCTCCACCGTCATTTGCCCCCTAATGCTGATTGGCTACACACATTTGTTGTTGGTTGTTTGTTTGTGTGTCAGTCCGACTAACTTCCAAACAGCCAGCGTTTTTCAAATACCTCTTACCCCACCTTTAAGTTCCTGCCATTCCATTGTTTATTTGGGTAGAGGTCTGGACTTTGACTGGGGCATTGCAAAACCTTTATTCTTTTATTTTCAACCATTCTGTTGTTGATTTGCTGGTGTTCTTGTAATCATTATCCTGTTGCATGAACCAATTTTGGCCAAGCTTTAGGTGTCGGACATATGGCTTCACATTTGACTCTAGAATACTTTGATATTCATTGGAGTTCATAGTCTGCCCAGGGGTCCTGTGGCTGCAAAACAAGCCCAAATCATCATCCCTCCACCACCGTGCTTGACAGTTGGTATGAGGTTTTTGTGCTAATATGCCGTGTTTGGTTTACACAAAAGTTGTGCTGTGCATTATGACCAAATCTCTCCCCTTTGTTCTCGTCTGTCCAAAGGACATTGTTCCAGAGTTCTTGTGGTTTGTTCAGATGCAACAAACCTAAGCCATGCTGCCAAGCTTTCTCCTGGTAACCTTCCCAACAGTACTTATCCAGTCTTTTTCTAAGTGTACTGTAATGAACTTTAACATTTAACATGCTAACTGAGGCCTGTAGAGTCTGAGATGTTGCTCTCAGGTTTTTTGCAGTTTCTCTGAGCACTGCACGGTCTGACCTTGGGGTGAATTTGCTGGGACGTCCACTCTTGGGAAGATAGGCAACTGTCTTGAATGTTTTCCACTTGTGAATAATCTTCCTCACTGTAGAATTATGGACTTCGATTGTTTGGAAATGGACTTGTACCCCTTCCTAGATTGATGAGCAGCCACAATTGCTTCTCTAAGATCATTGTTGATGTCTTCCTGATGTCTTGATCATTGCTGAGCTCCTGACTGATACCCTCTTAATTCCTATGGAAGCAGTAAATACTTAGTTTGTCACTTCTCCATTTTGGCCTATTTTGTGTTAAATAAACCATGACACAGTGTAATATTTCAAGTTTTGTTGATCATCTGAGGTTGTATTTACCTTAAATTAAGACCTGCCAAGGACCAGATGATTTTGTATTTTGTCCTTTTACGTAAAACCATATAATTCAAAAGGGTGTACTTTCTTTTTCACATGACTGTATATGACAGTATGTATGTATATATATATATATATATATATATATATATATATATAGTAGTCAACATCTGAAGTGGATTATACAAGGTTATACATGAATTTTGAACAACACTCGTTCTTGTCTTAGGACAACTTTGATTAACTTTTTTGATCCACTTCAAATGTTGACTACTGTATATATATATATACAGGTCCTTCTCAAAAAATTTGCATATTGTGATAAAGTTCATTATTTTCCATAATGTAATGATAAAAATTAAACTTTCATATATTTTAGATTCATTGCACACCAACTGAAATATTTCAGGTCTTTTGTTGATTTAATACTGATGATTTTGGCATACAGCTCATGAAAATCTAAAAAGATTTGCATATTTCATCCGACCAATAAAATAAGTGTTTTTAATACAAAAAAAATGTCAACCTTCAAATAATTATGTTCAGTTATGCACTCAATACTTGGTCGGGGATCTTTGGGGATTATGAGCTGGTTTTTGGGCATACAGTACGGGGCCCGTTGGCTGTCTTGAAAAGTGGGTGTGTTGATACTGATCCACCAAAGAATCTGATTGACTTTGTGAATGGGTTCAGACACCGTTTGTTTAAAGCTGGGTGTATGGCACAAGATAAATTGGGTGTTTCGCAAAGTAAAATGAAAAAGTTCTATGACTGACTTACCGAGAGACAGGAGTTCAGTCCAGGTGACCAGGTCCTTGCACTGATGCCTATTGTGGGCTCACCGTTTCAAGCTAAGTATATTGGTCCATACACTGTGAGTGAGAAGATTTCAGACTTGAACTATATTATAGAGACGCCAGGAAGTAGGAAAGCTAGACGACTGTATCATGTTAATCTCCTTAAACCTTACTACAAGCGTGTAGTTGAGACTGATTCAGGTCAAGACGTGAAGGATATTGTGTGTCCAGCGCTTTTGGTGACTTCAGAGGTTTTGACGCAGGAGTCAGATGGGGTGCCGGAGCCAGACGAAAGTTTGCTTTGTGGGAGACTAAAACATTCAGAATCTTTGTGCAATTTGGATAAGTTGTTGACTCATCTGCCCGAGGCTAAACGTGGTGAATTGGCTGAGTTAGTACACAAGTTTCCATGTCTATTTGGTGACATCCCTTCACGTACCAGTTGGATTGAACATATGACAGGTTCCACTTTTACTGTAAAACCAGAAATTCCAGATCCAGAACACCTGAATGATTACAGCAACACTTATTTCCAACAGAAGAGCATATAGAATATTCCTAAATACATTAACCATTACCATTTAATTTATTTATTGCTAAGCTCTTCTGATACCTTACCTTATGAAGCTTTAAAACTGTGTCATCTCTGGCAAATAACTCCACAACCATATCAGTGTCCTAATAAAAATTTTGCACCCTACACTGATGTTTCTCTTTGTCATGTTATTAGGATGATACACAATGATGATCATTGATACAAATGCATGATCTATTTTGTTTCACAACAAACACTCATTCAACAACATTATACAAATTAATTAACTTTATGACTTTTAAAATTCTATAAACATGTATGTTCTTAAAGGTTCTCTAAGCGATCCTGGGTGACGTCACTTCTTGTTGACGTTCGCACTATTGTCAAACAAAACGGAGGCTAGCTAGACCCTCCCTCCTCCGCATCTCGTCTCCTCCCCCTCCCTTCCATACAAGGATGCAATAATAGCAAGATAACGTTAGCTTCGCGTTTCCCAGTGAGCATAAACAACGGCGTAAACAAATTTAGTCAAAGTTGTCAATACTCTATAAATGAACATTCAAATTCATAACAAACAGTGGATGAAAACAATCATTCACATAAATTGTCGCCCTACTATTAATTTGATTGATCATTTACAATACAGATTGATCGCTAGCTGCTACAAACATATGTTGTATTCACCAAAGTTGACGCTGACTGCATAGTTCTAGCTAATTATATCCTTGTGTGGGTTTGGCGAACATAAGCGTCAATTTAGAACAAAAAAAAAAGAATTTAACGTTACCCACCTGTCCAGCAAAAACAGAGCAACCTGAATGTCGGACTGGAAGCCCTTCTGCCGGCGGAGTTCTCGCCATCTTTCGAATGCTTTACCGATGTAAATTCGGTACTTCGCGCATTCTTTATCCTTTTCCCTCTTCTTTGTAAGTTGATCATCGGAACGTCGTCTCTTTGGTCATGTGTCGGCCATTATTCAAACTTCCCTCTTGATGCTTCTCTTTCCTTCACACACCCCCTTCATGTGCACGCGCACTAACCCCCCAGACCCACCCTCAAATACTTTTTGCCAGTGATTGGCTGGAACACTGTTTGTTATGTTTCGTGGTGCGGGTAAGCCAAGTTTGTTTTTGTTGCCGTTTGTGGAGCCTGTGGTGTCTACAGAGACCACGTTTTTTTACAGTGTGTTCAGGGGACAGGCAGCTAGCGGATAGTGAGGAGATGTTTGCTGTATGTGACAAAAAATATTTTGGCCTGACATCACTTAGAGCACCTTTAATTGGGCTTCAATTAGAGGCACTTCTGACTTGAACTCTTGAAAAATGAAACCTTTAAACTTTGTTGGATCGATGTTAAAACATGACATTTTCATAATTTTCATCACTTAAGATTTGCATGACAAAAGTTTGGAATCACTATGATTTAAATTTTTGTATACTTTTATAGCAGGCACGGTCAAGGATGCCTTAAATTGATCACAAATGACAGCAAAGACACTTATAATGTTACAAAAAAATAATAATTTTAAATAAATTTTGTTCTTTTGTACTTGCTATTCATAAACAATCCTGGAAATATATGCTCCATAATGATTTCCACACTTCATTAAGAAACACAACCATTTTCAACTGTGATCATAATCTGAAATGTTTCTTGAGCAGCAAATCAGTATTAGAATGATTTCTGAAGGCTCGTGTGACACTGAAATCTAGAGTAATGAGCTCTGCCATCACAATACATTTTTTTTAAACATTAAAATAGAAAACTTTCACATATTTATAATATTTCACAATATTACTGTTTTTCAGATAAATGTAGTCTTGGTACCCTTCCTAGAACCTTACTAATACCAAACTATTGAACAGTAGGGTATATATTATATCACAAGCACACCTTGCAACCAAAACATTAAAAAAATAATGTTACATTATTTTGCCAGTATATTTGTAAATATAATTATTTTAGAACATCAAATTGGTTGCTTATTATATTCCGTAAAAGAATGTTAAGTGTTTTTTTCCTCATTTACAGTAACCAAGTTGTACCAAATGTAATTTATCCACTTTTGTCCATACAATTTTGTTTAATCTAAATTGTACTTTATTAAAGCAACACATTCATGCTTCTGTGTGGTCCAGCCTGATCTGTGTGGTCTTAAATTTGGCTTATTTAAATGAACAAGAATTTAAGAACAATCACACCAGGATATATTTGTAAAAAAAAAAAGTGTTAGCCCACAGATACATTTATGAGGGCTTATTTAATTTATTGCAATCAACAAATGATAACAATTAGTAAAAGACACAGTTTTAAAGCTTCGCAAGGTGCAATTTATACGACGAGTTGAAGTTTGCTGTATTTTATATAGGCCTACACGAAGTGAATGCCTGCAATCATTCAGTCATTGAGGAATGCACAAAACGTGCAAATTAATAAAAACATAATGAACTTTACGAAACGATACACAATTGTAGTTTAAGTTCGCGTTGAAACTATATTTACCTTTTTTGAAATAACCCATTAAACCTGCTGAGAAACGAGGAAACGTGAATCTCTGAGTGAACTAAAATGAGCAGTTCCACACGCATGCCCGGGAAACTCATGAATATTCATGTAGGCTCCGCCCACTGCCTCTGTAGATGCACAAGTCACTTTTGCTCCACATTTAACGAGATATATGGTGCAAAAGGGAGAGCGCGCGAAACTTGTCACTTGAAAGCGAAAAACAGTGTTTGAGATTCGTCGCAACAGATTCAAGCAGCTGTAGTTATGTACTTGTGTTTGTGCTAGAAAAATATACAAGATATTTGTGCGAAAATATTCTACAAGTGTGCAACTCTCATTGGATGAATTCACATACTGATTTGCGGATGAGCAAAATTTCTCTGTGACTTCACATTTTTTGATGCGGGTGTTTAAATGCGTTTTGCACCATATTCACTGCAGCAACTGTAGCAAAAATGTGAGCGCACGAGTTTATTAATTTGTGATTTGTAGAATAATTTGAGAAGGTGTAACTGTTGTTTTGTGTTTGTGGGAGAGAAAAAAAGTCTACAAGTTTGCAACGCTTAAAACATTTCTCTCTGTGACTTCAGATTTACTGATACACATGTGTGGCTATTCTCTACATCTACACATTTCACTGTCACAGGGGTTCAGTTGTTTTGCACCAAAAATACCTTCATAGAACTCAGACGTGCCATATAGACCTTATGCGCCAGAGAAACGAGGGCGCCGCCATCTTTAGAATATTGTCTTTGAACTTCCGTTTTTGCGGTCGCTCTGTATATTTCTATGGCATCGCTGTCCAGGAGTAATTAGCTGGTGAAGTTGATTTACTTATTGTAGAGTTAACGAAAGTTATCATGAGCATTGTAATGTTTATCATAAGCATTGTAAAGCATATGTCTTAACAAATGGACCTTGTAAATTTTTTAAACGAGCCGTTCATTCATAACTACGCAAGATCGCTGTGAAAATACAGACCGGAAGTCAAAAGACAACGAGCTCAGCGCTGAAAAGGGGCGTGGCTACATAAGGGTTATAGCCTACATAATGCAGCGCTCTGGGTAAATGCATCCACGTGCACCCCCCGCTCCATCCTCGGCGGAACTGGTACAGTCCAACCGCGAGCAAAACACAGAGAAATGGAAAATCAGAGCAATGAGTCGTTTTTTTTATGTTTGTTCAAAAACCAGACTCGGACACAACAACCCAAGCTTGTAGAATTGAAAATTAAACTGAGAGACAATTATCCGTTTGTGAATTATTCCAAAAAAATGGAAAATGAAAGTTCGAAGCCAGTTTTTCATTTGGTTAATTTTGATGGTGCAAATTGAACAAAGAACTGCAAAGCGTTACACGGACCAAAGTAGCACCGCTTTTAGTGTGCAAGCAATTTTAAAAAACTGTAATCAAAAAATCTTGACAAAAACAGTTTCCACAAAATATTTAGCAGCACAACTGTTTTCAACATTGATAATAATAAGAAATGTTTCTTGGGCACTAAATCAGCATATTAGAATGATTTCTAAAGGATCATGTAACACTGAATACTGGAATAACTGGACTTTCCATCACACTCATTTTGTAATTTATTATGGATTTATGCAAGCTATATGATCTATATAATACAGTCTTTAATGAAAGAGTCCAAAGTTTATTGTGAGTACTTCTCCAAATGTAAATGTCAAAGTAAGTGGAAGCTGGGGAGGTTTCAGGGTGATTTTACTGACCTTGACTATTTGTTCTTTTGAACATGATTTATTACTGACCAAACGTTCATGCTAATACATGGCACACAGAAAATGGGCATGAATCATTATTGTTGGAGATTTTCGGACTGACCACAAACACAAAAGACACCATCAGCATTCAGTCTGTCATTCTTACTGACACACATAATGCTCACATAGACAGAATACACAGAATGCCAGAGCACCGCAAAAATAGAAAGCTTGGGTTTGTTTGTGTGTGAGAGGAAAGAGTGGGCAGCGTCTGGAATGGAATGAAGAGAGGGGGCTGGAGCAAAGCCAGTGTTTCATATGGACGAGAGTCTGACATACAAGAGAGATTAGAGAGAAAAATGTAAAAAAGTGCTCTGTTGTCATGTGAGCGCTGGCTAGGTTCTCATGAGAACTGAAATCACGTGCCAAAATGAGCACTCCTGTCCCCTTGTGGTGAACCTGTTAAAAGCAGAAGACTTCTTTTCCCTCGTTTTATCCCACTTACAGCAAAATATCTTAACGTAAAAAAAATATTTGTATTTTATTTTATGTCAGATATAAATGAATAAACACTTTTGTTAGAAAGCAAAAAGAACATGTATGGTTAACATCTGCAGCGGCGAGATCATACAACACACGTTCTAATCAAAAGCAGAAGCCATCTGCTTCAGGAGCTCAATGACAGCTGTGTGTGTCACAGGAGATGAGCGTTTCAGGTCTCAAATATAGGACAGCGCAGTAACATTGTGAATGTGCTGATCTGATCTGAACCCCGAGTATACTGCCAAAAAACGAACACAACACACTGAGTGATTCCTACTGTCTTGTATGATAACATTTAGAGCTTGACCCAAGAGTTCAAATTCAATGACAGGGAGCCCTGGGACAACACTGATAATTTTTTCTGTAAACACATGCAGCAAAAGCTTTACTATAGGAAATAATGGCTAAATAATGACTTGTCTTTCATAAAACAAGAGTGGGCTGCATAATAGGAGGCAAAGGCAATATTTACGTTGACTGCAATAATACTGACCTTATTTTAAATAAGACCCTCAAAATTCTTTCATTTATATTGCCATTTGCATTTGAGGTTTTTGAGTAATGAATGCTTTACATTGTTTTTACCCAACTCTCAGTTTGAAAGCAGTAAAGAGTGGAGTCTTGCAGTCCATGTAAACATGTCCTCTGGGGGCCATCACTGTTTTGCAAATGTAATACATAAAATCATGCTCCATGCAGTACCATCTCATCTAGCCTGGTTCAGCATTGGGTTAATGAGAGGTATGAACAGATCTAATTTTTTCAGATCTTGTGATTCAAGCCAAAGACTATTACCACCCATTCGACAGCTCAATGTTCAGGTCAAATACATCTTTAGGGAAAAGAGAGATTTAACCTATCTGAAGCAAAGCAGCCAGAGACCCATAAAAGATAGGCCTACCACAAACTAAACAATCCATGAAAACAACTTCTTTGACCCACTCCAGTCCAAATGCAATCATTTCAGATCAACAGCATGATCATTTCACACCAGCTGACAGCTGTCATCAGGCCAGTGCTGGATTCTCACTAAGTCTAATATATTTAATAAATATATATAATAAATATTTGGTTTTCTATGATATATTGACCATTGTAACTCAATTCTAATGTTATCCAGCTGGAATATGAAGTTTAAAAAAAAGTTTTACTATTATTGTTATTTATTGTCAGTACTTTAGTTTATTATTCTTTAACTTCTCATGACTTATATATAAACATGGCAATTTAATATGTAATAATTTTTTTTTACATGAGCTAAAATGTACTTTATTGTTGGTGTTATTTGTATTATTTTTTAACTGTAGTTGTCATTATTATTACATTGATTTTTTGGCAAGGCAATTAGTGCAATATAATATATATTTTAAAATCAATAAAATATATATTTTTTAAAAATCATGCGTCATAGCTTGTAATTACCAGTTCTTATTACTTAAAATGAAATAATTTAATTACATTTATTTCCTTACATCTTATTATTAATTCAAAAGATTGATTATATAATTACATTGAATTAAAAACTATAGTACTTGTAAACAAAACTTAATTTTGCTTTTAGTTAATTAAAACTGTTTTATATAATTTTTTTTAAAAAAGATTGTGGTGGGGCCAGTGAATATCCAATGGCAGGGCAAGTACAAATAACCAGCTGGGCCAATAGAAGAAAAGAAAATCCTTGTTGTTGAGCCCTACATTTGCACTGCAAGCAAACACCTTTTTTTTACTCTGAACTACACACCAACCCTGTAAACATGATGCAAAGCCTTTGTAAGAAGCCCATTAGTAACACACTTTCAACCACATGACAAGATGCCAAGTTGTCAATATGGTCAGTGAAGGACCTGATTTGCAACTTTAGCAACTGTAATATGACCTGTTGATGCTAGGAACCTTTATGAGATATGTTGATTATAGCTAAATCATTGAATCATATACCATGTCCCACTTTATTAAAGGGACAATAATCATTTAAAAGCCCAACACAATTACACAGTTACAATGATCCATTTCAGCTGAAAAATATGAACAAACTGTGTTGATTAGAGTCTTGTTACCGGACTGATCGTTCATCATTCGGATGGCTTTGGCCTTAGCCAGCTCCAGTGCTGTTACCCATCTCTGCCTCTCCACCTCTGTGCTGGCTTTCAGATGATAAGTGCGCCCCCCGCTGCTCAGAACAACGTTGCAGGCGTCTTCTGTGTCGATGTGCGCTGTGGCCAGGTTGATGGTGCCGCGACACGTATGGGCCATCTCCGCCTGCGTCCTACCATGAGCGACCAAAACGTAGAGGGGAGACAGGAAATCAGAGGGAGGTGTTAGTACATGATGGGGGAAAAGACACGCAAGAGAAAAAAATAAAGGACAAAGGACAACAAGGAGAAGCACAACATTGTTAAATCATTCATACCAATTTCCAGTTTGGCTAAATGAAGCTGCATTATACTTTTTAAGCATATACTGTACGTGTGTAGGATAGCTGTACTGTGAATGAAATCACATGTACATTGAATGAGGTAATGTAAATCATAGATCAGATGTGTGTAAGAGAGAGAAACGCTGAGCACCCATGAGCGTTACGTTACTATACACAGCTGCATACTGAGCGGGCAGAGAATGGAGGTTAAAGGCTATTGTGTGTCAGTTGGCTAAACAACAACACTCAAACAAACCAGCCAGTGTCAGAGAGAGAGAGAGAGAGAGAGAGAGAACAGAGCGTGATGTAAACCATGATAGAGAGATCAGGAAGAGAACTTACAGTCCTATTATCAAATCACAAAAAACTACTGAGGCATATCCTTATGGAAACACAACATTCCTGAAACAAACAAAAGAGAAAAGCAGCAGAGTATATGATAAATGTAGAACTAGCTTTGTTTATTCTGTTCTCTACAACATCCCTGACCTCAAAGTCTTCATAAGAATCTCCATTAGTGAGAGACTGATGCATCACTCAGGAAGACCAATCAACAACGTGCCATTCGAAGATTATTGGCAAATGCAAGCATTTTGATTATAGAATTAATTTTATTCTTGTTTTTAATTTATTAATAAACTTGAGTAAAAGACTAGTAGACAAATAAGATTCAGTTCATTTAAACTGACAAATAAAAGAACAGTAAAAATATTCTCTCTATAAATGAGCTCTACAAAAAATTACATGTATAATAATTAACAAGAATGTAACAGAAACATTGTTAGACATCATATCAACAGCCCTAACATTTTGGAATAAAGACAGAGAGAATGATAGATATAGAACTATAGAGTGGTAAAACAATAAATAGACAACGATAGGTAGAATAGATAGAACAATAGATAGAATGGTATCCCTTACGAAAAATAAGTATACTTCAAGTTAATTTTATGAAGTATACTTAAGTAATGTTCAAGTATATTTTTAAGTATAATTTATGTAGTAATTATACTATCAATGTGTACTTGTAAGTGTACTATTTCAATACTGCTTGGGACAAAATTGGCCCACTTTTAGTATATAAAAGTATACTTTTAAGTGTACTACAAGTGTAACAGTAGTAAACTTTAAGTACACATCTTAGTTTCTCATTTGTAATGCATCTGTACTACAAGTGAACTTATAAGTATACTAGTTGTTTACTATTTTAATACAAGTAGTACATTTTTTAGTTTATGAAAGTACACACTGAAGTGTAATCTCAGTAAACTACTAGTTGATGAATGAAATCGAATCCAATCCTATTGGCGTTGCGTGATGACGTAGCGTGTGACGGCATACGCGGATGTGTACAAGAGCACGCCGGCACAAGCAAAGTCAGCTTTTTGCTATTCAGCAAGCGCTCTGTGTGTTTGAAACTGTGAGTCTTATTTGGTGTTGTTTTGTCCTGTTATTTCACTCATCATGGCAAGCGAACAATTTAGAAAATGTGTGTTCCCATGCCCACGCTATCTCACAGCTGGGGACACACACGAAATGTCTGTGTCTTGTCTGGGAAGGCAGCACGCTCAAGCAGCTCTCGAGGGGGCTGCTTGCGCTCATTGTGAATCCTTGTCAGTGAGAGTGCTGCATTCTCGGTTGGCTTTGTTCACTGATGATGGCCAAATGCGATCTCCCCGCGGTTCAGGTCCCGCATCTGCCGAAGGAAATGCGGCGGCTTAGATCGTGGGGATCGCAGAGAGATCTTTTAGGCGAGAGTGGGACTGCCGAGGCACTTTCCCACTCTTCGTCTGAAAGCTCAGGTTCCCATATTCCTCGTTCGGGAACCCGCTCCGCGGCTTCTCCCTTTCGGGATGATGACCCCGTTTTACAGCTCTCTAATTCCGAGGAATTAGACGTGCTCAGCGTTAGGGAGGGGGATCCTAATGGGAGACACAATACTGTTCAGCCTGCACCCAGTTATGATGAGTTAGAGGAGGTTTTAACGCGGGCTGTGGCCAAGCTTGATATTTCTTGGCCACAAGAGCGGCAGGAAGCGCGTCCTAAAAGCAAGCTTGATGAGCGCTTCCTGCAGCACAGCATGCAGCCTTCACGCCGGTCTCTCCCTTTCTTCCCTGATTTACACAATGAGTTGTGTAAATCTTGGAACAGGCCCTTTTCAGCGCGCCTGTCTAACCCCCCGATTTTAAAATATACTAATATCATGGGGGTTAGACATAAGGGATATGGGATGATGCCTCGGGTTGAGGAAGCACTAGCTAGCTACCTTTCACCCGACCTTGCGTCATCCTTGAAGACACCGGCGCTGCCTTCTAAGCCTTGCCGCACCACATCAGCTTTGGTGGGCAGAGCATATATGGCGGTGGGTCGGGCTGGTGCGAGCCTGCACACAATGGCTATTTTGCAGGCCTACCAACCCGACCTGTTGAGGGACATGGACCAAGGCGAGGGTCCCTCTGCTGATGATATAGCAAAGCTTCGCAGGGCCACAGATTTGTCCCTCCGGGTTACCAAGGAGACGGCCCGTGCCATCGGTCACTCCATGTCAGCTCTGGTAACCAGGGAGAGACATCTGTGGCTCAACCTGTCTGGCATTAAGGAGAAGGACAGGGCCTTCCTCCTTGACGCACCTGTTTCAGCTTCTGGTCTGTTTGGGGAAGCTGTTAACGCTGTAGTTGACAGGTTTCAGGATGCTAAGAAGCAGGGCGAAGCATTTAAACAGTATCTCCCTCGCCGTTCAAGGTCCAGGAGGGCGGCTGCTAGAGAACAGCCACAGCCGTCTTCCAGTTCCTCTCATCGCCAGGCACAGAAAGCGAGTGTCGCTTCTAGAGCTCCCCCTAATAAAGCTTGGGACTCTAGACGTCGCTCGTACCCGCAGCCTCCTGAGAGGCCGGATCTGAGGACCGTCCTCCAGTCCAGAAAGGCTAAGGGAAAGAGGTCCTAACTTATATGAGACCTCAAAGGGCCTTTCACATCTCCATCCTTCCATCTCACAGGAATTTCCTGAGGTTTGCTTTCGGGGGCGAAGCTTACCAATATCGGGTTCTTCCGTTCGGCCTAGCACTCTCCCCTCGCAACCTTTACCAAGTGTATGGATGCAGCTCTAGCACCTCTGAGGCTCGAGGGCATCAGGGTGCTCAATTACATCGACGACTGGTTGATATTGGCCCAGTCGCAAGAGCTGGCGATTAGGGATCGAGATGTCGTCCTCACCTGCATCCAGAGCCTGGGGTTGAGACTCAACACGAAGAAGAGTGTGTTGACACCAGCCCAGAGAACCTCGTTCCTGGGAGTGGTGTGGGACTCGGTCACGATGCAGGCACAGTTGTCTAAGCAAGACCGCTTTTCAGCCGGGCTTACCCCGTCCACACTCAAGGTTTATGTGGCTGCCATTGCGGCTTTCCACGCTCCTCTGAGTGATGGTCCTCTGGGGAGGCATCACCTGGTCGTACGTTTCCTCCGTGAGGCCTGGAGGATGAGACCTGCGACTCGCACCAGGGTTCCCTCTTGGGACCTGGCAGTGGTTCTCGAAGGGCTGGCCGAGGCCCCCTTCGAACCACTGGAGTCGGCTGAGGCCAAGAACCTTTCGTTTAAGGTGGTCTATTTGTTGGCCATTACTTCTCTGAGGAGGGTAGGAGATCTCCAGGCGCTCTCTATTTCCATGGGGTGCTTGGAGTTTGCTCCCGGCAACATTAAGGCCATCTTACGTCCCAGGCCCGGCTATTTGCCCAAAGTGCCATCTAATGTGGCACGGCCTTTGGTTCTGCAGGCATTCCATCCTCCACCTCATGTGACGGCAGATGAGGAGAGACTTCATCTGCTCTGCCCTGTCAGAGCACTGCGGTGTTATATCCAGAGGTCCTCCTCATGGCGGAAGTCGGACCAGTTGGTGGTGTGTTTTGGGTCGCCCAAGAAGGGGCTTCCCGCCTCTAAACAGACCATCAGGTGCGCAATTTACCTTCACCTATGGCCGTGAGGGCTCACTCCACCAGGGGCATACCATCCTCTAGAGCCCTCCTTTCAGGGGTTTCTATACATGACATTTGTGAGGCGGCTGGTTGGGCCACTCCGCACACATTCATGAGGTTTTACAGTCTGGACCTTCCCTCTACACCCAGTGCACGAGTGCTTTCATGCTAGGTTGTGCCTGAAGACAGCTTCACACTAGGATGAGCGGGGTTCGTTGTGGTATAGTGGGTATCTCGTTCCCCTAGTGTCGTAACCAACGCAGTTCGAGTTCCCTTGAAAGGGAACATCTCGTGTTATGTATGTAACCCTTGTTCCCTGAGAAAGGGAACGAGACACTGCGTCGGTTCGCCACACCTCACCCCGCCCTGGAGCACTTGCTTCATAGCAAAGAGCTGACTTTGCTTGTGCCGGCGTGCTCTTGTATACATCTGCGTATGCCGTCACACGCTACGTCATCACGCAACGCCAATAGGATTGGATTCGATTTCATTCATACATTCAGACGTGCTAAGCTGAAGGGCGTTCCCCTAGTGTCGTAACCGACGCAGTGTCTCGTTCCCTTTCTCAGGGAACAAGGGTTACATACGTAACCCAAGACGTTTAGTAGTTTATACTGCGAGTATACTTGTAAGTGAACATAACATTATACTTATAGTTTACTATTTATATATTATTTTTGCACTTGCTGTATACTACAATGCAAATGTAGATATTTTTATACTTGAAAAATACCTTTAACTGTACTTTTAATTAATTTTAAAAACATTTTATCAGCTTCATGCATCCTTTTTTTAACACTTGAATGTCAGAGAGTTTCATAAAGAAGGCAACATTTTAAACAGAAAAACGTTGAGAAAATCACATTTTTATCAAAGACTACACCTTGATCAGATTAAGAACGATGATTAAAACACAGATGGAGTAGATCGAGTCCAACACCCCCAAAGCTTCACAGTCGTATTCTCTTCATGGGTTACGCTTCATTTCATTTGGTAACGTTAAGCAGTTTTGATTTACACGCTGTTTAATGTTTGATGATCACGTTATTTTACATTTGAGTGAGCAATCACTTGTTTCAGCTATTTCTTCTCCTGTGTTTTGATCCGGAGATTTTGTACTAGAAGATGTGTCATAGCGTTCCCTACAGTATAACAGTGAAAACATAGATAGCTAGAAAATTCATTCAATGGTGGGGAAAGAATAAAGTAGAATTAAAGTAAATTCCTATGTACACTTTCAGTGGACTAGCCTACACAAAAATTCAGATACGAGGAATTAGAAATATATCTGTTTTATATCAATATTCTAATCAATAAACAATGTAGGTTTCGTAAGACTGTATGAAAAACTATGAAGAAAAAGTATAGCCTATTTAATAGACTACTCGATCAAAAGAGTTAACACAACTACAAGCCAAGTATACTTTG
The DNA here is from genome assembly GCA_026230005.1 of Gila orcuttii. NCBI lineage: Eukaryota > Metazoa > Chordata > Actinopteri > Cypriniformes > Leuciscidae > Gila > Gila orcuttii. The sequence goes on from JAPDVR010000004.1 coordinate 17,890,706, forward strand.
AATACTTAATCTTTTGATCGAGATATACTTAAAAGTATAATTGAGTACAAGTAATGGCCAAATATACTTGGACTTTTCTCTCAGAGTATAAGTCAAGTACACTTAAGTTTACTTAAGTATTTCTGAGAAGTACATAAAGTATATTTTTGAGAAGTATATAAAATGTAGACTGAAAGTATACTTTCTTATTTTTAGTTTAAAAGAAGTATACTAATAGAACACTTGAATAAACTTCTTTTTTTTGTAAGGGCTAACAACAGATAGATAGAACGGTACACTGTAAAAAATTTTACGTAAAATCAACAGTAACTTACTGGCAACAAATATCCAGCAAGCTTCAGTATTTTATTCCACGGTAAAATTACTGTAAATCTAACTACAGCAGTTCACAGCTTACTGTATAATAACTTACAGTATATTTATACTGTAAAATTAATTACAGTTCTTGTTTTTGCACTGTATTTTAAAATACTGTAAAGTTACTATGCAGTATAATTGATTACGGTAGTTTTTATATTCACATACACAACATGTTATAACTAACTGCAATCTGTTACACGCTTAAAAACAGAATGAAATATAAAGGCTTGTATGCAAAAAATATTTCACACAGTTATATTACTGATTATTAGATGTCACGTCAATTAGGACAACACTCAGAAGTCAGTTTAAAAACTTTTATTAAAATTGAATTCATTAAACTGTAGAAACACTCCAGACTTGGAAGGGCCAATGGAGAAACCAGATTTTTGCTGCCTATGGAGAACAAAACACAAAAATTGAGTTGCAATACTGCTTGACAAACATCAATGTGATAAACAGCTTTCGTTTAATTTACAGTATATGGAACCACAATACATTCAACCAGGAGATGTGCCAAAACATAATACCTTTAAATGAGAATGAAACTATGTGAGGGTGAATACATTTTTGGGTGTACTATACCTTTAAACTAAATTCTAAGATCCTGATCTCCTCCCATGTTAAAATCTGAAACCGCTCTAATTTTATGAATTTTAATGCGTTCTTCAATAGCTGATAATGATTTACCTCAGGGATTATAAAACGGGGATTGTCGCCTAACTTAATGGACATTTTCGTGAATATCAAACGTATATTAAATATACAACTAAATTAACCGCAGTCCGTTGGCAGTGAATGTATCCAGACATCAACAAACTAATAGTGCACTTGAAGAAGTGAATGAAAACGAGTGAGCAAAATCGAACCCTGTGAACGTCTGGTCTGAATGACCGTGGATGCCGAGCTGAGGGAATTCATTCGGCGCGACTTTCACTGCCTGTGTATTCACTTGTGCATCAGTTGTAGCTACTCACGTTATGCATGTATAATATGACTTAAAACACTGTGGTTGTCCCTTCAAGTCGTGCATAACATGGGTCGATTTCGAACGTAGCCTTGTAGGGGTAACGTTAGGCGAGTATGAGGACTCGATTGCGACCATAGATCGCGACAGGCCACACGCACACAGTGTAGTTAATTTACACACAAATGTTCAGAAACAAGAACATTTCGATTACTTTGTTCTAAACTTGAAATTATTAACTAAAATTAACAGCAAACCTTGTGATAAATAGTATTTGGCTAACTGGATCTGCGTTACAAAGCTATCAAACTCACCACCGATTTAATGGTAAAACGAATATCTTCACATATGGGGTGAAACATTTAGAAATACACATCTTTAAGATATTGAATAAAAATAAAAATGTACATCTCACCTGGCTGGTTCTTGCTGGTAGTGCCCGTCCTCAAAGGCTCAGGATGAAATGGAAAATTCGAGTGATGGCTGACGGTTTAGATTATTGGTTGCCAGGTGTATATTCCGTGCGATTCCGCTCTTTCTGCAATTAAGTGCGTTTAAAGAAAGCAAAATAACAATAATAAAAAAAACATCATGGGAATTGATTTGATCTATTTTACCTAGCCTATGTCAATGATCATCGGATGGGACTACATCTGTCACCCAAAAAATTGTATGTTATACCATTTGAGATTAGTTGGGTTTGTGACAAAATCTGGCAATCATAAAGACACACAATTAAAAAACACCCACATCAAATATTTAACTTTTTTTTAACTATATGCTAAATGCCTTAATATATGGGTTACCTTATGAAACAATGTATTATAAAATTCCTCAACTGAAATTACCTCAATAAACCAAAAAACGTCCTCTGTTGGGGTTGTCTGTTGGAATAATACTGTCATCAATTTAACAGTAATATAAGGATTACTGTAATTATTTTCCCACTCTGTTGTTTTTTTCAAAGAATAGCATAAATTGACAGCAACTTTCCTGTAAATCGTTTCTACAGTAAGACAAAGCTGGAAATACAGCAACAATACTGTAAAAGCTATCAAATTGACAGAAACTTACTGTAAACTGTTTCTACGGTAAACTTTCACTGATAATACAGCAATAATACTGTGAAAACAACAGAAATCATTTACAGTGTAGACTGAACGATAAGTAGAATAATAGATAGACAGATAAACAAAAAGACAGACAGACAGACAGACGGTAAAATGTCTGGCTGAGGGTGTCTGGTCTATCTCAGGCCTGAAAGGATCCCAGAGCCTCTTGTGAGTCTGTCAGGCCATTCTGAGGAAATCTAATTTAACCAAGCCTAAGAGGCCTAACAAAAGCTTAAAGCCTCACAAAACACAGTTAATACAAAACACTGATCCAAACTCCACCACAGCACTGACGCTTTGCTGACTCTAAGAAAGAATGGGACAGCAAAGAGGAGAAGCAGAAAGGTGGGGAGACAGAAAGTGGGAGACAGAAGCAGAAAGTGTCCGTGTCCACTGCTCTGGTAACCCGGTATCGGTTTCACATCTCTAATGGAATGTCAAAGCTCTGACCTCTCAGAACTTTTTTTCTTCTTTTTTTCTCTTTATTTTATTCCAAAGACAAATGCTATTTGTACAGAGATTGCATTTTTAAAATTTTCAATCAACCAGACAATTCTGACAGATACAAACTGCATTTGTGGAAATTATTGTATCTGTAATTTTATGTTTATATTTTCCAGCAGAAGTGTATGTCCACATGAGTGTGTTCTAAAGCAGTGGATCTCAACTAGTGGGATGCTAAATGTGAAAAAATTTAAAAATGCTAACCACTCTTTCATTTGTTCTTGTGAGCTGCATGCAAAAGAAATCATACAACACAACCAACGTACTCTGATTCACAAATTCTACATATTAGTCACTTATTTATAGCGATTCGGAAACATACAACATGATCATGTGGTTCTATATATTTCATTGGTCATGTCACAGTGCTGGTTGCCTACACAATGCTGAAACAAATACTTAACATACATTCAAACCTTAAACTCATTATAGTGCTGGTAGCACATCCTGATAGATAACAATGCTGTTTGTCATGATCAGATCCATTTATGATTTTTAGCTCTAAACTGAATCCAAAAAAATCAAATCAGTGTTGTCCGATTTAAGAGCAAATTATTCTTTAAATGGTTCTTTTAAGGAATTACATAAAAAGACTCACAAGTAACCAGTTAGAGACAGCCAGACAAATCTTCCACTGAATAAACTAACTGAATCGGCGACGGTTACTGAATCAACATCTGACTCACTAAAACTGCAAGTTTTCATTACTTTTAGTGACGGCAATCTTGAAATAAAGTTTTGTGTACATAAGGTTCACGAAACAAAAATTTGTATTATTACTGACTGGTTGTTTATGACTGCAAAAACACAGTTGCACTGAATTATTGGCTGCCGAGTGTATGAAGCCATCAACATTCAAGAGTCATTTAGAAACCACAATTGTACATGTTCTAATTCAGTCTACGTCATGTTAAAAAATTAATACAGTAGGGGCCTATGCAGTTCATGGCAATCCTACTATATTTTAATGTTTGATAAGAGAGGACAATAAAAATAACATCCCTGCATAAACCTAAACCGGGAAAAAAAGGCATTTTCTCTTTACAGATACGACGCACTGGTCTCCCTACAGCGTGCGTGCGTGTGTGTGTGTGTGTGTGTGTGTGTGTGTGTGTGTGTGTCTGTGTGTGTGTGTGTGTGAGAAATAAAAGAGTCCAACGTCTGCTGGCTACATTTACAGTTTCAGGCCTTGGGGGCTGATGGTCTGATAGTCAAGCAAACCAAGTAATTGGCTGAAACCAAACTCAGGTGACAGAGTCACTAGGGGGAGGGAGAGATACACATTCAGCTCACAGACCAAACATCAATGACCATATTCATCCAACCTCTCAAGAGCGGAGAATTCATCCTTAAACCCTACCCAAGCAGATAGGACACATGTTTATCAACCTCTCCTGCAGGGACCCCCTGACATGACATGTTTTTGTTTTAACCCTGAAAAGACACACCTGATTCAATTAATTAAAGGCTCAAAGGCTTAATGTGTAGCTGATTAATTGAATCAGGTGTGCCATTTCAGGGTTAAAACAAAAACATCTCCTGTCAGGGGGTCCCTGCAGGAGAGGTTGAGAAACACTGAGATAGGAGAAAGAGAGAAAGTCGGGGGGAGGAGGTATGGAGGGGTAAAAGCAGAGATCTTAAATTAGCTTCACCCACCCTGCAGGGGACAGACTGGACACAAATGGCTGTAAGTGGGTCAGAACTGAGAACATGAAGCCAGGGGGAGGAAGAGAGAGGAAAAGAAAGTGGCAAAAATAAGACTGAGAAAAGGGGATGGGAAAGTATGGAAGCTCGTTTCCGCCACAAAATAAAAAATCAAAATGTAATTGCAACTTTTTTTCTCATAATTTTACAAAAATTGCAAAAAGTAGTTTCTCACATGCCAGAAACAAACAAACACTCAGCAATGACTGACAATCACTCAAACTGGAAAATGTATTTAGTCCAAAAATAACTGAAGGAAGTGTGCAAGTGTCAGTGAACACATCGTGCAAAGAGTCTGAATGACATTCCAAAACACCCCGTTCTTCTCAGTTAACCTCCCATAAACCCTTGAGGGACACAACCTCCACTCAGATCATGTGACCACATTCTTCCCAGAATGGATGTTATCACTCATTGCAAAAGAAGGTCAAGCACTGTCTGGGAGCGAACGAGTTAGAGATGCCCTAAAAACTGAAAATTAGCCTAATAGCAATTATTGTTTTAATGACCTGATTATTGTTTTACAAGTTTTGCCTAATACCAATTATTGTTCTCATCTGTCTTTACAATCTTCCAGTTAAATGACATACTTCTCTCTGGTATGCCAGACTTCTCCAATCATTTAGTCTTCTTAAATCTGCCTCCATCCAATCAATAACTGATGGTTACAATCAAATCCCATTCTTTTTTCCTCATATGTACGTCACAATATGGATTTTTTTTCCCTTTTCAATAATCCGTTAACTCAGATGTTCCATATGTCACAATATAAAAGACATTATCTGCTACTTCCATTACATCTCCCGTAAATTACTGAACTGTGGGTGTACAGAACAGGATTAAAAGGTGAACTGACAACCAAATTTATCTGCAGTGTGAAGAAGTGGGCCCAGAAGCGGTTGCCTGGATGTTCTGAAAGGTTGCTAGGGTATTTCTAAGGTCTAAGCAAACACCAGTAACTATCCGCTTCCAAATACTAATCCCACATTCCTAATAAGACTGATATCATTTTAAAAAACAGATACCGTCCGACACCCTGAATCAGATTCGGGCAGTCTCACTGACAATCCTTTTATACTAAAACAGTCTTTATTAACTAAAACAGTTTCCACTGCAATTGGTTGCAATAAGCACATCAGAACATAATAAAGATCAAAAAGTCTGTTAAGAAATCAAACATGCATAAAAGGAAGCAGGCAGCATATAAGAAGAAAACAACAGGAGGGGAAGATATGCGACTCATCACAAGAAGGGGAAGGAGGAGGGGGAGGTACTGTGACCGAGTGCAATTTACGCAGACCATTACACTTTAACGTGTTTTAGCACTGCAGATGACAGAGCTGTGTGTGGTGGAGGGTAAAACTAACACATCAGCAGAACAAATCCAAGGCTTCCTATAGAAAGCCTCAGCATTTTCTTCAGTGTCTGCGTCAGTGTGACAGCACTACAGGGAGCTGAGTTCTTCAGAAGTGCACATTGATTAATGTGTCTCTTAGTAATGATCCACAAGTCTATATGACAGCAAGATCAGTTCGATCCGGCCCATTGAAATGAGCCCAGAGAGAGAAAGAGAAAGTGTGAATGTGAGCATAGAGGTCAGCAGCATCCTCTCAACAACGCTCGCATGACTCACAGACACATGAGATCAGAGATGGATACTATCCATCTCTGTAGGCACAATGGATTGAATGCATTATGATGCACCACAATATAGAGAAACAGTGATTAAGGAAAAAAATAATGAGCTTATTGTGCTGTTAGAGGAGAGTCAGCAAACTTTAACTCCCAGTACTTTCTCATCCCCCACTAAGCAGCTTCTTCACTAACTGAACCATAGGAAATGATATGAAGACAAATGATGCACAGAAAAGAAAGTTCTTAGCCAAAATAAAAAATTATGGACATACTGGGCAGAAAACAGAAACCATAAATGCAAGTGTAAAAATATAATTTGTTTGGAAAATAAACAAACAAGTTTTTTTTTATTTTTTTTTATTAATACTTTTATTCGGCAAGAACAGATTCAATTGATCAAAAGTGGCAGTAAAGACATTTAAAATGTTACAAAGATTTATATAAAAAAAAAAACGTTACTTTGGACTTTCTATTCATCAAAAAAACCTGAAAAAATTAATCACGGTTTCCACAAAAACAAAGACCGTTTTAAACAATTTTAATGATTTCTGAAGCATCATGCGACAACTGAAGACTGTATTGATTATTGATCAGGAGTATTGATCCTGAAAATTCTGTTTTAATTCATTTATGACAGGAATAAATTACCTTTTAAAATATATTAAAATAGAAAACAGTCATTTTACATTGTAATAATATTTCACAATATTACTATCCTTACTGTATTTTTTATTAAACTTTTGAGCATAAGAGACTTCTTTCAAAAAAATCTTACCAACCCCAAACTTTTGAACAGTAGTGTACATATACATTACAAATAGATAAGAATATTGATACAATGATCTGAAATATTTAATGAAATATAGGGAGAAATAAAATTGTGTTATATCAATAGAATATTGTATTGGCTCAATTGCACAATGTTTTAAAGATGAACTGAACTGAAATTTGAAAAAATGTGATATAACAGATGTATTTTATTTATTCTCATTGGTACAATTATTAAAATGGCAGAATTTGTTAAAAGGGATAAAATGGTACGTTGAAAATGTTGTTGTTGTTACACGGGCGCCGCCATGTTGGATTTCAACATTCGACTACGTCACTGGCATGGTAGGCTACTCCGTTGCCAACCAACACCAGCAGATCTAGCTTCTTTCTACCCCCTGGCCTTGTCAACAAAATTATTCTAGTCGTGATTTCTAGTGTTTAATCCTAGGTACGAGAGACAGATGTGTTGAAAAAGTCAATGAGTATATGAAGCGTCTGACATCAAATGTTTTATTTAGCTACAAGTCCAACGCATACTAGAATCCTTGATATTCGGCTGAGGGGAAAAGATGTAACGTTAGTTCACTGCACAGGATGGGAACGGAATCTTATTCATTCTTCCCAAATGCCCCCTCGCCCAAAGAGTGAACTGCCGGTACGCTGTTAACTTTAACAGTCTGAGAAAAGGATATAACAAGTTAGCCTAGCCCAGTCGCCAATTCGTAAAATACACTGTTACATACCAGCTACTAATGGGGCGCTCCAGCGTCTCAGCTCGGACATCCCTTAGAGATAGCATAGTCTCCTCCAACACGTCTCTCTCACCGCACAGTATCCGAAATGAACGGTGCATGGTGATGCATTTTCGCCGATCAATAAATGTTCCAGGTTAACCTCTCTGCAACAGATCGACTCCGGTGCAGTGTCCATGCTCCGGCAGCGCCCGTGCCCGCGCCAGTCACTTCCCCCAAACGATCCTTTACCGTATGTGGAGCCTGAAACTGGTCGTCCTCCATGTAGTGGTAGTCTGATACTACTGGCCTGTCCCTCACATGATCAAATGCGTAACCCTTGCCATTAAAATTACTCATGTTCGTGTGTGTATATAGGACCTGCAGCTGTTTCCTATATACCTTTGCGGGTCCTACCATGCCAGTGACTTCATCGAAATTGCCAGCGTAACAAACGCAATTTTTGTGCTGCTTAAAAAAAGCTATATTGATATTTTTAGTTAAAATTTTTAATGTAATTTACTTTTAATTGTAATAAACAACATGTTATCAACGTTGATTTTTTTCAGTTCATCTTTAATGTGGATTTCTTATAAAATGACCATTTGGGGCCGGTTAGATTAATATAAGCTGAAAATAAGAAATTGCTGATACAGAGGCCACCCAGAGAGTCTGAGTCGGCAGATCTCTGCATTTAAGTGCTGTGACGTTATAATTGTGCATATTTCGCATGCAGCATGAAGCAGATTTGCCTGAGTTGTACAAATCTTTCCATTCGCTTGACGTGCAATATATTGACCACTAATGGACTAATAAAAATGTAGGCATAAAATACATACATCTCTTGTATTTGAGCAATGGTGCATTAGTGCACATACTCAGGCCAGGGATACACGTTCACATCTAAATCATATCCTTTGCTATATCATAAGCCCAGAAGTCTCCTCTACTGATTTTTATTTTATTTTCTCTCTTCAAGATATTTCCACAGAAGAAAGTAAGTCATTCAATTTGGAACAACATGAAGGAACCATTCATAATCTAATGACTGTTGTCATACACTGGTTCTAAAACATATTTGCACATTTGCTGGCTCTGTAACGGCGTGTTTGGCAGGTTGATTTGGCAGACATTAGCGCAGCACATTATCCAGACACTTCATTGTGTTGGCTACGTCCGCACAGTTGCCAGACCTCTCAGATGACAGCAGATCTAGCTTTACACCACTGCAATCACCTTCCACCATAATAGACTATTAATAGAGGAGAGCAGCAAGAGAGACGCTTCTTCTCTTTCACAGTCAGCAGTGTTGCTTTCCCTTCAGACTCTCCAGAGGGTGGCAACCCTGTGGCCCACTGTGTGAAGAGTCAGTAGGCTCACAGGGGCTGCCCACTAGAGATACGGATTGATGGGCATTGCCTCAGTGCTCTTACAAGAGCCTTTGCCCTTATTTCATTAGCCGCTTGACTACAGATCTGCTCCATGACGCTATCATGATGACCCTCATGACCATCTGATAACAATACAGTTCTGACAACACAAAGCCTCTCAAACACGTCCTGGATGTCTTCAGCATGCCTTGCTGGATTGGTGTTTAAGATGGTAGGTATAATTTTGAAGACAGAATGACATAGGAAAATACAAAAGTCCTTTATGCTGCCTTTAAGTGCACCTGTGAAACTCGTACCTTTGGACACGTTCACACAGCAACAGAATACGGTTCTCAGTCCTGTTTTTGAGTCCTTAATATGGTTACGTTCACACACAGTTGAGTTTTTTACGGGCCTGAAAAACCACTCTTGAACACCTGTACGTTTTCAGGACTTGCAACCGCATTCTCGGAAAGCGTGCTGAACGGAAGAGGACTGGACCACTAGTTGTCTGTCACATCATACACTGCAAAAGAGCCACTCAGCGCTGCCCAAACGTGTGTCTTCTAGGTGTTGTGGATTTTCGTGTGTGGTTTCACTTTCGGTAACTTACAGAGATAGAGATATGAGCTGTGTGTCATCTGAAGGTTTAAGATCCAGTCTCTGTTCTCCACCGGAGCTGCTCCCACCAGTTGTGTGTTGATTTGAAACATGGTGGAAACATGTTGATTTGAAACATGATGGAAAGACTGACCTATAATATCATATAATATACTGTATCTACCTAGAGATCAGTGAGTGGAAAGCAAGTCTGTAGTGCATGATGTTAAAGTGATAGTTCACCCTAAAATGAAAATTAAGGAATTACTTACCCTCATGTTGATCCAAACCTGTATGAGTTTTCTTCTTCTGTGGAACACAAAAGAAGATATTATAAAGAATGTTAGTAATCAAACAATTGACGGTAGCCATTGACTTCAATGGAAGGATAAAAAATACTATGGAAGTCAATGGCTACCTCCAACTGTCTTACCACCATTCTTCAAAATATCTTATTTTGTGTTCAACATAAGAAAGAAACTCATACAGGTTTGGAACAACATGAGGGTGAGGAAATGATGACAAAATTTTCATTTTTGGGTGAACAAGCCTATCCCTTTAATCACTCAGTAATCATTCACTTTGCTTCACATTTAGTGATGTACAAAAAGGTGATCGAAATTAATAATTGTCATTATTTGGAATTCAAATGTAGATATATAGGTTTATTCTTCACAACATATTTCTTTTGTTTAGTCTAGACTACTTCCATGTTATGTTTCCGACATGAATGCATGACATGTCATAATGAAGAACACCCGACCCTGAGGTATAAGTTTCCCAGTTGCACTTCAAGGTAGCATATGTTCTATGTATCAACCTGAAAAGGAAAATACCAAAATCTTCAAAACTGTTTGTCAAAGGATGCTAAAACTGATCTTTTAAATTATATTTGAAATAAACAACAACATTATCATACATTCTGTTTCTTTACCTTAAATCAGCCTAAAAAAATCTTCCGGCTGATCCAGCGAACTAAAACGCACATTCTACAATAAACAAACAGGTTCTTGTAAATGCAAGGACTGCAAGGTGAGACTTCTATTTACAGTAGTTGTGATAAGGAGCAGTACGTTTTTTTTTATCATACATCTTTCCAGGAGGTCTATCTCCTAATATTTTCAACATGCTACAGGGGAATAAAATCTCCTAAAAAGGTCAATAATCTCAAGGCCACTGTTATGCAATATTTCAGAAACTGCATAATCACCACTAAAAAGACATTCTATGACAATTATAATCGTCATAGCTCAGGTAAGAGATATTAACATTGTCCTGTATGCATATCGTCATACAAAATACATAATGAGCAATCACTTACACATTTCAATGGGCAATATTTCTGCTTGACTAAATGATTAGATGCTTCTCTTATGGGACAGACCTAGCTGTGGTAATGAAGCAATTAAAAGGCCGTAGTAATTAGGTTCTTTGACAGTTAACTCATGTGATCCTCCTGTCTTCCTGACACACAGGGAGAGATGAAACATGATTACCACTGCTGGCTCAAGGGCCTCTAAAACAACAGGTGGAACTGCCTGAGTTCACAGGTGACACATGTGAGGGAGGTTTAAATTTTAAAGAGTATCACTGCATGCATACATAGGCTTCACGTCATCAGATATCTCAGCCCCTGTCATTCGAGATGATGTAACACAAAAAAACAACACAATGACCTAAATGTGTTTTTTCCCAACTATATATATATATATATATATATATATATATATATATATATCTGTGTGTGTGTGTGTGTGTTTGATCCTCGAAAAAAAGACCTTTTAGATTCTTCCTTTCACTTCAATTAAGTCACTTTTGACTAACTTACAGTATTGTTGTTTTGTTATATTTTAAAGGAAACTGGTTACCATGGTACATTTTTGTAAGAAAGTGTCCTGAATTGGTGTATGGTTGGCTAAAAGCTAACACTGGCTACCACATCTGTAGCTGTCCAGAAGCTGAATTCGGAGCATAATAAATTAGGCTAACTTTACTGGCTGCCAATTTCTCCATAAAAACAAGCCAGAAATATGATTAGACCGGAATTTGTAAGACACGCCCACATACACACGGAGAAGTCGGTTGACAAATATTAAAGTGCAACGACTCTCATAACATAAGCGTCACAGAGGATCGCTGTATGAGAATATCCGTTGACGTTAGCATGAGCGCTAGCTGACGCGCTAATAAAAACACAGCGTACTGTTGTCATTTATTAGACAGTAGTTTATCCGTTCATAATGAAATTTGAGGAACTGGTTTAAAAGAAACACATGGTGGCAAAATGAGTCGAGAGTTTTGAGGGATGGACTAGCAGCATCTGTCTACACTAGAGACGCGCTCATGAAGTGCGCTGATTGTTCGCATGTGTATTTGACAGCTCTCATGACCTGCCTTGACAAGACAGAAAAGGCCACAAAAAAGAATACTAAAAAAGCCAAGTATAGCCCAATTATGTGCACATATGCATTCTTGTAATAATGACACCAACACAGGTGCATGATCAACAAGACCATGCGTATTAACGCGTATTACCTGTAATAGGACAGCAGTCCATTGCTGAGCACGAACCATCTGCGCTGGTAACCTTTTATGTAGTTAGTCCATTTAAAGAGCCAGCCTTTGTACGTGTCGGAGCCCGGGGCTGGTGTCCCGCTCGCTGGCGTGGACGAGCCACTCTTGCCCTGCTCGCTCATCCTCCTTCTGCCCCGGTCCACTGCCGCAGAGTGATGATGATGTCGCCGCCGCTGCTGCTGTTTGCAGGATAAGCAAGAAGGAACTGCTGAGAGAAAGGACACGATCCTGCCGGGGCCGCTGTAGGGAGCGGCCACTCTCCCCATAAACTCTCCGCCGATGCGCCGAGATGGACGGACTGCCGGAGGAGGGTCTGGGTCTGGGAGAGAGAAACAGCACACTCTCCCTGATGATAGAGCGTGACAGCAGGAGCGACGACCACTGGCGGCGCGAGAGGAGCGCGCGCTCTGAAATCACCCGCGCACTACATACATGCATACCTCCAGAGTTTATTCCTCATACAATTGGTCGCATTTAAAGCAAATGCTTAATAATAACGTTTATTAAAAATGATTTCTATTGTAGACACCTTTTCTATACTTTATTTAAGGTTATGTAGGCTATTGTAGGCTACATGTAAATAATATCACGTGCTGCAGGGCAATTAGTCTAGCTCCGCTGTTTAAATTAACTTAAATCTTTCCAGTAAGTTCTCGCCAGGGAAAATAGTTCTACAAGAAGCCAAACGGACTGGAACCATACAGCCTAAGTGGAGCGGGGTGACTCCTCTCAAAGCTTTAATTCTGTTATCACACAATCGCTTCGCTCCACTCCAGGATTTGATTTATATTAGCCGTTCCATATAATTCACACTAGTGAGAAAACCTTGTGTGAACAAAAATATTGGACAAATCATATTTAATATTGACCGAAGGAATGAGCGTTCCATCTTTCAATCCGGGACGGTCACACGTTCACCGTTCATTCTCATTAGACTAACTGCAAGAAAGCAAGCTTCGCATTGATTCACTCCGCACTGCTGGTGTGTGTGTGTGTGTGTGTGTGTGTGTGTGTCAACAAGCGGAGAGATACAAACGCTTTTAGAACACTGTTTAGCTTATCCAGTCAGATTTGAGGAACGGAACAATTCTACTGTATTTGTAGCACACTGTTAGACCTTACCAGGCTTTTTTTTACAGTAAAATACTGTCAACACTTGCCAGTAATTTACTGCACTGTAAAAAATAAAACGTAATTTTTACGGTAAAAAACCGGCAGCTGTGGTTGCCAGAACTTTACGTCAAAAATACGGTAGCAACGTTATTGGTTTTACAGACTTAACTTAAAATTTACAGTAATAAACCGTATTTTATTATCTGATATAATGTTAATTTACAGACCTACTGAAGTATTAATTTCTGTTTTATAACATTGTAATACACTGACAACCAACAATCATCACAGCAGTGATGAATCACATGATAAATCAAAGCTCATCACAAGCACCTCTTCCACAAGAACATTAATATTACTGTTTAGAAGCTGCACAGTGTCATTCGCACATTAAACATTAAACACCATCATGGTAACACACATGAAATTTTAAAAATGCAATAAACATTAATTTAACAACATTAAATGTAACATAAAACCCTAAAGTACTAATTAGAAAAAAACTAAGAAAACTATGAAGAAACATAGTTATTTCAACAAAAATACTTCAAATGTGAAGTGTCACGCAGGGAATTGAGGGGATGTCAATTTACGTTTTTTCACTGTAAATTATACAATGAGTTTTCTTTTTCACTTTCAAAAACTGTAAATTTAACGGTATTTTACAATAAAATTACATTAAATATACCATTAGATCTATCACAGTTATTTACCGTATATAGTAAGGAAACTTTCTGTTAACCAATTAACGGTTTTGACGGTCTTTTACCGTTAAAATCACGATCATTTTTTACTGTGCAGTCATTTACTGTAATCTACAGTATGTTACTGTAAAAATACCATGCACTTAAAACTTAAAACTCAACTTAACTAATTTCACTTGCAGAAACCGACTATCTTAAATTGACCAACTGTCGTTTAAATGTATTAACTAAATTTATAATACACTACTAATGTGATCAAAATATTACTGTGAACTTATTTCATTTGAGACCATTAAAAAATATTGTAAATAAAGAGATTTCCACTGGACGAGCAACTACACAGTCAAGGCCTGTTAAATAAAGCAACAGTATATCATCAATGTTTCTCGGTCTCTTTAGCACAATGGTGACCCAAAAACTAAATTTTAAAGTAAACTACTGGCAACAGTGTTGCCAGTATATACCTGTTTTATAACTTACAGTTTATTACTGTTAAAATACATTTCGTTGGTGTGTCTTTTTATATTACACTGTTAACCCTTTCAACCCCACAGGAAAATCCACACTACAAAGTAGGGCTGCACGATTAATCGCACAATATTGTTATGTGCATCTAATCAGTAAAGCCGGTTCCTTGATTAGTAGTAAATCGCCTTCACCTGCTTTCAGATGGAGCGCATTTACTACAAAGAGCCGTAGATCACTGACAAGCTGAGCCATATCGCGTTAAAATCGAGGACGTATCGCCAGCGATAATTAATGCGATATGGCTCGGCTTGTCAGTGATCTACGGCTCTTTGTACACAGCAAAAACTCAGTGTTAAATTAACACTCCTGGGAGTGTATATGAGTCCACACTCAAGAGTGTTAAAGTTAATGAAATATTTAAGTGATTAATTGAGTGATGATTGAGCATTATTGAAGACACCTGATGTTAACAAGCAGAATCACTGAAGGAGAAAACCGGAATTTCAGGTCACCATTATGGAGAATGGTGGTTGCTTTAGTTGGGCTCTTGACCCTTATATTATTAACTTTAGATTTTGTTCAGCTGTTGTTTTTAAGTTATACTTGCTAGATGAACAAAGAAGAAAAATGATCTAATGGTGTTGGTTGTACTTTAACATTCATCATTTGAACTAAATGTTTGTGATTTATGATGTTGGTTACAGCATAACTGAGATTCTGCATAAGTATCCAGAATTTGAGATATAATATAAAGGATTTCTTAAAAGTTGTAAAACAAAATCTTTCTTTTAGGCACACACAGATATCAAAGATTCAGTCAATGCATCTGAACAATGGTGACGAGCAGAATATTCAATTAGAAAAAGTAAATTACATAGACAATTCAGATCATAATTTAGTCATACCGCAATGCATGATGGAAGCCATTAATGAGTTCTGATTGGCGGCAGCCACTGCAACATGCTTTATTATTGTCACCATTGTTGAGATTCACAGGCTGATTATTGATGTCTGTGTTTCTAAATAATTTTATTTGATCAGAACAATTTTTAATTAATGTTTTGGATTATAAGAAAAATATAATTATCATGTACTGTAGAACCACTAAACTGTTGCTATCAATTTAAACCAACTCATCTGAATGAGTTTCATTTTTCAGATCACAGCATGATTATGTCAAAACATAACCAACACTATCAGATCACACTTGTCTTTGTTCATTTGACTGTAATAAATCAATAACAGCAGACAAACAAAATTTAAACTTAAAGTATAAGGATCAAGAGCCCAACTAAAGCAAACACTTATCGCCATAACGGTGGCTTACAATTTTAGATTTTCTCCTTCAGTGATTCTGCTTGTTATCATCAGGTGTCTTCAATAATGCTCAATGATCACTAAATTAATCACTTAATTATCTCATTAACTTTAACGCTCTTGAGTGTTAATTTAACACTCATATCTGCATCATATCGTCCATCTGAAAGCAGGTGAAGGTGATTTACTACTAATTAAGGAACCGGCTTTACTGATTAGATGCGCATAACAATATTGTGCGATTAATCCTGCAGCCCTACTACAAAGTGTAAAAAGTAACATTGATGCAGTGTTGCAGTGAGATAATTGATTATGTAAGTGATTGTTGAGCATTAGTGATGAACACCTGCTGTTAACCAGCAGAATCACTGAAGGAAAGAGGAAAACATGAACAGAAAATAGAGAAACACAAGAACTACAACTGACTTCCAGACATTACACATTGCTTCACTTATTAATCAATTTGACTTTATTTCTGTCATACATCTACAGAAGTTGTTATTGAGATGTTTCATTGAAAATGTCTGGTTTGAAGTTACAATTATGGAGATCAGATCAGTGTTTGCTTTAATTGGGATGCTGACCCTTGCCTTTTTAACATTCTTTTTTCTCTTGCTTGAACTGTGTTTTTGCAAGCCACACTTCTGCACACACACATATGATTTGTGAATGCAGTTTGTTATATTGATAATGATGACAAAATCATCATATAGCCTGTTCATTCACTGATCTCATTGAGTTGACTCTCATGAGTTTAATCCTGTATCAAAAGTGAAAATACAGTAATCAGTTAGTGACCATTTTTTTAACACATCATACACAACCAAAGAAACAGAGCTACACGGTCTTGTAGAAATACAGAGATATCAAAAATCAGCACACATTTGGCAACAATGGTGGCAATAATTGTTTTCTTTATTTATTCATACTGCAGTGCATGCTGGGAGTTTTATACTATCCTGGAACCCAACATGCATTGCGGCAGGAAACTTTTGATTGTCACCATGAGATTCATATGCTGATTGTTGATGTCTGTGTGTCTGAGTCAAGCAAGAGTTCAAAATGTTTTAATGCACTAAATGATTTCAATATCCTTCAGAATAACTGATTACAGAAACATTGCTGGATTTCATGTTGTAGATTTACAGATATATGATAAATGTTAAATACCCATAAATTCAAAGCTTTTACACAGGATGAGATCATAGAATCAGAAAAGTCCAGGGTAATTATGGCATCATCACAACAGCAAAAAACACCCGATCATTTTCCTCTTAGCTTTTTCTTGCCATAACAAATGTGCTTTATAAATTCACAGTTACAGCAGCCAGAGAGAAACTAATGTTATAAAATCAAGGGTCAAGAGACCAACTAAAGCAAGTACTGATCTCCATCATGGTGACTACACCCTTTATTATATTCATTAAAACATCAACAACTAAATATCTGTTAATTCTCAAAAAGTACTTTTGTACATGTATGAAAGAAATAATGTTAAACTGGTTTCACACTCAGTGTAGCTGGAAGTCAGTTGTAGTTCTTGTGTTTCTCTTTTTTCTGTTCTTGTTTCTCTGTCTTTCAGTGATTCTGCTTGTCAGGTGTTCATCAGTGTCTGAATTCACTCTCTTCTTTTCAGTGGACTGTATTAGTGAACTAATGTAGGGAATAGTGAATGAGGGTATAAGGTGTGATTTGGAACACCGCTTCTGAGTGTCGACTTCGAGCGTTGTTAATTCACAGTATATTCCTGTAGGCTACTTTCTCGAAAACGACAAATATAACCCAGAATGCATTGTTTTCTATGGTATATTACTGTTTTAATGGAAAATGGTATGATACTGTCAGTATTTGGCCTTTTTTACAGCAAAGGTTAACAGTGCACGTGTAATGTGGACACCTTATTTAAAGTGTTATATTAAATATTTTAATATGACCAAAAAAAATTAAATAATTGACATCATGGAAATGTAGGACAGTGTCTACTTTTAATTCTCTGTAAGCAAGTAAATATTTATTATTTATGTCATTCCCATATTTACCAGCGTGGGTCTTAAGTATAAACTGTTCAAACTAATTTGGTAATTGTTATTTTATTTTTATTTACAGATTTATTTTTATTAATAGAAAATATTTATTAGTACTACTATCATTGTTTTTTTGTTCAAGTTTTTCTGTGCATTCATTTTTTGCTTTGAACTGGTTTAGAACTGAATAAGGTAAGTATTGTGGTAACTTATATTTTTATATATTTTTGTATTATGTTTTATAGAATAGGTCCGGCAGACTTCAATCACATGTTGTTTTGGGATCTCACCAGTTGATGTCGCCACAGAGCTTCAAATATGGTACAAGCACTTCGATTGGGATATCAGACGCAAATGAGTGATGTATAAAATATTCAACATAAGAGGAGAATAGCTCAGACGTCGTTTGAAAGGGTTTATTAAATTTTCATTGATGAAACATTACAACTACTAAAAAGACAACATTTGTTTCCATATTAGAAAAAGCAGGTAGCCCTTTAAATCTAAAACAAATTGACATAAAAAAAAATCACACAGTCCTACCAAGAGAATCCATATTCAGCATGTCTGAACATACAGTCTAAATCCTTTAACATTACTAGCACAGGACACATTCCACAAGAACATGACATCTGCTACATTTTGTCTAGTCCTCAGTCCACAACCGTAACACTGTGTGGCATGCAAATGTATGAGCCCCTCTCTGCTGTTTTAGAACACTAACCTGACTGCATCTCCATCACTTACACTTAAACTACATGCTAAGCTTTACACTAACATTATACAAAAAAGACAAAAACGATGCTCAAGTTCTGTAACAAAGGTCTGCTTGTACTCACTCATGTAGTAGGTACATACAGTATACGTCAGTGCAATTTACCCCTGAATGATTTAGGTTTTGCCAATTAAAGCATGCAGCTCCATTGAACAGAAAACAGATTCTTTATGATAAAAAAGTCTGAAGGATGACCAAAGTTACTATCTTATTTATGTTTCCATCTGCTGACAGAAGTTCTCAGCTCTTTTAAGTCATGTAAGATGTGTACAAGTGCATAGATGGCTGTCAGAGTTGCATTTGCGAGGAACGAGGGATTTTTCTCCTGTGCACAGTGCACACTCTGTCTGGTATGAAAATATGTCTAAGGAAAATGAAAATAGGAAAGCATTCGGGGACCATCAATTTTCTGTCTAATAAACCTCCACCACACGTGCGCCAAAGCTCCAGAACAGAATAGGTGTAGCAGTGCGACAGCTCTAGCTCTGAATCAACACCTCCACACAGCCAACCAATCATTCGTGCCGACTATCAGTACATGTCCAGAGAACACTCTTTATATTAGTACATTTGAATCTCAGGCCAAACGTCTACATGTTCACTATGCTAGAAGAGTGTAGCATAGAAAAAACTAGGCCCCCAAAAAACTGAATCTCATTGCGGACAC
This sequence comes from Gila orcuttii, assembly GCA_026230005.1. Classification (NCBI taxonomy): domain Eukaryota; kingdom Metazoa; phylum Chordata; class Actinopteri; order Cypriniformes; family Leuciscidae; genus Gila; species Gila orcuttii. The sequence continues at coordinate 17,910,102 of JAPDVR010000004.1, forward strand.
TGAACGAACAACTTTAACTTTAATGTATTCTGCATTCAGAAATACTCCAGAGGATGTGGATTGTGCCATACAGACTGCAGTCCACTGCAGTAAAAGACGTAAGCCTCCTCTGCATCTTGGTTCAGCAGAAATCTTCAGGTTTAGGGAAGCCCCAGAGGATCTGTTAGCTTTATCATCACTTCTCACAGCTTTTCGAGTGCCAGTGTACATGCTTGCTGAAATCTGTACATAACACCTCAATATCCTGCCAGAGGAAGACTTTATGTTGTGCCTCATTTCTACAATGATCTATATTTAGGAGGTAGGATGTTTGCCATTGTTACTAGATTTGGCAGGGCATATGTGAGTAAATTACAATGCAGTTAATATATAGTACATGTTTTGGCATATACCTAATCACTGGGCTTCAGAGAAAGCATTTTGATGTTCACATAAGGCTAAAAAGTGTTAAGTTATTGACTACGGCCTTCACAAATCCACACTCAGGTAGATTGTGAACCCACAGAAGAACTTCAGTGCCGTTGTTACATCTGTCTGATTGAAATAGCTCAGCGTGATTTAAGGAAGTCCAGGATAGCAGACAAAGATCTGCAGGGATCTGTTCCCTTGTTAATACATCAACCAAGGGACAAAACACTGAACTGGAGTGGTGTGCATGGAAGGACAGCTCATCAGAAAGAATTAAAACCATTCATTTTGCCATTAAAAAGAAAGCTGTTTTAACAAAAAAAATGTCACCCCAACCACACTGTACGAATATTATACACATTTTTGTTGGGTCTTTGTAAGGTGGACCAGTGATTTACTACACAGGGAATGGGAGGGAATGGCAGTTAAAAACTGTCACTCTGGAACACACAGCATCTGAATCTAAATCAAAGCAGTAAGGGGAAATGAACTATACTCTGTTTGAGACCAATGCAATATCTCACTTTCATCCTGACAGTTTGTTAGAGTATGCTGGAGAAAAGTGAAATCAGTAGTATCAGACGAATGCATCAGTTACAGAGGCCCCTAGGTGGTAGTATTCCAGCCATTTCGATTGACAGTTTAGTCAGCTAGTCACCAAAGCTCCATCCTCCTGGTTCAGCAAAGTTGACTTTAAGTATACTGACTTAGGACCAGTTTAAATCAGAAAACACGGAAAATCTGAAAACACAAACTGGTCCTAAATAAGCATAAATTCAAAAAAGGCTACATATCTGTCACATGACATTACAGCGGTTCCTCTGCAATGCCCCCTGGAGACGGATAGAGGTGTGGTTTGGGCGCAGTCCTCGAGCCACGGCTATTCCCAGGAGTTCTTTAAAGAGCAGAAGCACATGCCAGTTATACTTGGCGGAGCACTCGACATAACCGCACTTCCAGGTCTTCTTCACCAGTACAGACACGGCCCTGCGCTGGGTGAACCGCTGCCGCTGAAGGTCCCGTTTACTGCCAACTACCAGGATGGGCACCTCACTACTGCTGCCCACTCTTACGGAAAGACAAAAGAAGAGACAGAGAGGTGGGAAGAGCAATAGAAAAAAAGGTTTAAGAGGGAATTATCAAGTAAAACAAACCGACCACATGACTATTGATCCATTTCTTACATTATATTTATGTTGAACATAATATTTGTTCATGTTTGCACACCATCTTCAGCAAACATGCACGGACACACACACACACACACACACACGTTAAAAGCCTCTAAGCTCCTTGACACTCTCCTCAAAAAAAGGCACAGAGCTCATAATGTGTGCTGGAGAACGCATGATGTGTGTCCTTTCTCGCTTGACTGCTTGAAGGTCATACTCACACATAATGGAGAATGAAAGCGTTTCATGTTCAGGGGGCTTCAAAGGCAAGCGTGTGTACATTTTGTTCAATTGAAAAAAAAAGTGTAATAAATTTAATTGGCAATTCACTGGTGCACAAGGAGATCAAATGAAATTGAGAGGTTGTACTTTCTCATTTGATTAGAAAAAAAGGATATATGAATAAATGTCTATTAAATAAATGTCTCGCCAATTAAAATAGGCTTTGAGTATCTTTATATAATAACAAATTATGGCACCGTGTGTACGCAAATTGCGTATCATAAATATTTAATAAGTTTAATTTAACACATTAAGTTTAATCGAGGACCTAAGGCCATTCCATCTAATTCATTTTTATATTAAAACAAATACTATTATTGTTATTATTCCGATTCTGCTCATTTCAGTTCCCGTCAAATACTGACGATGTATGCTGTTATACATGCATTTCAATATTTGTGTAAAAATAGAGAGAAAGAAGAGAATCTGAGTGAGTAATATCAGCACAAAATAAGAGAATAATCTGTCAGACAGACCAATTCCATTGTGCTTCATAAGTCTACACACACCAATCCCTCATGCCTGTTTCTGGCTGCTTGTGTCATGTTTTTACACTGATTTATCCCCTTCATACGGTTTATCTGTGCTTTCTCAGTATGAGTCCCCTGTCTACATCCTCACTATCTCTCAAACCTAGTTTATCAAGTCCATGTTTAGTCAGAGCACTTATGAGAAATCTTCTACCTCAGCTGCATGTACAGTATATTGAGTATATTCAACATACATTTCCATGCATTCTCTAGTTTATATACAGGTCCTTCTCAAAAAAATTGCATATTGTGATAAAGTTAATTATTTTCCATAATGTAATGATAAAAATTAAACTTTCATATATTTTAGATTCATTGCACACCAACTGAAATATTTCAGGTCTTTTATTGTTTTAATACTGATGATTTTGGCATACAGCTCATGAAAACCCAAAATTCCTATCTCAAAAAATTAGCATATTTCATCCGACCAATAAAATAAGTGTTTTTAATACAAAAAAGTCAACCTTCAAATAATTATGTTCAGTTATGCACTCAATACTTGGTCGGGAATCCTTTTGCAGAAATGACTGCTTCAATGTGGCGTGGCATGGAGGCAATCAGCCTGTGGCACTGCTGAGGTGTTATGGAGGCCCAGGATGCTTCGATAGCGGCCTTAAGCTCATCCAGAGTGTTGGGTCTTGCGTCTCTCAACTTTCTCTTCACAATATCCCACAGATTCTCTATGGGGTTCAGGTCAGGAGAGTTGGCAGGCCAATTGAGCACAGTAATACCATGGTCAGTAAACCATTTACCAGTGGTTTTAGCACTGTGAGCAGGTGCCAGGTCGTGCTGAAAAATGAAATCAGATGGAAGCATGAAGTGCTCCAAAATCTCCTGATAGCTAGCTGCATTGACCCTGCCCTTGATAAAACACAGTGGACCAACACCAGCAGCTGACATGGCACCCCAGACCATCACTGACTGTGGGTACTTGACACTGGACTTCAGGCATTTTGGCATTTCCTTCTCCCCAGTCTTCCTCCAGACTCTGGCACCTTGATTTCCGAATGACATGCAAAATTTGCTTTCACCCGAAAAAAGTACTTTGGACCACTGAGCAACAGTCCAGTGCTGCTTCTCTGTAGCCCAGGTCAGGCGCTTCTGCAGCTGTTTCTGGTTCAAAAGTGGCTTGACCTGGGGAATGCGGCACCTGTAGCCCATTTCCTGCACACGCCTGTGCACAGTGGCTCTGGATGTTTCTACTCCAGACTCAGTCCACTGCTTCCGCAGGTCCCCCAAGGTCTGGAATCGGTCCTTCTCCACAATCTTCCTCAGGGTCCGGTCACCTCTTCTCGTTGTGCAGCGTTTTTTGCCACACTTTTTCCTTCCCACAGACTTCCCACTGAGGTGCCTTGATACAGCACTCTGGGAACAGCCTATTTGTTCAGAAATTTCTTTCTGTGTCTTACCCTCTTGCTTGAGGATGTCAATGATGGCCTTCTGGACAGCAGTCAGGTCGGCAGTCTTACCCATGATTGCGGTTTTGAGTAATGAAACAGGCTGGGAGTTTTTAAAAGCCTCAGGAATCTTTTGCAGGTGTTTAGAGTTAATTAGTTGATTCAGATGATTAGTTTAATAGCTCGTTTAGAGAACCTTTTCATAATATGCTAATTTTTTGAGATAGGAATTTTGGGTTTTCATGAGCTGTATGCCAAAATCATCAGTATTAAAACAATAAAAGACCTGAAATATTTCAGTTGGTGTGCAATGAATCTAAAATATATGAAAGTTAAATTTTTATCATTACATTATGGAAAATAATGAATCACAATATGCTAATTTTTTGAGAAGGACCTGTATATATATATGAGAACCAATAACTGAATACAGTGATCATTAAAAATGATTAAAAATTGTCCAAAGAACTTTTGTTGCATTAAGAAATGTTTTCAAAGCAAATGCAGTGAGAACGTGAAGCATGTATGATATTGTGGGCGAGGGAAAGTGTGAAGGGTTGAGATGGTTGCATTTTCTGTCATTCATTCAGTTCACATAAGGCCTTTATGCAAACATGATGCTGCACACAATTTATGGGCACAAGACCTGCATATGTAAAACGATTTTCTCACTGGCATCTATTATATTCTTATCAGCTGTAGTGAATGGTGACAGTGTCTATGCTCTGTAACTGTCACTCAACCATATTCTCAAATGTCACCTCATTATCTCAGCATCAGCTGGGGAAACAAGGGCCAACTGTTATTAAAAACATCAAAACCAATCAGTAGTTTATCACTGCAGCTGATACATTCACATTAATCTGTGCTGATGTGCTACTGAGCCGAGTAAAAAATGGTTTTAATGACCATAGTTGGTCCCGTTCTAACAATAACAGAAGGAATGTCTTTTTGTTGGATCTACTATAACATGATAATCATTCTCTATTATTCTTTGAGGTGGGTAATTTCAGTTTTTCGAATGAGCTCTGTCATACCTGTTATCCACAATTTGCTGTCGGATCATCTTGACATACTCAAAGCTCTCCACACAGCAGATGTCATAGACCAGAATGTAGGCGTTAGCGCTGCGGACTCCTCTACACCGCGCATCCAACCACTCCTGATGGAAACAGACAATTACTTGTTTGTTTGCAATGTTACGAGGCCAATGTGCAAATAACTTCTAATCAAATTTAACCATTTTTACCACATTGCACGATGCTGCATTATGGTTGCAGTTAGGTTACATAGCAGTAAAACATTTAAGGTCAAGAAACTGTAATGTACAGTCTAGCTAGGATGTGCCACGTACGTACCACTCTGAGATACACGGGTTGAGGATCCAAACGTAGTAGTTTATTGAAAGGATAATTCACAATCATAGTCCAAAACAGGCAAGAGGTCAAAAGCACAGGGTAAACAGTCCAAACAATGACAGAGTCCAAGGTACAGGCAAACAGAAAAATCCAGGGCAACAGGCAAAAGAACAAAACTAGTGATGTCAATTTCAAAACACTGCTTCATGAAGCTTCGAAACCCTCATGAATATTTTGTTCCGAATCAATGGTTCGGAGCATGTATCAAACTGCCAGAGTCACGTGATTTCAGTAAATGGGGATTCATTACGCTGTTTCGGAACGTTTCGAAACACTTAGAAATTTCAATGGTTCACCGCTGGGTGCGATGATCTCTGTCAACCCATTAAAATGAGGAGTCTGTGTGTTTTACCTGATTTCTGACCTGTTTTATACATTTCTAGACGTTTTAATTAGACATTAGTATAATTAAAATGAATAATGGTAGTTTCTTATTGGCAATTTCTTATTCTTATTTAGGTTTTTAACAAACCTTTAATTAATGAAGCACTAGTTCTCTGCTGGTAATCATGAAAGAGGCCCATATAACTGAATGTGACTTTAATTGAAGGAAAGGCATTAACAGGTAAAGAAAATAGCACAAATTTATGTTGAATAACATTTCTTTGTACAACTGTGTGTGTGTGTGTGTGTGTGTGTGTGTGTGTGTGTGTGTGTGTGTGTGTGTGTGTGATAGTGGCCATTCTCATTAGTTCAATAGAGTGGGGGAGAACTGGTAAGGTTGCAGCCAATGAATAGTAATGATTTACCAGCAGTAATTACACATCACCGCTGAATGAGGGACAGCGAGTAAATTTCTTCAACAGTGACACACTGACCTCAGCTCCATTCTCCCTCCTTCCCCTCTTCTCAGGGAGCTCTTATGAAATGAACTGAATATCAATTCCAATTTTCATTTACACCATCAGATGAAGTACATCATGTCATACATAGTGTAAAGTAGTCCACTGAAGGCGAGCATGTTGAGAACCCAAGAGCAGTTTATTTACAAAAACGTGATCAAACAGAAAACAAAAGCATGGCGTGGCATGAACTCAAGATGGAGATGCGCTTACCAAACTGGGGTTATAGGAAAATAATACAAAATACAAAGACATGAAACATGACTGACATGAAACAAAACCAAAACAAGACTTGACACATAGCATGACATTAAATATTGATATTTGAATGTTTTTAACATGATCTGCATTGGCATGAATTTCTTGTGAATATTGTACAACAATAAATGCGCAACATCTTTTTTGACATTGATTATTTGTTCGTACAGTAGCGCCTCAACTACTGTTAGCCGCGGATTGTATGAGAGTCACACGTTATTAAAGTCCCCATGAAATGGATCTTTTTTTTTTACTCTAATTATTCTTATTTTTTAATGGAATATTGCATTGTTTATTATAAATTATTTATCTATCATTATTTATAAAAAGTTCATGTGCCCATGTAATTATTCATCAAAAAATGTATTTCCCCTCCCCCTCGCAACGTCATCTCGTTTCTAACGGCGTCAAAAACCTCTCATCCCCATTAACATGTCAATCACATGAGATCACATCAATCAGTAAACAAAAATAATCCAATCAATGGACTAAATCAAGTCTCACCCTACTTTTTTTGCCGATAAGCAGTTTCACTTGGATATATATCACAATAGGGAAGAAAAGATGATCGCAATTTCCATTTCAAGCTGACTTTAAATACACCTGTCAATGCAAAACACTAGGATTGTAACCTAAGCTTCAAAAAAGACCAGACTTCATGCTGTCAGAAGTCACAAGACTATCCACACAACATCCCTATGAACTCTAAAGAATCAGTGATTGTACTGATAGAGCTAGAATTTGGTGAAATTCCAGTAGATCCTTTAATTGCCATATTGATTGTGATCTGCATTTGTGGGTGTGTGTGTGTTGGGGTTGAACAGAAGAAAAATCGAGTAAAAGGGGGAAGTCAAATTGAAGCCATTTGTCTCAAGCTGATCTTGCTTGTAAAGAAAATCGATGTCAACTGTAGCAAAGACAGTGTTTGCGCATTCATCTTGACAGGGGAATAATTACCTTCATTCTTTACCGATGTTAGAAAAGCAGCACACTGCTAATATTTTACACTCAGAGATGACCCCTCTGATGCTGCACTGAGATTCACACTCACTCATTAGTGTAAAAATTAAAGCAACCAGGCGTGGAGATAAACACACTGGCAAATCATTATAGAATAAACCGACAAGGGAGGAGGGATATTTCAATTGAAAATGAAAATTCACCATCATTTTCATTCGCCCTCATGTTAATCCAAAACTGTATGACTTTCTTCTGCAGAACACAAAATAATGTGTAGACAATAATGGGTCAAAAACAGCATTTGGACCTCACTGACTTTCATTGTAGAGACTTTTTTCTTTTCTTTTCAAAAACAGTAAATCATGACAGAATTTTCACTTTTCAACAAACAATCACTTTCTGCATTCTTATCACACTCTTCAGCTTCTGACTGATCTTCTATAAAACCAAAAATATAGGAGGGGAGAGAATTTGTGTCTTTAGCTTTAGTTCTTAGATGCTGAATAAGAAGTCTCTGTCTTTTTCCCTTTCCATCTTTTTCAATTTCCTGCATATCAAAAGCAGATGCCTTACCCTCCGTCTCCACTGGGAAATATGACAGTTCTCAGACCTTATTAAGCACAAACTCAACATGCCAAAAGATTTCAAGGAGTTCTAGCTCAGTGATCATTGGTAGATTATCTACACCGGTTTTGGGCATTAACTATGGAGCTAGAGCGCAAGACCAATTCCTGTCAATTAAACATGAGCCTTAAAGCTTCCGGTCTTTTCCGTGGAGCACTGTTCTGACATAAACGCTCCCTCGGTGTGCCTGTTAGATGTTTCAGATGCGCTGCCATCCCTGTGAAAGCTAAATATAGAAGCTAGTCTCTCTCTCCTTGTCAAGCCACAGTGCCGATCTTCCCTGTGAGTGAGTTAGAGAGAGGACACATTCAAATTCACTTTCATCATGATTCAGCATTCTCCTCTGGGCAAGGAAGATATCTGCTTTAAGGAAACAGATCTCTGGGACTTTGGAAGACGTCCACCAGAAATTGCTGAATAGGTAACTGTGCTGCTGAAAGCTGCCAAGTGAGTTCACGAAAACATGTGATCTGATCTGTGTGCGTGTTTGATGTTCACCTGAATGGACAGCTCGGAGAGATACTATTGTTAGGCTAAAATAGGAGCAAGAAAGTAATTTATAATATAGTTCATACATTAAAATGTTTTATTTTTTATATTATTTTTACATTTGATATATTTTTTATTTTTAAAATACAATTTTATAATATAAATAAAATCATATAAAAAAGCAAAAATGTAAATAAATAAAAAGATGGCATCCCGTGACGTGCTATGTCAACACTATCAATGCCAAAATTAATCTGCGTTATGTTATGTGCTTTGAGACATGAGGTAATTTAATGGCATCTCTCGTAGTGCTTTGCAGAATCTGCTCTGGCTGTGTTTTGGAGGAGACGTGGCTTTGGAGATGCTCTGAAGGGAGGGTGGGATCTTATGCTTACAAAGCTAGCTTGCTATTGCTAGCCTCTCCAAAATTGCCTACCATACCTTTAATACAGTTTAAATCAAGGGGTAGACTAAAATTCGTTTTTTTCTAACAGCATACCTAAGCATTGATTTTCTCATCTAATATTGAATCTTTCTTTCTTAGCCCCCTGTTTATTCGTGACTGAAGGCAGAACAAATACTTTCAGCACAGCATTAACTTATATATGAAACAGTCAGGTTATATACAGTGGTGCCAAAATGATCAAGGAAAGCACTTAGACAAATAACTGTATGTCTCAGTTAAATCATTACATGCCACATCATTACACATCATCTTTATTTGTGACTCAGTCCCTGGTAATTGATAGTATAATTACTGAATTATATTTCTTAATTTTATGCTGAGGTGTACAGCTAGATTTATTGTATTGGCTTCTTTCTTTACTACTTGCTGACAGTGTGATGTATGACTATGCATCCTAAATTAGAGATTACACTTTTCAGGCGTGACGAAAATAATAAGAACATCTGTCCTTGAGACAACCCAGTGCTGAATTGCATTTGTTTTAAAGCCATGAATTTAAAATTGACTCAAAAGCTTGAGAAATCTCACTCTAGCAGGAATATTCCATGATAAAGATTCTATTTCTGTTGAAAGAGGGCGAGTGGCTACATGTATATATTTTGTATGAATCTAAACTGGTTAGACAATAATCACCTTTGCAGTTCAAACACCTATAAGAATGATATAGATTTATCGGATCATTGTTTAAGAAACAAAATTATCTTTCACATCACAAATCACCCTTATCAAAGGATTGAAATAGACAGTGCAGTTGAGAGAAAAAGCGAGAACCATAGAATAAAAGGAAGAAAATGGAATGAAGAGTCAATGTCAATAAAGAATATTCCCAAAATGAGAGTTGGCAGTGTCAATTTCAAAGCCACAAGTGACAACCCAGAGCTAAATGAAACAAGACCCTACGGTCATTGAGAATCAGTCGTGTCAGAGCACGGAGCAGGAAACACAAAATCCAAAGTCAATATTCCTAAACTCCATTGGCTAAAAGAGCAACCAAAATCCCCAAGGCGCACAAACACATTATGTCCTCAGCTAGTGGTGAGTAACATAGTTCAGGAGGAAGTGCATGGCTCTGAGCAAAATTAATTCTATCACATTCTGAGGACCATTACATGATCAAGCAAGTGCTGCAGACATGGGGGAATGTGTCACTGAGCTCCCTGTTGTCATTATTCACAGAGAACTAGAGCATTAATAGGAAATCCTGAATCATGCTGGCTTTTGATCTGATCCATCTGCCATGGAATCATGTGAACAAACTGTGACATTCACTAACCAAAGTTGCCAAGCAGTCAAAAATTATTATTCACAGTTGTCTATACGATGAATCTCAGCAGATCTGTGTGAAACTATTCCACATTGCATTGGAGTACAGAGATTTAGAGTACAGGACATATTTTGCTGAGCCATGATGCATTATGGGGAGATGTAAGGATCTAGCATTTTTTTGAGTATTTTAGCATTGAATATGCCAGGGATAATCCACAGCTTGGTGTGCATTACATGATTTTTATGCAAAATGTGGAGGCAAATAACCACCCAACGTAAAGCAGAGGTTTCTGTTTCTTTGTGTGATCTCCCATCTCTCTGTGTGACTGATGTGTGTGAGAGTGTGTGTGTGTGTGTGTGTGTGTGTGTGTGTGTGTGTGTGTGTGTGTGTGTGTGTGTGTGTGTGTGTGTGTGTGTGTGTGTGTGTGATTCAATGAAAGCAGTGCAATTTATATAGAACTGTCATTAAACTGACTGGAACAATCTGTGCATTACACGGTTTGAATGCACACCTTCCAGCCAATCAAAATTGAGAATTGGTATTATGGTAACTTATTGTTACCATAACTAAACAGGTCTGTCATAGCTGGAGGAAAAAAATCGAATATAAATTAATGTGTATGCGCCCTTCAATGAAAGCAGCGCTTTAATATTGAACGTGCCTAAACTGACTGGAAACTACCTGTGCATTACACCTACCAGCCAATCAGAACGGTATGTCAGAATATCGAGTATTCTGACATACCATTAAGTAATAGCAAAGACTATAGATATAGAAAGACGGTTCACTGCTATTGCTTATGAATGGGAGAAACTGCAACACGCAATATGGTGGAATACATCCCACCTTCTAAATAAAAGAGCCAATCACTGATTGCTGAAGCTGCTGTTAGAAGCTCTGGTTCCCATAGAAACCTTATATGCGCATAGCCTGAAAAACTAGTTTTTAATGCTACTTGAGCATTAGAAACTACATTTAGGGGACAGTTCAAGTAAGATTTTCTTGCTGATTTGAAATATGTTATTTAATTGTGAGTTCAGCAAGCAGTTTTCAAGATTTCAGGATTCCCCCATTCAAATAGATATAGGACTTGGTCTTGGATGACTGAAATAGCTGCCCGGAGGCGTTGCAAATATGGCTGCCGAGAGAACAGACTTTCCTTGAAAATTACTTTGATAATACCGATTGTTACCATAACTAAACAGGTCTGAAATATTAAATTAAATTATATTACATATGTGATTTATACAGTATGTTGCTTGCACACAAAAAAAATCTGAAAACACAACTATTTTTAAATAAATGGTCTAATCATGCTTTTTGTCTGCATAATGTTGTAGTAACAGTGAGTTGAGCTTTATAGTGCATCACTTTTAGGCTTGAAGCAAGCAGTTGATTTTATGTAAATTTTTAGGTGGCTAAAGAAATCAAAACTCTCTTAAAATTTTATTAGCATCTGGGTTTAAGCTATACTTCACTTTTTGTGTCTATGAATTTGCTAGTGGTTAGAAAAATCGGTTGTTAAAAAAGGTTGGCGTTTTTTTTCATCATAAATGTCTGCATATAACACTAGCACCTGTCACAGAAGCATTTTAATAAAGATGTATCAACACACTCACACCTTCTCCTTAATGTGCTGCAGCCTGCCGTGCCTTTAAGAGAGCTAAATGATGTTAAGCTGCAGTGTGCTCCAGCTCAATTAGATTGCAGTGTCTTAACGTGTTCTGAGAACTTGAAAGCAATGCCCAATTCCCCAAAATTATTTTTTAAATTCCATTTTGCTGACATGACATCAAAACCACTTACACTGATTCTGATTCTCTGGCACCACGTATAAGGATCAATCCCTAGTTTATAATAATATCTCCAGTCTATAATGATATTTCTTTTTTATTGTGTTTTCACTGCTGTCAACGCAATAAAGAACCAAGCAACAATCAACAGAATCACTTGTTGCCGGGGTGACCTTGGTGGTCTCTATCTGGAGTGGGTCTTCAAACTGTGTTAAGTGGTCATGATGCAAGGAACTTCCAGGGAAAATAAGGTGAAAAAACCCTGACAAGTAGCATTTTTCATTCTGTAAACCTCACAGAATCTTTCAGATGATGACAAACCTAAAGGGAGACAGGCCTAGGGAAACAGTAGACTACTAGGAAAATGGAGCACAACTGGAAGAAAACAAAACTAGAGTTTTTCCGCATTTCATGGAAAAAGAGCACGATTGCGTACAGAGAGGCCTTAAAAGCTGCTAGATCTGCTTATTGTTCAACCCTATTAGAAGAAAATAAACAAAACCCTAGGTATTTATTTGAAACAGTGGCTAAATTAACTCAAAATAAAGCTTCAATCCCAGATGTTTCCAAGCAGCACAGCAGTAATGACTTTATGAACTTCTTTACTTAAGATTGATAATATCAGGGAGAAAAATTTTATTCATTCATTGCTATAGGAGAGGAAGAATCTTCTAAACTCGTTAAATCATCTAAATTGACAACATGTATGTTAGACCCTACTTACTAAGCTACTGAAAGAGATGCTTCTAGAGGTCATAGATCCTCTTCTTAATATCATTAATTCATCTTTGTACCAAAAACTTTTAAGCTGGCTATGATTAAACTGGTTGTTAAAAAAACGCAACTTGATCCTACAGAATTAGTCAATTACAGGCCGATCTCAAATCTACCTTTTCTTTCAAAAATACTAAAAAAGGCAGTATCCTCACAACTATGTTCCTTTTTTAGAAAGAAATGGTATCTGCGAGGATTTTCAGTCAGGATTAAGACCGTATCATAGTACTGAGACAGCTCTCATCAGAGTCACAAATGATTTGCTCTTATCATCCGATTGTGGTTGTATCTCTCTATTACTCTGTTACTCGATCTTAGTGCTGCATTTGATACCATTGACCACAACATTCTTTTAAATAGACTTGAAAATGATGTTGGCATTAGTGGAATTGCATTAGCATGGTTTAAATCATACTTATCGGACCGTTATCAGTTTGTAGCAGTAAATGAAGAGATGTCTTATCAGTCAAAAGTTCAGTATGGCGTAACACAAGGCTCAGTACTAGGACCGTTGCTGTTCACTCTGTCCGTGCTACCCTTAGGAGATATCATTAGGAAGCATGGCATTAGTTCTCACTGTTATGCAGATGATACTCAGCTCTATATTTATTCATGCCCTGACGAAACCTACCAATACACAAAATTAACAGAATGCATAGCTGATATAAAAAACTGGATGATTAGTAATTTCCTACTACTTAATTCTGAAAAAAAAACAGAGATTCTAATTATTGGACAAAAAACTTCCTCACGTAATAACCTAGAATACTGTCTAACACTTGATGGCTGCTCTGTCAAGTCTCCGTTGTCGGTTAGGAACCTGGGTGTGCTCTTTGATACCAATCTTTCATTTGAAAGTCACATGTCTAGTATCTGTAAAACCGCATTTTTCCATCTTAAAAATATATCTAAATAACGTCATATGCTCTCAATGACAGATGCGGAACAGTTAGCATGCGTTCATGACATCAAGGCTAGATTATTGTAATGCTATTATGGGTGGTTGCCCTGCACGCTTAATAAACAAACTACAGCTGGTCCAAAACGCAGCAGCTAGAGTTCTTACCAGAACCAGGAAGTATGACCATATTAAACTGGATGAGTCCTGCTGACTTCAACATTCACATGAGTCTCTGTACATGAACATGGTAAAATGAAAAGTCAAACAGCTTGGACATGACAGGTATGTAGGCTACTATGTTTCAGGAATGGCACAAAGGTGTGTGACTGTATAAGTCTTTGTCTTTAGATCAGTGTGTTTACTAATGTGCATTTTGTCCTTTGTTGTGTATCTTTTGATTATGTTGTGCTGTAAATAAATCCAGACAATCTAAAAGCCATTCTTTTTTTAATTTCTCCTCATTCTTTGTGCAAGGCTCCTCATAATGATCGGGCCTTATAGCACCTGATAGGGCCATTAGGGGAGGGTCTTTGTCTTTCTCAATTGTAAAATGCATTCATATTAATGAGGGATCCACGCCCGCTCGCATAAAGCTTTCTCACACAAAACACGTCATACAAATTTTAAATCAATATATTGTCTTATCTAAATGTGTATGCAGGATGATTTTCACATAGTTTTGGAGCAAATATTCTAGGCTACGTGATACAATTTTCAAAAGTCTTGTGGAGAAATAATCACTATGGGTTTTATGACCTTATTTCAGGGACATTTGTTTTTTGTTTTTTCACAAACCACGCATAAACATTATTATCTTAAAAATACAAACATGTACATACATGTTGCTCACATATTACGGTGCCCCGTTTGTGCTATATAGAGTGAATTTACACCTTTGCCATTAACATGTTTATAAATAACTGAAAAAAGCACAAATGTCAGAGCATGTCAGAACACCTCCAGGACCCAGAAAACACCTCAGACCTCAGAGGGGTTAAGTAAACATAATTTCTTAATTTATCCTTGTAAAGAAACCTCATTGCTGAACTGGCTACTCTCTGCTGTCTCAGACGATGACATATTTTCCTGTCGGCCACCGTAACTTTTGTTGGTTGCAATTCGTAACCTCACCACTAGATGCCGCTAAAAATCACACACTGCACCTTTAACTTTACTCAAAGTACTAAGGACGATAGACAATCTGCATTAATAGATAGTTTTAGGTAATAGTGGCCCACGGCTGCTTAGCAGAAGTATTTCAAAAAGACAGTAATAACGTAATAACGTGAGCCAGTTAGCTGGAAACTTACACAATATAAAACACAAAACTGCGTATTTTAAACACCCGGTAGAAATTATATACATCAATAATTATTCATACTCACAGGTTGTGATTCTGAGGAGTAAGCTGGTCCAAATAAACTGGCTACTACTACTGACCCATCTTTCAAGAGTAAGCGTTTTGCGAATCCCACATTGAACTCCGAGATTTGAAAAGCATGCAGTCGTCAGTAAAATTGCGTGTTTAAAGGCGGGACCAGTTGTTCGATGGCTGACAACGTACAATATAGACACATGCAAATGTATTTTCTAGTGACGTACAACCGTCACGCAGTGGGATTCGAATTACAAACGACTGGTGTAGGCGGTTCAGAGTCGATTCTTTCTTTTGGGAGACAATAACTTTATTTATCGTGCACTTTCGACTTTACAACTTTGCAGGACATTTACATTCACAAAGAGCTATATTACACACTGCATGAAAGGGAATATTTGAATAACCATAATTTAAATCCTAAAACGGTCCAAATTGAAAAGATCATATTCCTTGAAAAGGGCAGTATTTTGGATTTTTATCAGTTTGCTCTGAAGGGACATGTCTTGCATGTAGAGTTTCTGACAGTATTAAGAATTGAGCGGCAATGATTTGTCTGGATTTTTAGGATCTAGCATTGTAATACTCTGGTATTTAGCTATTTGACAGTGGCACTTGGATTAATTGCATGCTTGAATTATTCTGATTCGTAAATCACTTTGGATAAATCAAAACATCTTCAAAATTAATACATTTAAAAATAATGTAAATGATGATAGCACAAAATGAATTACATTTAACTTCTTAGCAGATGTCTTCTTCTAAAAATCTACCTTCCTGCAGAGTTTGTTGTCAGCTCCAATCATACACACATGAAACAGCTAATCAAGCCTAAAAAAATGAAAATTGCAATCAGTTGTGCAGGGTTAGAACCAGTGACAAAAGTAGATCTCAGAGAGAAGGATTGAGCAAAACACTGCAAGTATTTCATGCTACAGGGGACTGACAGAATATGTTGGTGGTTTCAACAGAGAACTCAAGTGATGCAAGCACACCTGAAGATGTATTGGTAAAATTACTAGAAAAATATAATGTGTCTAGTTCTGACACTTCCTTAATAAAACAGATTATTTTGCCACTGTGGATTATTCCAAAACATTGGCAATTTGAGGATCTTCTAACAAGCATAATTGGATGGGTGATTTAAATGGCAAGACTGTTATATAAAATAATAATAAGAGTAATAGTGTGTTTGTGACAGAGAGAGATAAATAAGAGAGGGAGAGATGGGGGAGGACAGGGGAAGAGAGAGAGAGAGAGAGAGAGAGAGAGAGAGAGAGAGAGAGAGAGAAGAGAGAAATATTTGCTAGAGGGAGGATACAGAAAATAACCTTACAGATGCTCAGTTCAAGCCATGTCTCCATAGCAACTACTCCAAAATGAGATTTTCTGAGGAAATCCCTCTCTCCTGAAGCAATACACTAACATTCCTCGGGAATCTCTGTCTATTTATGGCTCTGTAAAAGATTCACTTCGATTTGATTAAAGTTTACAAGAACAAACCAACAACAACAATTTTTATTTTTTTTCAAGGATTGGAAAGTGTGAACTTCAATAATTGCATGCCAGAGACAGTTTACCAGTGCAAGGTCAAACTGGTGGATTAAGAATCAATTTCCCATTAAAAACAGGCTCCTGAACGTTTATAACACGAGACATATTTCCATCACTAAAAAAGTGATTTTACAATTCATTAATAAAACTCTTCCACTGTGCCTTAAAACTTAGCCACATGTATACAGATTCTTAGGCCCAAAAAAAAAAAAAAAAATGTTAAAGCAGCACTATGTAGTTTTTCAACCTTCATAATATATTACCAAAACCCTTGAGATGGTACATCGACTTACAATAGGTTGAATGACAAATCTGCCATAGCCTGACAGTGTCTGTATCGCTTTTACCGGCACTATGTAACTTCGGGTTTCGGGTAGGAACCCGAGCACAAAAAGAACTACAAAATTCGACCGCTTTACGGCATACGTCACTTCCCCCACCATCCCAACTTCCTCAAATTCTGACGTGAGAGCTCAACTAGCGTATGATTGCTGTCTGTATGTTGTCGTCATGGCCGAACCAACAACTACAAGGAAGAAGGCAAAGGTTTTGTCAGAGGACACTAAAAAAAGAAAAAGGGAGAGTGACAAATTAAAAGCAGGACGAAGATCAACATTGGTCCAGTGTTCGCTCGCTGGCGTGACCTAAAGGAGGAGGAGGGGTGCCCGACTGATGCTGACCTGGCCGTCATGCTTTTGGACTAGTAAGTTAAATATATTGCTTGCACACTATCTCTATTTTTTCTAATTTGTTGTCTGGCTCAGGGCCGGCCCGTGGCATAGGCAGTATAGGCAAATGCTAAGGGCGCCGGCGCCTTATACCCTAGGGGGGGCGCCAGAGCCGCGTAAGGAACTTTCCGCTTTTTATTGTATTTCATTAACACTGCAACGAGTGGAGCAATTACATAAGCCTGCCAGTGGCGCAAAAAGTGGGTATACCGGTATGTGTAGCGGAGTAGGCGCCCTCAAAAGATTTCAACATAGAATTTTGACAGGGAACCCCCCTCCAATAATATCGCGAGCGGGCGCCGTGAGCGCTGAGCGAACAGGCACGAGTTAGTGAGTTGTCGTCGAAAAAGATGGATAAAGCAAAAAAGCGGCCGGGGGCTGAAATAGAAATAGAAATAGCCCATTCGTTTTGTTTTGTTTTGTTTTGCTTAAGTGGCGGCGCTGGGTTAGTGCTGGTGTAATGCATTGGTAAAAAAAAAGTCAGTGTTAGCTTTTTTTCTGACACCGCATGAAACGCGTAGATCAGCGGCCCATTGGTTGTTTTCTTGATTGACACTGAGCTGGCCCAATCACATCTTTAATGTGAAGTATAGAAAAATACTCTTTTTATAAGTATAGAAATTAGTACAAAACTTATGAAAGTTTTCTTTATTTTTCAGTGCATTGTTTTACAATATATGAGTATTATCATGGGATTAATATTATAACTATTATTATGTAATGTAGACAGACACTAACTAAAAGAGGTTTGAATCTTTCTTTGTTTAATTTGAACACTGAATATGGGTTGGAGCTTTAAATTTTGAGCTCTCATAGTGCACCAGATTGATGAATTTAACATTAAAATGCACAAAATTTTCTTACGGGGGAGCATGCCCCCGAACCCCCCTAGCCTTGTAGCAGCCTAATAGATTAGTAATAATTGTAATGGTGGTAATAATTGTCATTCATCTACTACAAGTTACATGGTCAGATAAAATGTATTTGTACAATGCAACTATGTAGGATGATTGAAATATCCTAGAAAGTTCTTTGTAGCATTTGTATAAACAATTTATTACAGTTCAAGTCATAATTTGCTTGTTGAAGTTTTGGAGTGACTATAAGAGCATTTTTGTTTAGTTCATTATTTTTAAAGGAGGAGGGGGGGGCGCAAAAATCAATCTCGCCTAGGGCAACCAAAGGGCTAGAGCCGGCCCTGGTCTGCCTGGCCATGTTACAGAATCTATCTGGTCCTCCATTTATCTTCATGAATCAATTAATGCTAGTAGAGTAGCGAATTATCAATCTGGTAGCTAGTTGTGGTAATTTTGTACGCCCATGATACTGCTTCGACGATTTTTTTTGCATGTATTTGGTACGGCGGATGTTTTTGCCTGCGTAGAGCTAATAAGCTAACAGGCTGCTATTAGCGAATGCTAACGGGATTTTCTAAATATTGGGAAAGGTTTGCATTCAGCAAAAACTTTCTCCTGATTCAGAAACGAAACAAGGATGCAACTTAACGATTAGCAACAGGCTTTGTTTAGTTTGTATGCAATTCAACGGCTGACTGTTTGTTGACTTTTGCGACAGTGCATGCGGAGCTTGTGGCCTCTAGGGACGCTAGACGTGAAAGTTACAGGTCGACCGCCCCTACTGGCCAAAAGTTACGCGGTGTACCTTTAAGTGCCAGAACGAGTGACAGCAGACACGCGCTAATCGTTTGAGCGCAACCACGGAAATCATGTGACATGAATTGTACGCAGTAAAAAAAAAAGTAACAGTGCTGGGTAGATTATTACAAAAATTGTAGTCCGTTACTGATTCCAAATTACATGACAAAAATTGGAATTAGCAACATAACTCTTTACATTACACATTTTAGGTAATATAATCGTACTATTTTTGATTACGTTTAGATGACTTTTGACCTAACTATCACGTTGCACCATTTTGATATAAAAATACAAAGAGAAAGAAAATATATTCCATTCTTTGTTATCAACTACACGAAGTGCATTAAATATTAGACTAAATTACGTCAGGATTTACCAAACTGGGGTTCTTGAGTTTACTGAAAAGCTAATAATTAGGCCTAAATAAATCCTAAAAATGTCACATTGAAATAAATAATTTTAAAACAATAAACATTACAATAATGACACCTGACATGACATGACAAATGCCTTCCAAAGACAGCAATACATGGTGACTACTAAAAATTGTGTTCGTCAGGAGTTGATTTAATATATTTAATATGTGATGTGCTCAAATACTTTGTGGCATCTCAATTTTCCATGTAATTATAGCCATTTGACTAGTGTATGGTATGTGTGTATGTGAAATTGCTAGAGTAAACGTTTTAATAAACTTAGCATATGTGGAAATTATTTCAATAGATAAAACGAGACTACCTGTAGGCCTAAATGTAAAATGTATTAAAAACTTAAAAAAAAATGTTTTTGGGATGAAAATGTTGAATGACCTCATAATTTACGTTTAAAATATATATTAGGCCTATAGCCTATTCAACAAGACAATGTCGCCTAGCTGTTACAGTAAAAATATATTATGTTTTATCCGTTGAATACATTAGCCCATGTGTGTATTCTACATTTTATGTTGTTTAATTAATGTTCTGCTATAATTAATCACTTAATGTCATGTGTGTTTACGCATCCAGCACTTTGTTAGTAGCTGTAGGCTACCAGTTAAGTTACCTGACTAGGGCTTGAAGGAAAGGAGGAAATTGGCGGGACATCCAAAATCTTCAGGTCGTACATAACACCGTTAAGAATGACCGAGGGTCTGTACACGTATCTCGTTTGGGTTGGATTGTAATTCTCAGAGAAGTCATTGTAAATAAATTGACGGATGATAGAAGTTTTCCCGACTCCAGGCGCTCCGATGACGGCGATGCTCAGCGTCTCGACCATCCCGCGCGGATCAGGACTGCAGACGACTATTGATCAAGACACCTGGAAAACTGCTCAACAAATCAAAACAAGTCCTATGAATTGTGAGCGTGCGTCTTTTTTGGTGTGTGTGTGTGCGCATACAGCACGAGAACACACTTCGTGGATGTTGAAATAAATAAGAGTTTGCTCACAGGTCTACTGTCTTCTGGTACATTTCGTTATCTCTTTTGGTGAAATACACTGTTGGTAGCATCCGTTACTGAATGGATCAACAAACCAACTTCAGTCACTGCGGCAGTTGCGCTGTCTTCTCTGCATTCCATTGGGGAACAGTCCTTCAGTGCTCCGCGGTATTCCCAGTATTCCCACACACAGCTCTGGAGCTCGAAAACGTCAACAGTATCCAACAGTATCGATTTGGCCGCTCTTTGGATTATATGTGCTCTTCGATCTCGAGGTTACCATTGACCCTTTCTCCTCGTAACCTCTCATACCTTCCCACATCATCTCAGCAGTGTGTGCTGCGCGAGCGCATGAGTGCTCGCTTGATCGTGAACATCACCGCAAGCCAAATGCAGTCTGCGCAAATAGGTCCATCGTTAAGCTCCGTAAGATTGTAGCAGGTGGACTTTATCCGCACAGACCTATCGTTGAAGCTACACTAAAGCATTCACCCTCTTGTGTTGTATAGCCTACTAAGCGCTCATCCTCCGCGCGCACTCATATGGTTAAGGTTGGCGCGCGCGCATTCGTGGCCGTTTTATTAGGCTTGCTATATAATGTTTCCTTGCTATAAACGGCTCTAAAAGGTCCCTCGCGTGCCATACCCGAATTTACTTGCATTGTTGGAGGAACACAAGGTGAAAATGTATTGTGTCTTTCTATCTAGCTCAAGCAGGAATAATCGGAATAATGAACTATTGTTTGTTTAGTAAACAATAAAAACTACTGATATTCAGTAGGCTACAATATCAAAACCGCACCTTTAAGCCACGATGAAGAGAGAATCTGAGTTTCAAAAACTACTTCTCAAATTCGCACCACACAACTCCACTTCCGCTAATGAAAGAAAATGCATGAACTTAAGACAAAAGTAAGTAGCCTACATAAAGTTGTGATTAACTTTCTGCAAATCTGCTTTGTCATCTGCAGGAATATATTCACACGGTCTCTCTAATCCGGATGAGGAGCTTTTGGGTAATAGAAGTTGAGTATCAAAATAGCATGGGCCGTAATTATCTAATGATATCTGGATTACTAACTGTAATACATTCACCCATTAGTCCGATTTGATTTACATTAAAAATATTAATTTCTCTGGGTTTTTGTCCTCTCAGTTCATATTTTAATGACGTTTTCCCCTTGTCTGTCCAGGCTTCAGGCCATCATCAAACCACCTGATACATGAACGCAAATCCATTTAAATTCGAGGGAGCAGTTCTCAAATTGTCAATATGCAAACAATGCAACAGTATAATCAATTTAACATCAGTTATAAATGCTATAACATCTCAACAGTGTTAGATTGCCAGGCTAGAGGCTGAGTTCATTTGTATAAGCACTAGATAACATTCCAAGCCTTCCTTGCAGTTTAAATTTGCACTTCAGGCTTGGTTTATTTGTGCATTTCCACTGAATTATATGGTTGGATACACGAGGCCCCCAGCTCCTTTATGACTACATTGCACTGTAATTTCATCACCAGGCTAGTCAACACAAATAGGACATTGTGCTGCTTAAACATGAGTTTAACAATGGTTAAAATCGGACTGAATGAAAGGGGTATATGTTCATGCCCATCAAAGGTTCGAAAAAGAATAGGACAGGGAAAAAACATAACAGAAACAAGTACTACAGAACTACACTACAACCAATAATTATGAGTAATTACCAACTATGGAGTTGTTTTAGTGAATAACTGGATGATACATGCCTGGAACCCATAATAAACTACATTTCCTGAAACCTTTTCAACCTCCACCTACTAACTTGACTTGTTAAAATGTCATTAGATGTGATACAGGTTCAGCTTGCTTCCCCCAGGATTTCACATTTACTTCTAAATTTTCCCTGAATATATAAAAAGGTGATATTTTGAAGTCTAGTTTAAATAGTTTGTAGCATGATGCCCATTTTACCTATTTGAATCATATTTCCTGAGATTATTAATGAATAAAACATTGTGTTAGGACTATAACTGAAGCAGTCAACAGTGGCCAGTACAAAGTATTAAATATGAAGAATTGCATAAACTTTTGCAAAGAGATTACAATTTTTTGAAGGATTTTCAGCCAAGTTGTTAAGAGTTTATAAATTTCAAGAATGGTCATAATTCACATTTTATTTATTTATACCTTAAAACCAGGCTGGAATAATTACACTTTAAATCAATGGGTTATATACTTTTTAATTTCCATAACAGATGATGCATTTATGACAGAATCCAACAAAAAGTAAAGCAAATTTCATTGCTGGAAATCTCCTTGTAGTCACCCTATGACTAAACCTACAGAATAAAACACACATACATAAAGAATCAACAAACAAATTATAATTAAAAGAAAAACAATCAATATTTTTTGGGAACTTTTAAGTGTACACACACCGCATTATGTGTCAGATCAGCAGTGTTTCGTCTGGCGGTATGTATTTTACATTAAGCTTGAAAGAGGTCTGATCACCCTTGTCAATATGGTTTTAAAAACAAAATGAAACATCACATGGGCGTAGAGGTTTAACCACAAATTCATGTCCCATAAAGAATGAGAAAAGAAACATGTTTGATGAACAAGTAGCTTTGCAAAGCAGGAGACTTCAGATGCATTGCGTTCAGTGTGATATGATATATTTATACCGTAAAGTAATCGTTTTCTGCAGAATGATCTTTGGAGTCAAGTCTCCCTCACAGATTCAGCAGTTTATCCTGCTTGCAACAAAACGCACACACACTGATTTGACAAGCCCCCGAATATGTGGCCATGTACACAGACACAAACGTGGGAATGAGGAAGGACAGGGAAGATTGTCAGAAGAGGGAACAAAACATGCAGAATGTTACATCTCCAAATCTCACACACAAACTGGTACACAGAACACAAAAGACAGAAAATAAACCCAGCTTAATAACAAAAAAGGACTGCGATCTTAGTCACAAAATACAGATGTAATCTGAAGACAAAAAAAAAAAAAAGTTTACTTAGCATTTGTGTAGTGCTTCTGGATAAACACAGCATTCCCTTAAAAGAAATTGTGTGTGATCTAAATTACTAATGAAATATGGAAGAGGAGCTTTACTAAAACAGAAGTAAATAAATAAATCAATATTTGAACCTCAATGTCTCACACAAACTGATACAAACCAAGTGACCCACCGTCTGATTATGAAGACTAAATTAAAAACAGCTGTTGAAAGGTTTCTCTCAACTGTTGTAAACATACCCTTCCTACCACTGGATGAATGACGAATGCAGGCTGCTCTAAAAAGATCTTCTGCACATGATCTCACAAGCAGACAGAATACACGTCATGTAGTACAGGCAATGAAATTTGCTGAAAAGAACACCTGCGCATGTGTGGAATAGAGATGATATCTTTATATTTTGTGTGTCATATTTTAGAGAGAGATTTTACGACTAAAGGATGGAAACAAGGGGGACAAAGAAGGGTATTGGGAATGGACAAAATAATGAAGAAACATTTCTTGGGATTCAGTCAATGCTAAAAGCACAGTCTGAGGGAAATGCAAGACAGTGGGGGTTCTTTCTCTGACTGGTCCAATCAAGTTTTGAGTTTTCCGTCACTCAAACGATGCCCAGGACCTGCGGTTTCCTCTTGGTTCCCTCCATTTCAGTTCTTCAGCACCATCTCATAGCACTGGTACACAAACTGACAGACCTCTGGCGCTCTGCACTTTATCGACAGCTGAGGAAAGAGACAGAGAGATTCAAATAAATGAAAGACACATTAGCAAGTATCAAACATTGATTTAAATTTCGTAAAAATTTTAAGATCTGAAGATTTGAGTGCATGCTAGGAAGATTAAGATGAAGTGGTTTCAAAGTGAAGAAAAAGAAGGTGAAAGAAACTAGGAAACACTAGTAATGCTGAAAGCCGGCCAACACACTATTACAATACAAATCTTTCAATGTGCCAAGAGCAACTACACAAACACAAAATTACAAACATTGCCATGTAGGCCAAAACAAGCTTCAACTTTACAACTAACACTTACAACTAGCACTGAAAGCACACCAGTACTCCACCTCTCTTAAACCTAAAATATATGCTTGCACCAAGTAGTATATATAAATAAAGTACACTATCATTTAAAAGTAAGGGATCGTTAAGATTTTTTTTTATTCAAGTATGCATTAAATTGATCAAAAGTGACAGTTAAGATATTTATAATGTTACAAAAGATTTCCATTTCAAATAAGTGCTGTTCTTTTGAACTTTCTATTCATCAAAGAATCCTGGTATCAGAGTAGCACAACTGTTTTTTGAGCACCAAATCAGCATACAATATTAAGATCCATTCACACAGAATGCATTTATTTTATTTTTTATTATTTATTATTATAATTATAAAAATAAAAAAACTTTTGAATGGTTTAGAATGATTCTGCTCTTACTTTTTTTAGAGCAACAATTGAAACTAACCACGTGTAGCAAATTCATAAGCAAGCTGTGTTTACTTGATGAGAGACACATAAAAAGCCATTCCTCCTAAAGGGATCTCACATGACACTAACAGAGAAATAGACAAACAAATGCAGACCAATGTAAGAGGAGCAAGTGTGCTTGAAGAGGTCGGCCTGAGTGGAGACCTCCATCTTCTGCAACACCTGCTTCCTCTGTCAAGTGAGCGCTGCAGCCGACTCCAGGCTTCTCACACACCAATCATACAGAGGATAATCAGAAAGCCGGTGGGTACAGCGCAATAGGACATCCCAAGTGCGAAAGGGAAAGAGATGAGCGTGAGGGAGAGATCAATGGCTCAATTTATCCCTCCCAAACTCAATAGTTCTCTCTGGGTTTCTATAAGATTACCATGCAGCTTTCCACAGGGCTTTTGGGATTGTAAAAAAACAAAACAAAACAGTGCCTACATTACAGACTCATAACACCGTGCCCGCCAAGCACGATGCAACACATTTGTCTGTTTCTGTCCAAACACTTCACAGTTGATTTAATGTAAACTGATTATATATATATATATATATATATATATATATATATATATATACATACACACAAAATTATATAATAAAACCCAAGGCTGCATTTATTTAATCAACAACATAGTAAAAAAAAAGTAATAGTGTGAATTATTAAAACGATATATTATAAATTATTCATAATTTGGTTATTTATCCCTGTGATGTAAAAGCTGAATTTTCAGCAGTCATTACTCCTTCAGTGGCCTTCAGTGTCACAGAAATTAATATTTATGTGGAAACCATGATACATTTTTTTTCAGGATTTTTTTTCTATTTAAAGTTTAAAAGAACAGCATTTATTTTAAAAAAAATCTTGGTTACACTTTTTTGAAGGTGTCCGTGTTAGAGTGTAATTATACATTTAATTACTGAGTAAATAGATTATTAATAAATATAATAAAAAATAATGTATTTACTATAAGGTTTAGGTTGCATGTAATTATGCATAATTTATAGTTATTACTATTATAACGTGTAAGAAGGACACTGTAAAATAAAGTGTAACATAAAACATTTTATTGCACGGCTCTGTGGAATACTTGATTGTGATTGGTCAATCGCACCATCCAGCGGTGTGTTACTCAACAATAACAACCGGTGAAAACTGATAACAGGCTCATCCGGGTAACTAAAGTCTGCGCTTTACGCTTGCTAGAAATGGGGAAGTTTTGCGTTTGGTGACCTAATAAAATATTAGTATATAACTCAAATCAATATTTTGTGTACAATTATTTATGTCATCCATCACAGACTCGCTATCGTTTCATACAAACGCAGCTCTTGCTATTTTGCGACGATTGTTTTGTACACTGTAATGGATTATCTGATAACAAATGTACGGGATAATGTACCTCCAGTCGGTTGTTATTGCAGAAAAAACCCTTCAGGGTGATGCAAACCCCTTCGCTTCATGTATCCCGTACATAAATGTCTTTACTGTCACTTCCAATTCATTTAATGCATCCTTGCTGAATAAAATAACTAATTTGAATATGAACTAATTTCTTTTTTTTCAGATTCTTATAAAATTATAGATATATAAAAATATAAATCAATGTGCTCATTAGAGATCAACACCTCACCAGCAGGATTTAAACAGACATCTAAATGAGCTGAATGAATAAACTGAGAACACCATGGAATTAGTGGGCATGTCCTTATCAATCAAACCCCAGTCTACTCCACTTCAAACTTCCATTAGTTCTGCTAGATTTTGGAGGATTTGGTCTTAGCTTCACTCAGAATGTAGTGAGTGCGCACACAGACACAGTGATGACATTGGTGCTGACTTGCTCTGTGGCTTCAGCTTCCTGTATGCAGAGGCGTTTTATTAACAGTTGCATTGTTCTATAATTTGACTCGAGATGAAGTGAGAGAAAAAGAAAGGAAGAGTGATACTGCACAGGTGGGTGGTGGGCATGAACCACAGAAAGGAGGAAGAACGGATGGTGTGACTCGAAGTCTTGGAGACATAGCAGCGGGTTGCGACAATAGGGAAGAATGTAATCAAAGCGCAAATGAAAACAGATGAGATGGTGGGATGACAGGAAGAGTGGAAGTGGCGGGGTGCTACAAGGAGGTCTGTGGAGGAATGCTTTAACAGATCCCTGTCATTAGATGCTTGCACGTGTAAAGGGGAACCGGGCCGTGCCATTGGACGCCGGGTTGCCATAGGGACCAAGAACAGTGACAAATTGTAGAGCTTTGTAACTAATGGAAACATTGCTAGATATTAAGAAAACACAACATCTCATAACAGTATAGATACATGGCCACATTTTTCGGTCCTTTCAGACAAACCTTGTTTATGTGCCACATTGGCCAGGAACAAAACAACCATGATTCATGGACTGTGTGTCTGAGCTGTAAGTAACAGTTCTGCCTCTTAAAGTGGCTGTTAGAATGTGAGGAGAGAGCAGGAAGATTAGCAGACGCATACAGATGTGTTGTGTGTCAGAGTTTCCTACAGAAATCTCTTCTTGTACATGTAATATCTTGTGGTTCAAATGGGTCAGTCAGATTTAAAGGTGCTGTAAGCCATCGGTTCCCAACAGGGGGGTCGCGGCCCACAAGGGGGCCTCAGCGAGCTCTGTGGGGGGTCGCGTCATATTTTGAAAGGTTTGAGCAATGAGCATTAAATAAAAGTCATTAACTTTTTTCTGTTCAAAATGTACAAAATTTATATAATGAGCGAGTTCATCATGAATCCATTTTCCAATCCGTGTTTTTGTCTTATCCTGAACCACTATGGTACACCTATAATAAGTGTTTACATTGGGACTATTTTACACTGGTTCGGGATCGCTGCCGCTGCGGAGTAGCCCAGTACCTACGTGACTCGTCATAGACGTACACAGAGAGATGTAGTTCCGGCTACAATGTTCTTCCGAAAGACGCATTATTCTATTAATAAACGCAAGTTTATTATCGCTCGCTATAGCGCCAAAAGCGTAAAAAATAAAGCCTCACATTGATAAAGCCTCACAAATAGCATGCAAGTATTGAGGCCCCAGACAACAGTCGTTTAGTAATAGCCTATATTCTTTCTTTTTTTACCTACACACCAGTGTGAATTTTTGTTTTTGCATTTCAAATAGGGCCAATATATAGGCTTCTCCTAGGCTTACGTTTTTAAATTACAAAGGGCCTACTGATGTTTTTGTCATTGTATTTTCAATATTATAGGCTATTATTTGTGCATAAACATACCGTTTGTTTGAAAACAACATATTTTGTCATCCTTGGTGCAAGCTTACAAGAGCGATAATATCATTAAATGTGAAGGGGGCCCTAAAATATTTTCTTGAGAAAAAGGGGGTCTCAGACAAAAAAAGGTTAGGAACCACTGCTCTAAGCGATGTTGGGTGACGTCACTTCTTGTTGACGTTCGAAGTATTATCAAACAAAACGGAGGCTAACTAGACCCTCCCTCCTCCTTATCCGCGCACTAACCCCCCAAACTCACCCCCAAATCCTTCTTGTCGGTTATTGGCTGGAACAGTTTATTATGTTTCGTGGTGCGGGTTGGCCCAGTTTGTTTTTGTTGCCGTTTTTGGAGCCTGGGGTGTCTGCAGAGACCACGTTTTTTTACAGTGTGTTCAGACAGGCAGCTAGCGGATAGTGAGGAGATGTTTGCTGTGTGACAAAAAATGTTTTGGCCTTAAAAACGCGTGACATCGCTTAGAGCACCTTTAACAACGAATATAGCAAGTTTATTCAGTGAAAGATTTATTAGAATGTTTGTAAGTTGTCTTGAACGATTCATTAAAAGAAGCGACTCAAAAGAGTAATTTACTCGAGAATCGGACTACGTGGTGGCAGTGTAAATTTAACAGCAGCAGTGTAGATTCAGCAGTGGTGGAGTGTTGCCGCTTAAAAGCGCTGAAGGATACGCTGGTGTGTGAATAGGAGAGTGAGACTTTTGCACATTAAAAGCACATGCCGTGAGTCGGTGGGTTCCCATTGAAGAGCAACTCCTTTGATTAAGGCTATTCAATTAGATTTATCCTGGAATGAAATCTGGAAAACAATTCTATGTACACAATCTCTGTGCCTTCCTATAATGCCATTGTTTTTCTATAATGACAAAAGGACTGGAAAATATATGAATTTGAACAATTCTACAGTATTCCTCATACTGTGGTTTGCTTGATCTTTCAAAACAGTTGCTCTTATAGGAGGTCACATGAGTGTGATGTCCACTACTATCGACATGCTGCTACAGTATGTTTCAGTGGACTTCACGGTTTTACTGGTGATCGTGGAACTAAAAGAAAGAGCCATGCTCATTTAAAGGAAGCAAGGTGTAAAAGATAGTTGAGTTTAAGTTTCGATTTGTTTTGGGAAAAACACCCAACCTCTATTTCCTGCATTGTGATGTCATCATCAAAGGTGAGTGGAGAGGGGAGCGCAAACACAGGGAAAAAACACAACAAAATCAAACAGGAAAACCAAAACACAAATTATACTCATTCATCATGTAGAGTAGACAACAAGATGTGATAGAGGATACATGGGCAAATGGTGCAGATTTTACGTAAATGAAGCACTTGGTAAGGGCTAGATGCATTTGATGCGATTCATTTTATGTTAGATAATAGTTTAAGTAACATATCTGATGGTTACTCTGAAAGAACATTGAATTTGTGCAGCCATTGATTAAAAGAAAAGTAATGGCACACCAATGTGTACGCTATTCATGAAAAGTGCACATCCTGGTGAAATAACAAAAAAATTTGCATGTTATGATGAAAAAGCTGCACTTACTAATGAACTGAGGGTAAATAAGTAAATGTATAATATATTGATAATTTATTCTCTCAGGCGGATGCATATTCTGCTACTGGGAATAAAGCATGCTGGGGTATACAATTCTAGGTACACTTGTGATCTGAGAGAAGAACTGGTTCCCTACAATTGTGCTTGAGGCATGATTCATGTGGGAAATGGGAAAGGGAACGTGAGAGAAAAGAAGTGTACACTCCGCATTGGCCTAAGTGATAATGGCAAATCCCACAAACCAAAAGGAAGAAGGAGGACTGGCAGGAGGATTGACATCTTTTCTTGACAATCGTCCTTCCTTATCTTTCCCCATCCAGGATTCACCAAACACTCTCTCTGAACGCGATGCCCAAGTCTTTAGCTAGAGTGCAGCCTGACTAGACAATGAGGAATCTATAATGCCAAAAAATGCTATCTAGCCATGCGGCTTGTTAGGTTTTAAGACTGTTTGATCTTCCCAGCAGTCCTTTCCCCTCTGACCCTTTTCTTCTCTTACACGTGTACACAAACACAAATCATTCTCCCGCATGACTCATTAGGAAGTAACAGGGGAGTCGTTCTGAGCAACACATTCTCTCACACGCGACTGCTACTGTCTCCTCCAGCACATCCTCTTGTCTTTATCGATCTGTGTGTGTGTGTGTGTGTGTGTGTGTGTGTTCGAGTGGTACTTTGCTAGTCTCTTCACATACTTTTAAAAGTCACTACAACACCCTTGATCTCTCTTTATTTCCATTTACCGAGTAGTTCGGGTTTCCAGTCTGCACACGCATTTCTGCCAGCACCCAGATGCTATTGGTGAGTTTGATGGACTGGTACAGCATGTCCTGCCCCTCCACTGTTCTCTTGGCTATGGTGAAGATATTACTGCCTTGCAGCTTGTTGCTGGCCGCGTCTGAGAGGAGAGATAAGTTACTCATTAACAAAACAGACACACACAGCAGGTTTTCTAAAGACAAATTGAACCTGAGTGAGTCTCTATGGCAACTCTGTTGCAAATGTGTATTTTTACTTGTATGTTGTCATATGAACCAGTCAGTAATTAGTCTGATGTAAAATAATAGTTCACTATAACAAAATATCTGAGGTGGATTGTCTGAGTTGCCTTTTTTCATAGAACAAAATTATTAATCTGCACAATGAGATGTTAACTCGATAATCACGACTCACCAATTCACTAAAAAGAACTATCTCAAAAGATTAGTTTGAATCAGATGTGACCAGTTGACTGAGAGAAGTCAATTAGGCACACGAAGACTGTGTTTATTTGACCCAAAGTGCAGTAACAGTTTTACTGTATCCTATTTTGATATATTTTAAAAGCAATTTATTCCTGTGACGTCAAAGCTGAATTTTCAGCATCATTACTCCAGGCTTTACTTCAGAAATCATTTGAATATGCTGATTTGGTGCTCAAGAAACATTTCTTATTATTATCAATGTTGATAACAGTTGTGCTGCTTAATATTTTGGGTGGAAACCGTGATGAATAGAAAGTTCAAAAGAAGTTAAAAAAATAAAAAGTAAATAAAAAACCTCACTGACCTTAAACTTGCAACCAGTGAGAATAAAAAAAAAGCTGTGTTGTCTCTTTACAGTCTATGTATTATTTTGTGCCACTCAGACTTTCTCATCACATTCAATTTGAATCACAATCTCACATATGGCATAGAATAAAAATATTTTGCTGTGGGCAGTAGATTCATATAACAATGCACAAACCACCTATATTTAATATCAAGCCACATGGATAGAAGAAAGAAAGTGTCAAAAAAGGGAGAGAGATTCAAAAAGAGCACTAAAGACACCCACTGTGCATTCTTTAGTAATACCACTGAGAGTGTGTGCGCATGTTCATGCCTGTGTGATTCACAATTATTTTATGCAAACAGTTATGCGGAAGAGGATCATTCCCAAAAAACCTTGAGTTAATTACACCCAGACATGCCACCGGATCAGCACTGCTCTTCAGAGACAGACCTCAACAGAAGAGAGTGTTCATTTAAAAGATAGAGTGTGCGACAGTCAAAATAATACAAAGCTCAGATAAGGGTAGAGCTCTTCCTTTCATCCTATCTTTGCTTATTTGTTTCATTTCCTCTGTTTCATTCCTTTCCATCTGCCTCCGCTCCCAATTCACTCATGCGAGGCAAATATTTATTCCTGTTACCTGAGTTGAGGTGGATGTCTTTGATTTGGAACTGTGCCTCATTGTCATTTGGAATGTCCTTCCAGGTGGCCAGGAACACCTGACGTTCTGAGGAGCAGAGGGACAAAATGAGTTCATGTGAGAGGACAACAGTGGAAAAAAAAATGATGCAAATGAAAAAGAATGCAGTTTGGCTGTGTCTGATTCTGAAAGCTGTTGCCTTGCTGCCAGATAAAAGTACAAGTTCATACTGATTTCAGGCTGGCTTCTCAGGCACCACATTGTCATGTCTAAAGAGCTTTAGAGATATTTTATATATTATATATATATACACTTATTTCTTGGTAGAAAGTAAGAAAAAGGACCCATATGGATTTTTATTTTTTCCAACCTTGCATGGTGCCCCACTTGAGCCGTGCCCACATGCCCATATGGGTAATCCGAACCTGATTTGAGTGTGCCTTGATGCCTTCCTATCTCTATATTCTGCCTGCAAAGGCAGTATTTTTCAGACACAGCCACTGTGCAATCTGTATAATATCCTGCAGAGACTGAACTCCATTTAAGAGACTCCTGGGGAAAGTCTTCTATGCATAAGCAGTCTCTATCACACTCACCAACTTCTCCACATAACCACGAACATCCTTTCTTACACACTCATTTGGACACATATCTGGCACATGTGCTCACACTCCCAAGGACATAACAGTCAAAACTTAAAAACAACACCCACACAAAAAAAACAAAAGTGAATGCACTCAAAAAAAAATGACTGAAGGATTGATGTCACAATCACCTGAAGCACTTATCCACTTATGCTCATGTCTGAGAGGACACGGGCAGTGATTAATGGTACAGGAACACACACACACTTACCCATCTTTCCGTCCTCTACAAAGAGCAGGCTGAGGGGAAACTGGCAGCTGAAGTAGAACACGTCAATGTTATTCTTCACAGCTACCTGCAACAGAGAGAGAGAGAGAGAGAGAGAGAGAGAGAGAGAGAGAGAGAGAGAGAGAGAGAGAGAGAGAGAGAGAGAGAGAGAGAGAGAGAGAGGGAGGGAGAGAGGGAGAGAGAGAGAGAGAGAGAGAGAGAGAGAGAGAGAGAGAGAGAGAGAGAGAGAGAGAGAGAGAGAGAGAGAGAGAGAGAGAAAAACACATTACGAGTGTGATTTAAGACACACTGTGGCCAAGGCACTCAAACCCCGTTAAGAGCAGACGGGACGCGTCCATAATTTTTGCAGCAATAAATGGGCCTCTCTTTCTCCAGTGCTTTCAAAAAATGACAGACACACACACACACACACACACACACACAGTAGGGAAAGATGGTCCTTTGATCATCTCTTTCTTTGACATTTTGCTTCTATCTCTCTCTTCATTCTTTTGTTTAAGTCCCCCTGTGGCTTTGCAGAGGCAGGGTTCAGCTCCTGTGCGTGGAGTTCACGTTTGCACGCCAGTTTGTGAACTTCAAACATGCACTAATACCTCAGAGGCAGTGCTTCACTAAGAGGATGGAAGATGCCCACTGACAGTTCAGGAAAACAGTGGGTGAGTGAATCTGTCTTGGATAATCAGACTCAAAAACACCCACCCTAGTGAATTAGAAATATATTAATGTCTATATTATTTTTATTGTATAAATGTGAAAAGTCAAGGTTTTTTGCACCAAAAAAATAATCATAATTTAGTTTTTCCGAGACCGTGAATTTTACTGTTCCTGAAAAAAAAAAAAAAAATTTTTTTTTTTTTTTTTTAAATTAAATTATTGTTCTATATTTTAGTTTGATGTTTTTTGTTTAATATTTTGTATTTTTTTATTAAATTTTATTGTATTCAAATTATATGTATGCAGTAGATATAATCCATTCATTCATTTTTTGAGCATGGACCTGAAAATGAAATTTACAACTTAAACTTCCATAAGTCTGTGCTCCAAAGCATTTAAAATTTAAGTTTGGTCTCTTTTTAAAAATGACAATTGACATATTGCTGAAGTGAAAAAAAAGAGTGAACCTGAAAAAAGATATTACATTTTACATGTCATAAAAAAAACACAAAAATACCATTTTTAATTTTCATATGAAATACATATTTTGCAAAAACACATTTTACTCTAAAACTGAGAGAAAATCAAAGCCATTAATCTAATCAAGCTGTGTTCCAAATTTGAGGTTGATATCTCACAAAATGAGCTTTCAGTAAGATTTTGTTTGTGACCAGTACCAAATGTTTCCAATAGATGAAATTCATCTCCCATTCATTTCCAATGCGTGAACAATACAAGGGTGTCTATTTTTTTCAGGACCATTTAACCTTTTCAAATCATGTCAATAATTATTATTTTTTTTTTGTTAAGTGCCAAAACCTTCGGCTTCGTAGCATTCCGATGAAGTAAAAACAAAACAAAACAAAACAAAAAAACTAAACGTAATCTTTCGGTCAAAAATGACCGAACAGCACCACAGGGTTAAAGCAAGAAATAAAAAGAGAGGGGCCACAAAAGCCACATCATTAAAACAAATCAGACTAGATTCAATAAAACCAATCATTCCTTTTGTTGTTTTAATTTTTGTGCAATTGCTGCTGAAAAAAACACCACCACCAAATTTTTATCTGATTATGGCTGTAAATCTTTTGAGAGCATGAGGGACTGAAAGGCACCCAGGGGAGCTTTATAAAAGCTGACAGCAGGTGCACAGCATCCATCAGAATACAGACTACACAGCCCAGGAGAGGGACAGGATGTCCCACATACTAGACATCCAAACCTGCTACACACCACCTCTGAATAATTCATCCAATCAAACCGCTCTGAGCTGCACACACCGGCTTTGTTCCGGCCTCCCTCGTCTCACTGCATATAAAATACTATATAGCACCACCAGGTAAAATAATATAAAGACAGACAATGTACTAACTAGTGTGAAATCAGAAATTCATTTTTTGTGTGTAATTGTCAGGAGTTGAACTTAAGTATTAGAATCTGTTCCTCTTCTGTTCAGATTTATCTTCAGCGTTATTGGCCTCGTAAATATTGACAATGAAGCAAGGTAAAGGGAAAAAAAGTATTTCAACCAGTCTATGAGCAACATTCACATCCTGTGATGCAATTACAGTGAATAACTGATCTATTATCGGCAGCCACGTGTGAAATTAATAATGCCATGAGCCTCTCCAAGACTGGAAGTATCAGCTGTTGTAATCCACGCATACAAAGATTGAAAATGAACGGTTAGCCAAAGCACACCCAGATCAAACAGGACGTGCTGAATCTGTGAGCTGCCTGATATTCAGATATTTTATTATTGTTACACCAGTCCTGCAAAAAAGGTGATATAAAATTCATGTTGCCATTGTGACATTCTCCTGAGCTCTCTCAGACACTAAAACCCCTGCTGATGACTTCAATGATAAGCACAGAGCGGAAAGTGAAAGAGACGCATTTATGATGAACCATTTAATGCCGATCTAAAATGTGTATTCCGAACACGACACTCACCGATCTCTCTCCAGGAAAGCTCAATACATGCATTTAATCTGAAAATGGAATTAGACGGACCCTGAGGGGCTCTATACAATCTTAAGATTAAAACACTATCTTCTTATAATCTTCTTAGGGCTCAGATAGATAGATAGAGAGAGAGATAGAGATAGAGAGAGAGAGAGAGAGAGAGAGAGAGAGAGAGAGAGAGAGAGAGAGAGAGAAAGAAAAAGAAAAAGAAAGACCTCCTACTTTCTATATTTTGCATTTGCTTCATCCAACCAAAACAGTCCCCAAAGCTCGACACAATTTTCTCCCTCTTTTTAATTACTACCAATTAGTGATCGCTCTGTTCCACAATGCATATGCCGCCGCCTTGTAGTCTGTGGGCTTTGTGATTTATTCCCCAAATGCAGTCACTGGAGAGCAATGTGAATGATCCACTGAGAGAGATAATAAGGTGCAGCTAATTCAGACCTATTGCTGTACCGCTGCAGACCTACAACCCTGATCGATAGAGGACTGAAATGGACATGGATGAACTGATAGGGGGAGAAAGGCAGACAAAAGCAATGAGAGAGACCAAGCAGCCAAAGGAAACCATTGATGATTTTTCAGAATCTGAGTTGAATCCTTCTGTAACCACCCACACTCAATGTCCCTGCTGTATTTGGAGTGGTTTTTTGGGGGGGGCTGCTCACCGGGGGCTTGCTTTATTGCTTTATGTCTTGAAATGAGTAACAGCACAACACTCATTTTATACTGTGTGTGAAGTATAATGGTGCAGAAATGCAGTGGAAACATTACCTGCAGATTGTTGAGCGGTTCCATTTTCATGATGGGGCCGCTTGTGCTGAGAGGCAGACTGACATCAATGGTCTGATTGGGGCTCAGAGGAGTCAGAACCTGCAGAGGGCCAGCAGGGGCCAGACCAAAACTACAGAAAAAACAGAGAAACAGTTAATGTGTGTATGGTGTAAGAGTGGCATAATGAGCGAGAAAGGTTGACATGGACCATGCTAAATCTCAAACCTCCGGAGAATCACCCATTATATATATATACATATATATATATATATATATAAAAAAAAAGCTAAACACAGGAGAGTCTGCTGGCAAAAAGAAAATGCGACAGAGCTCGTAATAAAATGTGATTTTTTTCAGCTAGTCAGCTTTAGATCCTTTCACTCTAAAATGGTTATTTCTCTTAAGCCTAGAAGTAAATGTTTTATGATCAGTAGGATAATCTCTCTCTTTTCTTAGTTATGAGAAATAACCACATTCATCTTGCAGTCATGCAGAACCAAAACAATGTTCTTCTGCAAAATGCATGTAGTTTTGTTTTTTAACCACTAGAGGGCCAAAAAGTTACAGTGTACCTTTAAGACTATTGACACCAAAATCATAAAAAAAATAAATAAAAAAAAATCTAAAATTAAAGTTATTTTAGCCAAAAAACAATGTTTTCCATAATTAAATTTGGGTAATTGGATAATTGAACTTGGTATGCTGTTCAGGGTGATAAACCAGTTGTAGTAAAGTTCTTCAGCAATGAGCCACCTCTCAACATCTCAACCAAAAACATTTTGCTACTCAAGCATAATTTTTGGTCAGGGTGAAGTGCGTACACACTGCTGACATGTTTACTTGTAGCATATCCATGTATTGTGCACAAAATAGACACTGACATAGTCAAAGGAAGGCTGTTTCAGTCAATCATTTCAGCCCTCTTAAAAACTAATTTGGCAGATTATTTTTGGTTGCCAAAATTCTGGTGCATCACCAGTTAAGACCAAATCAATATTTAACTCAGGATTCAAAATTTAGTTTTATCTTCCAACACCTGTAAATTAGTTTCAAAACATAGATGACAAAACAAATGTTTAAAGATGTACATTGACAGAGGGACCTTCCAGGAACATGAATGTCAGAGACTTAGTGGTGTATCCTTTCAACTTGGACAAGTAATCAACCACCCAGTCACCTTAGCAACTACATAGAAACACCTGGCCACATTCCCTCCATTGGCCCTTATCAATCATGGCCTCCTAATAATCCCCATCAACTGAATTGGCTCGATCACTCACTCTCTCTCTCCTCTGTACCTATAGAGCGCACTGGCACCATTGTACTGTGGCTGCCATCGCATCATCCAAGTGGATGCTGCACACTAGTAAATAGGAAATGCGCTATATAAATAAATAATTCACAACAGCCTAGCATTGTGGCAGTGAGAAAGCACCACTCTAAAAATCTATACATTGCACTTGCAATAGTTAAAAGATCAAAATAGAATATATTACAATATTCTACATTCAGGCTTTACTCAACAAGAAGTAATTTTCTAGGCAGAAGTTCTCAATCGATGTGAAAACACATTAAAGTCTGTTTAGAGTATCAGCATGTCCTTGAATGTTCCCACTGACAAACAGTATAAATGAACGGTGTTTTCCAGGCAGGTCTCTAAACTGATTAAGAAACACAGAAGAGAAAAGCAAAACCTTGAAGAGACCTCCAAAGCAATCTCCATCTTAGTCTCCCATTCTGCCTCTGGACTCACCTGTTCCTGTTGAACTGAATGGCGAAGTCAGTCATGACGCTCATGGCTTTGTTGGTGAGAGACATATCCATCTGAATGATCCCACCGCGTCGGGCAAATGTCCCAGAAATCTCGAGCCCTTTAGCCTTCATTGCCGGTAACCACAGCTGAACCCACAGATAAACAGGTTAAGAGTGTGAGGGAAAGAATTTAGGGGCACACACACAGGATGTCTGTATTTCTGTTTGTCTCATTATCTGTGTACACATGCATCAGATGGACACTTTTGGCCAGTGCATTGCACATTGCTGTTTTTTTTAAGCGTCTCCATAAGAGCATTCTGTTGGAATATGTCAAGCTTTTATTGAACACCACCACACATTTTGTGTGTACGTCCCCAAAAGTCCTGGAAACGCTGCTGCATTACAAATTGACTTAAAGCGGGGAAACTGCTTATAAAAGACTGCTGAAGTCAAAGTTATTGATTGAGAATATTGATTGATTCTATACTTACAGTTTTAGGAACAACGTAGAATCCTGTTGGCATGCCAACACCCCCACCAAGGTCAAAAAGGTCACCCAATCCACCACCAACAGCAGGGGCAACACCGAGAGCAGCAGGCATGGCTGTTGGGGCCGCCCCCAGACCGACACCCATCTGAGCAGAGGGAGACAAGCATTACAACATATTACAACTTTTCTATCATCAGGAAAGAGACAAGCAGAGAAATTAACTAAGATAAAAGACATGGAGGAGGAATTTAACAGCTCTTTGATTAATGAAGGCAAAACCCTCTGTTGATGCTAATACTCCTCGGATGAAGCACATTCATCAAAGTCTGGGTGAACTTTGCTAAAACTCTTTGTCTGACTTACCGAAGGACTTCCGCCGATGTCTCCTCCCAGCTGGGAACAGAGAGAGGACAAAAAGTAAGGATCAGTGAGCATGAAAGATGGTGATATTATGACGTGGTTGATGAACGGGGATCTAGCTCAGTGGGTTGAAGTCAGTGAGCTGCTAAGGAAGTTGTGAGACATTCAGAGACAGTTTCTGTAATCTTTTTACATTCTAATGACTCTCAATTAGGGATGGGCGATATGATTATATTGAGGCGGCAACGTGAAGTGTCTATTGAATAACGACTTTGTTGTATTGTTTATATTGCAGTATGCAAATATATCTGTGTAACGCAGGACTGATTAAGTTGTTTGACACGTTAGAGAGATAAAGCAGCATGCATGAATGAGAAAATAAAGCATGTGATGTGCATTATGTTAAAAAGAGATATTAAATGCAATAAGCCATGAAAAATTACTTACACAAAGCTGTCTGTCAGTCACATTCTTTTTCGTGGCTTATTGCGCTTGAATGGTCAAATGTACACAAAATTGTCAAAATGCCTGTCTTGGCGAGTATCCATGTGAACACAGTCGGTTATAGGGGCTTTCGCACCGGATAGTTCTAGGAACTTGGTTCTAGGAACTATGGTTCCCTGAGAACCAAATGTTCCCCTAAGGCCATTTTCCTGGTTGCATTTACACCGATAGGAGAAACTCTGAAGTGATGCAAGCCACGCTTGTTGTTGTGACTTTTATTTTAACACAGTGTGGCAGACATTTATTTTGAAACGCCGGAGCCTGAACACACAACGCTCTCATTCGCCATCTTTAGTTGAAGATCTGTTTTACCAGTCTTGTCTAATACGTTATTAGAACTGTTATACAAAGAAAGTAGACAGTGTATTAAAAAGTATTAGCATTTGCTGTGGGTTGATGTCCAATGTCACTAGCTGAGCAGAAATACAAAATCATGTTTTGTTTGGTCCCCTCAAAGCTGCGTTGGATTTTCTCCTTAGCGTAAAGGTTGAGAGGTCCATCTATCCCCATTTCCATGTTTGTAGAGTTAGTTCGTGAATAAATATATAGGCTATAATCTATATTATATAGTATATAATATATATAGGCCATAATATAGGCTACACAGCTAACACAGGTGTTTCATGTGCGTTCGGCCATTTAGCGTACACTTACGTCACTGGTAGTTCCTATTGGGTTACGTTAGACCCTACTCTGAAGTAGGAGCTAATTTAGTTCCTTCAAAAGGCGTTCCTAGAACCTTGGTGGTGCGAACACGCCCAAAAAGTGGGTACTTGGAACTATGAAAACGTTCCTCGGTTGCTAAAGCCCCTTATGTCTTAAGTGAACATAAACAGTTAGGTTTGTCAGTATACTGGATCGGTGTATTAAGTCTTAAAGTGACAGTAACCTAATATACCTGCTGCTGTCTATGCCCTTAAAAATAGGAAAGAATAAAAAAGAAAGAATTAATCACTGCTCTTGACTGAGCAACTTCTGTAGCTTTAATAAGAATCAGCGTATATTTAATTAATTCAGTGAAGACTATGCAGTGTTTTATTTTACATTTGATCATTCAATTTCTGTAGTATTCCTTATTTAAATGCTACTGTCAAATAAACCAACTGTACCTGAAACATTTCAGTTTGTATGAGACGTGCTTACTTGTGTGTGACTAAAACTACCACTACAACCTCAAATACTGAAATAAAATAAAAGAGGAAAGGTGCTCTTAGGGTTTCTTCATACTGATCTGAGACTAGTTTATGTTGGGAAACAGGGACTAGACTAAGATCAGCACAGACTTTTTAAGGATGAACTCAAGGGTGAGAACACCCACACCGACCTCTCTCTCACTATAATCAGAAGATGGCTGGGGAGAATGCACCTCTGTCCTGTGGGAAACACCCGGCTGATAGAGGAATGAGAAATGGATGAAACACTTCAAATGAATTAAATCCGAAGAAATGAGGGGAATGATGCTGGGGATTTATATGACTCTATAAACATTCATGAACTTTACAGTTATTAAAACTATTAAAATAACTCATAGAAAAGAAAAAATGTGATTGCATCAAGTCCAAGATTTTTCATACAAGGTGTGTGATGACAACACAAACAATTCACAGCCATCTAGGAGATATTTTACTAACGTTGACACTCTTTAAATGCAGAAAAAACAAGTGGTTGTAAATAACAGCACATTGCTGGGGCTGTAAATGTACTCGTAAATGGAAATAGCTGAAGCAGCCCTTTGTTGGTGTGAAGAGTACATTGGTTTCCCATACTAATATACAGATCCCCAATTTAGACTAATGAAATGGCATGATATGAAAGTGTCTGCTTCTTCTTTCACTTAGTTTAATTACCGTATCTGATTCATCGCCCATCTGCAAGTATAGCGTGAGGATAAAAGACAGAGGAACAAAAAAAAGAAAAAGAGAAAAAGTCAAAAAAGAGAAAGAGAAGACCAGAGGGGAAATACAGACAAGGAAAGTTAACTCTAATTATGCAAGACCATCTGTGATTTCTCAACAGACACAATTACACGGGTTAAGGGATTTTGTATGTGTGTTTAAGGGTGAGGGGGCTGATCTGGGATCAGAATCCACTTGGATGATCTCTACTTAGTAAAGTAGCTCTGGAACCTGTCAACAGCGACACAAAATAAATGTCCTACAACACATGTGCAAGCTAAACAACTGACAAACACATTACCGAAAGCCTGCATGCTTCTGTATACGCACACACAGACTGTTAAAGGAACAGATGGGTATATTCATTCTAGTAATTACTCTGTTTTTCCTCTTAATTAATCTAATTTCACCATAAAGGGATGATTTTGTTTGGAGCAAAGCGAGAGGCAGCGTGAGATAAACATACCAGACTATCCAGACCTCCTCCCAGTAGGTCCATGGCTCCCATCTGCATTGAGGGCTGCACTGAAGGGACAGTGGCAGTGGGCGGGGCCAGGTCCAGGTTCAGCAGGTCACCTAGGAGATCACCCTGTGATGGAATGACAGCGGGTGGAGCTTCAGAAGGTCCAGACTGGCCAACATCAGGGCTCTCGGCACTTTCAACACTAAGAGAGAGAGAGAGAGAAATTATCAAATAATTTATTAAAAAAATAAATACATCTTTTTAGTTTAAATAAAACATTTTAAATGCATTAAAACACATTTTAAAATAAAATACAATTATTAACTGGAAATAAATAAAATGAATTAAAACTGAAATAAAAATAAATTAAACCTAAATAGCTATATTTAAAAAATAGAAAAATAGCAAAAGCACATAACGAAATGACTAAAAATTAAACTAAAATCAACATGAAAATTAATAATATACAAATAAAAGCTAATTCAAAATATTAATAAAACTAAAACAATATATATATATATATATATATATATATATATATATATATATATATATATATATTTGTTATTAATAAATATATAAACAAATCTTTATACTTTTCTCTACATAAAATAATAAAAGAATCAGTAACAAAGTAACAAATCAGAGACTCACGAGCCAACACGAGGGGGAAGTCTCCTATGCTGAACACCACGGCTGCCCTCCACAAAAGCGCTGGGGGGTTTGTGGTAGACTGAGGCCAGAGTACCAATGTGGCAGATGAGCTCCTCCAGCAGGGTGGGCTCAATCAGGTCCGTCTCCTCTGAGATCAGAGGCTTCTCGGCCAGCACCACCTCTTTAGCTGCCACAGGGTCTGTAGATAACAGACGCCAGTAGATGTAGCCACGGTCACGCAGATCAGGGTTATCAGAATCCTGCAAAGTTAAAACAAGCAAAATTCAGGGAAAGTGAAACTGACCAGTTGAAAACCAAGGGGAATCATATGCCATTTATGATGCGAGTATATAAGGAAGAGAAAATGAAGCAGTACAGGTGACTGTCCGACAGATGATTTTATTTTTTGAAAAGAACAAAGTCTTATGTAAATAATGCAGAACTCCTGAGCACCAATTCATCTGTGTGATAAGATCAAGTGGAGCGTCAGCAGAGCAAAACAGCGGTGAGAGAATTAGATCTGGAGGCCATAAAATGGCACATGGGATAAAGAAGGACATTTGGTAGTCTGATAGAACCCTGGCTGCGAGTACAGCCTGTGGGCCTGAACCTCAAAGTTAATAATGACAAGATACAATCTCAGATCCCAGTCTGACAGCACAAGCTTATGGCTTCTCTGAATATTAATGAGATCACACAAATGCTCCCTAGCTCTTACACACAAACATTCAACTATTCTAAGTAATCAATATTTCCAATGATTTGTCAGGACAAATTAAAGGG
This sequence comes from Gila orcuttii, assembly GCA_026230005.1. NCBI lineage: Eukaryota > Metazoa > Chordata > Actinopteri > Cypriniformes > Leuciscidae > Gila > Gila orcuttii. Next base: position 17,953,086 of record JAPDVR010000004.1, read on the forward strand.
CATCAAAACTGTATTTATGGTTTGAATTTTTGTGATAAAGTCTTAGCTTTCAAATTCTGTAAGTTTTGATTTAGATTGAAGGTAACAAAGCCTATTGTGGTTATTGTATGTGTCATGCTGACATAAAATAATGTTTAGTGAAGTTTTGGTCATGCATCAACAGAAAACAGCATAAATGAAAAGATCATTTTTGGAATCAGTTTTTGGAATTTAAGAATTGATATTGGTATTTATTAATGGATTTTTAGGTTTTTAATTACATATAATTCACATATTGATCAATGCACCTACATACAGCTTATCAAATATGGTAAAAGTAAGCTTGGTTGCTTGATGCGGCAAAACCAATTTTACTGGTTTGCGTGGAAGATCAAACATGCTTGCTTGATGCATGAGAACAAACTTAATTGGTTCTTGCTCATCAAGCAAGATAAGGATACAAAAGGATACACAGTGCTCTCGAACACTGAAAATATTGTAGGTGTCCATATTCTGTAACGGAATGGCTAAATTAATAGGAAAAGCTTGTAAAGCTTCTAATGATGCAAACAATTGTTAATTACCCTGATGAATTACAGTGATTTAGAAACAATCCAACTCATAAATGGCACAGAGGAAGAAAGCAAGCATTACTAGCATTAAAAATTTATGTTTAATAAAAATAAACCTGTCATAAACCTGCTGTTTTGATCTAATGCAGGGTTTCAGGGTTCTGGCCCAAAAGCTCGAACCCTCCGGGACCATCAGAGTGCTCTGCTGTTTAAATTGCTATGTGACACAATTATGTACATATGCATGCATATAATATATTAAGAAGGAGCAGATTATGTAGTCTAACAGAGGCACAGGAGTAGGACACTAATCCTTGTGGTTTTATAATCATCTTTTGTTTCCTGTGAATTTGACATTCATTTGAGACATGTTTACAAATAAAAAGTAATGTTTTCTGGTTTGATGATGCTCTTATTGTCTGCCTGTGGTTACAAAAAGCAACAATTACAGCATGTTCTTAAAAAGGATAAATACGTCAGGGTGTTGAGTAACAACTGTGAATATCTCACATCTTTGCTTTTGAGATGTGCAGTTTGAGGATGGCAACAACACCTCCAGAGAGTGCCCTTGAAGGTGTGAGCAAGTATAGTTGCAGTGTCATTTTCTCACTGAAATGTGTGCTTTAATAACCGTGTGTGGATATCTCACCTGTGTGGCGAGACTGAGCACTTGTTGCACCAGCTCCTGGGTCTCAGTGGGTTTCTTCAAGAACAACTTCACAATAGCTGTCAGCAACTGCAGCTGGACCTGAGAGGGGAGCATGAAAAAACCTTAACACAGAGACAAATCGCTGTAACACTACTTCCCAAGAGACAAGTTCATGCAAGTTAATTACAGTATTCACTAGAGTATTATGGTATGATTGTTATGATACCAAAATTTCTGAAATTCTAAACACCAATTTCCATACCACAGCAAAAAGTATCCCTATTCCTCTGTGAGATTTTCTTTATGCTCTTAGAGGAATCTTAATACAATGCTTACATAACACCCCTCGTTCCAAACCGTAAGACTTTAGTTCATCTTCAGAACACAAATGAAGATTTTTTTTTTTTTATGGAATCTGAGAGCTTTCTGTCCCTCCGTTGACAACTACACAACTGACACTTAGACACTTCAAAAAGTTCATTAAGAGATTGTAAAACTAATCCATGAGCGGTTTAGTCCAAAAAAAGAGACACGATCGCTTTATATGATGCACAGATTGAATTTAGGCTTTTATTCACATATAAACATTCATCAACTCGCAAATCAGGTGTGGTAAACGAAAGCTCAAGCATGTTAGCTTCACGTGCGAGAATAAATGAGGTTCATTCTCGTGTTACGCTCGTGTTCTCGCACCTCAAGCAGGTTCGGTTGAGCTTCTGTTTATTTTGCTGAGCAATGTTTATGGTAATAAAAACCTAAATTAAATCTGTTCATCATATAAAGCGATCAAGCATATTCAGAAAATTTGGACTAAACCGCTCAATTCATATGGATTAGTTTTACAATCTCTTTGTAAACTTTTTGAAGCGTCAAAGTGGTAGTTCCGTAGCTGTCCATGGAGGGACAGAAAGCTCTAAGATTTCATCAAAAATATCTTTATTTGTGTTCTGAAGATGAACAAAACTCTTACTGGTTTGGAATGACCTGAGGGTGAGTAATTAATGACAGAATTTTCATTTTCAGGTGAACTATCCCTTTAATACAACAGAAAAAAACAGCTGTTACTTATTTCATAAGCGAGCACTTTAATGAAGTGCTTTGAAAGGCACTTCACCTGTGTGCTCTCATCATGGAAGCCTTCCAGGAAGCTCTCCAGCAGCTCATCGGCATTGTCAATCCTCTCTGCGTACTCTCCCACAATCCAGATCATGGCTGCCCGGGCCTCAGGCTCATCCAGAGAGTCAAGGTTCTCACACAGGGTGGCAATCACGCTCTCATACCTAACAGCACAATAAAGAAGAAAGCCACAATGAAGCTGCAAAAAAGAGCATAATGACAGCGGTGGGGGGAGGGCGGGGGGGAGGCTGGGTTTAGTGAATCTTTATTAAATGTTTCTTCAACACATTTGAGAATGAAAGGCAAGCCGGAACAGAAGCTGTGCCAGGACAATGGACCTCTAACATCTGAATAACGAACCTTAGCCAAACAAAAATAGGATGCAGTTTTTAGAAACAGCATCATTGGCAAAAGGGTCAGGGGAAATTGTATAGCAAACAGATGAGAAACCTACTTGTTGGGGTACTTGCGGAAGATATCCTTAATGACCACAATAGCTTCCTGCACCACATAATTGACCTTGGTCTGAATGAGGTCAAGCAGCGTGCTGACACAACGCTCTGCTGATTGCTTTAATGAAGACAGGAGAGACCGAAAGACAGATCAGCTGATTTGCATAAATGGGATCACCCAGAAATTAACCAATTAAGCAGTTGGCTTTTGTTTCACATCAGGATGAATCCTTTCACTAGGAGCGGTGCACTTCACAATTTAAAATGAACATGATTGCCAGTGTAAACAGATTGCCAGTGTTAATTAAGTTAATAATAATAATGTTATCTTATTCAGGGTTAGGCCAGCTCACCTCTACTTTAATAGCGCAGCGGCCAATGGCTCGTACAGCTTTACGCACAAAGTCTACGTCCACTTCAGTGGCATATTCCTTCAGCTCAGCCAGCACCTACACAACCCAAACACACATAAATTTAGCACAGACTCTCAGAAGCACATTTCAAATGCTGATGTGACACAGTGAGCTTCAAAAGTGAGTGATGTTGACAAAAGTTTGCCATTTCAGCTTCACAGGCTATTTCATGGCAGATACAGATTCTACATTCAATAAATACAAACATTTAATAAAGTTAAAATTTGAAACAAAAAAAATACTAAACAAGTTTACTCTATTAAAGGTTCTTTACCTGTACTTGATAAAAATGATAAAAATCAGTCTCATGACATTGAAAATTGGGCAGATCAAAAATATGCCTTTAAAAGTCCATGGCCAAAAAACAATATCAATTTTCAGGAAAAAAAACAAAAACAAAACTTATTTCATGCAGTATCAGTACAGCTGTCATTAAAGCAAAAGAGGGACAAACCAAATACTAAAGGCGGGGGCGTACACGGTGCGATTTTTTGCTGTTTTACGAGCTCGCAGATGATTTTTTTCACTCGGGAGAAATCGCGTGTAAATCGGTTATGCTCGCATGTCGCGGCTCGTATCGTGTGCGAGGAAGATACGAGCAGAGCCGAGCACCTCTCGACCTCCCGATAATTTTTAAGCATGTCGAAAAAGTTCGGCAGCTGTCGGCTTGCATTCGTGAGGTGTGTGCGGTTGAATGGGCCGATTTGTCGATCTATCTGAATTTGACCAATCAGGAGCTGAGGAAATCCACAGAAGAAAGACGAAAATGGTGTGGACTACTAGAAACCCTGCTTCAATTAATGTTTTTATGATGACTTTGTGAAAACAGCATCTGCCGTGTTCCTGCTGGCCAGTATTTGGCATATTTCATTCTGTAACATACAGATCTGTATTATGCTATTGTTTTTGATAGTGTTATACATTTCTTACACGTCATGATGATCATTACGTTTGTATCTTCCTAAAAGCAATTACAGTTTGTCTACAGCCTAATCTTTCTTTTTTATTAATGCCGACAGAACAATGTTGCCAGATATTGCTACGAAAAACAAGCAAAAACTAACAAAAACAAAGAAATTACATAAAAATCTGAAATAAGTTCAAAGCTTGTGTTTTGGAAATAATATTAATATATCACGAACCACTATAATATCTTCCTAAAGTGTGACATTAATCCAAAAAACAAGTCCAGAATACTACTGTCACCTTTCCATTATGTGGATCTGGCAACACGGGATCTGGCACCCGCGCCCTCACTCACAAAGCGCTCAAGCTCACTCAAGCCCCGTTCACTGCGCTAGCTTCTCGCAGCAAAATGAATTGCAAACACTCACATGAGGTGGTTTAAACGGCCAATTAATCATTCAGAGAGCTTGAAATTTTATTTTTGAATGTGTTGCCTACCGTAACTACGTTTTTTAACTCATTCACACACACACACACACACAAGGGTGACCGGACGTCCGTTTCTCGGTGCTGAAAACGAGCCTATATATGTAGCAAAATAATCACGGCTTGTACCAATATTTTATTTGCAGTTATGAGAGAGTTTTTGGCGCGGAACTTCGTGCGATTTCTTCGGAATTCAGCAGGTCGTAAAATCGTGTCGTATATCACTGCCTCCGTACGATTTTCGGATAAACTCACTCATAAAGTGTGCGTGGACATACGATCTTCCGACCGTCAGAATTCGCACCGTGTACGCCCGCCTTAAGACATTCTGATTTCTGAGATTCATGTTGATTTGTCAGGTTGTTATGTTGATAATATAAATTGTATTAAAAAATGTATTAAACATGCAACAGAAGTATTTACACAAGTAATCTCAGACATGCATGAACATAAAGGATCAGGCAAAGGTTTTATTTCAAATGAAGTGTAGGGGTGTGAGTGTGCCTTTTATTCACCTGAGCAATGTTGGCCTGAGACGCAAGGCGGATCATGATATCCAGCTTCTCCAGCTTGACATAGATCGGATCATTATATTTCACAAAGAATACCTTCATCTCATGCTTTAGAATTTCAGGGCTGGTAGAAACACATAAAAATAAAAATAATAATAATAAAATGTTTTTTGTGTGTGTGCATTTAACTTTTTAAATCCCCAAACCTTCATCACTTTGTATAAACAAATGTATTTTCCTCAGCTTTGCACCTACCGTTTCTGTACGATGAGGTTGATGTTCCTCAGGGCAACATACTGCAGTTCAGGTTCAGCTGAGAGGAGCGTGACCAAGGGAGGAGCAAGTTTCTTTAGCAGAGTGCCGTAATAGTCTAGATCTTTAGGAAGCATCTCCATGAACTTCATCAGAACCTTTACGGCAGACAGCACCACGGCAGAGTTAGCGTGGGACAACCGTGGAGTTACACGCTCGCAGATACTGTGGGAGGGCAGTGAGAAACATGCTCAACAAGGCATGAATAAAATCAAATCTTTAAGGGCAAATACACACTGGGTAGTTTCGGTTGCCTGAAATAATGCTGGTAAAAATAATGATTTCCAATCAATTACAATCTACATTTGAACAATCCAATATAGATTCTTAAAATCCCTAACCGAATCAACACTGATTCAATTCTGAGTCAATTAGATTCAGATTGGGCAATCAATGCCAATACCAAGAACTACACTGGATCAGCTTTATTAGTGAAGCTAGTGTCTATGTATTATGTAGACTTCATTAGAGAAACCATTTAGAGTCCATCACACAGGAGTGATGAAATAACATTGCCTTCTGACCTCTGTGACTCGCGGTCGTCACGGGGTGTGTAGTTGGCCAGGCAGTCGAGGATGAAGATCTGACCCCATTCAGTGCATTCATTAAGGGCTGTCAGGAGCTTATTAATGGTCTGAGGGTTCAGGTCCAGAAGGTTGCTGTTTGGATGAGATTCTGCTATCTCGGACAGAGCCGCAACTGCATTTGCTACCACCTAATGGAGGAAAAAACAAAATAAAGGCATTAAACTCAATACAGTGGTAGTGTGTGTGCACAGTCTCAAGTTTCACACAACAAAAGCATGTAATTACACACCATGGAGACTAAGAGAGAGCTAAATGACACTGGCATGCAGGGTTGTGCAGGAGTACTGTGATGTGACAGCGGCAATCGTTCATGAAAACAATGATCGCCGTGACTTTCAAAAATATATTTATTTTTTATCTTATGGGTTATTGCGGCATTTTGGGGGGTACCTGATGTCTAATTGGTTAAAGTTAGGACAGCATCCCATCCAGACTGGATAATAAAAGGGAAACTATGGATTTGAAAGTGCGCAGTTATGCCTAGAATCACTTTGATTATGAAAATACAGTTAAGTGCAAGATGTGCAGGGACAATCTGCCATATGCATAACATTATAATGAGAACACTATTGTAATAGAATGTCGTGAATTCTTTGTGTTTCAGTGTTACTGTTATGGGAAGAGCGCATCCGCAATGGAAGTTTAAGGGATAGTTCACCCAAAAATAAAAATGGTCATCATTTACTCACTCGGGTTTGGAACAACTGGATAACAATTAGCTTGAATTAAATACATTCAGGGATATTATTTGCCTTAGTTCAGAGAGTATTCTTAAGAATATTGCCAGTATCTAACCGGCATTTAGATTTGAAATACTAAAGTTGTGCCTCACCATGGGGTTTGAGTCAGAGATCAGGTCTTTTAGGGTGTCCAGGAAGCCCTGGTCTTCTACCAGCTGGGCGTTGATGTCATGGAGCTTGGCAACACAAACTGCAGCAGTCTTCCTTACGTAGGGGTCTTCATCTTTCAGACACTTCCTCAGAGGTTCACACAGGTACTCCGTGATCTTGTCCACTCGGATGCAGCCCATAGTGCGCACAGCCAGCGCACGGATCAGAGGGTTTGGGTCCTCACAGTCCTGCAGAAGAGAACATATAACCAACACACATTACACCTAAAACATAGACATTGTCGGATACACACTACAGTTGAAAAATGTCTCTTACCAAGGCAGCTTTATTTGATAAAATTACGGTAAAAATAGTAATATTATCAAATATTAAAAACACTGTTTCTGTGAAAGTTTTAGTGATGTTAAAAACTAGACAAATAAAAACACAGATGCATAATACATAACATATTCTCAAAGAGCTGGAAACTTATTTCTTCTTTTTTTCTTACTTGCTCTTCTTGCTTTAATCTTCAGTCTAGTTAGTTGCTTTAGTAATGTGTCTCTCTTTCCATTCTCAGGTGTGTGTGAAGCCAGCAAAAACTCAGTGCTGATGGAGCACACTGCTCCCTCCTATAAAGACTGACTATTCCAGTACTCAAGAGAGACGAAAGTTTCTCTGCTGTTGCCAGGCTTATGGCGTGCCTTTAAAGCACTTTGCTGTCCAGAATGTGGGTTTCATCTGTCTGAACTTTAGAGTGCATTTTATAATGCACAATACGGCTGTCACGATATTCAGATTCACTACATGATTATCATGGCCAAAAGAATTCACGATAACTATATATTGCGAGATCTATAGAAATCTTGAAAAAAATAATAATGCTATCAGTCAAATTCATCCTCACTCTTCTTCTTTCTTTTCTTTTTTTGAAGAACTCCATTGCATACAAAGTAACAATTACATTTAAATGGCAACAAGTTTGAAATAACTTCGTTCTCTGATGTGGCTTCTTATCACAGAATAAGGCAGAAATTATATTATTTTTTAGTATTCTATACACTGATAAAGGCTATGTTAATTGGCATTGCATTATAAATATACATTGTCCTTATGAAAATACCTGAGATGTCTTGAACCATATACTGCCACAATGGTGTGTTAACTATCTGCGTGTTTAATAAGTCAAAACGTCTCTATCTGCATTTTATTCAGCTGCAGCAAAAGCTGAATGTCTTTGTCCACATTAGGGATTTCCTGGAACCAGACATTGTAAACCGAAAAATTTCCATCATTGACGGAATTATACCTACATAATTAAGTTTCTAATCCAGTTTGTTTTGTTGATAAAGGCTATCATAAAAACTTGACGGTTAACATACATTAAACATTAAAGAACAGTAAAAAAAAAAAAAAAAAAAAAAAAAAAAAACATGATTATGTGATATGGTGCATGTATTTGGCAAAATGCTCCTCTCAATAGTTATTTTTCTTGCTGACTATCAAGTTTATGGTCAAACAAATGGTTTTTCTCAGGTATAATGTTACGTGATATTGTTTGCAACACTGATTGAGTGATTACATGAGACATGATATGGATTTCGGTAAGTTATACTGCATGTTTCAACATATTTTCTGATTCATGTTTATTTCGTTCTGTAACCTAGTAAAGCGGAAGGGATGATCGCGTTCACTCACGATCCGTGACAACTGCTCAAGATGAAAACTGAGAAGTGTCTTTGTTCAACTTTCTTTTCATAATATAAATAAATGCATAGCCTATATGCTTGTCGTGAATAAATGAAAACAGAAGCTATTAAATCTCTTATCATTAAAATATGAAAATTAAACTGAAGGTTAATAATAGTTACGACGGAAATTTTACAACCTTGTCCATCAAAATGATGGACAGTGCGAAAGTGTAACGCGACCTCTGCCTGGAACGTCATAAGTTTTATTACTCCTATGAGTCTCACTTGTGTACTTTCTGTGCTAGGGCGCCCTCTGGAGTGGAGTATGAACGGCCAAATCTGCAAGATAACGAAGGCGGAGATGGTGGTGAACAGGTTGGTGACTAAATTTCTTGGCGTGCGGGTAGAGTGTCTTGTCTCTCATATCCAACAGCATGCTTTTGCACACATTTAAGTTTTCTGCATGGGAAAGTAAAATAATACGTAGTAATCTACATCTATAGCCTGTGCAAACTGTATCAAAATATATTAAAAATACTAAAAAAAAATGCCTTAGAATAAAACTATTTGCCATTTCACTGATGTCTCTGAATCTTACCTTTACAAAGGTGTTGACTGCCATAATGGCCATGTCTGGTTGGCTCTTGGCATAATTCATCAAATACAGATAAACCAGCTTTTTCAGCTCCAGATTATCCGTCTGCATGCAGTTCACAACATCAGGAAACAGAGCACTGGGGACAAAAATATTAAGATCAAAACTCCATAAACTCCATTCTGTTCCAAAAGAAACACAGGATGGATGATATAGCATATAAAACATCTTGTAAAAGAGTCAGGCATTTCTACTTAACTCTGAAAAGCGGCTTGTCTTACCTGACATCTTTTCCCACTGTCATAGACGCAATGACCTTCTTCACTGCCTCCTTCTTCTTCTCTTTCTTATCACTGTTGAGCTCTGCCTTCAGCTCAAAGATCTCGCCTGAAGGGTCAGACACACAAGAGCACAAACATTTAGGACTTTGTTTAGATGTCACATAACCCGTGAATGACAATGATGTGCTTTCAGAAAACATGTTGTCGTTTTCCTTATGCAATATAAGAGAAGACAATGATTCAATCATAATTCGGTGTTCACCGTTTTTCTTGGCTTTGACCAAGTAACATGTGTGCGCCTCTATTTGCAATTAAAAATACTTCTGGCACAATCATGTGCCTGTAAGTGATCCAAATAAAGCCAGAGACTCTAAATCTGATTTAGACTGCCACACAATATTACGTAATATTAGTCCCTGCTAGTATACCATGTTCTGCAGAATAAAAAAAAAAAAGCAGGAATATGTAACAAAGTGCTAAATGTTGTTCTATTTATCAGGATTTAAATGTTTAATGATGCAGTGCAGTTGATGATCTGCATTGGCCACAACAGACACACATTACATGACTTAATCTCACTGATTTAATGTGATATACTAATCCCAAAACAGCATTCTTTAAAGCAAATCGGAAAACACAAGACCTTTCTTGGTAGTGGTGAAATATTTGGAGTCTGTCATCTTGGATCCCAAGCCTCGGTTCTCCTGCAGCAGAAGAGAAAGAAAGATTCATAAGCAGCCCACAAGAAAAGTGAGGAAGAGAATAAAGGGAGGTAGGATAGTGAAAAAGTGCAAGCGCAGGGGAATAAGAGGAAGTCGAGTCCCTGTCCTGCTGATACCTACGCTGATGTTTCTTAGAGATTGTGGAGCGGGGAAAAACACATTGTTAAAGCTTCTTGTTCTCTTTCAGTCAGCAAATTATACTCTTTGTGCACAGTGATTGCCTTCTCAATGTCTCTAAATCAGCTGGGAAGAGTTTCCCATTTCCTGTTATTGCACATTAGACTCTTGCCATCACCTGAAAGGTCTTTTAATAGGAAGAGAAACATTAGGATACAACAGTATTTCATTTGATTCAGCTGGCGTGATGACAATTTTTTTTATTTGTGTACACTACTAGTTGGGGTCGGTAAGATTTTAAAAAAAAAAAATTTTGAAAGAGATCTCTTATGCTCACAAAGGCTGCATTTATTTGATACATAAAAATGCAGTAAAAACAGTAAATACTGTGAAACATTATTATTAATAAAACTAAAGTAACTTTTCTACATTTTACTCCATTACTCAAGTCTCAAATCACATGATACTAATTTTAATGTGCTGATTTGGTGTTCAAGAAACATTTCTTATTATCAAGGTTAAAACAGTTGAGCTGTTTAATATTTTTGTGGAAACAGTGATATTTTTGTAACAATGGAAAAGTCTTTACTGTCACTTTTGATCAAATTAATGCATCCTTGCTGAATAAAACTAACATTTTCTTTAAAAAACTTTATTTACAGCTTGTTAAACTTGTTAGCTGCCCGATATTGGACACTTTCAACTTCGTAATAAATGAAACATGGCTGAATGCAAACTACATTTCTACCGACACGGGATACTAAAAACTAAAAAAAATGGTTCCACATTCATCCCACTTGTTGTCAGTTTAAGTCCAACAGGAGTGCCATATTGGCAACATTACAAAATAGTGTAACTTTAACCTCATATTTTATACTTCAATTAAAATCAACTTCAAAAATGAAATCGAGTGAAGCTTAGGATGAACATAAGAGGACAAAATCGGCCATGATTCTGTTGCATTTACAGACATTCTTCCTCCCCTATAACTTTTTCAGAATGCTACAATAAAGAGGCTGAAGAATTATGATCTGTGTGCCTGAATGACTCCTGTAATCCTGCTGACCATTTACATGCAAACTGTGGTAACTGGGCTGCTGTGGTATTTCATTACAAAAACATACAAAATCACTACAATACATTACACCCCTTAGAAACAATTACCATGTTAACCTGAGTTTTAAAAAAAATCAGTAATTTATTAATAATATAATAAGAAGAAAGGACACAATAAATGTATCAAAAGTGACAGTAAAGACATTTAGAGTATAATGCTACAAAAAATCTAAAAACAGTATAATGTTACAAAGTGTTCCAGTTGCAAATAAATACTGTTCTTTTGAACTTTCCATTAATCCAAGAACAAATGTTTCTTGAGCACCAAATCCGCACATCAAAATTATTTCTGAAGGATCATGTGACACTGAAGACTGGAGTAAGTTAATGATGCTGAAAAGTTAAATTTGCCATCAAAGGAATAAAATAGGCTACATTTTAAAATACAGTATATTCAAATAGAAAAGTTATTTTTAAATTAATTTCTGAAAGCTTCTAACAGTGTATGAAGAGCACATGAATGAATTAACTGTTACTAATTTTGTTGAGAAATCAACAAAAATCTAGTTTGGCACTGCACAACTAAACCAACTAAGTTAACCAGTATTAGTTGGACTCGAAAATTGATACCGCCGCGTAAACAAGAATAGGAACAATAGACATTTTCTATAGAATAACGTTAATTTACTTGCTAATCTACAGCCATTCCAGCAGGTTCACATTTAAACGAAAATAATAATCTATCTCGTCAACCTGTGAGGCGGCGTCCCACTCCCAGCTAGTGCTGTACAGATAAAGTAACTTAGCTGTCAACTGTCAAAGAACTGCCATACACTACTAAACGACTGTTAACGTGATGCAGGGCCTGGTCGTAAATGATTATCACCAACAATCGTAACATCACAACTGGTTAAAAGTAACGTTACGTGGCACAGCGGTGACTGCAGCAGGTGACAGACACACTAATCTCAACCGCTTCAGTGTAGGTAAAGCCACAGAGCTAACTAGCAAAACCCATTTATTAAGTCCCGAATCCGACATTTTCAAACTCATTTAAACTCAAATCTATCAACTGGTATTTCTTCTAATCCAGAGCAGAATAGGACGTCACTCACACATAGCTGACTTGCCCACTCCATTTTTGGCGGATGAATGAACCTGCTCGCGGAGATGTATGGAGTCGATGGGTGAGCTAGCTAAATGCTAACGGCTCGCGAGCTGAAGCTTTCATGACCTTCTATAATCAGGGCTTATGAGAGCGCACAGTAAGCCTTTAATCTACCGTCCTGTATTACTGAACCAACCAAGCAGCGCACAAAGCCATAGATAAGTGGAAACGAGTCGCCGTACCTTAATAAAACCGAGAAATGCTCCTTACCGAAGTGAAGTGAGTTTGTAGAAGTCGGCCTTCTTCCTTCCCTCCCACCTTACATGTTTTGTCATATGATTCACACTTCCGTCTTCCGCCTTCATGGAGAAGAGTTTTCTCATGTTACTCTCTTTGCCGATTGCACTAAAATTACAGTAAAATCTCAAATGATTTACAGGTTTTATTCACTTACTATACGACTCGGATTTTGTTATGACATAGTTGTGTGTAATATTACACCTGCTACTTGCACCTGCTATTCCATGGGCAATATAATAGAGGGTGCAACATTTGCTGTAGGTTATTCTGTAATATTTTCTTAACATAACAATATCGCAACATAAAATCTGAGTCACCAATGTTTTGAGTCACCAATTTCAAGTTCAACAAATGTCATTTATCTTGAATATAAGTGTAAATTTTCAAATGCACCATTTTTGTCATTCAACCCTGTTCTCTTGTTCTAAATATTGAATGTTCTCTAAATGATCTTATTAAAGATTAGGAGATTATATATGGAAGACAAGCACAATACAAATAATTTCATCCAAAACATTTTTATTACAAGAATTAAATTAACAGCAATTGGTTTTCAAGGAACAGTGGAATGTTGGTCTTGCAATATTGCTATTCAACACAGACAAATTCCACAATGTCAAGACCTTACACTTCATTGTCATCATTAAAGAAAAACAATCAGCCAAAAAGATTGCAATTTAAGAGTCAATCCATAGACATTCAAATTTCAAATAATCCAACAGGCTTTTTCATTTATTGAAACCAGAGCATGACATACTGTAGATTCAACATGCATTTTGTAAATCACATCTGAACATCATATTTGTGTAATGCAAATCAGATGGTTCTGCTAAAGTAAATAAAATGTGAATCTACATGCCTTTAGTTCCGATGTCAATAATGAATAAAGAAAACGGAAACACATCCATGCAATAAATTATTTTAAAAATGTCTAAATGTGATTAGAAATGCATAACAAATATAATCAAATTTTTTCTTGGAAAGAAAAACAGAATAAATACGATTGGAGTTCAAAATCAGTTTACTGTACAAATGTATGGCAGTTAATGATTAGATATTGTAAAGATAACTGGATGTGTAGTGTGTATATGTGACTAAAATGAATTAGGCACAGCAACCATTAATGTAATCTGAAAGACCGCAGAAAGCTTTACTGTCCTTATTTGTACTTAGATATGGAATTTAACAAAGTCCTGAAGTGTCACAGCAGACATTTAAATGGCAATAAACATAGAAGCAATGTGCAGTGCTGCATTGTATATTGCGGATTTTTGTGGAGTGTCAATGGCCATGCTAACAGTAATTTGGTTGCAGTCCTTTAGGCAAAACATGAACACTGAAATCCATTCCCATTAACATCTCCCTCACTTTTTCTGACCCATTTTTGATTAATTTAAACAACAAACATCAGATAATCTCTCAATCAAACACTTGAGCTCATAAACGCACAGCCGTATAAAGTCTCCAAAAGAGAATATACCAAAAGTAAACAATTCATCCATTCATTCAAAACATACAACATCGTCCCTTTATGACAGTACAGTTCACCCCCAACCAAATCACCAAGGCCTAATAACTTACTCATTTAATATAAATAAACAACCCAATGCCAAAGCAATATGTATGTAGTGTAATTAATTCAGACTGGATGAATTTAAAGGGACGATTCACCCAAAAATGAAAATTCTGTTATTATTTGCTTACGGAAGTTGTTCCAAAATCGTATGACAGAATATATTTTTAAGAATACGAGTAACCAAACAGTTGACGGGCCCCATTGACTTCCACAGTATAGGAAAAAAATACTGTGGAAGTCAATGGGGCCCATCAACTGTTTGGTTACCAACATTCTACAAAACATCATCTTTTCAGCAGAAGAAAGAAATTCATACGGTTTTAGAACAACTTGAGGGTGAAGAAATGATGACAGATTTCACACAACACATCTGACTTAACAGTCAAAGCATTCCACCACTTGGTGGCGCCACAGAACTTTAGAAGAAATGTAATGTCTAATGATGATTACTGTGGAAATATCACTACTTCATAAACAGTTTTGGACTCCATATAGCTTTCACAATAAAAGTGATTTCCATTTTCTAGTTTGTAGTGATTTCCATGTTTTGAGAAACATCCTATTGATGTTTAATATGGCACTATCTTCCATTAAGTGGCCTTCATTTCTCACTTGTAGATAATAAATCAAGCAATTACTTTAATTTAAACAAAGACTTCAAACAGAAGAATGCTGATAAAGCAGGATCTTGCTGTTACCATTACCCTCACATGTGTGATTGTCACAGTTAACAATGGGCCAAAACACAGGATCCAACACGCATTCTCTACCTCACACAGATATTTCCACCCACATACATACACACAACATCCCTTCCTCTCTACTTCACAAACACAACTTCTCATATTTACTTTAAGGCAAGAAAATTTGTCAAGGCAACATTCAATAGCAACATTGCATAGCTAAGGCAGATTTAACATACTGAAATAAACAGCATATGTTTTATACATTAGTATTAAATTCAATTAATAATTATATTTACATTACACAACCCCACATTTCAGCAAATGAACATATATTACATATAAACCTTTACATTAACCATATTAGTATGTACAAAACATAATACACAAATACAACATATTTGCTTGTCTGCCAAAATTATGTTAAGCAGATAGTGTCCTTTCGTAAAAGTTTTGAGAGATCCTCAAAATGATGAAACAAGTTGATATTCCATTCTATTTAGCCTGGGTTAAAAACAGTACAGTAATTAATTGTATTTCCAATTTCAATTCCACATGGAAGTATATTCAAAGCGTCATTTAGGTGCTTGCCTTGCACACAAAATTACCCTAAAATGAATCCACCATCATCTTATTTGCTCTACGGGTTATATAGCTCTTATTCTCCAGTATATAGTACACTCTGTATATTACAATTCCCTGATTAAAATGTTTATACTTTGTTCCAATCCTAACAAATGAAAACTAAAACCAGAACTAAAATAAGTCCTCATGGAACAAATTCAAAAACAGGTAATGAGGACATGGACGTATGGAGGAGCATTAAAACCTAGAGATCCCCTAAACGGAAATGTCCTAATTTTCTTTCCCAAACAGAAAACTCGAAGAAGGAAAAAAGATGACTCAATTAACAAAATCAAACATATCTCAGATGGTGCATGTAGCTCTCTGAATTAATTCAGAACAGGCTATGTTGGTCCAAGATGTCAAGAATGGCATTGGTAATGTACTTAGCCCCTTTAGGACAAATGTATATCTCCAGTGAATTGCCAGTAAGGATTCCTGCTACATGTTGTACACCAGTCAGATGTGCAATGTCTCTGTCTTACAAATGTGCTTTTTTTGCCACTCCCCTCTCTACTCTGACTGTAAAGCTGTTTATGCTGAGCAAGGGAACACAGACCAAGGCTTGCGTACATCGTCATCATTCACTACATCCAGGCCTCATTGTCTAGGCTGGACTCTGAAGAGTAGGCACACTCTCTAGAGCCCATAGCCGGGGATCGCTGCTGGGGTTGGATGAGGTCTGCAAAGGCCTGGTGCAGAGCTTTGTGCGAGGGTTGGTTAGTGTTTAGACGTGGGGACTGTGGTGGGGTCTGGAGGGGAGACGAGTTGGCAGGAGACTGCTGACAATGATTTCTGTATTGTAAAGGTGTAGGGATGCGTGACGGGCTGTTCTCAGGTCTGTTGTCAGTGCGAGGTCTTATCCTTGGCCGCAGCTTGAGCTTGTAGATGGATGGCACCCTCTCTGTCTTCTTTTGACCCTTCTTGGCACGGAGGACAACTGTGTCATCCGCATCCCCATTGGCCAGTGGTAGAGGAGGAGTGCAGGAGCCTTCAGATGGAGGCTCACTCATGCTCAAGCACATGGAGGAGCTTTCACTGGAGGAGTCCTGGTAGGAACAGTCATCTAGAGGTGGTGGAGGGGAGGGAAATGACTCAGGAAGAGTCTGGACAGTATTGTCATATGGTAGATCTTGGTGATGTTCACTTTGTGGCATGTTTCCCTCCACCCCAACCCATTCCACCAGGTCCTGCTGGCTCTCCATTGGCACCTCAGTCAAAGGGAGGCTTCCATTGATGTCTTGGGGGAGGCACACTGATCTGGATAGGCCTGGATTTGAGGCCTCTCCTTCCTCTGTGGAGCTGGAGATGGCAGGGAGCTTACGGAGACCACCTTTACTACCCCATCGCCCTCCCTCCAGGAGCCCTCCATTGGGGAGGCCTCCACGAATCTGGCTATGGAGAAGGACGGGTGGGTCCTCGAGTGCACAGGCACGATGATTAGTCCGTTTAGACTCTCGCAAATCAGGCAGAACTCCCACCTTACCTCCAACATTAAGAGATGATGTTGAAGAGTTAGACGAAGAGTAAGCAGAGTCTGTAACGTTAGTGTCACCTGAAGAGTTTGGGAGCACCCCTAAACCTTGATGGGAGACAGGGAGCTGTAGTGACCTCATTTCCCTTCCAGTGGACTCTTTACCCTGCCCAGCCTTGACTTGTTGCGTGTTGGCTAGGAACTCTGCCTCAAAGCTACGATACAGATCTTGCTCCCTTTGAGGGTCCAGACTTGGCAGCAGGTGTAAACTAAACATACTCTTGTCCTCCTGGCTCTCCTGCAACTGGTTGTAGTGATTTGCCCTACTTCTTTGGTCTCTCCCTGTGGATCGTGCATTGTGGGCTGATCGAGGGGAACGTGGAGGGTGAAGAGGATTTGATCGCGGAGAAGAATGCGGAGAGCGCCGCCCTGGCTGTGTGACCGGGGGAAGCAACTTCCGGCTCCCAGAAGAAGGAGACCGGGGAGCAGGGGGACGTGGTGATACCATCCCCTTTTTCGCAGGACTTCCGTTGGCGCAGCCTTTAACGGGTGAGTTTGAGGCAGAGGAGGATGTTTGTCTTCTGGGCATACTTCCACTTATTCTTGAGGATGCTGCGGGCATATGCTTGGGTCTCAGTTCCTCTCTCCGATCTATGGAAAGCAGCTGAGGGTCTCTGCGGCGAGGTGATGATCCGGGACTGACTTCACCCAATCGGCCTCTAGGTGTCTTGCCCTGACTGAGGGAGCGTGGAGCTTGGAGCCTCCGTGGACCTTCGGGCCCCAGTGATCTGCCTCTCTCTGTGCGGGGTGTTCGATGTACCTCTGCCGGGCCCTGTGGTGGACTAGGTTTAAGGATTGAAGTGGACTGCGGTGCTGGCCGCTCTCTGGAAGCACTACGGGCACGGGTCTGAGTGGCTCTCAGGGCTGGAATCTGTGCTCCTGCTCCAGGACGCTCAATAACATGTTTGCCCTCCTTACGGTTCACCAGCAGCACCACCTCATCTCCATGAGCATGCCGTGTACCCAGAGAGAAGCGACTTCCTCCTGTGCTTCCTCCTCCACCTTTGGAAGAGGCTGTAGAAGAGTCACTATCTCCTGAAAGTCTGCGAGTCGTAAGAAGAGATTCCTTATTCCTGTGTGTAAGAGAAAAGAGCGAAAGATAGAGATGAATATTGCGATGTACGAGATTACACATAAAACCAAGCAAGGATTCTCAGATAGGTAACTGCCAGATATTTCTAACATTTTTTGTCACATATACACCACCGTTCAAAAGTTTGGGGTCGATAAGATTTAAAAAAATGTTTTGAAAGTATTTCATCAAAAATACTGTAATATTGTGAAATATTATTACCAAGTAAAATAACTGTTTTCTATTTTTTTATATACTATATATATTTAAAATGCAATTATTCCTGTGATGGTAAAGCTGAAATTTCAGCAGCCGTTATTCCAGTCTACGGTGTCACATGATCCTTCAGAAATCATTCTGATGGGCTGATTTGCTCAAGGCACTTTGCTTATTATTATCAATGTTGAAATAGTTGTGCTGCTTAATGTTTTTGTGAAAACCATGATACATGTTTTCAGGATTATTTGAATAGGATGTTCAAAAGAACAGCTTTTATTCAAAATATAATTTTTTTGGTAACAATATAACAGCCTTTTGACAACATGGGGAATCTCTATGAAGCGTGCAGGGAGCTAAATGCAGCCATTTCTTTGGAATTAAGGAAACCATCAAAGAGGGAGGGAGTGAGAGGGATTACCCATTCTCTGTCTTTATGAAACACATACACTCTTGAACTACTACTGAAGTTTTAAGAATAAAACTGACATATTCACTCTTTCATTTAACCATAAATAATGTCTTATGTACACAGAGCCAAAACACAAAAAACCAGAGCCTGCATATGAACTTTTAAAATCTAAAATTTACTGCTTTAAAATCAATACTTTAACTTCATTACAAGAACTTCCAGATCCTAAATTACACTTTAGAATAGTGAAATATTTTAAGTGCTACCCAACCCTATTCTTTCATTATTTGATTTTATTCAAATACACAGTCTTATTTAGACAAGAAAGTAAAAAATTCACATCCTGACAGCCTGGCTCTGTAATGTGACCTGCATAAACCTGTTGTGCTGACCTGTTCTGCCATGACATACTTGGGGGCTGAGATTATCCTAATCTTCAGTAATCCAGCCTTTCTCACCTGCAGCTCCGGGAGTGCAAGTGTTAAAGTGTGCTGCTCTGATGCTTGGCCTGCATCATTAGTCAGCCTAAGGAAACCGAGGCACACAGCCAAGGTAAACCAGCAAGCTGTTCGTGGTGCAGTTATACAATGCCCTCACTGCAAACATTGACGCACAAGAATTCCCCACCATCTGATGAAAATAATAAACCTTTTACAACTTTAGGATGTTTAAAAGTATTTTTTTTCTTTAGTCTAAGAGTGCAGTAATGCATGGCATGGAGTTTACACAGTATTGTTTAAACAAATCTTCATATATATAAATGTCCCTTTGCTCTGGAAATAATGAAAAAAATGTTTTTAATTTATCCAAGACCATGTTATCCTTTGCATAATTAGGCAGAGAGCACAGAGGCCCTGTGAAATTGTATTAAAAAATTCTAACACAAGGGGGAGTCACAAACCGGACGAGAAGAGGATAGATGTCAGGGCAATGTCACCTGGGATTAGTTCAAATCTGCTTGCAATAATCTGTGTGTCTGTGTGTGTGTCTGTGTGTGTGTCTGTGTGTGTGTCTGTGTCTGTGTCTGTGTGTGTGTGTGTGTGTGTGTGTGTGTGTGTGTGTGTGTGTGTGTGTGTGTGTGTGTGTGTGTGTGTGTGTGTGTGTGTCTGTGTGTGTGTGTGTGTGTGTGTGTGCGTCTGTGTCTGTGTATTTGTTTGTGTGCACTGTTGCCTTAAGATGCAGCTCACTCTGGAGGTACAATGTACAAACAGAGTGCCATAATTTGTGTTGAGTTAACTAGGTCAGTGTGAGCAAATGGCAGACACCCTAAGGGATCTACACAGACAAAACAACTATACAAACACACAATCATGCATGTGTCCCAGACATAACGCTTCAAGATTGCACACTTTCCATAGCCATAAACGCATATAGTGGTTCTGTGCATGTTTTTCTTTTCTTTTCTTTTTTTAATTGTCTGTACTTTATCAGTATTCATATTTCTTTCTGAATGGAGAAGGTAATGGCTTTGTCTTAGCAAAAAATATTAAATAAAAAAATATTACTGAAAACAATATAGTAAGCAAATATTTTAAAGGGCCCCTATTATGGATTTTTGAAAATTACCTTTCATGTAGTGTGTAACATAGCTCTAAGTGAATGAAAACATCCTGCAAAGTTTTAAATCTGAAAGTGCACCGTATATAAAGTTATTGTCTTTCAAAAGTAAGAGTCGACTGAGTCAATGAAATTAATCGTTTTTCAAACGAGTCATAAGCCGTTTCGTTGTGATGTCAAGACGAAACATTAGCATATTGCGCGCAAAGACGAGGGAAAACTTGAACCTCAAACACTGCAGCTGATTCCTGTGGATACTGAATATTATCATGTGGAGAAGACGCTGTGCTCTACAATGTGAAGGTAAAGCCAGTTTTTTTTTTCACTGCCCAAGGGTGAGCATGTGAAGAATCTGTTGTTAAAATTAATTTTACCACGATTCCACAGCAGTATAATCCTAAACTTTTGCTGTGTTCCCTTTATTTTACTGACGACTGCTTCTCAAATCTTGGAGTTCAATGCAGGATTCGCAAACCGCTTGCTCTTGAAAGATGTTGTTCAAAATACTTAGTTTTGAGTTTTATATTGTGTAGGTCTCCTGCTAACTGGTTAACTCACATTATTACTGTCATACTGAAATACTTCTGCTAATCAGTTGTGGGCCACCATTACCTAAAACTCTGTCTATTAATGCAGATTGTCTGTTGTTCTCACTACTTTGAGGAAAGATTAAGCATGGAGCAGGATTTGTTTTACCAACGTTTATGTTACATCAGTCATTCATGCTAGAGCTCGGCTAATGTATACATTGCAAACATGCATTGTTATTGATACAGTTTCCACGTGTTCACCGCAACATATTAGAAAAATACTCTGTAAATAAATGAGTATAAGTAAAATAATCGGTTTGTTGATGGACATGCACTTGTTAATGCTGATGGTGAGGAATTACAGTTGCAACATCTCACAATGTACCTCAAACTGAGTAGTGTATCACTGAGAAACGTCCTGCTGAAGTCATCCTTGCGATGGAGGTTCGGGTTGAATAACTAATTCTTCCAGTGTTTCATCATCCGACTCGCGCTAGGATTGATATGGTCAATCGCTACTGTGTTTAGTTTATAGTGTAGGAAGCCTCAGGCACTGACATGGCAATGGGCGTTTTTGTTTTCGACAAGCGCGTTGTACGCAGTAAACCAATCACAACAGACTGAGCAGTCCGGCCAATCAGAGCAGAGTAACATGTGGAAAGCAGGGATTTAGAGGGATTTATTCATCTGACGAGTCGTTTGAGAATCACTGAAAATGTGGTGATGTGCAAATGTATATTATGAGGAAATGAAACAGTTTTTTGACCTTTGATGCATGTAAACCTGTTGTAGGAGACTTCAAAACAACATTAGGAAACTTTAAAATAGCATAATAGGATCACTTTAATATGAAACGTACTTTCTTTTCAAAAATCCATTCTAAAAATCTATATTTACAAATATATGATTTGTTTTATGTATTGTTTACAAGATATGTCATGTTTACACTTTATCCAAAGACGTTTTTTTTCTAAAATAAAAAAAAAGACTTTCTTTTTCGTTTTCTAGGTAAAAAAGACTTTCATTTTCTTTTTCCTTTGTTTCAAGTGTGACTTTTGGGTACTTTTCTATTTGAGGTACTTTCCTAAGTGCCGAAAACATGCACACATTCACACTGCTAAACAACACCCAAACACACCTGCACTGACCTGAGAGGATTAAAGTGGCGAGGTTCTGATCTGTCCCGTGGTGGTCGAGGCAGCAGTGTTGTGGGTCGCACTGTGCTAGTTTCCATCTCTACAGGCACAGCTGCATGGTGCGACCTGCCAGGCCGTGATGGCGAGGAATGCGCTGTGGCACCCAATGCAGGGTCCAAAGAGCGCCTGTCGGGTGTTTTGTAGGGCGCCATGCACTCATTGCGCCAGTGAGGTCCTGGGCTTGTGGAGCGGGAAGAATGAGTGCTGGAGCTCTTACTGTGATGACCCTGGCCACTCGCTTTAGCCTGCTGATACCGGTGAGCTGTTGAGGTCAAAGAAAGGCATCAGACGGCTCTTTTAATATTCACAAGAAAAATTATGATGCATCTGAACATCATAAATGACTTTAAACCTAATACTGATGTAAATGGGAATTTCACAATATGGTTACTCACTTAAATGATTGTATTCTCATGAAAAGGCTTTTTATGTCTTGTACAGTACCATTAAAAAAAATAATTCTAAAGAAATTACTTTTATTATGCATGGATGCATTAAATTGATACAGTAAAGTTACAGTAAAGAAATGTGTGATGTAACAAAATATTTCCATTTCAAATAAATACTATTCTTTCGAACTCTCTAATCCTGAAAAAAAAGTTTCAAGGTTTCCACAAACATATCAAGGAGCTCAACTGATGCTTCAACATTGATAATAATACAAAATGTTTCTTGAACACCAGATCATCAAATTAGAATGATTTATGAAGTATCATGTGACACTGAAGACTGGACTAATGGCTTCTGAAAATACAGCTCTGCCATCACAGGAATAAATGACATTTTAAAATATATTAAAAATGGAAAATAGTTTCTTTAAATTGTAATAATATTTCACAATTTTGCTGTTTTAAAGCTTATTGTTTGTTGTTTACTGTACTATGTTTGATCAAAGAAGTGTAGCCTTGGTGAGCATAAAAGACTTCTTTCAAAAACATTTAATAAATATTACTGACCCCAAATTTTTTTAAAGGTAGTGTATATTTTGTATATATTTCAGTAGTTGCATGGCAATATATGGATGACTGAGAGCAGCTATTATCAATCTGCGGTAAAAGCCCATTAACAGACTAATTTACACTATTAGTTTTGAGTACTTAAATGAAGGAACTAACCTTTATTAACAACAAAACACTAGAAATAAAAACTTGTATAACTTGAATGTATGATACTGTAAGAATGTAAATAACCAGACACAAGAAACACATGTAGCATTGTTTTAAAATTCTAAGAAGTCTCAAGCTTAGAGACAGGAAATGACACAAACAAGTGGTGATCTCACCAAATGCGGCGCAGCGACAGGGATCGTGCTTGTCGAGGTAATGCTCAAGTGTGTCCCAACCTCCACCCACACGCACCATAACATGAGTCCGTAACACCTACACAGAGAGAGAGAGAGAGAGAGATTAACACCTTTCACATATTCAAATGTGTGTGTGTGTGTGTGTGTGTGTGTGTGTGTGTGTGTGTGCCTCTTATACTACTGTTGAACCAGATCGAATGCATTAATATTATGAACAGCAGCTACGCTAATTATTTCCCATCTGCTTTTCTGCTGTTATCTCGGGACGCTAGTCCCGAGGTAAATAGCGTTCTTCAGCTACAGTCTGTATCCAGCCTCTCACGGAGACTTCAGAGTCCCCAACACCTGCGATGAGACGACTCGACGCCTGTGAAGAGACGACTCAACGCCGGCGATATGTTATGCCCTAAATTAATACATGATGATTAACTAACTGTATTTTTTACGTACATTTCTGAAATGCACTTTCTGTAAAGCTGCTTTGAAACAATATGTATTGTGAAAAGCGCTATACAAATAAATTTGAATTGAATTGAATTGTGTGTGTGTGTGTGTTTGTGTGTGTGTCTGCCACATAATAACAAAAAAATTTATTAACCATTCTAAACGGATGAGCAAAGAAATGCAAAAAATAAATAAATCAAAAACAAATATTCCTGATTACTGAACTAGAAATATGTAGCTGGTTGAAGGTTCCAGATTGAAGAGTGATTGTTAAATGGTAGATCCCAGAAGTTTTGCCAAATGGAAAATTACAAAACAGAGTATGATGTACGAAAAGTTTACAACTTAAAGCTTTGAAACAAACCCATCACAGTGTAAACTTTAAAGGCATCAAATCATTTGTTATTCAGTACCATAAAATAATCAGTAGAGGATCTGCAAGGAACTGCACGTACATAATTCTTGATTAATTCATTAATTGTAGCCCATGTCTCTTTGTAATAAACAGAGCTGTAAATCAAGAACTAACATGTAAATTCGCTTTTTACATATTGTGAAGAAAATGTCAGTCGTGCTCGTCCATGCAAAAGTTGCTTCCACAAAGAGTGTTCTGAGCAGTTGCTAGGGTGATGTTAGTTTGTTGCTAGGGTGTTTTTGTACTGGCCCAAGCTAAAAAAATTCTATGAGAATTTTTTACCTTTTTATCATCTACCCTCCAAAATGCATAAGCCTGATAACTTAACACTTTATTTTACAGTGTATTTGTTACATGTTATATCTAGTTAGTATAGTAATAACTATAAATTATGCATAATTACATGCAACTAACTCTAAACCAACCCCTAATGCTAACCCTATAGAATGGGCAATCTTCAAACACCACTAATAACACAAGTGGGACAACATAACAGTCAGTTGATTACTATAAGATCAACCTTCAGTGTCCTATAGCACTATATAACAGAGCTCTCTCCACCTCACCGGTCTCCATCGCCTTCATTATCATCACAACACGCAATGACAGAGCTGGAGAGAGAACAAAAAGACATCACGCACCGACACACACTCTCCCTCATTCAACCCCCTCACGGCTGGTATTCAGAGAGAGGGGAATGGAGGAGATTTAGCATAGAAACAGGCCTCCTTTTTCTCTGAACTCTTCTCTGACAAACAGAGAGAAATGTAGGTAAGAGACAGCCATTGATTCCTTTATCAAGAATCTCTCAGTCAAGAAAATGCTTGTTTTCTTATTTTCACTGTTGATTGTCTACTAACTTGTTGTATCAAAACTCTTTATAGATTTAGCATTGCTAAACTCCATCTGCTGAGCACATGGTAAGGAATAATCATGTGACGAGTGTCTGTGTGCCGTTGCCATGAAAAGAAAGCACATCTGCTGGCTGGCACAATGCCCACCCGCACAGACGTACACTCATTTTTACAAAGACTGAAACACTCATACAAGCTAAACCTTAAATACTATAAAACTATAAAGGGCTGTACAATGAATAAAAAAAATTAAAAAAAAAGATAACGTAAAGGTGAATGTTTAGGTCTTGATTTACTGATGTACAAAACCAAGCTGCTAATACAATGCACCAAGCCAAATAATATTACCAAATTAAAGGCAGTACAAATAAGTAGCTGTTCACACAGGATGTGTTTTTACATCTACGAACAGCTGACGGAGTGTAACAGAATGCAGGGGTCTTGAGAGTCGAGATGCATTTATCAAAGCTGAATGAACTACTAAGTCTTCAACTACAGCTAGACCAACATGATTGCAAAATGTATTGATGTAGTTATTGACTGTAGTTTTATTCAATTATATGAAAATAAAACAAACCATATCGACTCCTACAGCTTTTTTGTATACTATGTTTTGTGTAATCAATACTTTGATCTGGTTTATTCAGAATTCTTTTATGAATTGAAGAGTTCAAAAGAAAAGCATTTATTTGAAATAGAAATCAGTACATTGTGGCAGACAAGTTTTCAAAACAACAACAACAACTGTTTCTAACATTGATATGATAAAAAATGTTTTTTGAGCACCAAATCAACATATTAGAATGATTTCTGAAGGATCATGTACCACTGAAGACTGGAGTTATGCTGACATTTCAAATTGTATTTAAAAAAAAAAAAAAGAAACTGATAATTCACAATATTATGGTTTTACTGTAGATAAAATAAATGCAACCTTGGTGAGCATAACATACTTCTTTCAAAAACATTTAAATAAATCATACCGACCCCAAACCTTTGAACAGTAGTGTAATGCCTTTGAATAATCATCATTTGAGCGATTTTCTCTGCAAATATTGGTATGTGGAATTATATTTAACATGTAATCAAAAGCCCAACCAAGTATTTAGCTAAACGTAACTGCAGGTAGATGTGTTGTTACAATACATCCTAATGTAATAATTGACCAATGGGAGGGCAGCACTCTTTAATAGCTTTACTCATCTGCCCTTTAAAAAGCAGTTTGGATTCAGCCCGAGTCACCATGGCAACAGGCGGACACATGCTGAAACCATAATTATAATAAGCACCGAGTAAACAAAGCTAATGTTCTCTTGTGCCAAGGTCTCAATCGCAAGTTTTTTTTTTTCAGTTTACAACATCAATATGAGCACTGACCGTAGCCGTCTCAAAGTCATCTTATTTCTCTTGCTTATCACCTTCCATTTTCTTTATTGATGTGAACACAGAGAAGCTGAGCCAGGCATGTGAATGGCCTCTGCTTCACTCCACACTGTGCTGCTTGTGTTAATTGCGCTGGTAAAATTATAGGCTCAGTAAATAAAAGGGTTCAATCTAACAGCACCAGCTAAGTTGCACACACAGGTCTAACAATAGTGCACGTACCACACACACACCACAGAGGAAAAAACAGGCACAGAAAAATAGCAAATCAAGACAGATGGCGACAGAGAGAAAGAGGGGGAATATAGGGTTGCAGTTACACCATCTATGCGGAGGAGAATGATATTTAATTGATTCAGCCCAGCTGCATTGGAGGAAGATAAAATTGCTTCCAAAATTTCCTCCAGCTAAGAGTGAATATCTGTAGACCCGACAACACACTTAAGGGACACAGATGCATGTATAGAGTGCATGTAATAAATACCCCATGAAGCCACGCACACACACACATAAATTCAGTGAGCTATGTAGAGGACAGGAAATGACACAAGTCTCTATTTCTGTCTGCAGTATGAATGGGTGTGGGTGCTTTTAGATGAAGTTGGATAACAGGCTAAGTCTTGAATAGGTCAATCTTGGCAACTGTGTAAACATCATTCAAACCTCAGGATGACTTATTATGGAGCTATAATTATTATAGTCTGACCTCCATTTTGGAAATGTTAAAGATCCCAATGATACAGCAGCACAGATTCAAAAAGTAAATAACAGAATCGATGGTTTGATGTGGGTGTGACAACAGCATTTGTACTAAAACTTTGTAATAAAAGAAAGTAAAGTGTTTCATTCTGTGCCATCAAATGAAAATGCAAAAATAATAATTGTTTTCAAACTGATTTCCCAAACACTCCCCCATGCTATCCACCTTATTTTTTAATGCGGATGTAAGCTATTTTCTGTAAATGTGCGAGACATTAAATTAAGAAATGGCTGCGCCCATTCTTACGTGAAAGATAAGGTGCATATTGGTGAGACAAACAGTTAGTCCCACTCCAAACTCACACCATTGGTTGTGAAGGGGTTGTTGTGTTGGAACTTAACTCGCCTCAACTTATTGCTAATTTTGCATATTAAGCTATATTAAGTCTGCTGAAAGTTAATAAAAGTTGTACCCTGATAAAGATGAGTGCGCTGGAGTCGCCCACTTTGTACTTCCCTTCTGAGACTTTGGTCATTGGAAACTGTGATGGACAGGAGCACTGGCCCAGAATCTCCCGAACCTACAAAACACAATAAAAGCTTATTACAAAAGATCATACAATATGTAGACCATGGTTAAAAGTTGATAATATTGATAGAAACAATCCTTTAATCACATAGCAAATGAATGAAAAAGATAGCCATCAATGGCAAAAGTAGCTGCAATGTACTAGGTGGCCAATACCATAGAAGGAAGTTTGCAAAAGATATACAGGCCTGTATGAAATATGAATAAAAACTACTTTACCAAAATAAGGGGGGAAAAGTGTTTTAAGAAAACAGTTAGTGTAACTTATCTATTATAATATATTACTTTCAGTGTATTTTTATAGACAATATACATTTCTGTTTGATTACACCAACAAATGTCTAAAATAAACATGGGAAAAATAAGGATTTTGGACAAAAATATGAACAAATTAAATAAAAAGTAAGATTTATTAATATTTCTTGTTTATATTAATGCTCATATTTGGGAGTTAAGATATATGTTAACAAATAGGATGTGATTCTTTACTATTCAGTTGTTTACTGGCTAACTGCAGACAATAAAATACATGTATTCACACTCAGAGACAAACGTTCCACTGAATGTTCAGCAGCACCTGAACAGAAGCAGTTTCCTGTGAGAAACATTGAGTCACATCCCTCACTTCGCTGGGAGCTTGTATGAGCGTGTGAACGGATAAAATGTAGCTAACTTATATGTTATGCATCATAGGTTGGTCTGTAATTGACTCCTGAGCTCCTGATTGACTCAGCGAAAGAGACAGACCTTTCCAATTCCTGTCACACCTTAATTGAATCACTCCCTGGAGAAAACTAATAGTCTCTCAGTTTCTTTATCCATCTCACTCTCTCTAAAGTACAAACAGCGAAACAAAGAGCCATTCCCTAAAGTTGCGTCATATCCTGATGAGATCTGGGACTTGCCCAATGATTAACTCAAAGGCACATACATACACATAAAACAATTATGCATGTGAAAGAGAGTGACGTAACAGTATGGTTGCATGCATTTGTTTTGATTTAGAGTGGTCAGGCTGGTTAACAGTATGGGTGGGGTGATCATGGTCTTGCGCCGTCTCTCATTCTCTCTAGTTCCCTCTGATGTTGTTCGGTTCTGTTTGCTGTCTTTGAAAAGACTCTTAAATGAGTGTGACACCATAACAAACAGGGCAAAAGTGCAGAGTACAATCAAGATCATATGAGAGAACAGCAATGTTAGAACAGGGTTGAAACTCGTACGGCAAGACAAAGCTCTGTCTCTAACACTCATTTTCACTCTCACACACCTCTGTCATTTAAACAAAGGATGAATATGACACAGACACTTAGTCAGCAAAAAAAAAAGAACCCCAGCAATTATTGCTAATTAAATTCCAACGTCTCTGTGGGTGTAGAATCTCATAAAGATTCATGTCTGACAAATTTCAGACCAAAATAAAAAGAAAAGATTCAATAAATTAATTCATTAAAATGTATTAATTAAAAAAGGAAAGTTTTGTTACATTGCAACATATTTTAGTAATTATTTTATGCACATTTAATAAGCACATTTTCACCAGATTCACCTGCATAATATTATATACTATTATTACAAAGACTATATTCTACAATGTTACAACTACAAGTGTGGGAAAGTTAAACTGTACACTTTGAGGCATATTTGCTTACATTGGACTGCTTGTGCAAACACATGAGAAACTCGTCTTTATTTCCTACATGGACAAATTCAGCTGAGTTTCCACAGATGAGAGACAGCAGGCTAGCATGATGGACAAGATTTATTGCCCCACACACGGTCAATGAGATTTGATCGACTGTAGTTGAACTTGGAGGCTCTAGACTAGAGCTGCCCGTGAATCATTTTAATTTTCCACATTATTGGCCTGTTTGGAAGATTAGAGAGTTAATGCTGGAAAATTCTATAATAAGACCCAACTTCATGTCTATTTAGACAGCATGTGTCTGACAGTTACCACAGAACCAGAGAGAGCTGTAATACAGACTCTCTCTCTCTCTCTCTGGTGTTCTCTCTAAAGCGAACAGGCACTCTCTCACTGTGTTTTGCCTCTCTTATGCTTCTCTCCTCTTTGTCTAGACATCCGTTCTGGAAAGTAAGTGAGCAGTGACCACCTTAAAGGTGTCTGTGGTAATAGTTTCTTTCCATTACATCGTATCTGTACCACAAGCAAATGACGTGACAAAACCAAAATGCTTCCATTATAATCGACAAAGTCATCAACATCATTCACACAAGTCTTAAAGGTACGGTAGCAAAAACAGCGTATTACAGAAAAACCTCACACAAGCAGTATGTGAGCAAAGCAAACTTGTTTTTTACCTTCACAAAACAATTCTGCTGTGTGGAAATGTGGCTCTGTTCAGAAAAGAAAGATTTTTGGGTTACTACTACGCTGAGTGTTTCTTTTAGTAACAGCCATACATTTTCAAATAGCCTAGTAGTGACAGAAGTTGGCCATTGAGAGTTATAAGAAACTTGATTCAGTGATTCAAACATTATAAGTGGACATCAGGGAAAAAGATTAAATGCTACAGAAGTACAAAATATGGAGCCTTAATGCCCAATACACGGTTTAAAGTCTCTGTCCAGTAGACTGAGAAAAGTTTACAATGAGCTCTGCCATTCAGTGTAGCAAAACGGGAGAGGGCAGATTCCCTGTAACGTTCTCACAGCATTTCTTTGGTGATTTTAGCTGAGGAACCACCCTTACCAAATGTGAGACGTGGAGTAGCATATACTAGGGGTGCGCCGATCCGATACTCCGTATCGGTATTGCTCCGATACTGCCAATTTATGCCGAATCGGATATCGGTCAGACGAGACCATCCAAATACAATATAGTGCGTATGTTATTGTTATATAACACAAAAGGCACAAAAACATTATAAAGCACCATAATGTTTTCGTGTACTATATTCAAAGTTTTCTGAAGCCATTCCATACAGTTTAATGTGAGGTACAGATTTAAGTCGTTAAATTCAAGTTCACCTAAGTGCTTCCCTCCGCTGCGCTGTCAGTCATTCTCTATTCGGCACTCAAACAGCGCGTCGCGCTCCGTTACGATAGTGAACACCATGAAACTCTCTCCAAGATGATTCAATGTTCCTATTATTATACTCTAGATCTGTAGATAAAGGTCTATTGTCTATTATTTTTTTCTATTGTTCTGTTTTGCATAAAAGGACTTTATCTTGCTGGAGTTTCACATGTTACTTTCTCCAGGGTGTCTGTTAGATCAGTGTATTTTATATATATCTCTTCCCTTTGTGCTTTGAACTTTTCAATGTGAAGCACTGAGACTCCATGTTGCTTCAAGCACATCATTCTGCGCACGGGATACACATAAGCGTTTTGTGCTGCTCTGAATTGGAGCCTTTCATATTACAATACTTTTGAGCAATGGCAGTTTATTGATAGCCTTAGTTGTTCTGTCCTATCTATCATATGCTGCTGATTCATTAAAAAGCTTAAAAATTACAAATAAATGTCTTTTAATTATATAGTATATATTTTGTCCGTATATTGTTTTACAAAGTTAGGAAAATAATGTTTAAGTCAAGCTTGATGTCTTTCACAAAAGAATAATCACAGTCTCTTCCCCACAGTGAGGCATACCGATACAGTTTATACAGGTTTTTTTTTATTATTATTTTATTATTGGATCAGTACTCGGTATCGGCCAATACTGAATCCCAGGTATCGGAGGCAAAAAAGACGGATCGTGTCCCCCTAACATATACTGTATGCAAACAGAGCAGACAATGAGATGTGTCTGTAAAAGATTCAACCCAGAGAATGGGAAAATGCTGGTTCTGCACTGCTCTGAAAACAGCGATAAGAGATGTGGGTCACACAAGAGATAATACAAGCACCATAACAGCTCTCTCTGATAACTGCAGCCTGTGTTACGGAAGCAGGGATCTCCTGGGGAAAACATACTGATAGAAAGAGAGATGGACACCTGACGGAGGAGAGGGGGTTGAGAAAATATGATAATGACATGGCTGACAAAGCTGACACATTATTAATTATTTCGCAGCTAACACATTTATCTAAACCTTATTTGTTGTTTAGTGTGATTTCTAAAAGACAGCAGCGCATGTGTCTATGTTCAGAAAACACACAAACAATGACAATGTTGCTTTATTTGCATTTCAGTTTCAAATAAATAATTTTTGTGTCAGGTTTTTTTATGGAAGAATTAAATTCTATATGCTTCACAACAATGTTTTACAAATCATGGCATTGGAAATATTACTTAAATTGTGAATTTTTGTGTTTGCCAAAAAGCAATTTAAAATGCTAAAAATGAAATCAATCATTGAGTACTTTAAATACATATTAAATTAATAAATGCATCAAAGTCAACTGAATCACATAGAATAGTTCTAGTTGGTTTTGACTTGATCTGCTGTCAAATGAAGATTCATTCAAAATGCATTAGAAATAGATTTGATTCTACACTGCAGTCATGAAAACAAAAAAGGGATATAGCCTACTAAATACCAAGACATTCTGAAATCATAATACTTACTGTTTTTCAATACAACTTTTAACTCTTATTGTTATGCTGCTAATTTCAAGTACAATGAAAAATAACGCAAAATAAAAGTCTCAAGACATTTGGACCCCACTGTATATATTTAGAGGCAATTTTCTGCTAAAATTAGATTAATCGCATTGATGCCAAAAAACTATCTTCATCGATTATTTTAATTAAAAGACAATCATAATAATGAACATGGCATTAAAATAAATGGTGTCATTTTTAAGGAAAATTGCTTCTACGTGTGCTTTCAGTCCTCATCTTCGTTTTTTTCTGGTTCCACCAGCAGACCATCCCGAGTGCTGTTATCAGTGCTGCTGCTTTGCCTGAGCGCATGTCTGGAGGGAACGCTTGCTGTTTATCACCCTGCTTCCTCTACCACCAACACAGCAGCACTATGGGACTGGGAGACCCAGCATCAAAGACACAGAGCTGGGCGCGGTCAGCCCAGAGATGCAGACGGGGAAATGGAGCATCTGAGAGATAGTGACTGTATCTGGGTCTCTGATAACTGCAGGCTACCCGATACTTTGACAGAGGGGACATGCAGAAGGCCAACTGGGTAAAGAAGAGTGAAGGATGCTTCCGGCTTAGATGTAAAAAGGCCGTGGGTGTGGATTGTTTTGGAATAGCCGTATCGTTTCTCAGTAAGTGCGTGACTGAGTGTCTCAGAAGAGTTATGTGTAAACAGACACTCAAGTGAAGTGAAAAATAGTGGTAGACTTGCATTCACACTTACGAAAGCAGCCTCAATAAGGGAGTTTAGTGCTCTTTTTTGATGACACTGATGGCTGATACCAATAATTGTAGCAAATATTATATTTTGGAGGAATATTCATGTGTTCAAAATAAATTGTTGTGAGGAAAGGTTTTTTAAAAATGGTTTACATCACTCTCAACCAATTTTACTGAATAACCACAATATTTAAAAAGTATGGCAGTGTTTGAGCAAAATCTACCTCACAGAAAAACATTTGTTGTTTCAGTTGTGCAAGAATGAGAAATCTGTTTGCTGAGAAGTTTATATCTGATTTCATTGCTCTGGGTGGGTTCCAATCTAAACATTATCATGCCTTAAATGTAACACACTGCTCAGGACTTCGGGGGGTGTCTGGCACAGCAAAAACTGTTTTTACATCTCCAGTAGGACTGAACTGAGGTGTATCAGCTGAAACCAACCTAAGATCAACAGCACAAATGCAGCAACTAATAAAATACAGATCTTCAACATCATTCCAAAATCTAGGTCAGTTACAGGTCAAACATATTTTAAACAACCAAAAGAAGAGACCTCATGTCATTTAAAGGGATAGCTTAACCAAAAAAGACAAATCTGAAACCTGACCTAACCCATATGACATTATTCAAAATATCTTCTTTAGTCTTTGACAGAAAAACAAAAGAAAGTCATGCAGGTTTGGAACAACATGAGAGTGAGTAAATGACAATTTTCATTTTTGGTTGAACTGTCCCTTTAAGCAAAATATTAAGACTAGAGGAAAAAAGGTATTTTTAACTCAAGGACATTCGTGACATTTACAGTTTCGGCATACTTCTTCAGACGGAGGGAAAACGTGGGGAATGCACACATACATTATTACAGATCCGTCATCTCTTATCTGATTTGTCATCCTCAATTAAATGTGTCCTTCAATTCTAGCATCAAAATTCAAAACACCAGTGTGTTACAGTGTGTTACAGTGTGTGTTAGTGTGTGTTACAGTACAGTGTGTTACAGCAGTGTGTTACATTTAAGGCATGATAATGTTTAGATTGGAACCCACCCAGAGCAATGAAATCAGATATAAACTTCTCAGCAAACAGATTTCTCATTCTTGTCCTCAAAAACACACACATATACAAACAGAGAGACCCACCTAACCAGACAAACCAGCTGCATAGAATAACTGTGCAATAGGCCTTAAGATAAAAAATTAAGATAAAAGTGAAGTCCTTTTAGTGAAGTAAGCCATTTTGTAAACTCTGACTGGTGGAATCTGAAGGCTAGTCTCCAGTAAGTGCACTATGAAGAGTTGTTGTGACTTGTGCTCAAGGGGGGAAAAAAAGTGTTCCGTCTAAGAACTAAAGAAAGAAAGCTCTCCTCACAAGCCTCAGCATACGACTATCACACGCTTGTCCTTTTGTTTGAGGCCTTATTATGACAAAAACAAAATAAAGTTTAGGGAGATAAACCAAGCTATAACCTTATAAAAGCAACAGGAACATCAGGTGACTTTCTGGTACGAATACACTATAAAATTCACATGACCTAAATTGCACCTGGTATAAAATCTCTCCTGCATAACTTCTGACACTATATTCCGCCCTCTTTTTCCCACAGTCTACTGCACAGATTATGTAATAAATTTCCATATCTCAATCATAGTCAAATTTGGTCACGGAAAACCTATATCAGGACATGAGGGACATAAACATGCAGAGGTCACCAAGTTATTCAAATATTTAACTCAACTGTAGTGTCAATTGCGATGAGAAATCAGTGGTTAACTGAAAAGCAATAGAGACAGCAATGAGACTAAATGGACAAGAGAGGCATTTGCTTCTTAACATTTTTCATCAAATTCTTTCGAGACCAAATTATTTGAGCAGTGCTATCCACATGAATTTAATGCAAATTTCGTACAAAAACAGTTGTTTCGTTCGTTTTTAATATTATTTTCAATGGAAAAATCTTTTGAGACAAATCTACTAAATCGAAAGATGCATAGAAATGTCAGTATCATAGAAATGTTTGAAGTAATTTTAAATTCTTTTACAATGACAAGAATTCATTCCATTAAATAAAGATTACAGATACTTTTCTAATGACTTTTATCATCACAATTAATATATGTAGCTTATATATATACACTCACCTAAAGGATTATTAGGAACACCTGTTCAATTTCTCATTAATGCAATTATCTAATCAACCAATCACATGGCAGTTGCTTCAATGCATTTAGGGGTGTGGTCCTGGTCAAGACAATCTCCTGAACTCCAAACTGAATGTCAGAATGGGAAAGAAAGGTGATTTAAGCAATTTTGAGCGTGGCATGGTTGTTGGTGCCAGACGAGCCGGTCTGAGTATTTCACAATCTGCTCAGTTACTGGGATTTTCACGCACAACCATTTCTAGGGTTTACAAAGAATGGTGTGAAAAGGGAAAAACATCCAGTATGCGGCAGTCCTGTGGGCGAAAATGCCTTGTTGATGCTAGAGGTCAGAGGAGAATGGGCCGACTGATTCAAGCTGATAGAAGAGCAACTTTGACTGAAATAACCACTCGTTACAACCGAGGTATGCAGCATAGCATTTGTGAAGCCACAACACGCACAACCTTGAGGCGGATGGGCTACAACAGCAGAAGACCCCACTGGGTACCACTCATCTCCACTACAAATAGGAAAAAGAGGCTACAGTTTGCAAGAGCTCACCAAAATTGGACAGTTGAAGACTGGAAAAATGTTGCCTAGTCTGATGAGTCTCGATTTCTGTTGAGACATTCAGATGGTAGAGTCAGAATTTGGCGTAAACAGAATGAGAACATGGATCCATCATAACTTGTTACCACTGTGCAGGCTGGTGGTGGTGGTGTAATGGTGTGGGGGATGTTTTCTTGGCACACTTCAGGCCCCTTAGTGCCAATTTGGCATCGTTTAAATGCCACGCCCTACCTGAGCATTGTTTCTGACCATGTCCATCCCTTTATTGCCACCATGTACTAGGGGTGGTGAAAAAAATCGATTACCGATTAATCGCGATTATGTTATGGACGAGTATGAACCGATTATTAAATTTTCAAAAATCGATTTTTTATTATTTAAAAAAAAAAAAGTTTTGCATTATTATTATTATTGCCGCATCGCTGGATCTAGAGAGAAGCCGCCGCCGCCGTCGAGGAAGCGACAAGCAGGCTTAGGACAGCGCCTGAAGAAGCCGGCCGTCTTCGCCACCTTCAGCCATCCGTGCAAGCTACGCTATCCGGCGACGTATCTTTTCTTGCAAAACTTACTGTCTAAAAGAGCAGCGAGCGTCTTTTTCAAGATGCCTTGCACTTCCTGCGGCTCGTGCAGAG
This sequence comes from Gila orcuttii, assembly GCA_026230005.1. Taxonomy (NCBI): domain Eukaryota; kingdom Metazoa; phylum Chordata; class Actinopteri; order Cypriniformes; family Leuciscidae; genus Gila; species Gila orcuttii. The sequence goes on from JAPDVR010000004.1 coordinate 17,989,481, forward strand.
CCCTGCGCAGCGACGGAGACCGCCATGTGATCTGCGCTCTCTGCCTGGGCCAGGAACACACAGCTCTTGCCCTCAGGGGGTTTGTGAGCTCTGCGACGCACTTCCGATATCGACCCTGCGGGCTCGGCTCGAAGTATTCAACCCTCGAGCCTTCTCTCGCCTTCTCCGCCTCCCCTCACAGAATGCCGCACTGCCTCTCACGAGCCGCACTGCCGTCGTTTTCTGATGCAAACGCTCCCCGGAATGACTCTCTCGAGCGTCTATCTCTCCTTCTCCGCCCCCCCTCCCGCCCGCGCTGCCGCCGCCTCAGGGGACGAGGCGCTTGATATGGATGAGGACGCACATTTTTTGCATTATAAACTTTTTCTTTACCTTGACATGTTTCGACTGCAACCTGCAGTCTTCCTCCACCTGAACAACACCTTGTCTTTCTAGAAGAAAATTGTCCAATTTCTACAGTATGTTGGTTCTGATCTACTTCCTAAAGGAAATAAGCCTTTCATTTATTTGTTATTGTTTAGTTCAACTTGATCAGTCACAATACAATGGGATGTATTCATTTCTGTGTTCTACAGAACATAAGCTACATACAAATAATTCTGAAGTTATAACTATTGTTGTTACTCAATAAAAGAGTTAAGTAATTCAGCAGCTGACTTTTTTTAATACTGCAATCACTTTGTAGTGTATTTTCGTTTAATGTTGTGAAATGGAAAATCAATAATCGCTAATCGAGAATCGTTAATAATCGAAAATCGACTGTAATCGAATCGGGACTTCAATAATCGTAATCGAATCAAATCGAGAAATCAGACAGATTAACCACCCCTACCATGTACCCATCCTCTGATGGCTACTTCCAGCAGGATAATGCACCATGTCACAAAGCTCGAATCATTTCAAATTGGTTTCTTGAACATGACAATGAGTTCACTGTACTAAAATGGCCCCCACAGTCACCAGATCTCAACCCAATAGAGCATCTTTGGGATGTGGTGGAACGGGAGCTTCGTGCCCTGGATGTGCATCCCACAAATCTCCATCAACTGCAAGATGCTATCCAATCAATATGGGCCAACATTTCTAAAGAATGCTTTCAGCACCTTGTTGAATCAATGCCACGTAGAATTAAGGCAGTTCTGAAGACGAAAGGGGGTCAAACACAGTATTAGCATGGTGTTCCTAATAATCCTTTAGGTGAGTGTATATATATATATATATTTTTTTTTTTTTTATATTACACCACTGTATATATAGGCTACACTACGGAAGCCCTGAACCTCAACGTTTAAAAAAAAAAAAAAAAAAAAAAAATTCTAGCATTTCGAGAATAAAGTCGAAACATTTCAAGAATACTGTCTTCCATAGAAGCGGTCTTCCATTTCTTTTTTCTTTAAAGAAATGCGCTTGTGAAGTCGAACTTCCTCAGACATGGATCTAAACATAGTAGCTTTTTACTTTTATGGGCTTTCAATAAAAGGAAAGCCTACAGGTGCTAATCTATCAACATGGCATTACCATTTGTTTTAGGCCATCTAGATTGAGAACACTTAACAGTAACCGTACTGTCTCCCTCTTCACCGTAAATCCTTTCTGGATACATTTTAAGTGACTAATTCTGTATCCAATCATTTGGCCGTATCCCGTGATTTCCTCAGATATAAAGCTGGATATCCATCCAGTCTGAAAAGTGTTTTCGCCTGTAAAGTATATTCCGGCGCAGTATATTTTGCTACGTTCTAAGAAAAAGGGTAAAGCTGTTGGTAGATTAGCACCTGTTAGGGGTGGGCGGTATGACCAAATTTCTGTTTCATGGTATGGCTAATTTTATTTCACGGTAACGATATATTTCACAATATAGTTATTTATATATGTAGTTATTCTCGAAAAATTGACAAAAAGGGCTTTGTATAATAAATAAACCCAAATACTTTAGAAATGAAAAGTATTTCACCTTGTTTGATTTTATTTGGTAAATTATTTCTTTGGTAAACTATTTTGATAGCTAAATATAGTAAACAAAACACACTCATCAACTTTTAGATGAACTGCCCCCAACTGATGGATATTAAATTCAACTCAACGTTAAATAAAGTGTTGCTGAATAATTTTTCAATTTCATGTTATTGCTTTACTTCATCAATTAGTTTATAATATCTGAATATTTTATATTGAACTATTCTATATTCATAATAAATTAGTTACTTCCTTTTAAGTATGCCATTTTGTAGGTTATTAGTAATACTAGTTATGTTTACATGTGTTCCCCGGTACATTTTTGCCATGTCTGCTTATTATTATTATTATTTTATTATTATTTAAGGGGCTTGTTTTGCTCTTTTTGTGATATCTGGCAACCTGTCACCTGGAGCTTTAATCAAGAGAAGTTCAGAAGTGTCAAGTTCATCAAGTTCAGAAGTGACTAGAAGGAGAGCAGCAGTATGAAAACCGAACAGAAGCTACTGTTTGTGTTGACTAAGTACTTTAAATTATACACACCTTGTAACTGCATCATTAGTTTACCATAGCCCGGTGAACACACAGTTCACCTCTCAGTGTGTGTGCACGCGCGCGTCTTTTGCATAAGTAAAATGCGATCGGTTCATTTGAGTGTCAAGTTGTAATCACGTATCGAATCAAAGGAAGATTTTTTCAGCTGGTTCAGTGGCCAATTGTTTGGAGTTAGAAATATATAACTCGCGCTGCATATTTAGTAATTTTGCCTCAGATACAGGATTATACATTCGCTTTAACAAGCAGGTTGTTCATTACCATGGCAACCGCTTGCCTGTCATGCTGAATGCGATTTTCGTGTTTAAAAAGTAACTTATAAGAAACAGGAAGATGCAGATAACTATAGGGTGATATCAGCTAAATTGGGCCACTTTTTGGTAAATCGTTTGGGACAATAATACAATACCATATATGCCTTTTCCATGTGTTTTTATGATTAATAATGACTGTTTTTGATAATTTTGTGTTGAAATTATGTAATAAAATATAATTATTTAGGCCCTACATTTCTTGAAACATCAGCTGTGCCAACTTTTTTTGCATGAGCAGTTTAAGGTAAAATGGGCCAGTTGTTCAGGTAAAATGGGCCAGTCAAACTGCAATGGGAAATAGTAGGCTAATTTATCCTCAATTTTAATTTTAAAACACAATTGCTTATACAGCCACATGACATTTAAACTGCATTAAACAAACATATTCATATGCACCATTAAAAAAAACATTTTGGGTGCAAACCCACATATTCATATGTGCAATTAAAAAAGTCCATTTTGGAACAGCATCAGTAAAAGAATGTCAGTGGTGTGTGTGAGTGTGTGTGTGTGTGTGTACATGTGTGTGTATGCGCGCACACACACACACACACACACACACACATGTCTGGTTCGCTATCTTTGTGGGGACTCTCCATAGGCATAATGGTTTTTATACTGTACAAACTGTATATTCTGTCCCCTTACACTAATCCTACCCCTAAACCTGCCCATCACAGAAAACTTTATGCATTTTTACATTTTCAAAATTCAAAGTTTAATTGAGCGTCAGCGTCAGTTCTGGCAGGCCAAGTAGTAAAGATGCTGCTAACGCTATTGGCCATCACGGTCTCATCAGCGATCTGCTCAGCGGATCTGCATCAGCTGTTCATCTCCCCTCGCTGCTAATGACTACGCTCAAATCAGGATGCCCTATTTAAACAGATTCAGTTCGCTCCCTAACTGCTTGCTGCTCGCTCTCTGCAACCCACCACCTCCCCAGCTCCTCCTGGTCGTGTATAACGTGGCATTTGCTATTCTGTCATCGTTGCTGCTCTGTTCATATGGGGGAATAGTTCTGCTCTCCCAGTGCTAAACTGTGAGTGTTCTCTAATGCTGCTGCTGTCCTCTGACTCTCTGCTATTTCATGGTGCTCATGAAAGGTCAGAGGACTCCCTGAACAGAGTCATACCGCCAAATTTCAATTATCAACTGAATTGCAATTTATTCAATACAATTTCCTAATCATTTATATTGTCTTGTGTGTTCTTGACTTAAATGGATCTGACAGAAGTATATTAATTAAACCATTTCCCTCGTGGGGACTGCTGGCTGGTCCACACAATGTAGGTGATCTAAGGTTTTACTATCCTTGTGGGGACATTTGGTCCCCGCAATGTAATATAAACACAGGCAGACACACAGACACACACACACACACAGATGATGGCCCATTTTAGCTGAAACCATGTGCCCATTTTACCTTAGTGGGTTAAGGTAAATTGGGCCACCAAGAAAAACATCACTTTTTCAAAAAATATGTTCATATACCAAACTAACAACATTATTTCTGATTGATGCCATCAAGACAGATATTATGCATATTTTTTTTATGTGCATGTTTTTTTTTTTTTATAGATTTATCATCCTTATAATATTAAGTTAGATTTGGTATGCCAGGCTACTTACCATGCAGCTTTCTAGTGTAGTCTTGATTTGAATGATTCCTCCGCCCACCATATCAACCATAAACTAATCAAATCACCTGTTACTTGTCAAGCACAGTTATGACAACAGTTTGAAATCATTTGCAGTCATTGGCTCTAAATTCCAGAGGAGCTGGAACCCCCAAACCTTAAATGGCCCATTTTACCTGATGGCCCATTTTACCTGATATCACCCTACATTATTTAAGGTTATTTCTATTTGTTACGATATTGATATATGAACTGATGTTGTCCAGTAAGCTTCATGCTTTCCCCGTTGCAAACATGCACTCCTCTAAACTGTAGCCTAAGGGTGCTGCACTGCTAGTTGACTGCTGCTCATTTTCCCCCGAAAATATCATGTTAACAACAACACTTTAGAAAACGTAATTCCTTTGTGGATCCTCTTGATCTGCTTTCTCCATGTTTCTTTGACAAATCTCAGTGTCTCAGTCTCACGCACGCTGCACTTGAGTTAACCACGCCCCCTTATTTACATGTCGCGGTATACACGGAATAAAAAAAATCTGTTACCGCGGTAACGATATATACCGTCATACCGCCCAGCCCTAGCACCTGTAGAAATTCCTTTTGATGAAAGGCAAGCCAAGATAAAAGTAAAAAGCTACTATTATGTTTAGATTCATGTCAGTTCGACTTCACGAGCGCATTTACTAAAAGAAAAAAAACAACTAAGGAAGACTCTGTAGGCTCTTGTAATTTCGACTTTAATCTCGAAATATTTCGACTTTAATCTCGTATTCACACATACGCATATTATATATATATATATATATATATATATATATATATATACACACACACACACACACACACACACACACTATGGTACTCTAAACTAGTGGTCGACCGATATATCGCCACGGCCGATATTTGGCTTTTTTAAAATATCGGCATCGGCCGATAAGTTTTTCTGATTGGCCGATGTGTTGGAAACGGGACTTTTATTTTGACGGGCGGCGCTGATAACACCAGCACCTGAGAAGAGAACGGCAGCGCCTGATCACACAGCGCTCACTCACATTCTCCGTCTTCATTAGTTTACGATCTCTTTCAGTCAGATCGAATACTTTGTTAGACATAACCGGTGGCTACAGAACTGGTCAAAGAAAGTAAATGGTATGCGAAAAAGTAATACGTTTGCTTTTATATTATTTGTAACCGAAAAGGCAAACGATCAGCCTAAAATACTTTCTCATTTACCGTCAACTTTCAGCAAATGCGCATCTACATAATTTAAACAAATCTCTGAATATCTAATAAACATTTAATTTCACAAACCTTGCAGATTTAATCGAATCCAGCTGATATCTTGTGAAGTGTGCATTTGTAGCCTGCATAAACGTGTTACTGCGAATGACGGTCGTGTGAAGTGAGTGAATGCGAACAGAAGAGCAGCTTCACAGGAGACGCGATCGAAACACTTTAAATCCTTCATTTTAAAATATGCTGTGCTGTCCAGTGGCCCACTGTGTCATATTCATGTCGTTTTCACTGTGTGCTGTATGTAAAATTAGCGTTACCTTGTCAAAAGTAAAATTTAAAAAAAAGTCTTTATTTGAAAAAATATGATTATCAGTGATTAATTACCAGATTACTGAATGCCCTGTTACAGTGTTTACGTCCTTTTTATTCACATATTCATATATTTTTAAACAATTACTTTATTTGTGAAAAATTCTGTAATAGGATTGCAGATTCAAGAAGTTGCCATCTAAAGTATAGGGCCTAAGCCACTAGCGTAGCCAGGAATCACAATGTAGGTGGGCCCAGAGAAAATCGGGTGGGCACAGCCTAAAATGCATCTGTGATCAAAATAGGCCAACACAACTACACCTGCTTGAATACACCACAGTTTAAAGGGCCCCTATTATGGATTTTGGAAAATTACCTTTAATGTAGTGTCAGGGCTCCAGATTAACTTTTCCACTGGTTGCACTGGTGCTACCAACTTTCTCAGTTGAGAACCAGCATAGGATTTGGTCGTACCAATAATTTTTTTTTTTTTTTTCCTACATGCCATGGGATTAATCAATGCATGCTGATGAATAGTGGTCTTAATCTGCATACCCTAGTTTTACACTGATGTTAAAAGACTGACAGTGACAAGACCTCATGTTAGCAAAATGTTTTAATCTTTTAACTATCAAATCAAAAAACTCTAAAAAAAAATAAATAAAAAAAAACCTATTAAAAGAACATGTATGTTCTTTTCATTTGTATATGCCTTAATTCCTGAATTCCTAATTGGCGCGTTTCACCATCAGTGTGCAATGCGCTTGATGTGTACGTTCGTTAATAAATAAACTGCAAGTGTCTTGCGGAAGAACATTGTAGCCGACCTCGGGATAAAATAATCAGAATATAAACACTTATTATAGGAGTACCGTAGTGATTCAGGATAAGTCAAAAACAAGGTTTGGAAAATGGATTCATGATGTACTCATTCATTTTGAACATAAGTTACGGACTGCAGCAGCTGCTGATACAACGGCGTTCTGTTGCACATGCGTGAATTTAACTGAGTAGTACATGACCATGCACTCGCACAAATGCGACCACATAAAATTTTAACTCGCACATTTTTAAAAAATGGTCGCAGTCTGGAACCCTGTTAAGATTTATTTTTATAGGTCAAGTATTGTAATAATGGCAACAGAATTCCCTCCTATAGGCTACCTTGTGTGGTCACTGACTGGATGGGCCTGACTGACAAGTGGGTGGGCCCAGGCCCATCCAGGCCCACCCGTAGCTACGCGAGTGGCCTAAGCATGTTTATTTTAAAGATTTTTAAATATTTATTAAATGTATCAAATTTATTAAATATTGATTTATATGAAGTGTGTGTGTGTGTATATATATATATATATATATATATATATATATATATATATATATATATATATATAATATGTATATGTGTGTGTGTGTGTGTGTATATATATATATCGGCTTTATATCGGCCATCGGCCACCCTGCTCTCTAAGATATCGGCATCGGCCATCAAAAAACCCATATCGGTCGACCACTACTCTAAACAATACCATGTAATACCATAACATGTTCAAAAATCAACAACAGCTCATATCACTGCACTTGCAGGTCATTCCTTTCAAACACATACTGTAATAGGAATGGCATCCATGCTGTTATTCCATCAGCCGCCAACAGAGTTAAGAAACCACTCAGCTTCCAGAGTGAGCAGATACAGACATTGGTGCACATGCACCCATCTTCACACGCTCAGTTACACATAAATATACACATGCGTGCACACAAACAAAAGCTGAGCATAGACAGGTGCGGTATAAAATGGCATATGGCCCACTCCGCTAGTTCTGGTAATAGATGAATACTGCAGCCCACCGCAGAGAGTTAGGCATCCTACGGCAGCTAAATTAAAGGTATAAATAAGGATGACCATAAAAAGAACAACCACTTAAAGATCAGTTCATATGGGAAATACTAAAATGGAAAGAGAGCGAGAGCCGTTCTCTCACAGTTAAAGCCTCAGCTTGTGCGATTCTGACCCAGCAAAAACTGCCATGACCTACTTTTCCTGTCTCTCTCTCTCTGTCTCTCTCTCTCTGGTGTAAAATCCATTAGAGGCGGGTCGAACAGTCTGTACAGTACAAGTACCTCTGGCAAACCGTCTCCTGCTCTTTTCTGAATACATGTACTGAACCATAATGCAGGGTTTTATTGCAAAATCCAACTAAGACGCAGAGTGGAGCTTGCCTTGATGGTGCAAGTGAGAAAGCTCGAACAGGCTTTATTTAGCTAAAGCTCATTTCTTCCACCTACCTTAGACTTTCATAATAAATGCAAGGTAAATGAAAAACCACTGTTTTAGTTTTAAACTATAAACAGTGGATACTACCTGGATAATCAACAGTGAAATACTACCTGAAATAAAACACAAAACTTTGTTTTAATAGTCATCAAACACACTTCACATGGTGGAATAACCTGACCTTTGTGGGTGACGAGAAGAGAAGACATCCCACAGGCAAATCTAGTGTGTGATGCCAGTAAGGTTATTGATACTGATATCAGATGAAACCACAATGACTGGTAGAAAATGACAGAGGACTCTTCATCCTTTTGTGCAATGTGCAATCTTGTTTACCGTGATTGTGAGTCCTGTAAAAATACAGATGCATCTTTCCTTTTCTGTTAGTTCCTAACTATAATTACTCAAACTGAGACTACAATATATACTCTACTATTCAAAAGTTTGGAAGCAATAAGATTTTTGTTTAACCCCTTAAATGCATACCTCTGATCTTTAGTGACCCGTGACGTCATTCAATACCCTCCTCCTATTTCCTATCACACTCCATCAATTCTTTACAAAAATCCCATTTTTTGTAAAAATTGAAAAGGGTCGCTAACGACTCGGTGTATAACAGTTTAAGTATATTTTTTCTGCACAAAAATAATTAAATCTTTGATGACTAAATAAGTGCAATTCACCTTTATTCTACAAAGTGGCAATATCTGATACACAACGATGAAGTAATGTTTCACACATAGTTACCGCAGGCAGAAAACAAAAGAATAGGAAGTATCATAAGCAAAACTTGAAATGGCTTAGCGATTTACTGCAGAGCCAGTACTGAACACAATCAAATAGTATATAATAGTATAGTACTATCTGGTGAAGAAGCTGTCATTGATCAAAATATTGATTTTGAAGATGTTGAAAATGATAGTTTTGAGAATATGTTTGAGATTGCGAAAATGAGCCAGATGCTGAATGTACTGGTAAATGAGCTCTGACGATGACAGTGATGATGGTATAAAACATGTGCTCAAACTGAACCCTTCCAAGCTACAAAAGGTAACAAAATATGCTTTACCTCCTGCATAATGTAATAACAATTTTACAATAATGTAAAACTCTCCTGATATTAGAGTAAGAATTACAAAAGAATAAAATAGAGATCCATCCATGTTAGATTAGATAGATCTCTAAAGACCTGAATATGTAATAATGATTGGCGAAACATTCAGCAAGAACACTTTATGTTGATGAAAAGTTACATTAAAGAAAGATTTCTATTTCAAATAAATGATGTTCTTTCTATTCATTAAAGAATCCTGAAGAAATGTTTTATATATATATATATATATATATATATATATATATATATATATATATATATATATATATATATATATACATACACATAACGTTATATATATATCGATTTCTACATAAAAAGGTAAAACACTGCATCTTAAAACAATTTTTGAAAGTACACTGTAAAGTAAATTTTAAATCAGTATTAAAATAAAGTTATTTTGAAAATGCACAATGACAACGACCTTGCCATGAGGTTCACTGAGCAACACATCCCCCAGCTGCCCTCACTCTTTCCGCTGCTCCTTTCATCTTGTTCTCGTTACTCTGTCCTCAGCTCCCCTCTCTTCTGTTTCTCTCTCTGCTTATTTCTTTTCTTTTCACCCACACAGCTTTCATATACTCTCTGCATTTTTCCTTTTTATCATATCTTTTGCTGCACAGCTTTCAAATTTTCCTCGACCCCACCTCCCTGTGAGATCAGCCTCTCTCCCGCTATCATTGTCCTTCGATTCACCTCTACCTCGCGGTTATGTCTCCCTCCCTCTCTCCCTGTCCTCGTGTTCCTTTCAGCCTTTAGGGAATTGCAGTAGCCTCCATAAATCTCTCCATTTTGGCTCTTGAACAGCACAAGCATGGGACTTGTGTGGTCAATACCCTGCTAGCAGTTCCAGCAAGATGATAATGATAATAATTGTACATTTTCTGAAGAACATCACAGTAATGTTTGCAGTACCAGGGTATTGCTATAGGTGGTTGCTGAGGTGTTCCGGGAGGTTGCCAAGCATTTGCTAGGGTGGTTGCTAACTGGCTAAAGTTAAAAAAGCCCACAACCATGTCTGTCATATTCTGGTTCTTACATATGGCTCAAGTCCTTCCTTCAAAGAAACTATGGGACATTTGGGCTATTTTATTGGCTGCAAAGCAACAACTAATCCTACAGCACAAATCTAGTCACTTTTGTTTATATAGCGCTTTATACAATACAGATCGGTTCAAAGCAGCTTTACAGTGATAAACAGGACAATAGCCGCTTTACCGTTGTGCCAATCGGTAACGGACGCTCTTTGAAATGTAATACAAATGCATCAGTCGTTGCATTGGTAACACAAACATAAATAGAATTCCGGGCCAAGAACAGTTTGTAATCGTGCTGTGCCGAACCAAGCCCATGTGAAAATATAACAGGAACAGGGGAAAAGTGGCTTAAAGCTATAAAGCAGCTCTGCAGAAACTTCTCAACAAGCCATATGAATTGAGGTATTATTCATGTCTGGATCATAATGAGGAAGGCACCCATACTCCACTGCACCATAAAGCAGCATATTCTCTCTGTCCTTTCCCCCTTAGCTCTGGGCAGGGACTATGAATGTGTGTGTGTGTACTGTACACATGCATGTGCATGTCTGAAGAACAAAAAGAGAGAGAATATTGGGGTTGTGTATTATTGACAAAACCATGAAGCAGAATGTCAAGGCCTTGGGGTGTGGGGAGAGAGAGAGGGGAGAGCAAAAGAGAGAGGGGGAGGGGAGGGGAGGGGAGAGCCTGTTAGACAAAAAAGGCACTGTCTTAGAAATTGTCAGGCATCCTTCTCCTTGATGCCATTCATTGGGTATTCCTGACAAGACACTGTCTGTTTGTCTATGTTTATGAAAGCATGGGTAATAATAAAAAATAATTAAATAAAAAAAAAAGTAAATAGGCACACTGATATTTTTTGCAGTCTTAAAAAGGCATCGATTAAAACAATAGCAACGTTTCAGTTAAACTGATATTTGTCAGACAGACTACACAGTAAACTGTATGTGTTCTAGTCGATGGAGCATCACAATTATACTAGAATTTTACATTTAAATATAAACTAACCTCTAACCATAAGTATTTAACTTAACTCATAAACACCATTTGTGCTACGGACATGAATATACCTCAAATCATATGAGGAGAGGTGTGCTTTTGATTTTCAAAATGATAGTGGATGATAAAAACAGGCACAAAAAAAAAATGATCAGAATATCACCAAGAACAGCCAGACAGTCAATATCACAAAACAAACACGGACAGAGTGAAACCCTGGCATTCTGCTGTACTTGTATACTACCATTTAACATTTTAAGGCTCAGTCTTTTTTTTTAATATATATATATAAATTACTATATTTATTTAGAAAGGAAGCACTGAATTTATCAAAAGTGCCAGTAAAGACATCTATGATGTTACAAAACATATTTCAAATAAATGCCATTCTTTTGAACTATCTTTTCATCAAAAAATTTTTTTATCATGGTTTAAACAGCACAACTGTTTTCCACATTGATAATAAAAAATAAATGTTTCTTGAGCACCAAAATCGTCTTATTAAAATGATCAGCCGCTTACAGTTAAAAAAATCCTTTTTAACTGTACTTGTATATTATATTGCATTTCTAAATTTGAAAGTATTCTGAGTAGCCACGAGTATGTGCAACTATATGATGAGTAAGTGACGTAATACACTCAGACAGGCAACAGACGTTACACAAACAAATGACAAATACAATACTATATCTCACTCTCAACTTTGGGTTGAGTTCCACAGCATTAGACTGGATAAAATTCAGTATGAAAAAGTATTGATAAATTCAGTTAGAGCTGAACCTTGTATTTTTTTCACTAGACATTTTTAGCAGGAATAGGCTATACTAAATAAAATTACACAGGGGTAAATCTCCCCACCACCATTAAACATTGGAAAATCCCAGCCAAACTTATCATGATGAGTAAGACATTTAGATAGAGAGGTGAAGAGGAGTATTTGTATCAGTGTTCCTGTAACTAAGAAAATCAAGAGGAACTATAGCTGTAATTCAAATACACTCATATCTCAGAGACACTTCTGCTTTTCCTCATACAGCATGAATGTTACTTCAAATTAGGGTGTGTGTATGTGTGTGTGTGTGTGTGTGTGTGTATGTGTGTGTGTGTGTGTGTGTGTGTGTGTGTGTGTGTGTGTGTGTGTGTGTGTGTGTGTGTGTGTGTGTGTGTGTGTGTGTGTGTGTGTGTGTGTGTGTGTGTGTGTGTGTGTGTGTGTGTGTGAGGAACAACTAATGGAAGTTGAGGATCAGGCAAAATATACCTTTCATATTCCTCAGGGATGAATAGGATTACCAACACTAAATCCGAGCACATCCGTAAAAGTCTTCCATCCTGTTTCCATGGAAATCTCTTTAAGAAATACAAGCTCAAAGTGAAATAATCCTCATGGTCATCGAAATTGTCACTTATTTTACAATCATGAATCTTTCATTTTGACAGTGACTTTGATGTCTGTGTGTATCAGTATAAAAATCTGAAATTCATCATGACTCATGACCAAGCTAAAATCCACAAATTAAATCCAATAGATAAAAATAACTGTCCAGAGGTCAGTGCAGCAGACTGGATTACACCATGCATTCATATTTCACATGGACAGGACTCAAACTGTATTTATATCAGTGACAAACATAACTTTATAATCAAGGCAAGAATGATGCTCAATTATATTAAGGACCATAATATGAGCTGGAAGTGTGAATGTCACTTGTTTCCTTAAGGGTATTATATTAATTGATCTGACCCTTAAAAACATCTATTGCTGGTGTAATCTAATGTAGACAGGCAGAGTCAGTTATATTAAATAATACTATTAAAGTGATAGTTCACCCAAAAATGAAAATGCTGTAGTCATTTTATCACTCTCATGTATTACTTAGTCACATAATAAAAGAGGATATTTTGAAAGTGTCTCTTTTTTTTCTTTTTGGTCCTCACAATGGAAGTCAATGTTGACCAAAACGGTTTAGATACCAACCTTTTTCTAAGTGCCGTATTTTGTGTTTTGCAGAAGTAAGAAAGTCATACAGGTTTGGAATTTCCATTTTTTACCACATTAAGTAGTTTCTTAAAGAGATGCACCAATATTGATACCAATAAGCCAATAATTATTTTCATATTATGCCAAAAAAAAACTGAGAAACAGCCTAAAATAATTTAATAATTATATGAATACGAATAATAATACGAATATATGAATAATAATTATTAGAAATGAATGAATTTCTAAAATACATGATGTGAAAACGTAAAACTAAAATGCACTGTTAAAGGGTTAGATCACCCAAAAATAAATGAAAATTCTTTCATCATTTTCTCACCCTGGTGTTGTTCCAAACCCCTTAAGACTTTTGTTCATCTTCGGAACACAAGTTAAGATATTTTTTATAAAATCTAAACCAACTGTACTCTCCACTGACAGCTACTTAACTACCACTCTTACGCTTCATAAAGAGATTGTAAAACTAATCCATATGAAATGAGCGGCTTAGTCAAAATTTTCTGAAGAGACTCTGTCACTTTATATGATAAACAGATTTAGGCTTTTATTCACATATAAACATTGATCAGCGAACATAAACAGAGGCTCAACCAAACGTGCGAGCACAAATCTCATTGGTTCTTGCGGAAGCTCAAGCGTGCTGCGTAACACGAGAATGAATCTCATTGGTTCTCGCACATCAAGCGAATATGCTGCTTCTATTTACCACAACTGATGTGTCAGCTGATGAATGGTTATATGTGAATAAAAGTATAAATTCAATCAGTTCATCATATAAAGCGATCGTGTCTCTTCAGACAAATTTGACTAAACTCAATTCATATGGATTAGTTTTACAATCTAGTTTAGGGCTGCAACTAACAATTATTTTAATAATCGATTAATCTGTCGATTATTTTTTCGATTAATCGGATACAGTTTTTTTTTTAAAAAGCATTAATTTCCAACCCTTTATTCAAAAACAAAACTGACAGTGCAAAAAATCCAGTGCAAAAAAATGGATTAACACAAAAAACATACACATGTATGCTTTGCATCTGCCAAATATATAGGCTTTTTTAAAAATTAAGAGCACAAAAAGATGTATATTTTAGTTTAAAGGGACCTGAGCTGTCAGAACAATAAATAATTTATAAAAAAATAAAGAAAAATACAAATCAGAAAACTTAACAGGATTTGTTTGAACGTCAGAACTTGTTCTCTACACTACACTCGCACACACTCACAAACTCTCACACTCACAGATGCACACAAACTTGTGTTTTGTTTTTTGTCAAAGATGTTATAATCTTATAAACAAAATCTTTGACATTATTTGACAAGCAAACGCACACAAAAGACAAGTATCGTGCAGTCAAATAATAGGTAATAATAATAGCAATAATAATAATTATAACAGACGATAATATTTCTAGTCTATCCTTATATTAATTATAAATACAATGTATATAAAATATAAATATAAAATAATATAAAAAAACAAATACAATGGATTGACCACCTCCTATGGTGTGTAAGGTATTTTGCAGCTCATCCTTTCCGAACATATAGTGAAGTTTCTCTGAGTCATTTAGAGTAAAGAATGAAAAATTCAGTGCTGCAAATTGTGGGGAAAAAAAATATTACCCTTGTAGTGGTTTTTTTATTTATACTCAAAACATCTCTGCAAATTATTGACTGGCGTAATAATCGCGCGACACAACGAATCGATAATGAAATTCGTTGCCAACTATTTTAATAATCGATTTTTATCCATACGTTGTAGCAGCCCTAAGGTAGTTGCTTTCAATGGATGGACAGAAATAGCTCAGATTTTATTAAAAATATCTTCATTTGTGTTTTAAACATTCAACTAACGTTTTACGGGTTTGGAAAGACATGAGGGTAAATAATGACAGAATTTTTATTTTTGGGTGAACTAACCCTTTAAATATCAAATAGGCGGGCAGGCCTATCAGTAAGATCATCAGATAACTAATAAGTACATATATTGTGCATCACCACTTTTTGAGTTTAACTGACTTTTTTAGAGTGTATATGTGTAACAACACTAAATAAGCAAAGTGCAAAAGCAAATATCATAAGAAGCAAAAAAAAGTGATCACAGAACTTCCACATTCTCAAATGTCTAAAACAATGAAGCAGCAAGGTTTTTTTAATATATAATATATATATATATATATATATATATAAGAGGAAGTTTGGGTGAAATGTACTTCACCTAAACAACAGTCATAAGTGGCTGCATGACGTATCTCTCAACTGTGGTAACAAAGTGAACTGT
Source organism: Gila orcuttii (assembly GCA_026230005.1). NCBI lineage: Eukaryota > Metazoa > Chordata > Actinopteri > Cypriniformes > Leuciscidae > Gila > Gila orcuttii. The sequence goes on from JAPDVR010000004.1 coordinate 18,005,199, forward strand.
ATATGAATCAAAACAATGTTTTATCTGAACTTGCCTGTCAGAGAAAAAAGCCTGTGTGAGATCATAGAATTACAAAGGGCAGGTAATCTCACAGGGTAATATATTAAAGAATAAAAGAAGAGAGAGTGTTTGATCAGATTAATTCTGCTGAGAGCTCCATATGTCCTGAAGCTTCAGGGTGATGCAATGTTTGGACTTGCTGCCCGTCACTGAATCCACCCTGTCTCTGCAGGACAAAGCCAGTTGCTCGGTTCAGCAACATGGTTCATGAGATAAGATGACTAGCAACTGTGTTAGACAATCCAGACAAGGTCAACCATAAAAAGGGACAAATCAAAAGGCGTCTTCTCTGCCAGACACCAGATAAATCACACTGACTGTATACTTTAATATTAGGCATACATTCAGTTAAAAAAAAAAAATGCTAACAAACTATATTGAATGAATTCCCGATGCAACAGCACCTGACATCCACTGTTTCTTCACCCTGTCTGAACTTATGCTGATGCTAGCAGTTCACGCTCAGGGAAAAAGGTGCTTACACGATCACAAGGGCTGAATGTTTCTTTGATGGGCCAACACTAGATCAACAACTCAATTGTATGTGTAAGCTAAGCAAGCATGTTGCACATTGATCTTTGGCATGATATATCTGTTGACAGTTTTAAGAGATGAAATTAAAAGGAGTGAAGAGAGGGACTTTTAGAGGGAAATAACCACCACAGTAAGTTGGACAGTCAAATAATTAGTCAAATTAAGTCCCAGTGCTTGTGGGAGACTGCAGATTTTCCTGCAGATTTGTCCTCCCAAACATTCTGGGGTCAACATAATTAATTGGATGAGAGCAGATTAGAGCAGCTGTTTCTCAGATTTCTGAGAAACAGCAATATTTTCTTCAGGTTGTGGCAGAGAAGATAAATCAAATAACAAGGACATGTTGATCAGTCACTCTGTGCTAATATTCAACTGTCTTAACTTGTCAAACATCAGGACTTTATCTATATAGGCAATTATATCACATAAATCCCCTAGTATGATTGTGTTATTCTTAATGAGAAATAATCAAGTGACAGAACTTTATACTGATAATATCCAATATCTCTGATCAATAAACAACCTTTCACCCTCAAGAAACAAATAGGTGAGATATGCCATGGTCTGCCAACATGCTACATGACCAGGGTGCAAGAAAATGTGCAGACTTAGATGTCAAACAACAACAACACGAATGACACACTCTCTGACCTTTCATCCTGCGCACACACTCACACACACACACACACACACAAAGATCTAATCAAAAGACCATTTTGGATGAATATATTCAGTAAGGTCAGAGGTACAGTTTGGGTGAAACCTCCTGTTTACATTTTCTCACAAAAGGTGTTTTCACTCAATATGGGTGTAAACCATCAGAAAATCATAATTACAATACTACATATTTACAAACTAGCTTTCACTTCAATTAATGAACTGAAATGGTTTCAAATTAAATTTCTTCACTAATTATGAGGGGTTTGACATGTGGTTGTAGTTGTGACAAAAAAGAATGGCACAGTTACTCAAAATAACAACAAAAACAATAAAACCTGCCAGTGTGACCTTAATCAATTTGCAGGGAGTGAATTATGGAAAACGGGAGCTTCGTAACGAAGGCTAGCTTCTATTTTGCGTGATTTTTAAATGCTTTCATAAATGGCTATTCTATATCTATAGGATATGGGGACTATATAATTATCTAGATAAGGTATCAAATAATGAGAAAATCCAAAGAAATTGTACATTTATGTTAAGTACTATATGTGATCATTTCAGAGAGTACATTTTTCTGTTTTAAAATACTAATGCTGGGTAAAGTTGTCACTGTCACGTTTTGTGTCATGTTTCAAGACTCAACTAGGCAATGAGATTGTACTAGTGTTCTTCCTATAGGCCAGGGGCTTCAAACTCAGTTCCTGGATAGTTTAGCTCTAACCCGAACTAAACACACCTAAACCAGCTAATCGAGGTCTTCAGGATTACAAGAAACTTCAAAGCAGGTGTTTTGGAGATGGCTAGGACAGTGGCCCTCCAGGAGTGGAGTTTGACATGTCTTATTAGGCTGACATTTGGGATGTAGAGCCATCTAAGGTAAAGGTGCTATTAAATGCAAATTATAACCTATCTGCTATAAACCCTGTGATAAAATATATTTAATTTCTGATCCAGATAAACATGCACAATGTAACAACTAAGCTGTGACACCAATAATCAGCATCATTCCTCCACTTTCCACAGCACATCACATCCATTATGTCAGTGTTTCTCAACCTCTCCTGCAGGGACCCCCTGACAGGACATGTTTTTGTTTTAACCCTGAAATGGCACACCTGATTCAATTAATTAAAGGCTTAATGTCCAGCTGACTAATTGAATCAGGTGTGCCATTTCAGGGTTAAAACAAAAACATGTCCTGTCAGGGGGTCCCTGCAGGAGAGGTTGAGAAACACTGCATTATGTGGTGATTTTATGTGTTTTAACATTTAAAAATGCAACAAGTGCAGAATCACTGCCATCACTCTGTAGTTGCCCAGATTAATAACCCAGCAGTTTTGATTATTATGAACGTGAGTATGCTGACAGCTGTCAAACTCACCAGCTCGTCCAGGTTGCGCATATCCAGCAGGACTCTCTTCTGCTGCTGCTGCCAGCGGGCCAACAGCTCCGGGTCGGGCTCGCCGATGCTTTCCTTGCGACTGTACGTCCTGCTCGGCGGGCTCTGGGACTCCCCTACAGCCTCCGTCAGGTTCTCCTGGTCCCGGATCTCCTCCTCGATCTCCTCCTCGAGTTGAATCAACATGGGGGCCAGCATGCCGAATTTGGCCCCCCGGCGAGCCACCTCCAGCAGGCACAGCACGAAGTTCTTCTCGTTACACCTCTCCACCAGGTCGTTGGTCTCGAACATGAGCACATCTTTGATCCAGAGCTCCTGCCTGCACCAGCCGATGAAGTTCGACACGTTGTCTCTGGCCAAAAATGATCCCGGTATGACGTTCCTCGACTGGAAGACCACGTCCTTGCTGGGGATCCGTAAAGAAAGCGCCGCATCTGGATAATTCGCCTTGAATTCGTGGGCGGCGCGGTTCACGTTGTTGGCATGCCGGCAGAGCGCGCAGCCGGTTTCCAGACCCTCCATAAAAGTGTCCGCCGTGATGTCAAGCTCGTACAGCGTGTTCAGCCATTCAGCCAAATCCTCCTTCATGGCATACAGGTATTCCTCGCTGGATTTGAACGGCCTGATGCTTTTGGAGGCGGCAGACTGAATGTTGCTCTGATCGGCCATATTATGGGAAAATGTGTATCAATCAAGGCACGAAATGACGCACGACTGTCTCATACAGTAATCCTCCACAAACAGCGTTGGGAATGGCATAACGACGCGCGGTAGGAGCTCCTAAAGCGGGCCGCTTTGACTCGCAGCTCCGCGGTGCAGCTGTGGGATTCCGCGATGGATTCCGGATGTCTGTGAGATAGCCGCCTCCTTCAATGACCACATCGCGATTACTCATTCCCCTATGGAAGACCAGACCGAAACAGAAACATGACAATTATCAGTAACGTTACATGACAGATCGACGACATACTATCCCTCTCGAACCGCTTTAGTGTATGTGAGAAGGATCCGCATTGGCTAACAGCGCTCCGCAACGCCTCGTTTATTCATTCGGTCACACCAATTCAGAGGACGCATGGCCGATTGAGGCAAGAAGGCAGACCCGGTCTACTGGGGCACTTTAATAATAATCCTCGTCAGTTGGAAAGGATCCGACCGTCATATGCGCCGCCTCCTGCACAACGCGCTGAGCTGCAGTCAGTGGCTTATACATTGGAGTTACATCTCATTAGAGGATCTTTTTATTTTATTCTCATGATGCAGCTCATTTATTTCAATTGCACAGCACAGGCCAATACTAACGGCCAAACCGTTTATATTTGCATCTGACGTTCGTTGAAATTACCTATCATTTTTATTCAAATACGGTTACTGTTTTGCTGACAGAAAGTCAAGCGAAATTAGAAACAAGGATGTTGACAGAATGCCCACTGTTCCCATCAACGAACATGCAAATTGGAGATGATACGCAAAAGTTTTGCTTATTTAGCTCCAGTTTGCATGTTCGTTAATGAATTCTGTGATTGCTACTTACAAACAGTCAATTGGGTTTAATCAGTGTGACATTGATCATGTAATATCTGTTTGTACGCGCTGCCAGTCTGTTTAAATCAGCCGCACGCGATTGATTAGAAGCGCACATGAACGCAAGCTATGTGATGTAATCAAACTCACGCATCTGCTTTCATGTGATAGATAATGAACTGCAGTGCCAAATTCTGCAAAGGATTAAATACAGTCAGACAGTGCCACGAGGACTGATTGGCTGCGCATTTTCCCGCTTATTTACACATATAGGCCTAACTGTACTATTAATAAATAAATAAATACATTAAACACATTTTTTGTTTAAATACTAGCCTACATATTAAATAATATACATTGCTTATGTTAGCTTAAAGTCTACTCTCCGCTAAGAAAAATGCTGACGAACACAGCAACAAATATCACTACAATATTGTTTTATATATTTCTAACTGCAATTCAATTAGCAGCTAGCTTTTACAGTGGAATAGTTAGCAAACACATTTAGCTTCAATCTCTTAGCCTCTACTACCTTTTCGTTGTTCCTCCGACCAACGTTTTCATTTTGTTCCTCTAACTCAACTTCTAGTCTGCGCACAAACGTTTTATGTTTTCCATATATATTTAAATTAATACTGAAGGCATCCGAGACCATATTTGTCATAGTTGGTAGTGGTAGTAAGCGTTTAAATTCACAAGACAGCACAAACTAGCTATTAAACTTTGCGAGAAGGCGGAGTAATCTAAGAGGCGAGCGAGCAAGTAGCGCCGGTATGTTTGCCGTATACACATTTTTGGGATTGATTGACTATCAGAATCAAGCCGTGAAATAAATATTTGTGATGAAACAAATACGTGTAATTTGGTGTTATAAACGTCATAAAAAACGTAATACCACAATTTGCTATGTTACAGATTGTTGTGGAGCTTTAAAAATATATATCTCCTAGTGCTTGAAGTGGGGGAAAAAGGTGCCGGTACTCTCTTGCACTGGCAAATCATGTGGAAATTCTACTGTGAAAAACAAAACTTGGAGATATTGCTGGTACAACAACAATTTATTGTTATTTATTAACAACATAAAAGTATTTAAACAAGTCGTGTGCGTGTTTGTGTGTGCGTGCGCGCGCGTGTGTGTGTCTATGTGTGTGTGAGAAAACGAAACTCCTCCAAGTCTGAAAGTCCAAAAATACATTTATGGTGATATACTATACATTTTATTTAATTAAATGCATTTATGGTAAGATTATTATATTTTCATGTCAATCTGTGTTCATTTTGACCACGAACCATGCGCTGTAACTTTAATTCAGCACGTGCAGCACAGCAGAAATAGACTCGGTGTGGAAACGATCTCTGCACTGCTGTATAGGCTACACACCGCTCCAGGAACGGATCGCCGGAGCGCATCCGCGTGCAGTGTGAACGCTCTAACCTGTTAATACGGGTGCGGAAAAAATATGCACCACATACGCACTGCAAACGGAGTATATGTGAAACGGGCTTGACACTGACGCTTTTTCTGTCAGTGGTAGAGAACCGGCTACATGCGAGAAGTAGCGGTACGCAAGAAAAAGTGCAGGTACGCTTAAGAGTAAAATGTAGAAGTGCCGGTACTGCGTACCGGTGAGTAGGCCTACCGCCCCACTTCGAGCACTGTATCTCCTTAATCAAAAATAAGAAAGACTCTAAGCATGGGTCACTCTTTTTGCTCCATTGCTCAAGAACGTCCATGTTTCTTTGATTCGTATTGCCAAAAACTCTCATTGCCAAACTTTATTCAAGGCTGTCAAATTAAATGAATGTGCCTATCCAACAAGCTCTGTTCTTGTTTGGCTCCAAACCTTTAGTCCAGGCTCACTCACACTTCTCTGCCAATGGTCTCTTGGTCATCAGCAAATGAAAGGGACCATTCTGAAAAGTCAGACAAAAGACAGACATGAAGACATCATCATGATGTTAATCAGCGTTCATTTGTCTCCTTTAAACAATCAGTTCAATAGCTGTAGGACAACTGAAAGTCTGTCTTCAGAAACTCAACTCTTAACAACCATCAAAGTCACACAAGTGCACATGCTCCGAATGAGAAGGCAAAATAAAGTTTAGAGCAATAGTAGCCTACCTATTTGAAATAGATCATCTAAATGCCATGTTTTTATAGAAAGCTTTTGAATGTGAACAGTGTTATTAATATATTGTGAAGTAACGTTAATGCTAGTGGATCAGAAACGATCCTTATGAGGAAGACTCAAGAGTCCAGTTCCCTCCAGTGTCATCCTATTTTAAGAGTCACTTTTGCTTGGATGTTTTAGCCGTATGTCACCAATAAAGCCAACTGGCACTGCAGATTTAAATCACTCCCACTTTCCTCTAAATTTAACAACAGAGAACAGACCAACTATAAGACATTACAATTGCTTTTACACATTGTTCAGATTTTCTTCACACTTTCTCATCTGCATGATTAGCATATGAAAGTATAAATGGTAATGTTTTTATTTTATTTTGTTTTACTCTCTTGTAGTTAAAGTCAGGCAGCGTGCTCTTCAATGGCTCAGGCCAGACCACTGCAGTGTGTCATTATTCCAACAGCAGCCGCAGCCAAAGGGAGGCCCTTGTTTTGATTTGAAAAGCGTTGGTTGTTCCTTTAAGAGAGCTAGATGGAGGGGAGGACACACAGCAAGAGAACGAATGAGATCATTCTTCAAGGCCTGGATGAATCAGCTTTTCTGTGAACACACACAAAACCAGTTCATTTCACAGCTCTCCAGCAAATGAACATTTGGGTCTCAGATGTCCATTAAAAAGGGTGTCAGTCAGTCACACAGTGAAATGCAACTCTATGCATTAAGTTTTTATGATTGAAAATTATCTTTGCTTAATTCAATTTCGGAGCATGATTAAATTTAGAAGAACTTATGGATTTTGCAAGAAGTCTGTAAAGTTGGTACAAGCATCATCCTGTCAGCTCCTGCCAACACTTCGAATAACAAGATGAATGTTTCAACCAGGTTCTTGGTGAACACATGCCAGATGCTTTGCAGATGAAGTAAAATTGATAGGAGTCCCAAGCTTTACACGAGACAACTGTTTCATTGTTTTATGAAACCTTTAAAAGCTAGAACAGAAAACAAACTGTAGTATTTCTTCGCAAATGTATTAATGGTAATATTCTGCACAAAGAGGAATTGAACAGCTTAACATTTCTTTTCCACCAATAATTAACTTGACACTACAGTAACAGCTCATACTTCTGAAAAATGTTGCATAATGCATATTGATTATAAAACAGATGCTTCTTGAAGGGAGGGGGTTACTGGTGATCAAACAGCAATGTTTCTCAAACCCACTTGAAGTTTATCAAGAGGCTGTAATGGAGGTGTAGTCATGTTCTGATAACACAGCTGGCATCAATATTGTACTTGGTACCAAAAGTCTTTGTTAGTACTCAGATAAATCTGCCCTCTCATGCACAATAGTGATGGAAACAACTTGTGAAACTAGAACAAACGAGACACCTAATGGCTAAAGTCTGAATTGCACCCATTCATGTGGGTCCAGTGCAAGTTATAAGATTTACACAACAGATAAACATCTTGCTGTTTTAAAGCGTTCTTTAAGAACACCTTTAGGGGTTCAAGCATGGAGCAACACCAGGCAATGAATTCATTACAGACATGAATAGGTGGCATGCATAAAGATTTTTAATTGCTGGCAACTTCAGTACACACAAAAACCACAATATGAAAAAAAGGGATCACAAAACATAGCAAAACAACTAGAGGTGGAAAAGTTTATTTTTAAAAAAATTGTTCAAAGTACATAGTTACATTGAGAGACATGTAAGACAGACATCACCAAAAAAGGTGACTACAGGGCAAATGAGTATTTTAAAAAGGCAGGGGGGGGGGCATTACAGCATACAAAAAAAATGCAACCAAAAGGTTTAACTAAAACCACTGTGTTGTACTGAAATTAAAAATAAGAAAAGCAAGCAAAAGAAAGAAAAAAAAAAGATAGCCATATATAAATATGGAATCATAAATAAAAAGGACTTTTAAAATTGTTTTCCTCTATGCTTGATGTAGCATAGACTCAGTAGGGTCTGTCTCTGCGCTCCTGGCGGTGATCCCTGTTGGAAGAATAAAAGAAAAAGTCAGTATATGAAGCATCACAAGGACTAAAGCATTTCACATTCGTCCTGCTATACTCACAGTAAGAGACGCTCACCTCATATCCATCTTGCCTGGTGGTCCCATGCCTCTCCTGCCCCCTCTGTCCATGGGAGGACCCCCCCTGCTACCTCCTCTGAATCCGCCCCTGTCCATTCCACCACGGCCTCCTCTGAAGCCTCCGCGATCTCCTCCCCAGCCTCCACGCATGCCTCCTGGTCCACCACGATCCATTCCCCTGCCGCCCCTCATTCCTCCTCTGCCACGATCACCTTACACATTTTAACAAATCACATTTTTCTGTTACACAACACAAATCTCTGCCACGGACATCACAAATGACAGCTGACGAGGGAAGACTGTTAATCTGAGTGTACCTGAAGGAGGGAAGGGAGGAGCTCCAAGGCCTTCGGGTTTTGGAGCTTTACATTGGTTACACTCCATTCTCCAGGAGAAGTTCTGATTGCCACATCCACTGTAATAAGGCAAAAAAAAGTCAGAAACAGACATTAACAATGTTTTTATGCTTAATCAGCAGGTTCCATGCATTGCGAATTAGACGCATCAGTTTTGTTGCGCATCACATACGGATTGGGACATTCCCAGTCTCCAGCTCTCTTCTGCGTGTTGCCTCCTGGAGGACCATTCCAGCCCATTCCACCCCGAGGGCCACCACGAGAGGGGAAACCACCTCGCTCTCCTCTTCCCATACCTGTAGGCACACAAAACAAATTAATCACAGTATAGAAGCACATTCCCACATGAAGGATACCTAAGATGATTTACAGACGAAGTGTTATACCTCCACGGTCCATCCCAGGGCCACCTCTCATTGGCATTCCTCTCATACCACCCATCATGGGCTTCCGGCGAGCCATAGAGACCTTTAACCTCCTGCCCTGGAATTCCTTACCTGTCATAAGAGATTGAGTGGAATTGGCAGACTAATGTGAACAAAATGTACACAGCTAATGGTGATAATCTGAAAAAGGTTTGTATTAGTTTATGCAATAACATTGAGGGCCCATTAATAATTAGAAAAGCCAACCATCAAAGTATTCAACAGCTGCTTTGGCAATTGCAGGTTCTTCATAGGACAGTGTGGCATCTCCCTTTGGTTTGCCAGAATCTTTATCCGTGTAGATGTTTATGGCTGGTTGGTTTAAACGCCGATTTATCTATGAGAGAAAAGAAATTATCAAAAAGGACTTCCAAAGCTTGTAACCGGTTCAATCAGGTGCTGCAACAAATTATTTTGACAAAAGCTGATATTCAGAATAAACTATTCAGATGAGGGATGGGCAGTCCTGGAGGGCTACTGCCTGCAGGGGTTAGCTCAATCATTAAACACACCTGCCTGTGATTTTCAAACAATCCTTTAGACTTTTGTTAGGTTTTTCAGGTATGTTTGATTTATGATTGAGCTAAACTCTGCAGGACAGTGGCCCTCTAGGAGTGGAGTATCACTTCGCTGATCTAGATACACAGTTGCTTACCCGTATTGGTCCACTGTGCTTGAAGAAGTCGGCCATCTCGGGTAAAGTGGCATTCTCAGTGAGACCTGTGATATAGATGGTGCTGTTCTCAGAGTCCTGCTCTCCTGGATGCCCTGTGCGTTTGTGGGAGAGAAGCTGATTTAACACCAACACCACTTGTTTAAATATTTTTTGGAATGATGCAAGAGTCTTTATCATTACTTTTGATAAATTTAACGCATCCTTGCTGAATTAAGGGATTCATTTCAAGAATTTAGTTTAGAGGTTGTGAAAGGTGAAAAACAGTGAAAGGTTAACATACCCATGTCACGATCCATTCCACCTCTCATTGCTCCTGGGATCCCATGGATCAAAGAAAAAGAAAAGAAATGCTATTATTGTCACAACTTAAAAGGCAAACCTGACAACCTGTCAAGACCAGAAAAAAATGCCAACAGTATAAAATACATTGAGAAGATGTGACCATTTTCAGGATTACCCTTGACCACAACAGATTCTCAGAATGAAATGGGAATAATAAAATGCAGAATTTATAAAAAAAAAAAAAAAAAAAAAAAAAAAGACGCTTCAAAGGACACGTCTCGACTTTTGAAGAAATCCAAATATATACACCAAATATAAACCATCAGGACACAGTATTTATTTTTTGGGGGTAAAAAAAAAAAAGTGGCACACCAAATGGAAGATTTTAAGGACACATAGGCGTGAATGGCCTCTACATTAACTCGAGTGGACTAGCCAATGGAATACGCTTTAGGAACTTACCACCAGGCTTATTGAAGCCCCCTCTGTCTCCAGCGATGCTAAACATGAAGATATGAAGGCGATATTCCTTTTAGTCTCCAACCATAGGACTTGAGTAGGAAATGAACACAACATCTCCCTCTAACTTTGCTAAGGCCTTATGTAATAATGTACAGTGTATTTTACAAACTAATGGGGCATCTTCATGACTTCTGTAATATTTTTCAAATGGTATTTAACAGTTTGGTTACATTAATGTAAAACAATATCCACACAGAACCAGAAATACATTGCATTTTGTAAACCTTTGGTAAATTTGGGAAGAATTATGAAGTTAGCTTTGTTCTGGGCTGCAACCAATATAATATGCTTGAGACAAGTTTTAAATACAGCAATCCTGTTAGCTGAAAAAAAAAAAATCCCTTTAGCCATTTCAACCCAAATTAAACCAAAAAAAAGTCAGCTCTGAACACTATATATATATAAAAAATACATTCAAAAATATAAAGTTTAAATGACAAATGTTTACAAAGGGCGATTAAATTATGAAAAAAGGAATAATCTCAAATATGCTGACACAAATCTAAAGATTTGCTAAACAAAAAATCCTAAATCAAGAAAGTTCCCCATGGTTCTTTGAGCTGTCGCCTTTGAAATGGAAAAAGGTACTTAGAATAAGTACTGCTGTTCTTACATCGATCTCTGATACCTGCAGCGTATAAATGTGACAAAGAATGTTAAAACAAGACCTTTGAAATGAGAAAACAGTTCACAAATGCAAAAATATTTAAGTACATAAATGTATAAATTTAAATATCAGAAATGTGTATAGTAGCATGCTCACCGTCCCTTGAAACATCAATTCAATTGGAACAGAAATAAGTGTTGATTTTCCTTTTTTGTTTGGTTTAGATTCAGTGATTCCTTTTTTGGAATTAAAAAAAAAAAAAAAAAAAAAAACGAGAAGGCCTCAAAGAACAGTGTTTATCTGTAAAATTTGTACCTCTGGTTACCAAAGGATAACATTGTATGTGTCCATTAAATATCCAAAGGTTACTCCATTTTATTTCAAATATCTTTTTCCAATGCTGAACCAACTCTGTTTACACTGACCCTTTTGAAACTTGATTACTTTCAGCATACTTTCAATTCAGAATTTAAAACCCAGTAAATAAGGATAAAACTTAAAACCCCATAATCGTGTGCCACTGTCTGCTGAGAAAAAAATTCCAGTTAACGACCAATTTCTCTAAGACTTGATGTTTGACTTTTTTTTGTTTTACTTTTCCCCCATTCAAACTCAACAGCAAAGATCTCCACTCAGCCTGTTAAAACCAAAATGTAAATTTAGTAGGCAGCTTGAATTATTGCAACAAAGAAATTGAATGTGTAATAAAATACCTTGCAACCAAACAACCTCAAATCTTTGATACGCCGCCACACTTGAAATTTGTTTAAAGGAAAGGCAAAGAACAGTAAACTGTGAGGGGATAAACCAAATTCCTGTCTTAAAATAAGTGCATATGGATTAAATGACCCATTTCCAAAACTAGAATCGTAAGAATTAGGGATGTCCCGATCCGATCCACAGCATCGGTATCGTGCCGATACTGGCCCAGAACGCTAGATCGGAGATCGGATGGGTAGAAAAAATATGATCCGATACATATCCAACAATGCTTGAATATAGCATTTCCCTTGCTGCGACATCCAATTAAGCGGCGCATATTGGGCGGTTTTGCAATCTATTTTGTGGGCAAAAAATGGGTTTGGGCGGGTGGATAAAAATTGGGCTGGTTTCAGATCAGTTCGGCAGGTTTTTGTAGCCGAAACACCGGCACTTCAGATCCTTCTTTCGGCGACCCTCTGTTCAGCTGGCAGTCTGTCTCACTGACGCGCACACACACATCTCTGGCTGACGTGCCCCCTAAACTCACAACAGACACTCCATCCCACTACCTTTGGTGTACTATAAACACGGTTTTGCAATCTGTCTCCTCAGTTTATAAACCGTATGCTGTAAACTGTATGCTACACAGGATTTTGACGCATATCCAAGAAAGGGTTTGTGCAGAGTGTGGAGCGCGCACTGCATGGCACGGAGCGCGGGCGCGAACACTTCCGTTTTTCTTTCAACAGTGGAAACAACTTGATACTCTATAATTTCTGGTCATACAGAAAATAACTTATTTATATATAACGTACGTCAATATTTATTTTTTTTGCGCAGCTTTTGGTGTGCATACAGTTCAAATTAAAATGTTGGTGTTCAACTTTGCGTTTTAAAAATACAACAACCGTTAATTTTTCGTTTTACGGGTTAAAAAGGAAAAAGGAATGGTCGCAAAAGTACACGGACCAATGGGTAATATTAAAGCTTGTTAATGATTAACTTTAAACCTGTTGGTAGCTTAAGTAGCCTATTTAAGTAGCCTGCCTGCCTGTATTTTTTTTTTTTTTTGAATAAAGGGTGGCAGTCTTTTATAATTAACTGTTGTTGTGGACTATATACTGGAGAAGTATTTGTTGTCCATTTGAGTGAGATGTTTTTAGGTTGCTAATTGAGCAAAGTGCTTCCATATATTTTATTAGGCCTAGCATTAGTTCAAGAATAAAATAGAATAAAATAAAAAAAACGGATTAATATCGGTATCGCAAATAGCCAAAGCTGCGGCATCGGAAGTGAAAATCGGAAGGTATCGGGACATCCCTAGTAAGAATAACTACTGCAACGAGAGACCAAAATAAAACATCCCTGCAAGAATATCTCTGTGGTATCATAAAAACCTCTACAAATCAAATAATGGTTGTATGAACTAAAGCTCCACTCTTCTTACATGCCTGCAAATACAAACCCTGCATGCAGCAAGTGATTTGATTCTGTGAAAAGCAATGAACAGTTAGTTACATAAAGAAAGCCTGAACTTACCCCATGCCTCCGCGGCCCATACCCCCACGTCCCCGATAACCATCTCTGCCTGCTTCTCCTGGGTATCCACCCCGCTGCTGTGATCCAGAGTAGCCTCCACCCTGACTGTAACTGTCTACAGGAGACATCACACAGTAAAGTATCTGGCCAATGAACTTAATCTGAGGAACTGACAAGACAAACCAAAACATGGTAAAATGGCACAACAGTGAAATTGGCCCTTACTATATGCACTTTGCTGGTTGTAATCATTCTGTGATGCACTCTGCTGGCCGTACTGAGGCTGTGCGTATGCACTGTTCCCCTGAGGGGGGTAGGCAGCAGGCGGGCCTTGCTGAGGTGGCTGTCCATAGCTGCTCTGCTGCTGCTGCCCATAGCCTGGCTGCTGAGCCTGGTACCCACCCTGAGGCTGAGAATAACCTCCAGCCTGGGAATAGGCACCTTGGTTGTAGGCCGGCTGGCTGCTTGCACTATAGCTGCAGGACAAGAAAATAATACACGATTAAGAACATTTGAAAGTGTACACACTAGCGTTCAGTGACAGTAGATTCTTGTACATAGTTACTTTTATTTATACGGAAAAGAAAATGCTAGTCTATGGAACTTGTTATTCATTCAAAAAGTTTAACTTTCCACAAAAACATAGCAGCAAAACTTTTTCATTGATAAATGTTTTTTCCTTCATCCACCATCACAGGAATAAACTAAATAAGCCTAGTACCAGACTAAAATGGTTGTTTGAGCTGTTTTAACAAAGCAACTTGCACTAACATATCTTAAAATATGTCAATGCCATTGTTTTTCTAGAGCATGTTTATAAAAGCTACTTAAACGCCCAAATCAAACTTACGCCTGGCTTAATATAAACCATGTCTGTTGAATCACTACTTTCCAAAGTGTTAGTTCACGCTAAAAAAATAAAATAAAAGATTAAATATCCTCCTCACTCGTCCATATAATGGCAGTGAATAGCAACCAGCAAAGGTTTTTTTTTTATTTTTTTTTAAGTAAAAGATGCAAAAGTATCACAAAATGATCCCATGCAGCATGTCACTGTCAGGGTTTGGTTAAAAAAAAAAAAAAATAAAAAAAAAAACTGGAAATTAATGCATTTAACAAAAATCCTGACCTTGGCCATTATTCTGTCATTCTAACTGTCATCTGACAACTGGAGTTCCAGTCTGGAGATATTCAGCTCTGAACTACTTTTCACCTTTTCCTCCCTAAAGAGCCTAGATCAGTGATTGTCGTAAAATACATGCTTCATGTGTTAAAATGCCCATCTTGATGAGTATTCGCTTAAACAGTCAGTTATGTCTCACGTGACCAAACAGTTGGGAAATAAGCTGCATGTGTAACAGCATATTAGATCCGTGCAGTCAGTCTTAAAGTGACAGCCTAATATTCCTTCTGCAGTCGGTGTTAATGTTAATCAAACAAAAGACAACAAAAAAAACTCACTGCTCTTCAGTAGATTTAGTAGGATTGATCTACATTTAATTTATACAGTGAATTTTTGTAGTGTTGTTTTACATTTGATTACTTTGTATTGAGAAAGACTTTGGTTTTTCACAGGAATGCTACATTATTTGTTAAGCTCTAAGCAGTTCCTAATCACCTCTAAGAGAGTGAATGGAATATGTTGCTTGTAAATAAAGTTGTCAATTCATGATACTCATCTTTATTTTTTTTATATTAAGAGGTCTAATGCACAGCATTATTTAGTGCATAAACATTAAATCAAACTTAATTGAGAAATTATACTACAATAATTATTTATTATAATATAATTATTAATTTTATTGCCCAGCCCTATGACATGTGCAGCATGGGATCATTCTGAGACACTTTTGCATCTTTTTAAAACTTGATGCTGGTCTCTATTCACTGACATTATATGGACGAGTGCAAGCAGGACATTTTTAATTTCTCCTTTTGTGGACAGAAAGAGCATACTGCATTAGAACACTAGGGTGAATAAATGACTTAATTTTCATTTCAGGGTGAATGATGCCTTTCAACAGCCTCTGATCTTTTTCTACAGAAAAAAAAAAAACAAGGTATCTGCATGGGAACTGCTTTCAAATTCAGGCAACACGAGGTAAGAAAAGCATATGGAGATACTGCAGGAAGCTCCATAATAGCATCCTGTTGATGTGCTGCTCTAGGAGTTGGTCCAGTTACCTCTGAGGAGCGGAGGCAGCAGCCTGCTGGTTGTAGCCAGAATAGGCTGGCTGGGCTGAGTATCCGGGCTGGGAGCCATAGGAGGCCTGGGTGGCAGGGGCCGCAGTGGAGCTGGTGTAGCTGCTGGCTCCATAACTCTGCGCAGGCTGATTATAAGTGCCTGGCTGTGCCGTTCCATATGCAGCTTAAAGAGAATGATTTAACATCAGTTGTGAGAATCTCATTCTATGTGCACCCGAATAAACAGCATGGCAATGTGTACAAGAGAACTGTGCATTTAAAATGCAGGAATTTCCAGGCCTACGTTTTTAATGATTTTTTTGATAAACCAATCATATATACTAATGATATACCAGTCAAGCTCCAAACACTTTCACTAACAGGCAAATATACTTGTATGATAGTGAAAAGAGATCTGCCTGCAAACCTGGCGCTGCTGCTGCCGCTGCTGTAGTTGTTGCTGCAGCTGCTTGTCCATACGATGATCCATATGGCTGTTGTGCATACGCTCCAGCAGAGGGCGCTGCCTGACTGTAAGTGGACTCAGGTGCAGCAGCGGGTTGAGCATATGAGCCATAATCCTGTTGGGAATAGCCCTGCTGCAAAAGAAATTTGCTGAATTAGACATTTTTTTTTCTTTTACACAAACACTATTAGATATGAGTCAATCAGAATTGCTAAGTTATCAAACAAGAACATACAGCATGTGGGGAAATTTGGCATTGCAAGACCACTGCTCCACTATTTGAACTACTGAGCGTTTGGGCAGTTTAGGTTTACCTGTGCAGTTTGTCCATAGCTCTGAGAAGGTGGGGCAGTGTATGAGCCATACCTGTGTACAAGATGATTATTATTGATTTAGGCCTATTTATTTAAATGACGAATATATAATACAGTGTGTTAATTGAGAAGAACTTACGACTGCTGTGCACCAGCCTGGTTGTAGCTGCTATAATCTACAGGGAAATAAATGACCAGAAAGGTTAGACGTCCTGAAAACACTGTTACAGCCGCATAACATCTGGTATTTTATTATAGTCCAATTACAATGGGAGAACCATACACGACTTGAAGGGATTGTTCACCCAAAAATAAGAAATTCTGTCATCACTTACCCTCAAGTTGTTTCAAACCTGTATGAATTTGTTCTACTGAACAGAAATAAATGTTATTTTGAAGAATGTGGGTAACCAAACAGTTGATGGGCTCCATTGACTTTCATAGTATTCTCCCCCATACTATGGAAGTCAATGGGGACCATCAACTGCTTGGTTACCCACATTCTTCAGAATATCTTTTATGTTCAGCAGAAGAAAGCAATTCATACAGGTTTGGAACAACTTGAGGATGAGTACATGACGACAATTTCCATTTTTGGGTGAACTATCCCTAAAGCAAACACACACACAATGAAGAACAGCTCCCGCTGAATTCTAGCCATTCATCTGGAACAAAGCTTAGACACATCAACAAGACCGGGTTTGTTGTTTGAAATTAAAATATTCACAAGAAACAGGAATCCCTGACACTGAATCAACACGTTTACATTTTGGTTTTGAAAACACGTAGTGCATTTAAGAAAATTGTGCATTTGAACGTTTACATTTTATTTGTTAACTAAAATTTACGACGAAAAAAAATTGCATTAAGAACAAGGCTTGCAATAAAACAAATCTCTGATGTCAGTTTATTTCGAATCACTGAGAAAAACAATAATGCAAAAACCAAAACTAAACATTACGTTCGCCATGTTGGCTGCGCTCTCAATCCCGCTGTTTTTAAACCACGCCTGCAAGGGTTTACGATGAACTAAACAACGAGCGCATTTAAGCACTTAAAGAACAAGACAAGTTAATATTGCTGTTATATGGGATTTAGGCTCTTATTATACTATAGCTAAACTAAGTTTAAAACCCAGTTGAGTCGCGTTTTCGATCAGTTAGCTTCAAACGACCGCCATGACCCAAAAAAACAAACTTTAGGCCGCATGCTCGAGGAATGTTGGTTATCCAAAGAACAATCTCAAATTCCAAACAATTTCTAACATTTACTTAAGTTGTGATGAATTCTATTAGTAACAAAGTACTGAAAGATAAGAAATTTAAAACAAGAAAAGAGGAAAAATACACTTACTCGTGACTGACGCCATCTTCCCGTTTGAGAACAGTATGCGTTGTGCGGGCAATTGTGTATGCGCGTGCGTGAAAGCAATATGGAACGTACCAACACACCGATTGTAGAGGGTGGCACGTATAAATCTCTGTTTGTAATTGTTATTATGCAATTTGCCTGATAATCTTTACAATTGAGTCAAACAATTATTAAACTACATAAAACAGTTTGATATAGTTTACAACATATTATTCCATAAATATGAATCCCTCAAAACATCTTCGGAGACTCCCACAAATGCGCTTGTCCGAAAGAGGAAGTTATTCGCTGTCAAAATAAAAGGGCTGGCAAATGACATTGGTATGGGTGTAGCTTGGTCTTACCCGTTTATTATTTAAAAGTTATTTAAAAAAAAAAAAAAAAAAAAAAAAATATATATATATATATATATATATATATATATATATATATATATATATATATATATATATATATATATATATATATATATATATTTGTGCACCTCGTACTCGTAGTACGTAACGTTACACTCGTTCGTTGAAGTATTTGTAAAACAGACCTCAAGATGCTAGCGTCGTAAACTGGCAGTGAAGTTAAACTGGAAACATGATACATGATACACCTGCCCTAAGCTCAAATCTAGATAGATACTTGTAATGATAGCAACCCATCAGGTGATGCGTTTTTTAGTTTACAATGCTTGATCATCTTTTTTCGGCATGGATGTGGTTTGGATCAAACCGGCCAGGATATTGTAGTGGAACATTTGCAATAGTCATATTAATTTTGTCGACTTGGCTCTGTGGTATTCACGCCAGTCTAAGTTTAGGACCAGGCGGGGAATTTCCTGGATTTTATGGTAAGCAATACACGAATGTATAAGACTGTGATTTACATGATAGGCGTTCGGTTCCTAATTTTTCTTGTTTATTGCAGACTTTATCTTCTACGCCTTCAGTAATGAGGAGTTGACCTCTTTTCTCTACAACGTCACCCTGCTGCTGTGGATCGGGCCCTGTCAGGAGAGAAGATGGGGCACTTTTGTCTTCCTAGCTCTCTCTTTTATCTCCACTGTGCTTCTTCCTCCTATTTATGGCCTCTTTCTCTTTGTTACCGGGGATGAAGCCAGCAGGGTTAGTGGATACTCAGCCACCCACCTTGCCCTGCTCACAGCTCAGTGTCGGCAGGTGAAGCAGAGAAGGGTCCTGCGCTTTGTTCCTGTCTGGTTCTTGCCTTGGCTCTTCTTGCTCCTCGACCTCTTTCTGCTTCCCAGTGCTCCAGGACTGCTGCATTTTTATGCCATTTGTCTGGGACTCAACTGTATCCTTTAAACCAGTTGTTCTCATCACCTTTTGACTTAAAGGCCCGCCAGATGTTTAAACCAATTTTCTCCCCAATATAGGATATTTCCAATATAAGATATTTCCAGTGTTCTGCTGTATTATGACAAAGCTGCATGTTTCCAAACTTTTTTTGTTTACAGAAATTTTGGTTAAACTGATAGTCTACCCAAAAATGTAATATCTGCCATCATTTACTCACCCTTGTGTAATTCCAAATCTCTTTGCATGTCCATTTGCAACACAAAAGAAGACATTTTGAAGAATGTTTATCACCAAGTTTTGGTTCCCATTGACTGTCATATTTTTTTTGTCAATACAGTTTAATTCAGTGGGAACCGAAAACAAAACTGTTTAGTTACCAAATTCTTCAAATGATCTTTTGTGCTCAAGGTTTAGAAAAACATGAGGTTGAGTAAATATATATAATAATTTTAATTGAAATAACTTTGTCATCCTTCAGTCCCCTTGGATGTTTGCTGAGGCTTCCTGGTTTAGATATACTGTTACACTAATATAATTTTGTGATATTTATTGCCTTTATAAATGAATGCCCTTAATATAATATACAGACAATAATGAGTTTATTGAAATACTGGAGCAGATAGAGAGACTGGGTGCATGTTCCTGCTTGCCAAAATGGGCCTACATCCCTGTTACCTCTCATCCACACCTGCCAGTTTACCACAACACCTCAATAAGGTTATTGTGAATTTTCTGCTAATGTTTCCCATTTGTTTGTTTTTTCTGGTGGTGGTTGAGGAGAGACCCCCAACATGGTTGTAAAATGCTTTGGGTGTACAGTAGTACATATAAAAGCGATATATATGCCTTATTCATTCATTAAATCATGTCATGCAACTAGAATAACTAATAAGCTTTATTATTATGTAATAGACCAGAGCCTTCAACCAGTAGATCCCAGTTGGAAGATCATTCGGCATGGCAGCATTCTGTGTCAGAGTGGCATCAGGAGCCTTTATTGGCAACAGATTCACAGTTGTTAGAGGAGCAGATGCTGAGAGCAGGGATATTAGCATCACTCCACGATGCACCTGAAGGTGCAGCGGACAAAGTGGAAGTATCCAAGTCCTCAGTGTCCTCATTACGGTCAGTTCATAGTGTAAATTAGTGTTTTTTTCATCTATAGTGATATCTTAAATGCTTAAGTTCATGCTGTGCATCTAATCTCCTGTACATTCAGGTTGCAACAGCTGGAGAAGATGGGCTTCCCCACAGAGAAAGCTGTTGTGGCTCTGGCCGCTACTGGACAGTTGGATGGAGCAATCTCTCTGCTTATTGATGATCAGATTGGGGAGGAGGCTGTGGTCATCTCTAAAGGAAAGAAGCCATCATCATCGTCATTGCTCAGAGATACTGCTTCAAATTGAAGCTGTCCTATAGCATCGCTCTAGTATAATTCCATTACTTAAGCAAAGCATCGATCTTCTGGGTGACCTGTTACGTTGTATTTACTACTTCATGACTTTTGGGTGTGCAAGAAAAAAATCCAGTGAATTATTGGTGGTTTGGAAAATGTGTTTATATTATGGTATTGGCAACATTTATGATGTAAACCCATACTCTCAAACTGTCCCAGTGGTTGAGACATGGACCTTTCAAGAAACCTCTCCACGGACACGGTGTCATTAAATCCACATTATTAAATTGTCAGGCCAGGAGAGTCATGTGCATATGCCCTATTTTAGTCAAGTTTTTTTGGCTACAGATTATTCTTTATTAAAATATTGTCAAACATTCAGGAAGTACTAAGTATTGATAAAAAAACGTGGATTGTCTTAAAAAAGAAACACAACAAAGTTTATTTCGTTTTTAACACCAATTGGTAAGACTGCACGATGGCAAGACAATTTCACACAAGGAGGTTAGAAATGAAAAAATACAGGTGACGTTACATTAATTGGTATACATAATATGAAAACATCAATCGCTAATAATCATCTATAAATAATTAATACAACAATATTTATATAGGAATACAAAGACATGGAAAAGTATTGGGGAAGGAAACCAGTCCAATGCATGTGCATGTAACTGATGGAAAGACATGCATGAAACACAAAAACAGAATTCAAGTTATACGAGTTTTCCCACTTCCCCTTGTGCTCCAGTTAGATCTTTAGTTTATGGACCTCTAGCTCACACAATTGCACATTTTTTTATTTGATTTATTTTAGGGTTACTTAATATTTGTCCTGAACTAGAGGAGAATCATACAATTGAATTCAGAACCACTTAAACTCATGCTTTAACAAAAATATTTTAAAAACATTGAAACAATTTGTTTTCACTAATTCAAATCTGGTTACAGCTTCAAAAGGGAGAGGAAACCCAAAGCCATTTTCTATTTAAACTAAATTGTCTATTAAAGTTTATACATGTTTATGTCCTTCAATTTTCCTTTCTCTTTGAAGAACAAGGTGATTCTCTATCTACATAGTGCATTTAATCCAAGCAACAGAATATGAAATCAGTTTTTATTACTGGGGAAAGTGTGGTGTTTGGCTGAATAGCAGAATCGTTATGTGCATTTTCCTCATTACAGTACATTTGCTGAAGTTACTATGAGCTCCTAACAGCAGCTGGAAAGACTAATAATATGGTTTGATGCTCTCCTTAAAACGTTCTTCATCTCCCATCATTTATGCCATCACTTTTTGTACCCTTCTTGCCCACAATTGTACAAGCACCAATACTGTTTCTCTATATCGTATTATAAAACATGTTTCCTTTTTTTATGTGAATCGAGTATCAAACAATAGGTTGATAAATTCCTTCTGAGACTGATTGTGTTCATTTGGTTATGTCATAAGAGTGACACAACATGATGGCAAACCACAATCATTTGCCAGAGGAGAGGTGCTAGGAACCTGTGAAGTCCCATTAGAGGTGGTTAATTTATACAGCACCATATGGTCTTCCCTGAGGTGTCTCCCCCCTTCTGGATTAACTGGAATACTCCAAAGCAATTGGATCTGTAATATGTGTGGGACTTGTGTAGTTGTTGCCAGTTCAGCTGTTTTACAGATAATGGAATCGAGATGGAAAAGATGGCTTCACTCTTTGGAATATGCAGACTACTTCCCTCGAACCTTGGTCTCAGCAGTGATTAAGGGAGAGTTGATCCGCAAAGATGACATTCTTGCCCTCTTAATCCGGTAGACGTCTGGAGATGGTGTGCCAAAAAAGCCATCTCCTGACCCTAGATCTGGTTCTGTTGAAGGGAGAGAGAGTTAAGGCTGCTAAGTGCTAATCTGTTACTCAAAATACTTTGTAAAGTGGCTGGTGTCAGACAACTGATGAATAATAGTCCAATGATTCAGTTCATTCTTAGAGAAGTGGCATATGTTTTTTATCGAGTTCACGGTTATACCATATTGAGATGAAGAAAGGTGTCAACAGGACTCCAGACTGTTGCAAAAAATAATTGTTACAATAATTTAAAGTCTAGTAACTGTTAGCGACAGTCAAGAAAACTTTAAATGGCGCAAGCATTGATGTCCGAACAAATGACCCGTATCGATTCTTGTGAACAAATGACTGATTTTGTTTTCACTCCGAGATTCACAGAACAGTCTTAAACTCGCTCTAGAGTTAGCGGTTTGAATCAGATTTGCTCACTTCGCATAATTCAGAGGCACTACTGAGTTTACAATTGACTCCCTGACTGAACCATGAGTATTTTATTTTATTTATTATTTTGATAAATGTTCAATTTAAACTGATCCAAAAATCATTACTGTGATGTGTACTTTAGGTTTGTGAAACTTAAATCAGAGTCCTGTTGTATAAAATAATAAATTATATTCTAAAAATCATTCTAATTTATATATATATATATATACACTGTATATATTATTACTTATTTTTTACCACAGTATGTTCCATTATTAAGACTGAATCCATAAAACTATTTTTGTTAGTAAAATTAATAAATGTATTCTAAAAGTAATTGCATTTTTTTAGCATAGTACATTCCATTTGTAAGATTGTATCAACTGTAAGGGGAAAAAGATCAACACTACATATATGGCACAAATACGATCGTGATCACTAGAGTGACTGCATCAAATCAGAAATATTTTATACTAAATGCAACTAAAACACATAAATTAAAATGAAGGAGTAATCATCTATATACTATAATAAACAATTTAATCATATCACAGAGGAACAACAATCTTTGTCAAGCAGTCCTTCATTTAACAAATAAGAAGTTGTTTGGTTTCTAAATACTTCTATTTAGGAACCAATTTCAACCTAGTCATTTTTGAGTCTGGAGCCCTGTGGTATTACTGTGTTTTGGTGGGTAATGATGGGTCTCCAATCACAGGAAGAAGTGTCTAAAGTGGTTAAAAATCTTTCCTAGTAATTGAAAGGATGTTGGTTCAAACTTCAGGGGTGGTTCATGAAATGATGTTTTACTGCAGTTCCCATTATCACATTGCATGCTTGAGTGAGGCACTGAATCCGGGCTGTTGCATGGGTCTGTCTCCATAGTAAATGTACTGTAAGTCACAATGGATGGGAAAGCATCTACTAAATACCTAGTGGTTGTGTAGGATTATACAGAAAAGCAACTTAAAGAGAGGTCTAGTAACTGGGAAATACTGCTGGAGTCTGGCCCTGGATGGAGTCTTTTTTTGGATTCATACAATCCTTCCTGTGAGCTGATCTTCTAACAGGCCAGGAGATGGCAGTAGATTGACTTGCTTAGACGAGGGGAGGCGGGCATTACCTGGCCAGATGATCGCCTCCAGCAGCTGCACCCTGCGAGCCAGCAGCTCTAAGTCAGCCTGCAAGTCTTGGAACTTCTTCAAATTAAAGTCCTATCAAAGATCAAAAGTTTTGAAAGCATGGCGGGGGTTGGGCTCATGGATGGCAGGAGGAGTACTTGGCCCCTGTCCTCCACCACACTTTGCTCCTCGCTCACTTTCCAAAGGTGTTGTGGGGTAAAAGGTGCACTGAAATCTCTGACCCTTGTCCTAAGTCCTTTTAAAACAGACCTAAACCTATTTCTGGCCTTCTACTCACCATGGATACCGATCATAGTCTCGAGGATTAAAACCCTCTCGGCTAAGATCTTCAGGGCCTCGCGGATTTGGTGTATCCCATCCCCCTGTGGAGATAGATACAGCCGTCAAGGTATTGGGCGCAAGCCAAACAAAAGCGCTTGCCAAGATGCAAAGTCATTCGGTTAATCAATTACATTAATCTCAATCCATTACCGTAGTTAGCGGGTTAAAATCTCAGCTTCATTCACTACGAAACTCCATACATCAAGTTAAGCTCTGCCTGTCTTATTTCATTCATTTCTTCAGTGGCCATGCCAGAAGTCTTGACAAAAAGCATGCAGGGGGGGGTTCTCAGGCCAGGGCAAAGGCTCCTTAGAGCAAATCAAGACCAAATGTTCAATCATTTTAGATTTGAACATGCATTTAACATTCCCAGTACACTCAGACTATGTTACTAAAAAAACCAAGAGGTGAGCAGCTTTGTTCAAACTAAAGAAATATTGGAGTCATCTGGACCATTTTTGTACTTGGTTGACTATACACACACTTCTTTAGTCTTTAGTCTGCTCATCTCAAGGTAAAATATGCTCTTACACCAAAGCCACTATTATTAGCTCACACTGAAGACATGTCTATCAAATACTGGTGTTCAATCAGAGCCAGTTATTCATTTCAACATAATACATATAAAATACCAAATGAATTATGACCATTTTAAATTCATGGAATTAAGGTTGGGTATCAATACAGATTTTCCAATTTAGATTCACAAGATATTGGTTTGATATTTCAGTCATAATCTCCATTTCCTTTACCTATTCTCACTTTCCTGATACTGTAAATTATACAGTCCAGTGTTTGACTGATTCAAAATGGTAACACTATTCATTTAAAGAACCAGCTCATATGAGTCATTTGTTTCAGGAATATGTTTGCAATTCATTAAAAAGTAGAGTCTGTAGGTTCTAATTGTAAATCAGGCCACACTAGCCACGTAGTACATTTTTTTGATTCACGAAAAAGATCTGTCTCATAAGAGTCATTAATTTCACGCTGTTTTTGATTCACTAAAAAGAATGGGTTCACTTGTTTATTTGTTCAAAGAGTCATGTGTTTGTTAATTGGACTACACTGGAAGAGTTATGTATTTCATGCAGCCTGCGAGATCAATACAAATAAAGATGTTTTCTTTTTATTGCCTCATATACTGTGAACAACTCACATTAACAACTCAGCAAAAATATAACTGCGTCGTTGAAAAGTGGTTCAGGAAACCCTGACAGAAAGAGAATCTTCCATCTTATGTACATTACTAAAATATTAATTAGAAAATCTATATTTTTTACCCAGCGCTACATGGAATCGAAAGACATGAACATAAAAAAAAATGATCTAACAGAAAAAACGTAGTGCTATTTTACAAAAAATCTGCAGAAATACTTAGTTATGTGGCTTTGGTAGGCATTTCTTGAACCGTGTAAAGAACTGGTCACATAATGTACATTCTACACAACAGTCTGACGCTCAAGCACATGTTAGAAAAACAGTGTTATTGATGAAGTCAGGAAAGAGTTATGTATGTAAGGCTTATGTAAAAGTTAGTGCCTGTGAGAGCAGGAGGTAGTTCATCTGGCCAACCAAAATAGCAAACAATATATAATATCATTTCTTGAAAAAATACCATATTCATTAAAAGATGCAAGTATAGCTAGGGTCCAGAATCTTTCCCTACGGTATTAAATGAGAGCTAGGCCTCAAAATGATAAATGTGAAGAGATTAATCTTCAAATAGTTGTATGGTCTTTGTACATTATGTATACATCTCTAAGGAGTCTACATACAGCATCTACAGGATTTAATCGAATTAACTGTCTTATAATTAATAGCACACAAATGGCCCACATCTGGGATCGGCAAGCCATGTGGAAAACCATACATCAACATGTGAACTAAGAGGCTATTCAATATAGCAAGCCTTTCACAATGGATTGAGTGTGATAGCGTAATGCAATTAAACTGAACGTTTGTTTGACTATTAATCGTTCAATGCTGCTAAACTCAAAATGGAATGGTTAGATGTAAGTTGGGTAGGCAAAAAGGAAGATCACAAGCAGCGCAATGAGATGGGAACATGCAGCAATGAACTGAGGGATACTGAACGATAGCTGTATCGATCTGCACGTCCATCCACACACCAAATCCCTGCAAATGCTAAAATGGAGCATATACACAACACACGTTTCTACTTTTTTCTTATTTCTCCTCCTCCCGTGGTTTTGATCTAGCAGTTTCGTTGCTGAACCTTGATTAATCAATTTGCAAGGGTGTACACACACAAAGGTTATATCAATAATAAAATGTTTCCTCTTTGTCACGACAGCACGACAAAGCAAAGATTGAACTTCTCTGTGTGTTGGGTATATGCTAGCTGGTAGCTAAGAGACTGGTGGCTGTGAAAGGCAGCCATGGAGACAGTAACGGAAAGGAGTCAGCTTTAGAGGACAGGGGAAACACTCAAGACAGCCCCAACCACCAACCAATCAAAATTAACAACATTAACAACATAATTGCACATTCTGAAGAGATTATGCCCTTGTATGCTAATCTGAGACTAGATCAGAAACCCCTAAACCCCCTTTAACAGTAAGAAGCCAAAAAAACTTGTCTCAAATCAGTCATAAAGGGAAACCTCTTGTTCAAAAACACATGGAAACAATATCAGTGCACACCAAACCGAGACATATAATGTGCTAACAGTGAGTACAGTAAGTAAGCAATGAACAGCATTTGTGGAGCAAATCCTTTCAGTGGAGTTTTCATTCATTCGTAATTTTGCTTATATTTCTGAGAATTTTCCATACATTTTGGATGAGAAAGTCAATCTGCCCTAATTTTTTTCAGGATGAAAATTTCACTGATGGATTTAATGTGATTGCTGATGTTAAAACACAGATGAAGGGCAGGATGAGCAATGAAAAACCTAAAACCAGGAACGACAAAAACATCACGGCAAATGTCAAAATCTCTTACGTTCAAATCGCTCTAGAAAATTGAAAAGCAGGCATAAGGAAAGAGATTATTTCCGCATTAAAATCAGTGCATTTAAACAGCTCTTAAGTGCATGACTGACATATTCCCTGTATTCATGAACTCAGGGACTGATCATTTATCTCCTTCCTGTAAAGGTAATAAGTGGAGCATAAGAGGGAGTGAGTGTGTGTCAAACAGGACTCCTGATGGGCTTGTCTTACCGGAAGACCTTTCTCCCCTGGCTCTCCTTTAAGGCCTTGCTCTCCCTAGGAAGAAAAAGCGTGAATAATGATCTAAATTTCAGCCTGTTTCTCACACAAAGTTATTGTACGACTTCAGAAGACTTGTTACAAGTTTATTGGACTACTCTTATAGTGCTGTCTTTGTGCTTTTTTGTCTTTTTTTCGATAAGGCATCTTACCGGCTCTCCTTTAAACCCTCTCTCCCCTGGATATCCAAGAGGTCCCTGTGGAGTTACATTAAGAGTAAGAAATGCACAGAATATACAGGAAGTTTTGCACTGTGGGGAGGTTTAAGCTTGTGCACTCACTCTTTCGCCTCGTTCGCCCTTTGGACCCACCGGGCCTTGCAAACCAGGAGCTCCCGACTTTCCCTGATTACATGAGAAAAAGATGACACATTAGTACACACACTCACATAAGGGTTATTTCCTTATCAGCCATACACTTACAGTTTGTCCCATAGGGCCTGGTGGTCCAGAGGGTCCTATTGGTCCAGGAGGACCTACAAAAGACAGAATTAACATATCTGAATAAAACCCTTCGTGGTCTATTTTATTCTATTTGTCCAAGGCATTTTCCCGATTGCTGGGTATATTCGGTGACCATTGATAGCCGGCTGCTTTCAAAAGCTCCAGTGTGTATCTGTGTAAGCGTTCTGTGAAGAGCATCAAATGTTTCTATTTACAATGTGGTTTTGAAGTGTTAGTCATTGAGACAATCACAGACATAGTTGCTGAGCGCGTAAATGCAATGATCAATCAGAGGTGTTTAAGTTAGTCAGAATCTGGATTTTTCACTTGATCTCTTTAAAAACAACGTTTACTTATAAACATCTGAAGGCTACATGCTGTTTAAATGTATCATTTACTTATTTAATTTAATTAATATTTTTATATTATGTTAAATAAAATAGTAAAATAGGCAAGACATAGTAAAATTGGTCCCAAGAACCGTGAAATTTTACTGGTATTGATTGGTATATCCAATACCCTAATTGTGTCAACCCTAAATGAAATATTACATTTGGGTCCAAACATACCCTCATAACACATACTAATAATAATACTATGGCAAACAGTCTTTTAACATAAAACAAAGAAACTGATAATTAAGAATAGCTCAATGAAATAGTCTGAAATAGAAATTATTATGGATCTATGACGGTCTAAAATGATGTAGGAACTTCAAACTAAACATATTATTTGCAGTATTTGAAAAATAAAGGCTTTAAGTCTTTTCTATAACCTCATCTGGTAAAATAAAAAATTCAGACAAGCAAAAAGCCTGATTTCGGACTGCAGCCATTACATTAGCTATAAATTCAGTGACATCATCATAACCTGCAGATGGCTGATTGCTTCAATACCTGCTGAATTGCCGCAAAAAAATAGTAATATTTATGTTAAAGATGTGCATGTACATTCTTGTGAATCAGATGGTTACATGCGCTAAAGGTAGAGTAGAGTGAAATTCATAGTTTTTAATCACATTGAAACAATATGTAATTTAAGACAGGCCGCATATAATAAGGAAACTTTTGAGTCTAGTGACATTTTGGTTGTCTGATGTTTTCAATATCCTGTTTGCAGTGTGTGGAAAAGTAAAATATGTCAAGAATTAATAGCTGCAATTTTACAAAAGTGAAATATCAATGAGTTGTAAAATCTCATGATGGTAAACTGGGATACAAACACAAATTCCTCCTGCACAATGAAATTAAGGTTGATACAAAATGTGTATTATAAAATTCGGCTGAAATTACATTCTCATAATCACATATCACACTCAGTGTGAATGTGGGCTAAATCATCTGATAGTTTTCAAATCAGGCTTTCAAAAGCTTAGTTTAAACTTAGTAATCATCCATGGAATAAGTGTCCAATAGTGAAAAATACTTTAAACAAGAAATACATAATAAAAATTCACTGACCGGTGGGTCCAGGTGGACCTGGTGGTCCATGTGGAGGGGTCACTCGGAGGTCAGGGAAGTTATTATGTAGGAGACTATCTTTTTTCAGGCCTGTAACAATATATAAAAAATACATCTCAGTCAGAGTGACAGCGATCTGATGAAGAGCGTCATTAAGGCTACTTGCCAGTAGATGGCGATGTTTAAACAAGAATAAACAGGTATTTAATTTGTAGCTGGTTGTAAAATATTGGTGCACCATAAATTGAAAAATTGGTTTTGACATTTTGATGTTCTGGCTTTTTATTTTCTGCCATGAAAAGTTAATTAAATCACAAAAAAATGACATAAAATTACAAGCCAGTGGTTTTCTTTTTTTTTTTTTATCATAGCCTAATGGTTTTCTTTGTCTCTTTCTCTTGTGTGGGCTTTATTTTCCCGTTCATTAATTACCCCTCTGACTACAACCCTGGCATTTAGAGCAGACATTTTATACATTTATAAAAATCAAGCAATAAAAACATACAAAAAAATGCTATTGGCGTTTGTACATTCCCAAAAATGTCTTGCTGAATTTGTTTATGTATTTCCATTACTGGCACTTTTTTAAATATTAATACTTTTCTCTGTTTTTATTTTCTTGTCACTGCTTTTGTTGCATGCATTGCTGCTTTTGAAATATTGTGTGCATCACAATCATGCAAATGAAGTGCTATGAAAATAAATTTTGCTATTCTACTTGCAGTAGACAGAGTAAATGTTTTGTCTTGAAATTACAAAGACAGATTCCCATCTCTCTCTCTCTCTCTCTCTCTCTCTCTCTCTGTCTCTCTGTATGTCTGTGTCCCGCAGCAGGTGAGTTTTCTGCTGTATTCTCTGTGGCTGCAGGGCATCCCTGAGCCCAGACCCAGACAGGAAACTCCAATAAAGACAGTGTTTTTGTATGGAAGCCCTTTGCAGACCCTTTAATTGTCCTGATTACTTTGAAGGTGGAATCATGGGAATAACAGCCTTAACTGAGTTATAAAGTTCTAAGGCCCCTAAATTTAAAATTCTCAAACTTTATGAGGTCTGGGCAGGCCTTTGTCTCCTTCAACAGAGAGCAGATATAAAACTGAGCTGAGGTGAAGTGTCAGTCCGCTACACGGGCCAGTCCTCTTCGAGAGTGACGAAACACACACTAAAATATTATTGCTTCTATTCTAAAACACTCCCTCGTGCTTAGAGTTTAACTGAGTGTAAGTCTAAAGACAGCACACATACACACACTTCTCCTGCCCTGCTGTTTTGGCCGTGCACATCTGGAAGTGGTTGAGTGACATCAGCAGCAGACAGACAGGTCTGTTTCCCAGTGTGTGACTATTGAGTCTAGCCTGCATTACCTCCTGAAACCTGACATTTTAATCAATGGTGGGGAAGGAAAAGAGGGGCAATGAGAGAAGAGATGCCCATAAGTTAGACTAATTCCTCAATCCATTCCTCTTACTATTCATCCTTCTGTTGGACTCATTTGAAGCTTCCAAATCACTCTGTTGTCGCACAATCAGGCAGTATCAGAGTAAAAATGAGATTAATTTGACTTGACTGTTGGCTGGACTGATTGGCTACTAATGAGGTTTAAACTTGCAGAACTGGCCTGCGCTCACAACTGAACCTGCTCCACATTTAGAACAACTGACTACATCTGTGTGTGTGTGTGTGTGTGTGTGTGTGTGTGTGTGTGTGTGTGTGTGTGTGTGTGTGTGTGTGTCTGTCCACATACATCCATCTGGTTCTGCACTACAGCGATTTCCCTCACAACTCGATTCTAAAGGTGTGAAAAATCTGAAGAGCCATATGGGAGAGCGCAGCATACGCAGTTCCTGAAGACAGACAGAGAGAGAGAGAGAGAAAAAAAGAGAGAGAGAGAGAGAGAGAGAGAGAGAGAGAGAGAGAGAGAGAGAAAGGGGGGCGAGGGGTCCAAAAACAGCAAATGCGGGCACCTGTAACAGCTTTCTAGGATACTTGATTCTGATTGGTCAGTTGTGGCGTACTGCAGTCAAATATTTTTGTATAATGACCACAACACTGTATAACTGACTGCCTGTCCAGGGAAATGATTTCATTTATAGCTGTGCAAGTTTAATGCCTCTCATATCACACCATATATATATATATATATATATATATATATATATATATATTTGATAAGCAGCCGTACACTAACATTCAAAAGTTTGTTTTTGAAAGAAGTCTTTTATGCTCACAAAGGATGCATTTATCCGATCAAAAATACAGGAAAAACAGTAATATTGTGAAATATTATTACAATTAAAAATAACTGTTTACTATTTTTAGACATTTTATTTTAGCATAGCATACACTGAAGATGTTATAAAAAAAATCATCATTTTCTGCATCATTACTCCAGTCTTCAGTGTTACATGATCCTTCAGAAATCATTCTAATATGCTGATTTGGTGCTCAAGAAACATTTCTTATTATTGTCAATGATAAACAGTTGCGCTGCTTAATATTTTTGCGAAAACCGCAATACTTTTTCACGATTTTTTGATGAATAAAAGTTCAAAAGAACAGCGTTTATTTGAAATGTCTTTACTGTCACTTATAATCAATTTAATGCATTTCTAATAAAAAATAATCAGTATTATTTTAATTTATTTTTTACTTGTTCTAACCCCAAAATTTTAATGATAGTATACTAAGTGTGGGAAAGTACAATCAGTCAGTCATTATTGCAAATGAAACCCCTAAGGGTGATAAAAGACCACTTTACTTTACATCAAGGTCCGTATCAACCTTGTTTTTGGGGTTTTCTTTTGTGATAATGACTGAATGACAGCCCCTTAAATAATTAGTACTCATACCAGCATCTTGTTCAGGTGGTGGCCCAGGGGGCCCGGGAGGGCCGGGTGGCCCAGGGAGGCCCCTCTCTCCTGGGAGGCCTGGTGGTCCCTGTGGACCTGAGGAGAAAGCAAAAAAAAGAGAAAACTCAAAACACACACACACACACATTTCAAACCATTGTTCCCCTGAATAGTCAATTATAAGGCACTGTTGTCCCGTTTGACAAAAGTTAACAGGAAATAGGAGAACGTATAGAGGGTTTTTGCACACTATGTTGAACACCACTATATATAATGGTGTTCAACATAGTGTGCAAAAACACTCTATACGTTCTCCTATTTCCTGTTATCTTTGCTAAAAGAATTCCAAGGAAGTTATGGGATGTTTAGCGTCTTAAAGGGAAGTAGAGGAAGTGAAAGAGCGCAGATTGAGGTAGAATGAGGTATTTAATTTCGATACATGGCTGTTCTAGAAAACGGGTTAATAAGAGGGGCAGGAGAACGGTGTGTATTTGTGTGTGACTGTGTGTGTGGGCTGTAATTAACAGGAGGGGGTTCATAATGGCCATGTGCTGGGCTCTAACAGGGAGAGCTGGGAAAACTCAAATAAACACTGCTAAATGCCGGAGCATATTAGCGACTCTGGTGTGTAATACATTAAAACCTGGCTGGTGACTGCGCTGATTCATACAGCTCTCTTTCTGGATGTGTGTGTGTGTGTGTGTGTATCTATACAATATCTCTCCAGCTGGTTCCTTATTGCCTGTTAGTTCTGATTAAGCAGGGAAAAATAAAAGAAAGAAAAGCAACATATACCGGCTGGTGTGCGAGAGCATGTGATTGCAGAATAATTTTTTTATCTGCCTGTCTTTGTTTCTTTTCTCCGTTCCTGTCCCGTCTTTCCTTTCCTCTCCTCTTCTGTCCTCCATACTCTCCTCTGACATCCCTGTATCCTTATCACCCCATTTCTCATCAGTCTCTCCTTTAGGTGTTTTAAAGGTGATGAAATGCAAAAAATATAATGTTTACTGAAGTTATTTGAAAAGCGGTTAGATGAGATCTAGGATAAAATTCCTTTAATATGAGTTAACAGTTAACAGGGGCAAATTCCCTAAACAATTTGGTAATTTTTGCACATGGTATTGCAGTGCAAAAACCTGTTTCTTATTATTCACTAACCACACACAATCCAGCATAAATGTACTGAAATAGCACTGCACCTAAAATGAATAGTTCACTTAAAAATGAAAATTCTGTCATAATATACTCACTCACCCTCAAGTTGTTGAAAAAACTATGGAAGTCAATGGGGTACATCAACTGTCTGGTAACCGACATTCTTCAAAATATTTTCCTTTGTGTTAGGCAGAAGAAAGAAATTCATAAAGGTTTGAAACAACTTGAGGGTGAGTAAATGATGACAGAATTTTCATTTTTAAGTGAACTATTCCTTTAAGTACTGTCAATCTTTTCTCTGTAAACATGCCTTCTTTCTATGTAAATTAGGCATGTAAATTGGGCTTATTATTATCACTGTTGCATGATTTGCATAATACCTTAAGAGAATGGCTCGATAAAACAATGTAGACAGCATGTGTAAATAAACAGCCTTAACAGTGGACAAAATTCATTCTTAGACAGTGTCACAGCAGAGGTCACATGTGGAGTCTGCAGCTTTGTGGAATGCTAATTTAGTGAATAACAGTTCATTGTGTGCATGTAAGAGCATCATGTAAAGAGGATGTCCTGCTTCCCTTTAACAGGAATCGTGTGGACCGGAATTCTGCTGAGTCAAGAGTAAAGAGTAAACAATCACAAAGAGCAATAGCCAAAGTACTATCATCACTGAATTTGCCATTTCCAGTAGCGTCCTTCACCTACAAAAAAGTACTATCGCACTATGGCATATGTCATTATTCTTTTGGAATGAATGACAACGAATATTGTAATCGTTCAGTACCATGGTATAGATCAAAGTACCATGTTTCTTTCTGACCAGCACTTTAATATATAATTTATATGATATATATTATATATGATATTTATATGATTATACAATTTAAATGAATATAAATTATAATTATATAAAATATACAGTTATAGCTTTAACTGGCCAACATTTTCCTTTTTAGATTAACTAGTTTATTTTAATAGTCCTGTGGAATGGTAAATTAATTTTCAAAAGTACAAATAATTAAAAATCCAAGTAAGTCCATGTAGTCTCTCAATTATTATGAGGTCATAAACTGCAAATAAAATAATTTTCAAAATGCAATTGAAAATAGTTTTAGATGAAGTATTGCAGGATGTCAACTACCATTAAGTATCTCATGTCAGCCCCCCATATACCTTGACGTTATTTTCCTCTAGATTTATCTTGCTTTATTTAAACATACCTCTCTTGAGAGAATACAGCAATCAGATACAGTTCATTGTGCATGACATGAAGGCGTAAAGAAAAAGGCAAATCCAAGAAAAACAATACAATGGCAAACATATGGAAGAAATAAGAAGCAAGTTTTGTATACATATCTCATGTTCACTTTAGATTGGATTCACATGGCTGAGGAGCCCCTCCATAGGTCCTAGGGTCATTTAAAGCCCCTTCAAGTCAGTCATGGCTGGGTTAAAAGACCCTTCATACCTGTGGCCATGTTTCAAATATTATAACAGTACTAAATTCTGTACTATTTTTGAGTCTTGGGGGTAAGCGATACATATGTTAGTTGATACATATGTTAGTGTGTGTGTGTGTGTGTGTGTGTGTGTGTGTGTGTGTGTGTGTGTGTGTGTTTTAGCCAAACCTTAGCACAGCACTACATGCTGTGAACAAAAAAGAATTTTTTACAATGTGGTCCAAGCACAAATATTTTGGCAAGTGGACTTGGGGCTCAATGCTGACTTGTCAATGTCTTCATATAGTGCCTCTTATGGCAGAAAAGTCAGCATGATGAGAAACCACGTTCTTGCCAGTCATAGGTCAGCAGAATTTCACAAGAAAATTAGGCTTTGTTATAAATACAGCTTTTGGGATTCTTTTGAATGTGCCATTTCTGAGGTACTTAATTGATCTGTACATTAGCTAACTACATGAGATGTGTTAATAGGACGTAGCTATTCTACAACATTTGTCTCGAGTCACAGAGTGATTTCTGTGATCTCAAAATCCTGTGATAGTGTTGTGGGCTTGATTTGTTCAAATTACCTAGAGGACCAGCTGTTCCTTTAGACCCTGGAGCCCCAGATGGACCTCTGGTACCCGCCTCTCCTTTGGGTCCAGGCAGACCTCGATACCCTTGTTTACCTACAGATACAGAGAACATCTGTAATGTGTAAGGTCTATAGAGGCATCAAAGTGAAAAGACAGCGACCAAATATGTCTGACTATTAGGCCGTTCTCAAACCTGAACCTCTTTTTTTTCCCTCTCAGAGTGAGTAGACCCAGATTGTGCAAATTACTATACTTTACTTGCTGAACTTTAAAGAAGACCTCCTTAGGGTGTTCGCACATGTAAATTCGGACATCTTGGTTCTTTTGGTCCGGACCAAAAAAGAAAAACATATATTTAGTGCTGGTTCAATTAGCATTCAAATGATCATATTTAACACCCAACCTAAAGGTACAAAAAAAAAAAACAGCTTTACAGCTTTCGTGGGATATACGGAACTTACCGAATATCCAAAACAATGCTGTGTTCTGGGCTAAATGAGCTTGTTGTGTGTACATATGATTGTATTTTTTCAAGCTCAGAACTCGTAAAGAGCTTATATAATGTGTAAAGGAGTAAAAACAGCATCAGGAATTCCTTTGTTGCACACAAACAAAGATCTACTGCAAGGAAACAGTGTTTCCGATGCCTGTAATGGCAACGTAGTATGCTTGAGCATTCTCTCCTTTTTAGGGTCATGTCTTGTGACATCATGTCCTGTTTTTGGTTCGTTTAGATGTCTTTGGTCTGTGTTGCAATCATATTTCAGTATAACCACACTAGAGTTTGTTTGGAAGCTCCCCTTTTCAGGGGTCTGGGTCCGCTTGTTTGGTGTGCATCAAGGTTAGGGTGGCAGTGTTCACACTTATTCAAATGAACTGCACTTACAGAGCAATGCACCAGAGTTCGTTTTAATCTAACTAAACCTGCCAAGTGCGAACACAACACACCCTTAAAGGGATAGTTCCCCCCAAAAATTCATTCATTCACCGTCATGTCGTTCCAAACAAACCTGTATGTCTTTATTTCTTCTGAAAACAAGATATTTTGAAAGTATTTTAACTGTTTATGTTCACAATGAAAGCTAGCGGTGTTCAAAACAACATTGGAGTACACCGACTTTCATTGTATGGACAAAAAACCTGAGATGTTTTTTTAATTTATATTATTTATATTTTGTGGGTTCCACAGAAGAAAGAAAGTCATAGAGGTTTGAAACGACATTAGAGTGAGTAAATGGTAAAATAATCTTAGTTTTCATTATTCCCCGTCTCTGATGACTCTGTCTCTTTAAGAAGTTCTCATCATCTCCTGTTGAATGCATATTTTGATCATGGTAAAACTTTTGACCAGTCCTTACAAACTGAATGACCGAATCAAGGTTGGGCAGCAGACCTCTATTGTGAGTTTGCAGAAGTGTGTATGTGTGTTTGAGTGTGTATTTTAGATTGAACTGAATAGTGAAAAGACATAAAACAACTGACCGTCTTTACCAGGTAAGCCATCCTGGCCTTTCTCGCCCTGTGGACCTGGGACAAACACACACAAATGTACAGTTAAACAGGAAGTATAAGGATTCTCCAGATCTTAAAGCAAACTCTGCTTTAGTCTGTAAAAAAGTCAATCTTTTACACTAAAGTATCTTCCAGGCCTGTCATTGGAACAGTCCCACAGCCTGATAAAAATCAGTGGATCAGTGAAGTGCCTGTTGGCAGACACAGCCTAAATAACACTGAGCTCATCATGTGAGATCATCATCTGTGACATCACTGCAGAGACAGGATTCCCTAAAGGAGTAATTTATGAACTGATACATTAATTTGTTTACACAATCACTCATGTTATTCTCCCCCTGAAAGATTTTATGATAAAATAAAATTTCCTCATGTTTCTCTCCCACCAAGCATCTGGCCATGAACACATCCACACCATTTATTTTGCAGGAACATGGCAAATTCTTAAGAGTAACACAAATCCAACAACCTGTTGTGTTACAAAAACTGTCCCCTTTGAGGATAAACTGTCCCCCTCTTTGCCTTTCTCTTCCGGGATATCTTATGATAGACAACCCCACTGGACATGGAAAAAGTCCAACACAGATTTACATTCAGCTTCCCTGAAATCCTGACTGAGGCGCATGAGAGTGGGGTACGGCTTTATGCTCTGCTAATGTCTTGATCAAACTAACTGCTTGCCAATGTCTGCTCACTTGAAAACAAGCTGGACGAGCTATGAGCCAGGAATACATCAGGAGGAAACCAGGGACCGCTGTACCATCATTTTCACTGAAAGCTGGTTGTCTAAAACACACTGCTGTTGAGTGTTTATAGATTTATGTTTTTAAGTTGTAAGTTGTAAAGTATAAATTGAATGAGATAAAATCAAAGATTTCAAGTATTACATTTAGGCATCTTCTGAAAGAGTACTGAATCTCCTGATCAAAACAAAGGCGAAAAAGAAGCAGAAACAAGCGATAGCATATGTATCAGATGCATATGTAAAATAATGCAATCATCAACATTAAACAGCATATAAATCAAAACTGCCTAAGAATGAAATGTCGACCCAGGACGAGCTATAGAAGCTTTGGGGGTGTTGATGGACTCGATCTACTCCATCTATGTTTTGATCCTCGTTCTGAGTCAGATCCAGACGTAGTCTTTGACAAAAACAATTTCCTCAGTTTTTTGCTCAAAATGTTGCTTTTTTTTAATGAAACTTTAATAAAAAAAAAGTTTGATAACTTTCTTTCAAATAACAAAAAGCATCTTGAACATTTAAATACAATACACAGTAAAAACAAAGTAAACAAATGGAACAAATGTTTTAAACAGATTAAAGTGCAAGAGAAAAGAACTATAAAGAACAATAATAGAGAATTTTTTTCAACCAATATCTAGGTATCTTTTCTGGACTGGCATGTTTTATTTCAAATTAAAAATGTTAAATAAAATGTAAAAATGTCCATGTGCCAAAGTATTTGGTGTTCTTTGACAATCCACAGCTGTCACAATTGACTGACATAAAGTGTCAAAGGTGGGTCTAGAACCCGGGTCAAATAAAAAAACTGGATTATTCTGCTTTTCCATAAGTGTCACGTTTTGTGAATTCACATTTTCATTCAGCCTGTTATGCAGAATATACACAGTTCTACTAATGTGCATTCTAAAAATCTAAACAATTTGGATAATAATGGCGCTTTTCCACTGCATGGTACGGTACGGCACGGTTCGGTACAGCACGCTTTGGCGCTTTTCCACTGCATGGTACGGTACGGCTCAACTTGGTACGGCTCACTTGTGGCGCTTTTCCACTGCATGGTACGGTACGGTACGGCTCGCTTCGGCTCGCTTTAAATGGTACCACCTCTGTTGAGGTTCAAAGCGTACCATACCGATACTAAAATGTGACGTGAAAACACTGCAGATCACTGATTGGTCAGACAGACAGAATCGTCACTACCAGCGTCATTGTATTTGCGAGACATCAAACCCGCTAGATTTAAATAGCCAGTAACAGCCACCGCTGTAGTACCTGTTTTAAAACTACTTGCTTGACTTGCTTGAAGAAAAAAACTTCCAAAAAAGAAATGGCTGAATCGTGGTCAGTGGACGAGAAGCGCAGACGTTCCTCTTGTTGCCGAGGAGCGTATAAACTATAACGATCAGTCATAATCCCACCCACTTTGAAGCAGTACTAACTGCAGTGGAAAAGCAACCGAGCTAAAGCGAACCGAGCCACGCCGCGCCGAGTCGTACCACGCAGTGGAAAAGCGAAGCGAGCCGAACCGTGCCGCGTCGAGCCGAACCTTACTGAGCCGTACCATGCAGTGGAAAAGCGCCATTAGATACTATTCACGCTATTCATATACTATGACAATTCACGCTTCAGTATTTTGAAATGCCCACTATATTGTGCATGTTACCGCAATATACCGCATTACCAAATTCATGGATACGTCTAATTTACATCCATGTTTTCAATTTCAAAAGGCTAAAACAATAATTGTGCATTTTAGTGACGGCCCTGCACAGCACACACAGTTTAAGAGATCCACACAAATTCCCCATGGAAGCACCAGATTCACTTTCACTCTCTCCATCTGTCTAACCAGCACATGGAAATAATCCCCTCAAGGGTAATTTGTGCCTCATTCTTCCACCACAATCCTTCATGACTGTGGTATCTCGAATGGATAGAGGATTGACTTTGCATTGAGGTGAAGAACTTCTGGGCAACAAATCTATTCAATGTTCTGTGTGGAAAGAACTGAATTGCCCTCGATTTGCTGAATAGTTCTGCCAAGTCAGCACAGGGAGGAGGAAAGCTGTATAAGTGCGACAAGGGTTTTCTGGATTTTTCTTAACAGTCTCTCTAGTCATTTCAGAAATATCTGAGGACCCGTCTTTTAATCTCTCCCATACTTCAAGTGATGATAGGATTGAACATGGACAACGAGGGATAGCCATGGAGTGGGTATGGGGAATTAAGGAATGGGTATTAACTTCTAAATAGGATGTCTTTCTGCATGAAGGATGCACTTCATATAGTGCTGACATATACAAACTGACAGAGATGATTCATCATTCTCGAAAAGTGT
This sequence comes from Gila orcuttii, assembly GCA_026230005.1. Classification (NCBI taxonomy): domain Eukaryota; kingdom Metazoa; phylum Chordata; class Actinopteri; order Cypriniformes; family Leuciscidae; genus Gila; species Gila orcuttii. Next base: position 18,045,246 of record JAPDVR010000004.1, read on the forward strand.
GATTTGATGTCATCAGAGGGAGAAATGGGACAACTACACTATCCATGATCCTAAAGAGAGATCCACCAATCAGAGAAGAGTCAAAAAAATGTACCGTACCTTCCATAAAAATATGAAGCAGCAAATCTGTTTTCAACATTGATAATAAAAAGAAATGTTTCTTGAGCAACAAATCAGCATATTAGAATGATTTCAAAAGTGATACTGAATAGATGATTTATATTTTAGGAAGGAGATCATCTTATTTTGGAGTCCTTTTCTTAAAATTTGTTAACATTCGTACAGCGAAATTGAATGGAAAACTATTCGCAGAACAAAGGCTGCTTAAAAAGTCTGTGGTTACTGTTGTGCTCTATTGCCAACAGTTTGGTTAGTGGAAATGACATCTGTGACACAGTGTCAAGTGCAGTCCTACAGTTTTTCCTACACAATTATCCCCTTTAAATCTTCACAAGCCTCTTTAATGTTTCAGTACTATATCTCTATGGCAACTAGCAATGAATTGGTGCGATTCAAAGCCTCATGCACCATGGCATTCCCCCAAAAAAACACCCACCGCCATCAACGCTCACACAGTCAAATACACACACAATTTAAATCTACTCTAATCTCTCTGCAGTGAAATCCCCAACAACTGTGCTGGGAGATAAATGAAATGTAGGTGGGTTCTGGGATTATCATTATTGTTATAGGGAATGGGATTATCTCCACATGTTTATTGGCTAATAAAGTTTTCTCCTTAACTTGATGTAAATGGATCCAGTCCTGAACAGTCATTATGAATACACAGCAAAAAGATATGATCTTAGCTGTGATCAACTGCGTGGCCTTGAATGCTTGACTTTGGCATTGAAAGTGCAATGCTCTGTTGTTTAAAAATACAGGAAAAGTTGCCTTTTGTTACCTTTTGTGTAATGAACATTTTTGCTCTGTTAAAATCAATGGAACAGGAATGCATGCTTCACAGGCAGTCTTAGAGCCAACACCACCACTACATCTGCACTTTAATCTGTAACACAAAGAGATAAACATACCTGCAGGACCCTGAGCCCCAGGAGCACCTTTAGCAGGTGGCGCCCCCATCAGGGAGGAGGAATCATGTTCATTTTTTAACTCCGTTTGACGATGAGAGGTGGATGCAGGGGCAGTAAGAAGCTGAACCTGGGAGAAAGAGCGACAGGAAGAGAAAGAGAAGGCATAAAGAGTGATCGATCAAACAATGTTAAATAGGAATTGTTTTAATGATAATGAAGGACTGGAGTGATGAGGACCCTGCATCATCAAACACTGAGGTACAAATAAACAAAGCTATCAGTGGACACAATTCATTCTTAGTGAATTCCCCCTGAAAGAAGCTCAGAGTGAAAGATATGACTTTACCTTGGCCTCCAGAGAGCTCACACGATCTGTGAGGGCAGTGATACGACTGCAATTCAGACAGTCTGAGAGAGAGGAACGATAAATAGAGAGAAAGTGGGGGACAGAGACAAAGAGACAAACCATAATCAATTAGATCGATAACAGCTTTCAAAGTGTCCCTTCCAAGGTGAGTTCTTTTTAAAGAGAGTTGTGTTGTTTACAAAGTTTTCTGCACAAATCTCTTTAGCACTTGTCAGTTTTTGACTAAGAATAAATTAAATATGCATTCTAAAAAACTAATTAGGAATTAGTTTCAAAGAACCAAGAACTGCACTCAAAATGGCCAACACAGTTGGACTGTTTACTGTTACAAGCTGGTTACATCATTAAGTCTTGCAACAAAGGGCCAAGGGTACAATTTATAACAGTTCCAGATGGACAAGTTGCTTTAAAGGTGTTTTATGAGCGCTTTTGTCTTTATTGGGCTTTTCCATTGCTGAAGTGGAGCATATTTTGAGTTGATAATGGAAATTAGAGGTTTGATTCTTACTCGAGATCTGTTCTCCTGTTTTAGCAGCATGTTTCAGAAATGTAGCCTGTTTCCTTACAGCCTCCTGGGCGACCAGGTTACTGGATGATCCTGCATACAGAGATTCAATTGGAAAGATGAAGACAAGAAGCAATTTGATACTATATTTATTGTACAGTAGTGACATCTTTTTTTAAACCAACACTGTAAAAGTGACGTGTAAATACAACTTAAGAAATGCACCAAATCAGCATATTAGCATGATTTCTGAAGGATCATGTGACACTGAAGACTGGAGTAATGGTGCAGAAAATCCAGCTTTGCCATCACAGGAATAAATTACTTTTTAAAAAATATATTAAATCATCAATGTTTTACTGTATTTTTGATCAAATAAATGTTTTAAAATCTAAAAAAGACACCAAACTTTTAAACAGTACATTCTGTTTTACAACCAACCTTTTTTTTTTTTTTTTGAATTTCTCTGTCCGGATCAAATTTGAAGCCAAGCAGCAGTATGTATTTAACTCATGGCTTTGGCTCTGTATAGGGATAGTTACGCTCTGAAAAGCACTAATAATGCTGCTTCATATCTGCAGGAAAGGCACTGAGGGGCCTCCCTGACAGGTAAGCCCACACAGAACCCTGGCACGAGGGGAAGGAAGGGTCCACAGGGGTGGGCTGAACAGGATACAAATGTGGAGGGAGAAACCTGGAATCGATTTTCATAAGAGGAACTAATCTTTGGGTGTTATATGTTTAATTTTGGCTTATATTAAATCATTTTATGACAGTTTTTCCTCTATCTTCATACTGATCTCGAGGAGGACAAAGTTACTTGGCAGACAGAATAAGATAGAGGCTGAATTTAAAAACAATGGTTTCCTTGTACCGTTCAAATAACCTCAATTCATATTCCCCAACTCCTCGCTTTCTTTCTCTTCTTCTATCTCTTTTTTTTCAAGGTAGTGAGAAGTTTTAATGCTCCCTGGACTGACCTGATTCAGATTACTTCAGCAAATGTCTCTTATATTAGGCAGTCTGTGGCTAGCTCAGGTGCTCCAGACATAAACAACTGACCCAGTTCAGAGCTTCATTACTGGCAAGGGACAGGAAGTCTGCTCAGCCGGTCTGATGTAGCTAAACCACAGCAGCAGCAGGACCAGAACCAATGAAGTGGCACCTGCCTTGTTCTCAGACCTGGTAAAAGAATCTTGGTCTTGGATTCTCAAAGTAATGGGGTCATATGACCAACTCATGATGTTAGAAAAATACCGCAATGGAAAAGAAAAATTAGACACTTTTTTAGATTTTCAAGAATTTGTTTTCAATAGGCTTAGGCTGCCAGTCTTGGTGGGTACATCAAAACAGAATTCAAAGCGGTAGACAAAATGTTTTGTGTTAAATAAACCTCACCAGTGGAGAGAAGGGGATGGTTACAGTTCTGAAGTTAAACCATGAAACATGAGGTAAATGTTCCCTTCAGAAACCTCTTTTGATTTACTTTTTGTGTGTATAGAGGAGACAGAAAGGAAATTTCCCATAATGCACTGCTCTAATGGTTGTTTTGTTTCAAATGGCCTTGTGATTTTAAAATATAGACTTTTCCACCTCTCTAATCAGGGCAAGTCTTATACCAAAAGCAACTCTACACAAAAACCACATCTTAACCACATCTAAATGCTAACAACCTTCCATCTCCCAGCAATGACATTGGATGGATAATTCACCCCAAAATTGTTCACACTGCTATTTTCCATATAGCAAATGCATTTAGGGACGAGGGGCTGTCAAACTTTTGTCCAAAAAAAAAAAAAATGCACCAGTTTTGATTTACTTTTGGGTGCTTTTTTTTTTGCTGATTTTTAGAACAAAACAGCCACTGATTAGAGTTTATTTTTGTTTTATGAAAAAGAACAACCTGCTGTTCCACAAAATATATTCTTTTGTCTGTGGATTCCAAAGGAGACAGGGATGAGTAGATGATGACATAATTTTCATTTTGTGTGAACTATCCTTTTAAAACAAACCTAAATCTTATTTTTAAATGTAAATCCAACCAAATTCAATGATATACATCAGGGGTGTCCATTTCTGCTCCTGGAAAGCCACTGTCCTGCAAAGTTTAGCTTCAACCCTAATTAAACACACATGAACCAGCTAATCGAGGTCTTATTAGAACCGAGTTGGGAAACCCCTGATATGCTTATAGCTCCATTCATCTACCTAGTACATTTAGCATATGAATCAGTACATTTTGGTCAAAGTTTACATTCATCATAAGAATACTGAGCTGAATGAGAGTCCATCCACCCCTAGATTTGTAATATCCCTACCTGGACTATTAATATACTTCACCTTACGAGTGCCAAGAGTCACGTCAACCTGCAAATGTGTGAGAGATTGACCTCTGAACCCTGGGTGTGTGTGGATGTATACTCGACGGTGGGAGCAGCCGTCGATTTTATCAGCTGTTTTTTAATAACTTAGTTTCCTCTGAGTCTTAAAGGAGCAGAGGGGATGGTGACATCAGAGCATGTAATAAAATCTAACTCTCTAAGCTGTAAGAGGTCAGAAGAGGTGCGTGAATGTGTGTGTTTTTGCCCGTGTGCTGGATAGTTCAAGGGTTGGAAGCTCTTAACACCATTGCGAGGTCACTTCCTGTTAAGAAGTTTGGGAAAAAGCTTGATGGGGTTATCAGCAAGTTCATTTGACTAAAATATCACAGAGGGGAAAGAGTATCCCCAGTACTGAAAAAACACAGTCAATTCTCTTTTTGCCTTCAGGAACAGCATGAAGTGTGGGAGTATTTATCCTGAGAGGTTTTCCTGTTTATCAGCTTATATACAATTACAGAAGTTTGTGGAAGGAAGCGCCTGGCGTTTTTTTTGTGTGTGTGTGTGTGTGTGTGTGTGTGTCTGAGGCCTGAGTTATGATGCAGTGTGTGGGGCTACACATGTGTTCAGTTAAGTGTGGGTGCACTTATTATAAAAAACTGTCCATTACACATTAAACCAACTGGTCTTACTGTTGCACTTATCTCATACAGCTGAGTCTTCATCTTTCTAATCACTGGACAGAAAGAGAGTCATCATACAGAGATCATTCATACAAGCAGCTGAGGAAACAGAGGTGTGTGCCTGGAGAATTATGTGAATTATGAGAATTATGTTAAGTGGCCCACTATAACTCACAGGAATATTGTTCCTTGCTCAGCCCTGAATTTAATAATGGCCCAAGGTCAGCACTTAATACTCCTCTCAAAATAAAAATAAACTAAGGCACACTTTGTCACAGGACGTCACAGAAAGTTCATCCTCTAGAGAAGTGATTGCCAATTCTAAACCTAATCTTAACCATTAACAACTAAAATAACAAGAAAATCATAGGCTGATAAAAATGGGGGGAAATCCACTAACCCGAGTTCTAACAAGGATTTCCTATATTCCAAACAAAAGTCTTGGAGTTTCTTTTTCTTTTATAATTAGAATAACTAAAACCATTTTTCTGTTTCATTCCAAAATTTTCTATGTAAAGAAAACAAAATAATTAAATAATACATCACAAAAATATACATTTAAATTTAGATAAAAAAAAACAAAACTTCTCTATGGGTGGTTACAGTCTCCTATTTAAAGAGTCAGGTGCCACTGTCTGCATGTCAAGGTAAATTCAGTAAGGAATACCCTTAATACTGAACTAAAATCAGCTTTGAGAGTCTAGATCCATTAGAAGATCTAAAACAAGGCAAAATCCATTTTACAAAGACAACACTTTGCTGTGATGACTAAACATCTGAAGGGTTTCGTGCGCTATTGTGGGTTTAGAGTACAACTGGCTTCAAACTAAACTGAGGCTTTATTTAACCTGATTAAACTCTGAGTATAGTAGAGAGGAAAAATTAGGCTGGCCGGGGCACACAGCTGTAGACGAACGGGGAGAAATAACAGGGAAAATAAGAAGTCTCCATCCATCTCTGTCAGAGAAGACTGCTGCCCTCAGCACCACAAGCTCATTAGAGACCAGGTGGAAGTGATGAAAGCAGGTGAGGTGGGTGTGTATGTCTGCATGAGGGTGTGTGTGTGGGATGGAGAAGTTTAAGTCATGCTCGCTCTTTTTTCATAAGATCCGCCCTATAGAATGTCAAGTCTACAGGGAGTCGCTTGTGCTGAGAAAGCACTCTGTGTTTTAAGATAGAGTGGAGACCTTATGTCTCTCTCTCTCTCTCTCTCTGTTAAACACAGACTACATTGTTTCTGAGCTCTTCAGAATAAGTGCCCATATAGCTCAAGGTCGAAAGGGACCGCTGATGTTCATAATCACCCTTGAGCCGTATGGACATTAACCCACAACTTCAAGAGACAGACATCCCGTCCCTGACTTTCACCCGCAGAAAACAAAAGATATTTGAAAGAATGTTTTTGTCCATACAATGAAAGTAAATATGGTACAAAACAAAATTAGACCCCATTGACATTCACTGTATGAACCAAAAAAAGCATCTTTTGTTATGTTCCACAGAAAAAGTAAGTCATATAGGTTTAGACATGACGTGACGGTGAGTAAATGACAGCGATGTCCCTAAGATCGAAAACAGATGTATTTGCAAAAAGCAGCACACACCTGCCCCAAAAACATATAATGACTACTTGGTGCAGCCTTGGAGGTCTTGGAACAGACCAAAGCCGCTGGAACAGACGGAGAGAGGGAGTGACGGATGGAAATGAAGAGGAGGGGGGCTAACTCACCTTCTACATACATACGTCTCACCTCATCAGTCAACATTCCCTCATGATCACACAAACACACTTTAGTCTGGCTTCACCCCCCGACACTTCACGTTTAATCAAGACCTAGTCTGACTACAACTAATGCAATTGCTGCACAACAAAACTATAGAACGACAGTAAGCGACAACTTTGATTCCAGAAGTCTGAAAGCACTAATGAAAATACTTCAGTTTAGCATTTTTCTAATTTAACACCACCATAACAATTTGAGCGAAAATTTGAATTGAAAATGTAATATAATATTGAAGCATAAGCAATATCACAAGGCTGTAATCACACAGCCATTCTGATATTCATAGAAAACAGAATGATTGCCATCGAAATACTGCTTTTATAAAACAATTCAATAAACAAGAATTTAATATTGAGTATCTTACAAACACTCATGTTGTGCTGTAGAACATCTGAAAATTCATATGTTATTCAATTCTTCTACAAAGCCCCACTTTCCAAAAAGCTCAGAGTTCTCTGATTGGCCAGCTGACCCAGTGCCTTGTGATAGGCCAAACACCTCAAGCGTGTGTCGCAAATGTAACGCTCATAGTCATGAGCTTCAGCTTCCAAGGCTTCTAATCTAAAGCATTTGTTAACACAGTTAATAATAATGTTGTCAGTTTAACGATATCAGTTCGAGCCCGAGTTGGATTCTAAAAAGGCGGATGATCAAGCCAATTGAAAGGAACCAACTTTCCAAGCCCGACTTGAGCATAACGTTTCACACAGGTAAGTTGTCTTTGTATATATACAACATATATAAACTCTCCCAGGTTCAGAAAGCTGTCCTCTGAAAAATGTGCTGTGCCCAAGCAAACTTTTGGGTTGTACTGCTCAAGAACAGCTTTATAAATAAATCTTAACTCTCTAAATAACCTCTGAAAGCAAAAGCAGTTTTGCATTCGCATCCAAACACAGAGCATCTCTGTGACATGACGGCAACACATTAATTCACTGAAACCTCATCTTCTACCTTTGGACAGGCATTATGCTAATAGTGACGTAAATTGAGGAAGTAATATCTGGACTTCGATCGAGGCATTTTAGGCAGATCTGGATCTCTGTTCTCAGATAGACAGTAATCGCATTTTGGGAGCTACTGAGCTTTGTAACTTTGCAGATTGTATGCACAAACAGATGCATTACATACTACAGAAAAAGGAAAACATTAAAAAGCTTAATATGCCCCTTTTAAAGGTAAATATTGCTCATAACCGGCTGTTGAGATGGTATTCACACTTAAAAAGGAGTAGAGACTTGTTCCCGGAAACAGTCTTCATTATGTCACAAGCGGATATACCCGAAAATAGTTCCACACAGAGCTGCAGTAGAACCGTTGTGAGTCTCTGAGGAACACACAGTAGCAGTGTTTGGTTGTCTGCAGAAAGAGCCACTAATAATTTGTTTCTTATTTAATGACATAAATAGTGAAGAATTTAAAATATTTTTTTAAATATTTATTTTTTGGTCAAATTTCTTTTTTTTCTTAAAAAAAATAAAAAAAATAAACAATTTGATTTCAGATTTAAAGAAGTATTTTTTGACTCCCGCAACTTCTTGGACCCCTCTGTACATGCCATCACAGCCGCAGTACTAAAGTACTTAAGTTTGCAGACATGAGTGTTTCTCAGTCAGCGGGGCGACAACAGCTACTCATCCTGCGTCAGTTAATCGCCCCTCCTCTAAATGTGTGCCTGTCATAAGCATCCAGATGTGCACTTGCAGAAAGCCTTTAATCTTTTACAGGAAAAGAAAACTATCTCTTTTTTCTCGCTATTTTCTATACTGTAGGCCAACATTTCCCCTCAGTCCACCTAATATTCATTTTGCTTCACTTTTTCATTTTACTCTTGGAGTGAATAGGCTTTAAGGCTTTTTCTAGGACACTTTTAACCTTAAAAGTGTTTCACTCTAACCCTATAGAGCAACAGCAAATCTCTCTGGCACACTCTTTCAACAAAGTGGACCATCTAAAAGTATGACACAATGAAGCAATGAAGGCTGTAAACTCAAAAAACAAAAGGTTTTGTTAGTGTTCACCTGTGGAAAATCCGGTAAATAGAGAGTTGCTAAGGTGTTTGGAGTGGTAGTTAATACGTTGCCTGACAGTCAGGGTCATGTGCCATTTATATATCCCAATTAAATTCTTGAAATTGTACTGCATTTCAATTGTGGCAGCAAACAGTATGCGGAACTACTATCAATTGTTGCGTAAGAAAGTACATTTAAAATCCATGGAAATTCAAAGAAATTCATATAACTGTATTTTTGTTGCTTTTTTTAGATGGTTGCTAAACGGCTCTGGGAGATTGCTAGGTGGTTGCTTACAGGCCCAAGTCTCCTTGACCACTTGCTTTAGTAAGCACCACTAATCAATGGTGTCTAAAAAGTGGTTTCCTGAATAACAGTATCAGGTTTTAAACCACTTAAGCTACTTCTCTTATAAATATCTGAGAAAAAGATTCTAGAAGAGGAGGCTACCCTCCATCTGCTTTGATATCTTCTGCCCTCTGTGTGGAAACACATTTTGGAGTGTACAAGATGGAAACACTTTTCTACAGGAGGCAAACAGTCATGTGGTGTCTGTGGAAGATCTAAAACAAGCCCTGGGAGCATGTGTAACCATGTAGGCCACAGACCAGCAGTACCGTAAGCTCCTGCGATGAGACGTTCCACACCGCAGAACCGCCTCTTGGTTCTTTGACACTTCCTCCCACACTAAGAAAACAGATGTTAAACAGAACGAAGGCTGGCCCACTTGTCCTTATTTATTAGGTAGAAATTTAAAACATCTTTTCCCCTCCCATCTTAAAACACAATCCCCTTTCATGTCTTTGTCTCGTGACCTCTGCTGACCTTGTGTCAGACCCGCATCGCATCATCTCACTTGTCTTGCACAATTTCCTTGAACCCTTTCACTTCCACAATTTCGTAGCCGACACCTCCTCTCCTTCCAATCGCCTCCTAAAAGAAACAACAGTGGGCGCTACTGAAAAACGGTCTGTTTGAACCACAGTATGTTGTTTGTGAGCGAGACAGGCAGGGAGGGGATCATCTTGGCTACCCACACCAACCACTCCAAACACTCCACAGTCATTAAAAACCTCTCAGCTCAGTGGACACCCCACCGCAAGAGATTCACAAAACAAGCACAGGAAAACAACGCCTGCCACAAATAGGACCTCACAAAATCAGCTCCTTAGCGTGCAAGAAATTAGCAAAGGCATTAAAGAAAAGAGCCTTAAAAAAAGTAAATGAGAGCCTAAAAGTAGCAAGTACCACCAATACAGACTTTAAATGAGAAGAAAGAGCTGTATTTGTTCTATTGTGCCAGAAATAGTAATCTTATTTTTTTTTTTTATATATATATATATATATAATCTTATGCAAAAACAGCCAACAGTTTTATGATCAAAGAACAGTTTTATGAACAGGCTTATATATATATTTACACACACACACACACACACACACACACACACACACACACACACACACACACACACACACACACACACACACACACACACGTAACAATGTTCAGTAAGCAGTGTAATATTTGAATAAGATTTTTTATATTAATAATTGGAATAACCTATGCTCAATCTATTGCTGCCATATCAGTTATGTATAAGCAATAAGCCCCTTGAGGTTGTGCATTATAGTGATTTATTCAGGGACTCATGCCAAAAAAACACCCATTACCTGTGGTAAAATCATTGTGACGCATAGCCTCAAGTGGCTTATTGTTATAATTGAAGAAGAGAAAAGAGAGAGATTTTGTGGTTTGTGTGAAGATCGAGGTCAGAAACATTATTATTAATGTGGCACGTCCTCCTAAACCACTAGCCAAAACAGACAGTCTAAAAATGACAGACTCAGATCCTCTGAGGAACTTGCTTGTTCCATAAGACAAAAAGATCTTAACCAAAATTATTCTACTAAATCTAATGCCTGTGTTGTTAAATTCAGCAGAGGTTTTATTGAGTTAGCTCACAGTAAGTTCAGACCATATTCACAAAGTATGTTTGGCCACCAGTTGCATTGTAAGTACAGCATGACTTTTAACAAGACCTTCAGGCTGTATGAGCGCAGCACAGATGGCAAAATCTCATCCCACCTTTAACCCCCAAAAATAACATAAACATTTTGAGGTCCACTACAAAAACACTGTGTTACTATGGCAACACTATAACTATTGCGTCAAGTCCAGGAACTATATCATTATGATAGTACAGATCTCCTGGCCAGCACTAAATGCTTGTTCCAATATTCCTCGCAGCATCTCCTGTCTCAATCACAGATAATAAACCTGCATTAATGTGCTTATGAACACACTCATACTCATCAAACTTTTATTCTGCCTCATTTCACTCTTTGAAAGAATACCTTTTCCTTAGGCCATTCTAGGCCAGGTTTTCTCACTGAACTGTGTCTGAGTGTATGATCCAATTTTTGGTATCGACCTCTAAAAAACCTCCTGTCTCACAATTTCAGATAATTTCCTTTACAAAAAAGTTGGACACACAGGATGGAATTTTGACAATCTACTTCAGAAGTGTTCGGAAAAGTCAGCAAGTGTAGGCCTAAACGGGACAGAGAGGAGAAATTTGGGGTTGTCTCCCAGAGGTCAAAAGGGATTTAAATGCAAAGATAAAATAGCTGACCTCGATGCATGCGCAGAAAACACTCTCAAAACACAATCCCTGTAGAAATGTAGAATTCCACAATCATTCGAAACGAGACGAGAAAACTGTCTGGAAGATTTGGAAAGCTTACGGTTATTAGTCCCTCTGGATAATGATGGTGTGCAGATAGTATAAACACCACAGTCTTTTATACAAAACAGCATATGCAACTAAACAGCAATAGTAATCCAAAGAACTTTGAAACAGAACAGACATATAACCACAGTGTAGTATCAAAACTGATACTGTACAGACAACAAACCAGCCGTCTTGCAAACAGAAGATGCTCTTTGTTGTGCTGGCAGCTGAGACTAAAAAGGATGAATGTTTTTGAAAGCAGTGATAAATAGGGCTTATATTATAATCTAATGACATAAAAGTCCTGTAATAGCTTCAGAACACCTGTAACTTCTTTTATTTAATGTCAGCTATTCTGTTTCTTTTTGCAAACGCCATTTTAGCATTTCATCCAAGATGAGGCTAAGGTCAGTATGATTGTCCATATGTTTTTGTTTTTTTTACGATTAGGAAATGTTTGCATGATTTGATCAAGGTAGTAGTAACAACTAATGTACATTTCCTGAAGAAAATGTGAGTGGTGCTTGCATTGGCAAAACTCGGCACTCTGTTGCCAGGGTGTGGTTACACAGTTACCAAGGTAATATTTATAGACTGGTTTCCCAACCAAAACAAACAAGCCCACCTCCATGTCTATACAATATTCTGGTGCTGAGATATAGCTTATTCAGTCGAAAAAGGCCAACTCTGTGTTTCTACAATGTTCCGGTGCTGAGATTTTGCTTGTTAATGTTGTTTAATGGTTGCTAGGGTCCTGTAACTGGTTGCTAGGGCATGGCTATGAAGTTGTTATGTCACTACTTATTGGCTGCTTGATAGGCCAATCAAAAGAGCCCAAACCCAAGTCTCTCTGACCTTCTGATCCAAAGATATGATCTTACAAATTTTGTGCCAATGTAAGGTCTATGGAACTGTTTTCGGATGATTTATCGCCCGCTGGACAAACATCGTACACCCAATTGCTTATAAAAGTCCTAGCACACCTCTCCTCAATAAACCGGTCGATTTGACACCTCATTCATGGGTCTACGACAAATGGTGCGTGAGGAGTAGCATGCCGAATTTTAAGTATGAGCAATAACAATAGTGATGCCTTGCCTTTGGCAAGCACCACTAATAACCAGCAAATCATTCTCACTTTGCCTCCTTCCTCAGACATCCAAAAATCCTCACTTATTCATATTTTTCATAAAACAGAAAAATATCCAGTCAAAAATCACTATTACTTCATTTAAAATACCTTCTTAAAACAGAACCTTTCACTATGTAATGATTTAAATGCCAAAGCTTAAACTTGCACAATGGGCACAATAAGAATTGATCCCCACTCACACAGTCAGCCAAAGGCATTTAGTGTGTCTGTGCATGTGTGCGTGCCAGTATGTATATAATTAGTTTCAAAGTCAGAGTTAAAGTGAGTCTAAGTGGTCGGTGAACTTCAGGGTGGCCATAGACCATTACAGAAGCAGTTGCACTGTCCTTTGTGGTTGTGGCTTTCCATAGTAAGGCACATGAGCAATCATACCTAATAGTGTTTCCTTGTGCTTAACGTTAAAACCGAATTAAACACTCACACACAAAGCCAAGACATTAAAGGGCTTGAAACAAAGACATGCAGCTGCTTTTCTAATTGTGTCCTGAACGGATTTCTGTGTGCTGTACATTCTGTGCATTTCTCTGGATTAGAAATGTCATATTTCTAGAGGTCAGAGGTTAGAATATCAAAATCGACTGCTGGCGGTAGATCCGTTTCCTATTTAGCACCAAAACTTTGGCATTGTCCGGGAAGCAGACACACTCTGTCAGTTCAAATCTAGACTTAAAAAAACATTTCTTTGACCTAGCATACACATAACACATTATAGACTTCAATGTTAATTCAATGTTAAGCTGCATAGTTTAGATCATCCGGATCTGGGAACACATCCCATAAATCCTGATGTACTTGGTACATCATAAGAAGGATGGCATCTATGCTAATATTAGTCTCTCTGTTTATCCCGAGGTTTACCGCAGTCCACCGGATCCAGGCCGTATCCAGATCTGATGAAGGACCAGCGCCTGGACACGACGACAACGCAGTCCTGAAGTATCAACTAGTCTCTCCCCTGTAAAGGCCTCCTTCCCTTCCCTTTACCTCTGTACAGATAAAACATTGTCGGGATAATTCCGGTTCGCGTGGCTACGCAGACGTGACAAAAAAATCTGTATTATGAATTTTTAAGGCCAGACACGTAGTTTGTTGAGGGTTGATTTGTGCAGAAGGACTACTCGCCTGCGCACATATATATTCAAATGCGCATACCTATCTACTGAACGTGTGATGCACATGTGCCTGCTGTCTGCGTTTTCACGGGTTTGCGTTTTTGAGGTTTGCAAAGAGATAACGGATAATCGTTTGCATCTTCGAACCTATTTCAGGGAGTGCGTTCTCCAGACACCAGGCACTGTTTTATGCGGATGAGTGCCCGGAGAACGTTAAGGGTTTTTCTGTTAGAACGGTGTTGTGTTAGCGGCCCCTAAGTTAATAACTAATGATCTTCGCAACGGAAGTGAATCAATCAAAACTAACATTAGCTGGACAATAACTTTATCCTAGAGCTGTGGTAAAGCCTAAACAATCTGTTACGGTAATTTCTATTGTAAAGACAGTTCTACTGTAAAGCTGCTTTGAAACAATCCATACTGTTAAAAGCACTTTATGAAGGTGACTTGACTTGACTACAGTGAAAGCTTGTCTGAATTCGGACTTTACACAATGGAGTGCCATGTCTGAAGGCATTTCAGTTCGACAGACAATGGATTTATAACTAAACTAAATTGTGACTATGGGCTGAATGATACTTTTAATTAGTTAGTTAGCTCATTCAGCAGATGGTTTTCAAGTGACTTGAAAAAACACTAATTGTACCACAACCAGGATGTAAAAAAGCTGATGTAGCCAAATTCTGAGCTCATCCTGTCATTGAGCCTGTAATCTTTGAGTTTGCAGGCCAGAGTCTTAACCATACAGAAACAATCATCCAATTCAGACTGTTTAATATCTTTTAATATCCCTATGGCTAGTTAATGTGAAATGTCAAAACAGAGACTCTCAGAATCACGTCCCTTGGGATGGCACACACACACAGTCTCACACACGTACATTCTTACAGAGTTTGCGTGCAGGAATTCTGACACCACATCTGAACCGTGTGCTTGAATTCAGAGCTTCCAGCCTAACACTAAAATAACACCTGCCAGTACCATGATGAGCATAGACACCTGTATAGAAAGAGAACAGAAGCAAACTAGATGCCTACTACATATACAATACATTTCCAGACACTTTTATAATCTCCAGAATAAAACCAAATATTTGCATTTTAATTGCATAAAAAAGTCTTATGTTTTGGAAGTCAGTTCACTAGCAGCACCAGGGATCATCCTAACTTAATAAGGCCTGGTTTCACAGGTCTTAGATTAAGCCAGGATTTGACCTTATTTCAATTAGGACATTTAAGTAGCTTTTATAAATGTGCCTAAGAAAAAAAACATTACTGCTGAGCATCTTGAGACAAAACAATGGCACGGATTTATTTTAAGACATACCAGTGCAAGTTGCTTTCAGTTAAAACAGCTCAAACATGCATTTTAGTCTGGGATGCTTAAGCCTTGTCTGTGAAACCGGGGGTCAATGTATAACTAAAATGCAAAGCAAGATA
Organism: Gila orcuttii; assembly: GCA_026230005.1. Classification (NCBI taxonomy): domain Eukaryota; kingdom Metazoa; phylum Chordata; class Actinopteri; order Cypriniformes; family Leuciscidae; genus Gila; species Gila orcuttii. The sequence goes on from JAPDVR010000004.1 coordinate 18,060,388, forward strand.
CCTTGGATAAAAGTATCTGCCAAATGCATTAAATATAAATTCATCATACTGCACATGGAAGGTAAAAGTGTGTATTCTACACATACAGAATATATGCATACTGTTAACAACAGACATGCTGCAAAAGCCATAAATGCATACCCTATTTCACAGTACAAAATTAGTCCACAGGTCATTTTTTTTTGTAAATAATAAATTAACATGAAAAACCAAACATTAACAATTGTTTTTAATATTTTTTAATAATTGTTTTCAATATTTTTAACAATAAATAAACTTTTTGATGAAAATAAAAACATTAATGATGATTTTAAAATTTAGGGTTAATGTTTACAAACTGAAAATGACATTGGAAATGATATATGAAAATTAGAATAACATGCTAAATCAATTGGCGGGGTGTATAAAAATGGTTGAGTGATTGGATTTGGCTAATGGGCCACCAGCTGGAGAGCTCTGAACTCTAATAAGCATCACAATCCCTGAGACTGTAAGAGCAATGAGGTCCATCTGACCCAGCAGAATCCAGCTGTTTCTCTTGATGTCATCTTAACAGGAACCTAAACATAAGATTATCATTTACACTGAACACTGAGGTCAATCCCCTCATATCTCTCCAGGCTACTGGCATGACTGACAGGCACACAGAGATGAGTAGGAACAAGAAGACAATACTGAGGTTGTAAGTGCTAGGAGCTGAATGAACCGCTGTTTGCCAAGAATTCTGTATGTGTGTGAGAAGAGCTCTTGTTATCACTAGGACAAGGTTCTTATCTCTTTTCACTCTTTCTGCCATCAGAACACACACATGCAGGCTCTTGTTCTCAATGTTATCTAGACAGGTGTAATTATCTCTTATCTAACCTCATCTAACCTTCTTCTCTTTATCTTTGTCTTGCTCTTCTTGTTTTATTTCATGTCTGCATCTGGCCAGCATCTCAGGTGGACGGGTACGGTCAGTTTTTCAGAAACAAAGGACACTCCTGGGGTGTCATCTTTTGTGGCTTACTTGACCCTGGTATGCACATCTGATGTGGTTAATGGTCAACAGTGGTCAGCTGAGACAATCAACAGTTTAATACATCTGAATATAACAAATCCCTGATGTTTGAGATGAAATGATCAGTAATTTTAGTTATGTACAATACATGCATTGAATGAAATGGTTTACATTAGTTAAATTTATATATTAAGCAGACATCCAGTGAATTATCTGTCATTGCACATGGCATTCTGAAGATGTTATGCAAGCCTGTTGACCTCATTATCTAATTACGTTCTCCCACCTGAATCTCCAATCAATTCGGCGGTCCAAAGGCAAAACTACACATAAAGCAATTTTTTTAATCTGTTTTAATATTGTTTTAAAGGGATAGTTCAACCAGAAAATTACAAGGTTCTGTCATTTACTCACTCTCATGTCCTTCTAACAAGTATGTTTTTTTTTTATTCTGTGGAACATAAAGACATTTTTAAAAATGTCTGGGTTTTTTTGTGTGTGTTCATTCAAAGAATACAGTGGGGTGAAATGTTGTTTTGTTGATTTGAACATTGACTTTCTTTGTATGTAGACTGCTGTGCAAATGTAAGATTTTTTATGTTTTTTAAACAAGTTTCTTATGCTCACCAAGGCTGCATTTATTTGATCAAAAATACAGTTAAAACAGTAATATTGTGAAATAGTTTTACAATTTAAAACGCCTGGTATCCATTTTAATATCCTTAACCCTTTAGAACCTGAAGCTAAAATAGGTGTTTTTCACATATTTAGATTTTTTGACTGTAAAATTATGAAACAATGTGCTATCTTCATGTGCAAGATGTCATCTTTTTCAGAAAAAAAAAAAAAAAACAGCTTTCAAAAAATTACAGTGATTGACCATTATCATGTGTGGTGAGTTAAAAACCACTCGAGAATTAAATTTGATTTTTATTTAGAAAAAAACCCCAGAAAAATCACACGATAATACATATATACAAGTCTTTTTTGTGACATTGGGTTGGACAGTTTTCATTTAGGACACATGCACACACCACATGCTAAGATGCGTGAAAGAGAAACGACCATCCGCCTCCCAAGTTTCATCAAAAATCATCCCAATCCCCTCTTCTGCTGTCTACCACTTCATTCGCCATGTATTTGTTCGTTTCTTTTATTATTTTATGCAATCCAAAACACTCTAACCTGCAGCGCTTCGTATCTGTTTAAATCCTTTCTTACCGCTCTGCCAAAAAGCTGCAGACATTTGCTGACGGAAAGCATGACATTAATTACTGTAATAAGCCGTATATTGCTGAAAAGCACATATTGTCTACTGTCAGGGGCAATTTGAATGGTTTTGATAGTGCAAATGGTTGAAGAGTTACGATAAAAATGAATACAGCTTGCTGGTGTGTCGGCGACGACACAGCCGGTTTAAAAGGGCTGTGTGTAGGCTACAGTATGTAATTATTTAAAAATGGAAATTGATGGCAAAGCTGAATTTTCAAAAGCCATTACTTAGTCTTCAGTGTCACATGATCCTTCAGACATCATTCTAATATGCTGATTTGGTCCTCAAGACATTTCTAAATATAATCAGTGTTGAAAACGGTTGTTCAGCTTAATATTTTTGTGGAAACTGATCTTTTTTTTTAATGATTCTGTGATTTACATGACTGTTTTTGTAACATCATAATTGTCTTTACTGTCAAATTTAATGCATCTTAGCTGAATAAAAGTATTAATTTCTTTAAAAAAAAATCTTACTGACCCCAACATTTTTAATGTACATAAACAGAAGAATTATTCAGTGTTTCATCATCTTCTTTTGCGTTACTCAAAGGAAAGAAAGTCAAACACAGACGCCTCTCACTTTACGGCACTTTTTCTCTTTCTCTGAAGTTCAAGAGTCACTCACAAAGGCTGTTTATGGAGCGTGTGATAGCACTACTGCAACAGAGAGTTCAGTTTCAGCCAGCAGAACTAAATCTTCCTGCCCTTCAGACCTTTAACATTCTTGCTAAAAGAAGCTTCATCCATTCAGGCCTGACAGGGCAGCATATCAGCACCTTGTCACTCCTGTTTGTCCCATCTGCCTGTCTGTTTCCATCTAATGAAAATAATTAGACTCAATATTATCACTCAGCTGTCCCCACTACCACACAGGCACATACAAAACTCTCCAAACACTCAATTTCACTGACAAGAAGCAGACCAGACCAGTGAGTGGTGGGTGAGAGAGACTTAAATGAATGCCCACATTCCCTCCCTCTATTTCTCTTCCCACAGATCTGAGTTTTATCTTCTGCAGCCACTTCACTAGAACATCCACACAGCCTTGTGTTTGTGTTATTATAGGGGTGGATAAAAGATTGGGTTGATGGGATGAGAGAAACCCTGTGAGCGGAGCAATGAGGGGGTATTCAAATACAAGAGGAGAGGAATGTCAAACAGCACCGATCTCACTATAAGAGTCCTGGATCAAAAACACTAATTTTTCAATCACTAGTCAGTCAAAATAAATGTGTGAGTCAGACCGGAGGGTCCCCAGAGGTCAGGTCGCTGAGGAACAGCACGGTATTGCTCTGAAAGGTTTTAAAATACATGGTAGGCTATTTTAAAACTTTAAAGTGTGGCTACCAGAGACAGACCTGATGGTTAATAAAAACCCAATAATTATATGATTTGGTTCATGATTAAAACAACAAAAGTAACACGTTACAGCTTGTCTACATTTATGTGGGACTAAAAAATGTATAACTATTTATATTTCAATATTTTCCACCATTTTCACCAGGACTTAAAAGGGTGTTTTTTGAAGGTACTCTGTATTATTTTAGTTATTGTGAAATACATTTTTTTTCTCAATGTCATTGCATGCCTAACAATCCACTTCAAGCTGCAATATTAATTAAGAGGTATATAATATAGCCATAATAAAATAATATCTCAGTCTTACTCAGCAAATTTCATTTTATCAGCTGCTTGGCAGTCAGCTCTTTCGACTCATAAAAGCATTTAAGAAAACAGGGCGGTTAGGCCTTTCAAACTTATGGATGTCTTTAAGCTTTATGAATACAAATTACTTCACCCAGTGGGCAGATAATGAGGCAGTTTGGGCAAATGGAAAATGAAATCATGCTGTCTCAACCGGAAAATGTCTTTTCCATATATTGTGTGCAGGGTTGTTGGGTTATCGTAATTAAAGAAGACTTGATATATGTAGCACTAGGCTACTGGATGTCTGAGCAATGTGGGTGAAGGAGCTTTTATCTGAAAATCTGACATGACTCATTGAGGGTGTCAGATTTTGTGGTTTTGGTTTGATGGACTACTGGCCTATGAAAGCTCCAGAAAGAGTTGAACCAGATGACCTCCGACAAAGAAGTTGAAACGTACAGTAGGTTGCTGCTGTTCTTGACTGTTTCTGGTGGAATAAGCCCCCTCAAAAGGTCTAGCACTCAAGTGGACACATTTCAGACACTAAGATTTACCAATATGCACTTAACTAGCACTTTGTTCTCTGTAAATGCAAGTCTTTCAAGGACGTTACAAATACTATAAACACTGCGCAGCGCTACCCTCTGCAGCAATAAAATATGAGGCCATGAAAAAGCAACTAAATTGGGAAAAAAGAGATAAAAAGGGGACAGACACAGAGAAGGGGCACCAATTTGTCCAAGAAAAACATGTTTAAAAGAAGAGCCAAATGTGGTGCCAACGTGTGGGAGATGAGTCTACAGGGTGCCATCTGAAAAGAGATCAGCAGATTGATGTGGGAGAGGGAGATTACAATCACCCTCACAAAACAAACACAGAAAGAGATCTTGAAAATATTTTGAATTTGGATAATGGTGGGAGGTGTAGAGTACACTTGAACAAACATGGTCTGCAAGATAAAATATAAAGAAAAAGAATTCATGAGTAAATGAGAATGTACAGTCTCAGTCTGTCTACTAAATTGAATACATGTAAATAAAAATAAATTCAGTAAGAGAAAACTTACTCGCTTACTAACGTAATCTTGGTTTATTGTGTAGCTATACGCTATTGGAAAACTCCTTTTCTCGAGAATACTGAAGCCTTTATTTTAAAATGCATTGCAGCTGCACAGCCTGCACAGCCAGCACAACGCAGAGCTGCCTAGCTCGCTGATTGGCTGGGCAGCGGGAACTGCACGAACCTATGGCGAAGCAGCGAGCACACGCGATCCTATTAGGACACTTCCCGCCTCGTGCGCGCCAAAGTGTGCCAGAATGGACGTGGCTGCTGACTATATAAGCGGCCCATTTCGTCATAGGAATCAGGTTAAATCGACTGAAGCGACATCACCCGAATGTGCAGCTTAGTAATACGACTGGCTACGCAATGCTTGTTCCCTTACTCTCAGGGAACCGAGGTAACGTTAGTAACTGAGTAACTGTTCTGACTGTCTGAATGGGGCAGAACTCTCTAGATAAATTCTGAGAGCCCTAACAGGGCAGAGTAGACTTAATTCTCTATCGTCTTCCAGTAAGGGAAGTGCCGATAGCGAAATGACCTGGGCTCTTGAACGGAGTTGAGAGCACCTTGGGTATATAACCATGTCTTGGTCTGAGGACGACTTTGAAGTCGTTGGGCCTGAACTCGAGACAGGAAGCATTCATAGAGAGCACTTGTAACTCGGCCACTCTCTTAACCGATGCTAGGGCTAGCACAAGTGCGGTTATGAGTGAAAAAGGCTTTAAGTCGGCCGACAGAGCGGAGGTGTTTCGCCTGGAACACTTGGAGGACCGCCATATGTGCAGGGCTGATGCAGCCTGACCAGCGGAGGTATAGGCTCGGCCGACGAGAGCTGAGGTAGTCCTGCATGGTTTGGATGGGTAAGCCGCCATGGCCTTCCATCTAATAGCGGTGGGCGGGTAGAGGTGCGCGGCCACCACTTCTTCCAAGGGGGGCATTTTCTCATACCCCTTTTCCTCAGCGCCGTCAAGGGTTGAGAGGGTTGCAGAAGTAGCGGTTCGCAGGTGGGCCGAGTTGGGGGCGTGCCACAATTTAGTGAGTTCTTCGTGGACCTCTAGGGAAAATGGCGCTGGCCACTGACAAGGGGCCTGTTGGCGGCCCGGCAGGAACCACTCGTCGAGGCAGCTTCTGGTGGGTTCCTCGGGAGAGGACCAATCAAGGCCGAGCTCTTCGGTGGCCCTGGTGAGAACGCAGAGAAGTTCAGAGTCCAAACTTGCCCTGACGCCACTTCCACTGGACTGGGACGGGGTCAACGACTGAGCCCGACCATTCCTTGCCTACAGATGCAGCCAAGGACAGGCTGTCATCACCTACCTCCTCCGATCCACCAAATGAGATGAGGCCGGGTGCTTGAAGAGAGGGGCGCTGGTCCGTCTGGGTGAATAACACTGGCGAAGGGATTCCCTCTGGAGAGAGCGAGGCACGCGGGGGCTTGGCCGGCCTGGGCTCACTCATCTCTAAGCGCTCAGGCATCCTCTGGCCCCGCCGTTTCTTCCTCCTCAGTTTGAGGAGGGCGGGAAACGGGAGGGCGCGAGGGGTGGGGTCACCTTGTGAAAAGAGGGCTAGCTGTGAGCGCAGAGAGGAGAGCGGCATACTCTCACAGTGAGAGCAGCTGCCCTCCTTATAGTGTAAGCGCTACCGAAGCGAGCGCACACAGAAGGCTTTGTAAAGGATATAAAACATATCAAACAAATGTTTTTTTTCAGGATTTTTTGATAAATATAAAATTCAAAAGAACAGCAATAATCTGAAATAGAAATATTTTGTAACATTATAAATATCCTTACTGTCACTTTTGATAAATTTGATGAATCCTTGCTGAATAAAAGTATTAATTTTTTTCTTAAAAAAAAAATCTTACTGACCCCAAACTTTTGAATAGTAGTGTATAATGTTACAAAAGTTTTCCATTTCAGATAAATGCTGTTTTTTTTTACTTTCTATTCATCAAAGAATCCTGAAAAAAACTGTTTTCAACATTGAAAATAATCAGAAAGGTTCTTGAGCAGCAAATAAGCACATTACACTAGTGTACGCTATCATTCAAAAGTTTGGGGAAAGTACTTTTTTTAAAAGAAATAAATACTTCTATTCAGCAAGGACATGCTCCATTGATCAAAAGTGACAATAAAAAATACTTTTTACATTGTTACAAAAATACTTAAATGCATCCTTGGTAAGCATGAGGCGTCTTCCAAAAAAACCCTAAAACTTTTGAACGGTAGAGTTCAAACACTATGCCAATAAACAGATGACACGAAGAAAAGCCTAGATGTCTAAAAGCCTAGAATACACTAGAAAGATTCTGAACAATCATAATTCTATGACAAATCCAAGGCTAAATCCATTATGGCATCATCCTGTACAAGTGCAGAATTCCAAGAATGTGGAGTCTACAATCATTTCACAAACCAAACTAATCCACACAGCTCTAATGATAGTGTAAAAGCCATGTGGGCAGGGCCGTATCATTCAGACACTCTGAGGTTCACCACTGACTTTTCTTTCACATGTCAGGTCTAGCGGAAAGAAATGAGAAACACAACCCCAAACAGACAAACCATCCCCATAACACTCAAACCTCTTACAGAAATACCTGCCTCTCAAACCACAACTATATATACACTCTACATACGCAAGACAAATTAATCTCTGTTTTTGGGCAGCTTCCACCAAACATAAAACTGGTTTGCTTAGCCCAAAAGAGCAAGTGGCTGTTATCAGTGTTCAGTTAAATTTGGGCTTGTTTGGACAACCTGTCTTAGTTACAGTCTGACAGCCACATTGTTTTGCCTAAAAGACTCAAGTTTCAAACATTTGAAATTATTAAAACCTCATAATATCATAACTCTTTGTAATGTTAATAAAGGTTTCTTCGAAAAACATAATTCAGTTTTACCCACTCTCTCACTATAAATGGGCAGTTTTTTGTCTTTTTTTTTTTTTGCTATTGCTATTTTTATATTTGCTATTTGCTATTTTTGCTATTGTACCTTTAAGACTACCATGTAAATGCAAAATGCACATAAAACAACCAGATTCAATCTGATCAGATCCAACATATTGTACAGTAGTTGGCACTGCTCAAATAACAAACCCATATTCCAAGGCATGTATATACAGTATGTATATATTAGTATAATATATATATATATATATATATATATATATATATATATATATATATATAGTATAAAGGCAGTATGGCATTAAACAAATGTCCAGAAGAAAAGCCAAACAAACACTATACAGAATCTGAACAATCATAATTCTTTGACAAATCATCGGCTAATTTTGTTCTAACATCATCCTGTACATATTTACAATATTTCTGTATTTTTTAAATAGGTGCGGTTATTGTTAGCATAAGAGTCTTCTTTTAAAAACATTCAAAAATCTTACCAACCCTAAACTTTTGAACAGTAGTGTATAAATACACAGATAAAAATGTGTAACTATCATCACAAAAAAAAACAATCGTTCAAACTAATTTAACAATGTATTAAAATATTCAAAAATAAAATAAAAAATAAAGAGAAAAAAGATTTGCACTGCACCATCCTTCTCTTTAAAATTTTTAACAAATCGGATTACATGCCAACTGGAACAATAGCGTTGACATACTAATAGATGTGTAAATGTAGGTGTCATATGTTAATGTATTTGACTGTCTGACCGCAGAATTGAATGATTTCGCAATGAGCCATTTTTACAGTTTAGTTTCAACAGATGGTCATATTGGACTAGAACTTTGGGTTTTAAAACGTATATTATGTTTTCTATTGAAATTGTTTAATTTGAAAAACATCAAGGAAAATTAAATTTTTCATGAAATTACACTTTAGTCTCGCATAGCCAGACTTTCAGACTGACGGCAGAAGGTCTGGACTCCTTACCAAGAGGACGTCTGATCGACATGTAAAGCAACCAACCAGCGTCGTGTTTAGGGGCGTGAAAATGTAACGTCGATGCCCCTAAGATAACAGACCGCCGTGCAATTCATTCAAGAACATTGTGTAAGTTTGATGCAACAATGGTGCCGTGAACTTCACATATTTTGAAAATCCAGCGTTTAGTTGATCCTGATAAGCGCTCATTGTCACAATTGTAAACACGACGGCTTTCTTCTTCCATGAAGAGGTTTGGCGTAATGGCAGCTTCGTTTCCAGGTGGACCCTTAAAAATCGCAACACACGTCTCCCAGAAATCATGAGAATTAATCTAATCAGAAGACCACTTCAAAACTCCTGAAGTGTTTCCCATTTTGTGTGCAGTACGCATCAAACGTTCAGTCAATGGTCGGTCCACTGGCGTGATGTTTGAGGCTGAGTCTACACTTCAAATACCCCCCTGAAGCACATCATTGCGTCCTGATCCCATGAATAATGTTTAGAAAACATAATCGCTGACGTGACTACATTCAGCAAACCCCCTTTCCCACAACAAACTGAAAGCTCTGTCTTCCTTTGTTGATCTTCCTTTCATTCCAAGTGCCCTACAATAACCATTTTTCACTCAGAGGGAACTGCAATCTAAACCCTTAAGGAGCCTCTGCCAAAGCGAGCACAATGTCAGTCTTGACAATGAGTTAGAGTGTTGGAGAAAGAGAGAGTGAGAGAGCTGATTGACTTATTGCGGCCCTGATACCTGGCAGCAGTCATAGGAAACATGTATTTTTGGAGTTTCCCCAGACTTTCACTCGCTTATCCTTCATCATGCTCTTTCTCAGTAATGACAGAGAAGGAAAAGATATCGTGATGCAGAGCAAAAGAGACGGGGAGCCTTTATCACACTGTCTTTCCATCTGGAACTAAAACCGATTGTTTATACTGCAGTTGGGGGACCTTGCAGCATGTAACAAACTCATTTTTAGCAAAACAATTTGAAAAGACAGACTGTTTATCCAGTTTTTAAACATTATAACATGACCTTTAGTAAATTTGATCTAGTGGTTTATCCAAAAGGATAAGTAGAAACAGAAACTGACACCAAATGAAGGATACTTTTGTCCAGTTAGCTTGATAATTCAAACTCTGTTCAAACACAAACAGTTCAACTCTGCTGCAGCGCAAACTCATACTGCTCTCTACTTCAGGTGTGTTAGACAGTTTTTAAGACAGGCGATGTGGGACACATCCAGCCCAAATAACAGACCCAGACATCATCCTACCAGTGCTGAATAACCCTGCCTCTACTCTCCTGTCCAGTGGCATCACAGGGAACTCTCAGGAAGCCTTCTCATTGGCTGGTGGCTGGACAGAGTCTAGATCCCTCCGCACACATTATGTCACAGCACACAGTCTATTAAAGTGAGTTACTGCCCTCACTGTCCATCTGCTAGAAAGAATGCCAGCAGCAGTAGTGAGTGGGTGTAAAAAGCAGTGTTGGGGAAGCTACTTTGAAATCATGCTACAAGCTACACAATTAGTTAAGTAGTTAAATTATACTAGTTAAACTAGTCAAGCAAAAAAGTAGTTAGCTAGACTACAAGCTACTAACAAAGGGCTATTTAGAGGGAGTCTTTTTAAATAAAAAGTACCGTTCAAAAGTTTGGGGTCAATACGATTTGTTTGTGCAGTAAGGGCAAGATTTACTAAACACAGCAATTAAAAAAAAAAAAAAAAAAACACACGCATGATGGGAACTTACAAATGGGGGTGGAAATTTTTGTGCGTGATCTACGGACAACGCGCAAACTAAAAGCAGACGTAGTCATATCATTTCCATAATGACCAACAAAATATAACAAGAGCAGCGCAAATTAGCATCTGGTTTAAGACATGCTTTTTTGAGGCGTTATATAATGCCACAATTACCAGTAAATTTTCTAGCGCAAACCTTTGTAAATTACCTTACAAACCTACCATACAGGGAATCCAGAGAAATCTCAATCTTTTAGGGCAAGTGTTACAAACCCCTGTTTTTAAAATGCTCGTTGGAAAAGGGGTAAGCAACATAAATGGACACCCAAGGCAAACTGCAGTTTAAACATTTATTATAAGGTTAATTAACGAATGCACAAACCCACATACCTCATTCAACAACTCTCAACAGACGAAAACAACACAAACTATACTGAAATTAAACTATACTTAACAGAGACTAACAAATAGATCAACAAAACATCAAATAGAACACAACTTGTCTTGAACGGCTGGCCAGGCATCATGACACACACAGGATTCAGCCATTAGAGCAATGGGGCACAGGTGCGCAGGGGCGGAGCCTAACACTCAAAAGATAAATAAATTAATCAGAGCACAGAAACAGATACACACAAAATACAAATACAGCACTCATAAGGCTTAGGCCGTAACACAAGGCAGGAGACCTCCGTTGAAAGTGCATGACCTTTGAGCCCTCAGATGGCACTGCATGAGAAACTGTCATGCTACTCTGTTAAATATAGCCACATGTGCTCAGGAGTACTTTGGAAAACTGTTGTCACTTAACACAGTCTGACGCTTCCTCCCCCCACCCCTCCTTAAACTTAGGGTGTAAGTAACTTATGTTTAAAAAAATAATAATAAATAAATAAATAAATAAATAAATAGGTCTTTTTGATTTAATGATTGTACAGTTATGTTTTGTCTTGTTAAATACCTATAAAAAGGATTGGGAGTAACACAGTCTGACGCTGCATCACGAAATGCAACTTGAATCTATGTTACGCAAGGAGAAAGCTAAACACCTGTTCAATGCATAGATGCCAGTGAGTTCTCTGGGCCCGAGCTCATCTCAGATGTTCTTAAAGACAGTGAAAATGTGTGCTGTGGTCTGATGAGTCCATGTTTTAGCTTTTTTTCTTTTTTGTGGAAAAAACGGACATTGAGTTCTCAGTCCCAAAGGTGAAAAGGACCATCCAGACTTTCATCAGCTACAGGTGCAAAAGCAAACATCTGTCATGGTATGGAGGAGCATCGGTGCAAACGGCAGGGGTGACTTGGATTTGTGTGAAGGTACCATTGACGTGGAGGCATATTTTGGGATTGTACAGAGACATATAATGCCGTCAAGATGCAAGACAATGCAGGCCTCATTCTGTACGTGCTACAACAGAGTGGTTTCCACTCTACACCATAGAGTGGATGTGCTTGACTGCATGCAGTCCAGATCTGTCTCTTATTGAAAATGCATGGCCCATCATGACAAGGAGAAACAGACGGCGACGACCACAGACTGTTGAGCAGATGTCTTATATGAGGCAGGATTGTGTAAAAATTCCACTTGCAAAACTGCAACAATTAGTATCCTCAATTCCCAATTGATTAAAAAGTAATTTAATGGAAAGGTGATGTGAAACATGCCTCTGTTCCAACTTTATTGGAGTGTGTAGCAGCCATCAAAATCAAAATGTGTTTATATTTACAAAATACTATTAAGTTGGTCAGTGAAAATATTGGAAATATTTTCTTTGTACATTTGTCAGTTAAATAAAGGTTCAAGAGAATTAACAAATCACAGACTCTTGATTTTATTGCATTTTACAAAATATAACAGCTTTATATTATAACAAGTTGTATTTTAAAATTGGTCTCAGTCATTAAATGGGAAACTTTTTTTATTTTGAAAAAGTAACACATATTTTGTTGTAAATTTAAAAGTAATGCGTTACTTTACTAGTTAATTATCAAAAGTAATCCGATTAAGAAACGTCTCGGTTACCAACGTAACCTCGGTTCCCTGAGAGTAGGGAACAAGTATTGCGTAAGTTAATTTACGCTATGGGAAAACTCCTTTTCTCGAGAATATTGAAGCAAATTTTTTAAAACGCAGTGCTGCTGCACAGCAGACATACAGCTGAGCGCCTTAGCTCACTCATCGGCTTGTGCTGCGGCAACCGCACGAACCTATGGCGAGTCGGCTAGGGTGCGCAAACCAATCAGGACGCTTCGTGCCTGCAAGCGACAGAGCCCGCCAGAATGGGCGTGGCTTATAGCTATATAATTCCCATTTCGCCATAGAATTCAGGTTAAATCGACTGAAGCGATCCCCTAATCAAAACACAGTAGCATGGCGAGTTACGCAATACTCGTTCCCTACTCTCAGGGAACCGAGGTTACGTTAGTAACCTACTCTCAGGGAACCAAGGTTACGTTAGTAACCGAGACGTTCCCTTTCGAGAGGTCTCTCGTACTGCGTAAGTTAGCTTACGCTATGGGAACCCCTTTAAAAACGCCGTGCGTGCTTTAAAACTTCACCCCATACTATAGCTTAGGGCCAAGCCCCCGAGGCTCATAGAAGAGTAAAGTTATTATGAGTCCTAATGCCAGATCAATAATGAGCCTTATATAGGAAAAGAATAGGAATGGGCCTTATAAGGGGCCATTCCCCTTCTTATATGGTATAAAGAACCGCAGTTCATGTTTACCCAGGACCAGACAGACGTGGGGCCTTATAATTGTGAAAATGTGCTTCACACTTTATTCATACAGAAAGAACCCTCACTTGCAAAGCATGAACTTTCATATTGTAAAACCTCCTAAATGTGGACGGTGAGGCCCAGCCTGCCGCCGCACAAATATCTTCAATTGGTATTCCACTCGACCATGCCCATGACAAGGCCATGCCTCTCGTGGAATGAGCTTTGATGCCTATGGGACAACGGAGGCCCTTAGACTCATAAGCCAGCGAGATAGCATCAACGATCCAGCTTGACAGTCTCTGCTTCGTGACCGCACAACCTCTGGTGTGACCTCCGAAGCACACGAAGAGCTGTTCTGACTGCCAGAAGGGGGCAGAACGCTCGAAATAGACTCTGAGAGCCCTCACAGGGCAGAGTAGGTTCACGTCTCTTTCGCCTTCTGACGAAGGAAGAGCTGACAACAAAATGACCTGCGCTCTGAATGGAGTTGAGAGCACTTTAGGAACATACCCGTGCCTTGGCTTAAGAACGACTCTGGAGTCGTTGGGCCCGAATTCAAGGTAGGAAGTGCTCACTGATGGCAGTTTTTTCGTCACATTTTAGCACCGGTACGGTACGCTTGGAACTAGAGAGCTGCACGGGTCCGATTTTGTAAATCCGCACCCGCCCGTACCCGCAGTGCTTAAAACCACATCCGACCCGTTTTCCGACAGCAGCACTAATTAAAATCCGCAACCCGACCCACTTAAAATAGAAACGAGACCCGACCCGCACCCGAAATAAAATCAGTTTAGCCAATCACATTATAGACACACTTTTTTCAAATTTGTATTACCTTTGGCGGCTTGCCTTAAGACAAGGACAACAGCCGAAGCTGTCAAAAAGCCGATAGCCTATACAGAACATGGTTAACGTTACCACAAAACAATGCAATTTCATCTAGCACATCAGACAATTTCACACCACACATAGGCCTACTTAACAGTTTTAAATTAGACAATAACAACAGTGTACTGTAACAAAAGATACTGTTCGATAGAACTGGTGTTCGGTTTGTTACTGCAGTTCCATATTTTCGGCTATCAAACACGAAAACTTTAAGGCAGGTTTTGCCTTGTTTCGATGAAGTATTGTGACAACTTTATAATCTCCTCTAGCTATTTTTTTTTTCAACTCCTCACTATCCATCTAGACGACTCATGCAGCAGTTCGAGTGGTTGTGATTTTTTAAAAGTGAATGTAACGTTAGGCCTAGAGACTCATGGGAGGGCGCGGGCTCAAATAAACTAAAAACAAATATTTTATCAACTTGAAATACAGGGCAGGCATAGTTTTGTAGATGTGTTCCTAAAAATATGCATTTATTTTTACATTTGCGTGTTTAGACCCGCGTTTCCCCGTGTCCGACCCGACCTGCATCCGTATCCGACACAGTTGGATATTTTTCACCCGTTTGAGCAAAATTTGCGGGTCACCCGTCAGGTACCCGCGGGTACCCGAACCCGTGCAGGACTCTGCTTGGAACCTCAACAGACCAGGTAATTTAAAGCGAGCCGAAGCGAGCCGTACCATACCGTACCATGCAGTGGAAACGCACCACAAGCGAGCCGTACCGAACCGTATCGTACCATGCAGTGGAAAAGTGCCAAAGCGTGCCGTACCGAACCGTACCGTACCATGCAGTGGAAAAGCGCCATGAGAGTGCTTGCAAATCACCCACTTGCTTGACTGATGCCAGTGCTAGCAAGAGGGCAGTTTTGAGTGAAAGCGGCTTCAGGTCAGCAGACTGAAGTGGCTCGAAAGAGGCCCCTTTCATGGCCTCCAGGACCGTGGAAAGGTCCCAAATAATCAAGTCAAGTCACCTTCATTTATAATGTAGTATATTTATAACAGTATGGATTGTTTCAAAGCAGCTTTACAGTGATAATAGAAATTACCATAACAGATTGTTTAGGCTTTACCATAGCTCTAGGAAAAAGTTATTGTCCAGCTAAAGATAGTCTTGATTGATTCACTTCCGTTGCGAAGATCATTAGTTATTAACTTAGGGGCCGCTAACACGACACTGTTCAAACAGAAAAACCCCTAACGCCCTCCGGCCGCCCATCTGCACAAAACAGTGCCTGTTGTCTCGAGAACGCACTCCCTGCATTTATCACATGTAAACACGGTGAGATGTTGACTGATCCTACTCACCACAGTTGTTGATGGACTTGTAAAAGGCGCGAGCGAAATAAATAAATAAATAAATAGCGCAAGGATGGCACGCTAACAGGCTAGCGAATTACTAGCGTGTTGTTCTAGCAACGATTTAGATTGAAGCTAGCGATGTCAGGTTAATATGTGATGTTGAGTAAGTTATAATATTTAGCAGTATAAACAACAGGGAATGATAGCAAATAATGATTCAAAACAGAAAGATATACGAATGTAGCAATGCTCAGGGAAGAAGGAGGCGGGAACTGGCGAACATTTAACAAACTTTATTTAAAATAAAATAAACAAACCAAAATACCGCCAGCAGACGACTGCTGGCTACCGAAAATAAACATAAAAGGAACCGCCAGCAGCCCCTCGGGGACGACTGCTGGCTAAAATAAAATACAAATACAAAAACCAAACACAACTAAAATACAGGCCTGTTCCTCTCTCGATCATCAACCTCGTCGCTCCTCCTTTATGCTTCCGCCCCTCCGTGAGAGGTGCGAGACCGGTATGCTTCACAGGTGCTGCTCATTAGCAATCGCACCACCGGCCTCGCGCCGTTCTCTCACGTCCCTCGGCCGTCCTGCTCGCCACAACGAAGCTCACAGACGCAAACCAACTCGACAGCAGTGGCAGCAGCGGGTCTCAGGGCGGATCTACAGGGGGGCAAGGGGGGGGCAAGGGGGGGGGGCAAGGCTCTAGAGCCTTGCCCCCCCAGCTGCCCCCCTAACTTTAATGATCCAAAAACTGTACCTGTAAAAACAACCCGCAAGATTCTCAAAACAGTGAACTAAACGATACATTTACCAAAAGTGAACAATTTAATTTTTATTAAAGCCCCTTCCCCCTCCCCCTCAAATACTTAGTACGTCCCTGATTCAAACGTAGAGCGCCGTTCGCTCAGTCTGGCTCACACACACACACACACACACACACACACACACACACACACACACACACACACACACACACAGCGAGTCTGCTGCGGTGCGGTGGCCCTGCAACCCGACTGGAGAGACTGAGCTTCCCCAGAGCCTCTGAAGGTGAAGTGAGTTAGTTTCCCCAGGTGTAGTTAAACACACGTTTAACTTAAAGTTACATTTGTAATGAATGTAACTTATACATCCTAAAGACGATTCAGCATCAGCAAAAACAGCGAGTCTATTACGTTAGCCAAAATCAGCGGTCAAATCGCTCCCTCGTGATTTGTAAGAGCACTCTTCACTTTGATTAGCCTAATTTTGATTTTAGTAAAGACAAGAACAGCTTAATAAAAAATATTAATTGTTTGTATCCATAATGTTTACTGATGGTCGCCGTTACGCCGACGTTACGTTACAACACACAATACAGTGCCAGTTAGGAGATCGATCATTTGATTAGCTAAGCAAATCCAATTCCTCTCAGATATCACAGCAATGAAACCAGGTTACAACTGGGGAAATAACCAATACAATTAGGATTATTATATTAAGTAGTCTAAACATAACTGGTGTGTGTGCATGTGATAAATCTTTCTGATTTTATATTTGTTATATAGGCTATTATTAGCTACATGGCCCTACAGTGTAATGTAATACAAGGATAACCAGAGGTTTTCACATATTGACTTTTGCAGGCAAGAGTAGTTGAAGAAAGTAGCTAGAGCCTAACCATTAAGGCTAAAAGTCCTTGGACACAATTATTGTACTTTTTTAAATATTTTCATTTAGCTTTTTATACTTTTACTTTTTAAAAGATGCACAGTTTTGTTTTGTTTGAACACTGCACTGGGCTTATTCCTGTTGTGAATTAAAAACCTTTGTAGTGTGTAAGGGCATGATTAAACAACTACTGTGTTTTTGTGTTTGTTTTGTTAAAGCAATTCACATAGGGATTCCCACCGTCTACCCCTGCCACCCTGCCAAGACCTCTTGCCACCCCTTTGCCCCCCCATGTGAAATTTTCTAGATCCGCCATTGCTCTGAAAGCTTCCGGTTCAAGTCCAGACTCGTCCATCGAGCGGAGAAGTTTGGCCTGAAAAACCTGGAGGACAGCCATCGTTTAAGGGGGCTTTCACACTGGCAGTTTAGTTTGGAACGGGGCACGGTTCGCATGAAAAATCGCTAATGTGAACGCTGTCATGGGACCCGGGTGCGCACTGTGGTACCGAACCCGAGACTACCTGGAGGAGGTGGTCTGAGTTCGGTTGCTCCCGAACCGTGTTGCGATTCGCGTGTATGTGAAAGCAACACGGACTCGGGTGCGCACTTGTCCAGGAAGTAAAGTATCCTGCGCATGCGTTTGTATTTAGTTAAATAAAACACACGTAAGGGATGAAGATTTACCCTGGATACGAGCAAGAGTGAGTCTGCGGTGTATTCGCGCATAGTGCGTGCAATCAGGGCAACAAATTAATGGAAATCCACTGTCTCCTCAAAAGAGTCCATTTGCAAGCAGCGGAAAGACAGCTTATGCGAAACACACACACAGTTAACCTGCGTTGTTTACTCCGCTATGAATAATAGCACCAAATTAATAAAAAACACAATATATTGACCCGCGTCGTGTTTTCTATCATGCGCAGTGCACGTTTGCAATGACGTAAGATGCACGCAAACGCACCAGAGTTCGATAGAATCAAGTTGAGTGTGAAACCAGATCAACGCTGCGGGGGGCGCCGGGAACAATCGCGCCTGGGCTCGGACTGCAGCAAACGAGCTCAGTGTAAAAGCCCCCTAAAAAAAATTGCTTCAACATTCTCGAGAAAAGGAGTTTTTCCATAGCATAAGCTAACTTACGCAATACGAGAGACCTCTTGAAAGGGAACTTGCGTTACTTGCAATGCGTTACAAGCCTGTGTGCCTTACACAGGTTTAGAATGACATGAAGGTTAGTAAATGATGATACAACTAGATTATTTGGTAAACTATTTCTTAATCCACCTTCACATGTTATATTTGAATATACTACTACTGTGCACGCATACATTTAAGTTAGTCACACACAAGACCAGCAAGAAATCAGTTCACTTTAAATTTCCTGCTGCATTTCATGATGGATCTCTTTTCCGACACAGATTCGGTCTGTTAAAATTAAGTCCGCACCGCACACCCCTGGCCAAAACCACAGGCAGAAATCTCTAATGCACACAACATACTGCAACTCCATCATCCCTCTGTGAACACCAGCATCTCCATCATCTCTTAATGGAATAATGCTGTCGCTAAAAACCCAACACAACAGATAAACATCAACACATAGTCACTAACATCTGACTTTATTATTTGTACTGACAGATACACTGCTTTATTATCCTGTTAGTAAAAAAAAACAGGTCAGGTTCTAAAGGATCTGTTGACAATGTGCTTTTCCAAGTGCATTTAAAACTGCACTCAGGGATTTATATGTGATGTGGCAAGACGCAAAAGCTTACTTACAATAATGTGGGTGACATTCTTTTCGTTAAAGCATACAATTTCACTCACCATACGTGAGTACTATACATTTACAAGAAGTGTAGGCTACTTTGAGTCACATTTGAGCTAATAAAAATGTAGATAAAAAGGGCCATTTGACTTCCTGGTTTCAGTTATACCACAAAATATGCTTCCTTTAATATAGTATAATATGAGAGAATGTGGATAAATTCTGACCTTAATGATCGGTTGAATGTTTAATGGCAAGGTGTGTAAAAACTGTAAATACAAATTAGGGATGCGCGGTATACCGGTACTGCATAAATACCGGTATATATTATATTTCAAACGGTACAATATCATAATTTTGTTCAATTCGGTATTTGATGCGCTGCTGTTTCGAAGTTCACCGCTAGGCTGCAGTGCGCTATCTATCTAAACGGACGCGGGTCATGCGAAACCGGCAAACGGTGACAACAGAGCAACACGATGGATCAAACGAAGCTCATTCGAATTTCTACACGCCCGAAATTAATAAATAGAGAGAGCAGTATGAGTGAAATAAGGCATTACTTTGCCTACAAAAGTAATGAGAAAAGTAAAGAAACAGATCTCAATGCACCACTCTGCAAACGGGGAGGCAACACATCAAATCTGCCTAAGCACTTGACTCGTCAGTTGCTCATCCTGACTTGTTCAAAGAGGTCAGAGATCGACAGGTTAGTCCATCATTCAACTGATTTAATTTAGGCTTTTATTGAACACTGAACAGCGCATATACGTAAGAGCTTATCAATTATATGATACGGTAAACACGAAAGCTCAAATCTGCTTGCGTGACACGCTAGAACCAATTAAGTTTAGGTCTCATAATTTTTGCATTTTCAAACAAACATATATTAATTGAATTTGAATGAATAAAGAATAAAAATTTGAATAATATTAATTTTAGTATTAGTGATAGTAAAATGAATGGCATATTAAATATTAGTAGTAATTTAAATATTACTAATAATTAAGCTACATTTGTCAACATTCATTAGGTAACCTGACCTAACAGTATTATAGCATGTATTAATCTATATCAATCAGTAATTAAATGACCTAAAAAATTAAATATACTAATACATGTTTAGCAATGCATTAAACTAATATGAACCCAAACAGTAACCAAACCAAGCTGAATAAATGCAATAAATGTTGATAATTCTCAGTTGATGCATGAGAGCTAATGGTTTACATGTCATTTCATTATTCTATTATTATTATTATTATTATTATTATATGTTAATCTATTATTATAGCTATTAACCTATTTTAATTGTATAATTTCAGTTTTTATTTTTTTTTTCAAAATCAAAATTTAACCTACTGTATGTTCCCTGACTGAATTATTATTATTGTATTTTACATTTTGATACCCTTTCTTAGCACATTTGGTAGTGGAGAGTTTCAAGCAGTGTTTTTTAAGTGTCACTTAAATTTTGAGACTGTTTTTTTTTTTTTTTTTACCTGTGGTATCGATTTAGTATCGATACCGAGGTATTAGGTTCTGGTATCGTACCGAAGCCAAAATTTTAGTATCGAGCCATCCCTAATACAAATCCATGTAAATTTTGATACTAAGGGCCAGATTCACTAAATAATGCAAATTAGCATGAGAGCGTAGATGGGAGTGGAAAGTTCTGCGCGAAACGTACTGACGAGGCGCAAATTAAGAAACAAAGACGCAACCAGATCATTTCCATAATGACTCACGCAATCTACCAGTTAGCGTCTGGTTTAAGACGTGCTTTTGATTGGGCGGTAAATAATGGCGCAAACACTAGTAAATTGACGAGCGCAAACCTTAGAAAATGACCTTGCATGATTCATTTAAATACTCTTCTCTCATAAATTTTGGGTCTGAAAGGGAAACTCCTTCAAATGCATATGCAATAAGGTTAGGTCAGCCACAAAAATAACCCTATCCATGCTGTTCAGCGCTAATTTTTAACTGCGTGTCTTTAGTAAATCCTGACAGTAGTTCATGAATCAACCGTAGCAGATCTATTCAGGTGAAGCTGGGGAAGGTGGAGGGTTTCTGAAAGCGCGCTGCACAGCTAAGGCAAATTCTAACCAAGTATCTGAAAGTTGAGCATGCGAACTCATTGGCAACTGATACAGCATGAACCAATCAGCTGTGTCCTAAAGAATGATGTGATTGGAAGCAGGTTGAGTTAAGGACCTGCTAGCCTGAGCCATCATTTTAATGCATCCTTACTGAATAAACATATTTATTTCTTTAAAAAAAAAACGTACAGATCACAAGCTTTGGAACGATTGTATATCAAATGATTTCTACTGCAACTGTAATGTGCAAAGACAACGGTAAACCCCATATACTTATACTGAAGGAGTAGCTTGAGCCAATATATGGACCAGAATTTCATATTGACCAGCACAGAAAGGCTATTTTCACTTTGACCTGTAAGAAACAACCACAAACACCTTGGCAACTGCACAGTAACATGCTAAAAACACTCAGAACACCATTTTAAACCAGAAATTTCAAACCTATTCTATAAGCAGAAAATACAGATGCAATCTGACAGCCCTTAATGCACAATTGGGAATCACTGCAGATCTATTGTAACATAAAACCCCCTGCGGCCACCCGGTTACTTCCTAATCCTTTTATCCTGTAAGTTTCTACAGCATTGCTGTGGAGCGTGGCTCTAATAAGCATGTGTGCATGTAAAGCTCATCCAAAACCTGCCGCTTTAATCACAACCATCTCTATACCACCACATAAGCACTTACAGATCCATTCACATGCAGTATGTACACACCAACACACACTAACAAATGTTTGGAAATGACATCAAAGACACATGGGTTTTTGTGTCTTTGCTTAATCAGCGGTCCAGCGGCTTAAATGAACTCTTGGCAACCACAAGATAATTTGAATATATGAATGACATCATAACGCAAATGAAGACTTCTGTGGTTGTCTTTCAGTCTCAGACGACCAAAGAAGCGAGAAAGGGAGGTACGAAACAAGAGACAAAGAAACTGTGTCTTTCTAAGGTTTTCTAATCTTCAATATAAACATTTGCAATTCCTTTTCATGTGGCAGACGCATAGTTAAGTTTTACAGGGCCATATAAAAATACAACCAAAACACACACCCCAAACAAGACGTGATGTACATTATGCTTAGCAACAAACCTATGTTTCAATACATTTAACAGGGGAAGAAAGGCGAAGAACAACAGGTAGAAAATAAATGAAATGACTGAGCATTGGTCCACATGGGTTTTCAATCTTTTTGATGCCAAAGCCATCCAAACACAATAATCCCTGTGTGAGGGAGACCCTTCTAAATAAATATATTAAGACCCCTTTATAGTGTGTGAGAAAAATATTAAGCATGATATTATAAATACAATGTTTGTTCTTCAAAATTAAGTTACTGGATTTTACAGTGTCATTGTACCAAAGCAACACTCTACCTTAAAGTACTGATAGATGTAAAAAACAGAAAAAACATAGTTAATTCAATTAAAAAATATCTCTGTAGCACTTTCACAATAAATATAGTTCCACTTTTACATACAATACTGCTTTTAATTTCATTGATCAAGCTAAAGGAGATAGTTGCGAGGAGGAAAAACTATTTTTTTGTTTTTCAAAAAATGTTCTGCAGCCCCCTGGGGTTCCCCAGATCCCAGTTCGCAAACCTTTATAGCACTTTATTAATTGAAATTATAAATCTCTAGGAAACTAAAGCTAAACTTGCTTTCCAACATCCCTAGAAAAAAGCAACTTCTTGAAACTGCAAGCTTGTCTAGATAAAGTAAATTTCTCCTCTGTAAATATGTACTTTCCTTTCTTGTACTCAATTCATTTGTTTCTATCCATCTCCAGAGCTCCACGTCCTCCAATGGGGCCCTGTGCAATGCAGCACTTCCTGTTTGAGTTTAGATGGTGGTATGTACAGCGATGGCCCTGTTAAACATGAAATTTCCTGGTTTACACTGAAATGAACATGTACACATATTTCACACTCATCTCATCAGGTGGGTTATGACGTCTTGCAGATTGACTGGGGCCATGGGAAGGAATGGACAACTCAGAGCAGAGAAAGGAAAATAATGTAGTAATAATGAATATACAATATACAGTACAGGCAGCAAGTATTTAGAATAACAAACAGCTCACACAACAAAACTTAGTGTTGTTTATAGTAACAGATGGAAGATGTGGGGTGAAAAGAGAGAACTTGACTCCATAGGCTGCTGATGGGCAGTTTGCAACATGCATTAAGAATGTGTTCATAGTGTGTGTTAATAGTGTGCACTTTGGGTTCTTTAGGTTCCGTTCAAGCTGTGTGAATGGTGCTGAATAAGCAAAATTGCCCATTGTTATATTATTATTATACATGTGCTCAAGTGTGTTCAAAAAGTTCTGATTGTGTGCTTACAATGGGCATTCTTATGGTGTTCACAATGTTTGTTTACAATATTCGGAATGTTCATTCAAAGTGTGCGTTCAGAATGCTTTTTCACAATGTTAATATATGTGTTTAGATTGTTCCTTTGAAGTGTGTATTTAGAATTTTCATTCAAACTATTCACTCAGAATGTTTGATCAAACTGTGTTCATTCTGTGTTCAGAATGTTTGTTCATTCTGTGTTCAGAAGGTTTGTTTAAAGTGTGCATTCAGAATATTCATTTATTGTGAGTTCAGAATGTTCACTTAACGTGTGCACTAAGCCGCAAAAGAGACACTGTTCCCCAGGCAGCTTCCTGTGCACACGCTCCAAGCCAGAGCGTAATGCGCATAAGCAAAGTATACTGTGGCCTTTGGATACATGCCTACAGACAGCCTGCAAAAAAAATGCTGTTTTGTTGAGTATCCCCGTAAACACAATCGTTTATGTCTTAATTGAATGTAAACAGTTGGAAAGAAAACGCATGTGTGTGTAACAATATATCCGTGCACTAGCTCTTAAAGTGACAGCAGCCTAATATACCTGCTACAGTCTGTCATTAATGATAAACAAACAACAAAAGACAAAGATAAAATCACTCGTTGCTCTTGAATGAATAACTTTTGTAGTTTTAATAAGGATTCGTCTATATATAATGTAGAAGTGAAGACTGCAATTATTATACATTATAATTAGTTTCTTTGTTCTTATTGTATTGCTGACTGTTTACTTGTCTTCTGTAATTGATTTGAGGACATTTATCTTAGCTACTGTACATTAGTTAACGTAGTATTCATTTTTGCTGAAGTATCGATAATTGTAAAATTTCACTGATATCTAAAATGACTCATATCATGAAATAAGACTTTGATCATATCACCTACCAAATAATCATGTTAAATAATCGTGATTTCAATATTGACCAAAATAAACGTGATTATGATTTTTGCCATGATCGAGCAGCCCTACTTCATAGTGTGTTCAGAATGTTATTTCAAAGAGTGAGTGTTCATTCAAACTGAGTTTAGAATGCTTGTTCAAACGCATTAAGAATGTTTGTTCAAAGTGTGTATTCAAAATGTGTGTCCATGGTGAGTTCAGAATGTTCATCTAAACTGTATTTTCAAAAAAATTGTTCAATGTGTGTTCAGGATGATCGTTGAGAATGTTAGTTGATGCTCACAAAGTACAAATACACTCAGACACGACAGCTGCACAATGCACTCCTTGACACCACATATCTCCCACACACGCTCACACACATGCAGTGCCTCACTTGAGGTGCATAAACACACTGAGCCACACAAAACTGACTGACTAACACAAAGACAGGCAGGAGGCTCTGCCTGAAGGTTTGGCCCTTTCCCAAGTCATTAAGGACAACTTAAATCATTCCAGAATATAAAGTGCTCTTTAAAAAAACGAGCTTAAAAAAACGCTCCCAGCTGACTGCCTCTATAGTGAGTGTGTGTAACTGATGTTTGAAGCGTAAGAGCTTAGCGTGGAACCCCCCGATAAGCTGAGCTGAGCTGTGAAAACACAGATTACATTTCTGTGGCTTTAAAGCATCCGTCGCATGCCTGCGAGCCGAGCGGGTAATTAGTGCATCAAAAGCGCACAGCCTCACTTTGACCGAGGGCCAGGGTTTGATTCGGGGCCCTTCGCACTTCTAAGACAAGCGTGCTAATTCAACACGTCCTCCCACACGACAAACACACAAGCTGTTCACTTCTTCTCAATCACTCACGACTGTCAGTCAGATTCTCTTACGCACTTGAGAAGGGTGAAGAGTTAATGCATATGAATATAAACCTCTCAGAATGAATCCTCATCATTTATTTAAATAAACAAAAAAGAACTTCGGAGAGTTCTTCTTAAAACACTGAGACACAGAGGGGGAAAATAATGATTTAACAAGTGTTAGGTCATTACGCTTATCAACAACATGATCTGTGGAGCTCTGTTGAAATAATAAACTGAGCTGAAAGCAGATATGACAGAACAATATTTTGACATAAAGCCTTGATAGACAGCAAGTACCTGGACAATACATGCTCAAATTTGTTCAGTGCCTTTAATCTTTGGGTTTTTAAATCCTCAAATCTATTGTGCAGTATTGGCGTGGGGGTATTTTTGTCGTTTGCAATTCTAATGAATTCTCAACAGAGTAACAAGAGATATCCATTAAGGGTTTGTTTTTTAAATTATTTATTTAGCAGACACTTTTATCCAAACGACTAAGATCCAGAACCAGGACAGTACAAAACTAAACCATAAATTACAGAACAGTAGAAAGCGGTTTACGGTTTATAAAACTCTTTGCATGCTGGATGTCTGTGACAGAATCCCGTGAGCATTTCCATCTGTGAGCACTTACAGTAATGTATGTAAAAACTGAGCGCAAAACTATAATAACAGTTCATACAACACAACAGACCTCAGGTGTTTACTAGACAGCTACACGTCTGGATTTTCAGTGCCAGTGTGTGTGTCTTTGCATATACATACATTATCACTCAAATGTTTGGGGTTAGTCAAATTTGTTTTGAATAAAATTAATATTTTTATTCAACAACAATTCACTGAACTGATCAAAAGTGACAGTAAACACATTTATTAGGTTACAATTATTTCTATTTAAAAAATAACATTGCTGTGTTGAACTTTCTATTCATCAAAGAATCTTTAAAAAAAAATGTATCACAAAAATGTTAAGCAGCACAGCTGTTATCAAGACTGATAATAATGAGAAATGTTTCTTGAGCAGCAAATCAGCATATTAGAATTACTTTTCAAAGGATAATGTGAAGACTGGAATAATGGCTGCTTAAAATTCAGCTTATATAAAAATAGAAAACAGCAATTTTAATTTGTAATAATATTTCACAATATTATACTGTTTTTACGGTATCTTTGATCAAATAAATGCAGCCTTGGTTAACATTCAAGACTTTTTTCCAAAAACACTGGTGTGAAATGGTAAGAATGGTAGAGTATGTCCAAAGTTTTCAACATGTTCTTACAAATAGAGTAAAACCTGTCGAACACTGACTTTTAAAGTGATCCTGGCTAACAGATCTTCAAAAGTCAGTGTGCAGTATGTGTGTGTGAGTGTGTGAACGAGGGTGGGACGCTGATCTTTATGCAATGTACTTCAGATAAAAAGCTTGATATTTACTTCAAATATGTTTTTGTGTCTTATCAGTGATGTAATGTTTTCACTAGTTCAGACGACGCCGGTGAGAAAGAGAGAACTAATGAGAAAAGAAAAAGAAATTACAAGCATGAGGGAAAAAAAGTGTTGAGGTCCAAAAATGTACAAAAGCAAACAAAATCTTTGCTATCCCTATTCAACAATTAATATAAATACATACAGATCTTTAACGATCTTTAAAGCAGGCCTGGAAGAGAAAATTGCATATCAATATGGCAGTAAAAAATGCTTATTTTGTCATACGTATTTCCTGCTAGCTTGAAATGTTTCTTATGACAAACAAAAAATGAATGCTATAACGTTGATGTTTTATGTACCAAAGAAATTAGATACTATATCACATCTAGTGTAGTTTTTGTTGCTGTTAATGAAGTAGTGATGAAGTAGTCCTGCTTTAAAGTGAGGAAAATGTGTATGAGACATTGTTTGAGCGAAGCAGCACTTCTCTCTTCCCTCATTCACCACATCAGAACACAACTGATCCCTCAACAACACAGAATCACTGCGCTGAGATGGTATTACACTTTACATTTAAAACTACAACCCATACCCTGTGCATAACAATGATCTGGAGCCAGTGAAGACACAAACAGAGACAGCCGGTGCTATAAAACAAGATGAGGTGGGGGCTGTCTGGATGGTACGTCTCACTATATATGAGAGGATAAAGCTCATTTTCATGGTCTCTGATATAACAGACGCTAATATATGTTCATGCACAAATAACATGCTTTTTAGTTTCTGTCTATGGCTTATTGCATCAGTGACACATGATATCTTCTGGTATCATTGGTAGGCCTATCCTCTCTCTTATCTTGAGGGTGCTGAAGGCCACTGTGGTGTCAGAAAGAAAGAGAGACAGAACGGAGCTGTCAGTTCTACTCAGGGCTGTCTGTGATCAGAGTTTGTCTCACATGGTACTGATAAGACATTAGTTTTCACAGGCCTTAGAGCGTCCTACTTAAGAAGGTATCCTCTCTCCATTTCATCATCCCTCTCTTATAAGTAACAGATTTAACTTAATTCACCCACTTTATCTCTCATTTCATGGATGTCTGCAGCCTTTGGGGTATGTCATTTTATGAAAGATTTGCATTTTGGTTGGCGGTGTGGGTGTGTCTGTCTGTATGGTTTCATCTTTAGCTAAAAGTAAACTCATTCCCAAAATAAGGAACTTTTAAAGCAATCATCAAAATTGGATTTACCCTTTTGGCTCATTTCGGTTATTTAACCAACTCAACTAAGTTAACACAGTTATTGTGTGTCCATGAGATAAACACATATCTGGGTGAATGACGGATAAGGATTTAAAATGTGGAAAAAAAAAAAAAAACTGGCAAAAAATTCCAATCTTTCTATACTTAGAGTGTTGTGTATGTAATGCAATGACATGTACACATTTCAAGAATGTAATTAATCATTTTTTTTTGGTGAATCAGATCTTTTTCCCCATGAAAATGTCATTCCTGGGTAACGTAATGAATTTTTAAATTAATTACATTTCTACCATTGTTGGCATATACAAATGTAGGCTACTGATATCCATAATTGGAGCTCAACAATTAGTGCTCGGAAAACTACATTTTAATAATTAATATAATCAATTTGGGATTTCATATAGACATGGGCTTATTTTTGGCTGCTGATAACTCAAAATTCAGAACCAAATTTAAAAAAAAGCTGGGAAATGTTTAAAAATGTTTTCCAATAAAGTAAATAAGACTTGTTTTATCCTTAACTCAACAAAAAACTGAATTGTGTAATCTAACACACAAATAGGGGTTAAATTAATTTCCTGTGTCATTGTTAGCCGGAATGACATACTGTTAGACGGAAGGACATTCTGCAATATTTTTCAGGATTACCATGAAAACCAGCCTCGGTATCATTCTTTCTTCCAACACTCAAACTTGAAACAAAGTAAGAAACACTAAAACTTTTTTAAAATCGTTAAAAACTTGTCAATCAACATTTTTTTATGTAAATTGATTAATTCAGCCAACACTTAAATGCAACAGCATTTCATACATTTTGTGATAAAACATTAACATATTTTATAAATACAGCTATAAATGCTTTATTCTTGATTTAAAAGCATATCTATAATGTTTAATTGTATTTTCATACTTTATTATTTATCAATTTATCATTTCTAAATGAAGTATTGCATTATTTACAAACCAGTTATGTAGGAACTGTCAGTGGTTCATAAGATCACTTAGAAAGTGTATGTAAATGATTAATAAACTATTAAAATGTACATTCATACATATGATTATTTAGACATATAGTAATACAGTGGTGTGAATAAGTTATTACCCCCATGCTAAAGTTGCCTAAAAAGAGGAATAAAAAATCATCTTTTGGAAATTGATCTTAATGCCTTAATTAGAAAAATTAGGAAAAATCCAACCTTTAAGGACACCAATTTTCTTTGTGTATGAATAATGTATCATAAATAAATAAATGGTCTTCCTTAAAATACAGGGTGCATAAGTCAGTTTCCCATAGAGTCAGGGAGATTTTTATTTTTAAAGGCCAGTTATTTCATGGATCCAGGATAATATGCATCCTGATAAAGTTCCCTTGGCCTTTGGAATTAAAATAGACCCACATCATCACATTCCCTTCAGCATACCTAGAGATTGGCATGGGGTACTTTCCATAAGATCATCTTTCAATGCAAATCAAACCAGCTATTAGGCTAACTGAAATAACACCATGCCAATCTCTAGGTATGGTGAAGGGAATGTGATGATGTGGGTCTATTTTAATTCCAAAGGCCAAGGGAACTTTATCAGGATGCATATTATCCTGGATCCATGAAATAACTGGCCTTTAAAAATAAAAATCTGCCTGACTCTATGGGAAACTGACTTATGCACCCTGTATTTTAAGGAAGACCATTTATTTATTTATGATACATTATTCATACACAAAGAAAATTGGTGTCCTTAAAGGTTGGATTTTTCCTAATTTTTCTAATTGAGGCATTAAGATCAATTTCCAAAAGATGATTTTTTATTCCTCTTTTTAGGCAACTTTAGCATGGGGGTAATAACTTATTCACACCACTGTAGTTAGTGTGTTAGTAAATGCTTTATTTACATGTATTTCTACTGTAATTCAGGGTTAATTCAAGTAGTTATAAAGCATTTAGTAGTCAGTTAACTATTTTGTGAGCTCATCTAAAGTGAGGACTAGTTATGCCTCTTAAAGCATTTATAAAGGAGATTTAAAGACTCAGTTATCTTCTAAACAGAAAAAGGAAACAAACACAACACAGTGATTCAGAACATAGAAATATTTAACAGCCTTTAAATCTCCTTTATAAATGCTTTACGAGGCATAACTAGTCCTCACTTTAGATGAGCTCACAAAATAGTTAACTGACCACTACTAAATGCTTTATAACTACTTGAATTAACCCTGAATTACAGTAGAAATACATGTTAATAAAGCATTTACTAACACACTAAGTAACTATTACTATATGTCTAAATAATGTTTTTTATAAGATGTCTTTATAACTACCTGAATTTACTACTCACACTTTCTAAGTGATCTTATGAATCACTGACAACTCCCAAATAACTGGTTTGTAAATAATGCTATATTTAATTTAGAAATTATATATTGATCATTAACAAAGTATGAAAATACAATTATTAAACACATTATAGATATGCTTATAAATTATGAATTAACTGTTTACTAATGCTTAACTAATGATTAATAGCATGCAGTTATTATAAAGTGTTACCCAAATGGGGTATAATTAATAAATATGACTACATCATTCGTGATTACATTTTTATTAACATTAAAAAATTCAATTCAAAGATAATTGAATGTGACTCATTGAATCATATGAAATCAAGATGAATGACAGGAAAAATATGGCAAAAAAACATAAAATTATGTAAATAATGTTAACGTTAATAATATAACTAAAATAACTATGTCTAAAAGTTTACAAATGTTAATTAAAAACTAGATTGTTACGCTTATGTCATTCTGGATAACGGATGACATGTCCTGGCTAACAGAGGTTTTTTGTTATCCAAGAATGACATGTTGTTATCCAGGAATGACAAAACAAATATCTTTTCTTTATAATCAGGCACTAACTTAACCACCATGGAAAACTACAACTTAGCTATCATCGCTATAAGGTAATCTTTTAGATCAAATAGATAGTTTTTTAATATAAAAACATTATAAATCTTTTATTAGTGTTATCCAAAAGGACACATGATATTGCTACAAAGTGCACCAGTGACCGAAAAGGTCAAAATATCAACATTTTAAGAGAAGCTTACTCACATTTGCACATGTTCTGGTGCTCCTTCAGGGTCTTCTTTTTGATACAATATTATGTCACATGACATACCAAAATGCATTATGGTCCAAAATGGTAATTTATGTCTGTTATCCAGGAATGACATTATAGAAATCACAATCTGGAGACAAAAGTCTTTATGTCATAAAAATGTAAATAAACGTAGTATTATCACTATATTTGTAGGTATCGTTGAAAACATCAATACAATTATGCCCAAGTAGATTATAAATACTTTTATTTATATTTTTTACATTTTTGTTGTATTTTTGTATTCAGATTTTAAGCCGGGACAGTTACCCAGAATGACATTTTGGGACTTTTGAGCTCAATAGTTCTTTCAAGATTAATTATTTATATTGAATTCTCACATGAGTAATTAAAGAGGGGGAAGTTGAGTCATTTAATGAAGTGCATTTAAAAATTTATAAATTTTTAATGTAATTAATATGCTTTGGACACCGGAATTGACACGCCACGTCATTGATCCACCTACTAAATGGTCAGTGTTGCATTTTGTAATTAACCTAAGAGCAGAAATAGTTTTCCCAAAATCCACCAAGACTTTCATTTGAGGGTGTCATGGGAGTAAGAATTTCAGAGAACAGTGACTGAAATTTTTGAGTTTAGATTCATTAATGTTTTTTATTAAGCAGAAATCTCTCAGGTTTAAATTAAAATATATTCATTTGTGTTTAGAAAATGAACAACAGTCTTATGGGTTTGGAACAAAATTAAGGTATGTCAACGATGACAGAACTTTAATTTTTGGGTGTTATTTAATCATTAAAAAAAAAACTCAAAAACTCTGAAGTTAGTGCTTAAATCAGTATGATGGACACTGAATTAATTAGCTGAATCTATCAGATGAATAACATAAAATATATATTAGATAATATAGATAAAATATGAATATATATATATATATAAGTCTGACTATAATTATTCACTGATTTATTTTCTTAAACTACATAAACAATAATTAATAAAAAAAAATCATGTTTGTATAATTTACAGCAATAGCTGAGACTTTTTTATGTAAGCAAACTAGACATAACTAAAAATGTATCTGAATAAATGTATCAAAAGTCCAACTGCAAATGTTGTGTAAAACATCTCATTTTGTTTTCCAAAGAAAAAGCTTTAAATATGTATTTTGAACAACATGAGGGTGAGTAAATGTTTCCAAAAATGTAATTTTATCCTTTTAAGTTTCTTTAGCCATTGGCTGCGGGCTAAAGAAAATCCACTTTGCCTCACAGACAGGAAGTAGTAAGTACAGTTAACGTTCAGCTACTACTTGAAATTTTAGTGTACACACACACACACACAAAAACAACCACATGACAGACACATACTGTACAGCATTAAGAGCCCTCAAAGCAATTTACAAGACACATTAAAGCTGAAACTGTCTATAAAAGTCAATTAAAGTTCAGACAAATAAAGACTTGCCACCATGGGAATGCCAACCACATTGAATCATTTAGCAGACCTTAAGAGTCCAACGACCATTTATAAACTACTAGTGGGTCAGTGGGTACAGCTGGTTCAAACAACAGCTTAGAGAGCCCACCTTTGGCCAAATCACACTAGACCTGGTGTAGTTCGGAGAGGATAGGAGACTCTCATGGCTGCTAGCTGGTCCTCTCGGTTACTCCCAGCACGACTCACAATGAGGCTCTGGCTGACACTCAGAGAATATAGCCAAATACACACACACACACACTCAGTCACAGAGCAAGGCAGCCAGAAACAGGATCCAAACACAGCTGAGACACGCTCACATTAATCAGACACTCACTCGCACACACGCATACTTTCGCAGTCTCACAATAGCCATCCATCCTGTTTCTCTCCTTATGTCTTCTCCACTAGTTGCTCTCCTGACATTGGGACATGATTTACAAACAGAGACAGTGGAGCGAACGAGAAGAAGTCAAAGTCAAAGTGAGATGTAAGCTGTAGCCAGGGCAGGACATTATTAGTTGTGGGGTGGTCTCCTTGTGTGAGCCTCTGTAAACATTAAATAACAAACATGGCTACCGCACAGACTCCAAACACTTGTGGATCATTTCTCATTCCCAGATCATATCTAGTTCTGGACCATGAACACTGTTGGGGAACAGAGTAGAGACGCAACTATTTATTATTTTTCTTTTTTTCTTCTCAGCAGTGCGACAGCAGTTCAGCAGTTATAGTGTCCAAAATAGTGTAGCTTTTTCCAGCAACATTTTCCAAAGAGTAGCATGATGAAACGCTACATGGATGCTTTTTGTCACACTGTGTTATGGAAACTAAATGAGGAAATATATTTCTCTCTGAAGTAATTGGAGAGTCATATTCATTTTAGCTAATTTGTTTGAAGCTATTAAAATGCAGTCCCAATGCAATATGTTTACAAATATAATAGATATAAAATATTTACTGGTGCCTTTATATTGGAGTGTTTTTATTAACTTGGTTTTAAGTGTATATTTATGTGTTTTATTTAGTATAGGCCTTTATCACACTTTGAAAAAACAACTTCCGCCATAGCCTGTATGAATGGCAGTTCCCATAGCATGGGATTGTTGTAATTTATTGATGTACAGTTTATCACAGATACTTCATCTAAACACATCAACCATAGTTTACAATCATTAATCAGGTATGATGAAAAATAGTGCCATGTTATTCAGGCACCTTTTCATGATTTAAAGGGGAGCACACTACTTCAGAGTCTGACCACCTTTACTTATTTAAGAAATGCAAGAATAGAATATATATATATGAATTATAAGTAAAGACTGTACAAATTGAATCATAATAAATATGCTGCAACAATAAAAACAATAACATTAAAAATAAAATTCTGATTGTATTCCGATTATTCCCTCGGCAGCATGCAGATCTTCATTTATCTTGTGACTTTGACAACATTGGCAATGCTGACAATCGCTTCACTCACATAATGTTGCACATTAAAATGGAAGATTACACATATGATAGGGTATGTAAGGCTAAGTAAAACGTTTGCAATTTTGATGTTTTTTGTCAAGTTCAACTAAAACCAGATGGGTTTTCTACTCGATAAAATGCTTCTAATTGCAAAAATGTGTTTTACAACCAGATAGTTAATGTAGAAAACTATAGGTTTTGTAGTTTGACTACTTTGAATGATAAGTTGAACTTGAAATTTGGGAAACTTAAAGTAGATTCCCCAACACTGACTAAGCATAGAGCACAGCATAGAGATTCCTTCTTCACAACTGCGTGTAGTTCTGTATCAAGCTACAACTATCATCTCTGGTCAGTCTTACCTTGCTCACACTGAGATCCGCTGTATCCAGGACAACATTTCCACTCCAGAGAGGTGATGGTGCGGTACACAACTTTATAGGATGGCCGGACCACAGTGCGATAGCTGCAACACACACACATAAAATGTAAGTTAGTTTGAAAGTATGTTACCAGATGACTCTAAAAAGACAGCAAAATCTTAAAAATCTACAACAGTGGAAAAAATGAAAAAGTCGTATATATAAAAAAGCTAAACGTTTTTTTTTTTTTAGTTTACATGTGGTAAGGTTTTTTACACATAAATGTGGCCTTTGTGAGCATATGAGACTTCTTTCAAAAACATTTTAAAAGTTGTATTGACCCCACACTTTTGAACAGTTATATCATGCACATCATGCACCAGTTACTGGTTTTTACAAGGTCCTGTCAAGGACTGCAAAATTATGGGATTATAATTTTACACATGCAATGTTTTTGGAACAGTGTTACTATCTAACCAACACTTGAACACACTTACTGCACAGGCTGCATATGTAAAAAC
Organism: Gila orcuttii; assembly: GCA_026230005.1. Lineage (NCBI taxonomy): Eukaryota > Metazoa > Chordata > Actinopteri > Cypriniformes > Leuciscidae > Gila > Gila orcuttii. The sequence continues at coordinate 18,095,194 of JAPDVR010000004.1, forward strand.
GACCAATGAGATGTTCCCAAAATTATATAAAAACCCTAAGTGAAAGTGTGCTGATGATAAACTCACCTTCCCCCATTGCAACCCTGAGGCCACCTGCAGGTCTGATAGACTCTCTGAAGCGTGGTGCCATTCTGTACCTGACAAGTCACAGTCTTTGTCACCGTCTGAGGACACCAGTTTCTAAAAGAGAGAGAAATATGATAATCAGAGGAATCTAATTGACCCCTTCATGAATTGGATGGTTCTGATGACATAAGAATAATAACACATGCAAATAGCTGGCCATGAAATGATCTAATCCAACGTACACATACTGTAAAAGTGATCAATGTTTCGTTGGACGCCCGTACTTCAACAGTCTAACCGTCTCTTTTGAAAACTCTTTATGGTGTTTACACAGGTTAAATGACCCGTACGCCCGGCAGGAGAGCATTGTCAGTGCTGTTTACTTTGCGGCCTTTCTCTAGCAAATCACATCCGCCCATTTTTAGTCTTTCCGCAGCACTACAAGCAGGTCAAGCCACGGAGGGGGTCACTGCCCCGCATGTGTGAGCGTGTGGGCTCCTCATCTAGATTTAAGACAGCTTTTAGAAACCTGAGCCAAAACCGGAGGAGAGGCACAGTCCCTGGGAGAAAGAGTGGCTCTTTTGTGCTGCTTTTTATCAGGGCTTCACTTCACACAGCTTGAAAAGCTAAGAAACACTTCACAGCTTGAAAATCGACTGTTGGACAAATCCCTGAATCAGGTGCCCATATATTTTAATCCAATATTAATATGAAAAAGTAACGTTAACCCAAACAATGTCTCAAAAGGTCTTAGAAAAGTGAACAGGTTTCCGGAAAGATTTTGACTGTGTTTTGAAAGGCTTATTTAGAGTAATATGTTTCTGCCCTAAAACATGCTATAGGGCATCTTCGTAACAGCAATGTAATGAAGAAAGCCACTCAAGGTATGATTTCAGTCATATTTCAGACTCATTATTGAGCGGAAAATGTAAACGAGAGAAAACCAGCCTGGAAGACAAAAGTCATCTGGAAAGTTTGCTACGGTAATCACTAACGTGCCCTACATAATGTGGAACCTTCTAATTGGGAAGCCAGTGGCAAATCCAGCCCTGATGAGGAGCAGACTAGAGTCAGGACAGAGGAGAGGCAGAAAGTAACACAGAGAACCAAAACAAAGCTGCACGGCCAAAGCCCAGGATCTCGGCACATGCCAGAAGTCACAAAAGAAAGGAATGAACGTGGGTTTGAAGAGAAACACCAATCAGATCTCTTTCCCCCTAAGCTCCCTCATGATTTTTACACGGAATGACTTGAAACAAAGAGCCATTGATAAGTTCACCTCAAACAGACCTTTGTATGAACCATTATGCCTCAAGTTGAGCAAACATAAGTCAAAGAGATGTGGAGCAGAATTCAAAGAGAGTTAATGCACGTGTAACATATGGAGGTCATTATATATACTATACTTCAGTGGTTATTATCAATGGCTCAGCTTATGCACAGCTATGATCACACATCAAGAAAACAGGCCAGAGGGCCATACACGCTCAATAATCAGCATCAATCTGCCTGTATTAGTGTAGATTGTCTGTCTGTAGATTTCAGGGATTGATGGTATTGTGTTTTCAAGCACATTAAACATTACTGTATAATGATGTGCATGTATTGCAGGTTTGTACAAAACTACATATTAAAATATAATATATTCTGTTTTTAAGAACAACATTTGTGACAAGACAAAAAAATTAAAAGGCATGACAGTGCAATTGCAAAGGAATGAATTTAATGATGTAATTTAATGGGTAACACCTAGCAGATTAGATAGGTCAAAGATGAATCTATGTACATTTTCAAAGATGAAAATGCAAATATACATACATACATGTATATACAGTATATATGAAGTTGTAACCAGAAGCAACATGGGGTCTAACATGAAACCATCCTCATGGCATGCTCACACATTAACATCTCTTGCATGTGCAGTTTCCCAGCCCTTTCCCAGAACCTGCTAAAACTGTGGCCCACAGAACCAGCCCTCAAATATGCCAGATATTTCCAAAGCATATATGAATTTTAGGGGGTTTCCATGCCCTGCTTGAGACAAGGGCCCCTAGGACACAGAGTCTGGAACAGGACTGGGGTGACCACAGGGTTATCCGGTCACTACCTGCCCAACTGTTCCGGCCCAGCCAACAAACACACACAAACACCAGAAGCCAGTCTTGGTCACAGCTGAAGACCTGAAGGGCTATTTCTGTGATCTGCTTGTTATTGAATTTAGAACCACAAATCATACCCTTGACCTTCTCTAGGCAACACAGGAATGCACATTCAAACTCCACCATAAATACAACTATATTTACAATCACTATAAATACAATCACCCTAAACATACACATACACTCAGAGAGTAATGATTGGATGAAAGAAATAACAGAACAAAATAAAATAAAATACAATTTTAAGTTTAAGTTTTAAAGCTTAATTATTATGGCATCCATCCAATAAAAGCAACTTCTTTTGTGTTTCAAAAAATAATTAAAGTCATATGTGTTTGGAATGACATGAGCATAAGTAAATGATGACAGAAATGTAATTTTGCGGTTTAATTTTAGGGTGAACTGTATTTGGACAGTCACATCACCTTCACATCACCTCTGTCAACACACCAAATCATGTTAATTAATCTGAGCAAAAACTATCACATATAATTGCTCCCATATTTCACCATGATTTCAGTTGCTCTGAACTCCACCCAACTGATTCTGTCCATTTAGGATCATTTTAGCCTGCAAATACTACATAGGTTGAATAGACACAGAAATGAGCCGAACTTCCAAATAGTATGAGTAGGCGTCCGGGCAATGGGCATTGCAGATAAATATCTAGAGCGGCACAGCCATCAGAACACAGTTCCCACACAGCCAGCTTAGTGAACAGGGCGATTTGTTTGAATTGTTCACCCCCCTCCCCTCTCATCTGATCCTAACTTAATTTGGTACTTCCCCAACAGTACCTTCAATTAGTCCCTCGAATCTAAAACACAAAACTATGTTAAAATCCATGCAAAATGCCCTTTCCATTTTAAAACAGCACACAGTGCAAGGCATTCTCTGGATGTTCATGAAAACTAGATGATTCTGGACACAGTCCAGCTCCATATGAACTAATGAGAGGATTTATAGGGAACACACAGCACAAATGCCTTTCAATGGGAAATGACCCCTCGCCCGCTTTCTGAACAGAAAGATGGAGGCAAAGCCAACTAAAATCTGCTGCTTTGATCCAGATTTAAACCTCGGGGCAGGGAGAGACAGAGGGTTAAAAGATGAGGAGCAGTACTTATAGACCATTATTCCAGTAATCTATCATCTTTCCTTCACACAGCCTTTATATTAACATTATGCAACCCAGTTATCAACCCACACTCTAATTCTTACTACTTATTGTTGTGCCTTAAAAATATAAAAAAATTTTGAATAGAATATAACCCATAGAATATTGTTTTCCAATTGTCTACATGTCGGGGACTATATCTTCCAGTGAAAGGATGTGTATGAATGCATTATGAATGCAAATAACAGGGCTACCAATTTAACGCATCAATGTGCAATGTAGAATTTTTTATAAATAAATTTAGTGCACTTTAAAATAAATAAATGGGAGGGGGGGGGGGACCAAACAAATAAATAAATAGCACATTAATTTAGTGCAATTTAAGATTAAGACACATTGCACTGAAAGCTTCATTGCAACAAACTGCTTATAGCTTCATTCTCTATATGCGGTAGGTAATGAAACTCAAGTTAAAAGGTGTGAATGCTTTCAACAGCCCAGCAATGCTACATTTCACTGGCATTAACATGCACTTGGCCAACAGATCGAAAGACTGACTCTCTTCCTCTCATACACACATGGGACCAGAAACCTAATAAATAACTCCTGCATTGTGCACAGATCATAGCACAGACTGTAAGGGGGAGACAACTCAAATCAGAAAGGGATGGCAAGAATCACACAGAGCTGGACTGAGTGTAACTCAGCGTGCAGCGAGCGGCAAACAAGGCAAAGCCATGCATTCGAACTAGAGGAATGATCATGAAACTGTCTTGTTTTAGACAAAATGAAAAGCAGCACGCTTCATTTAAAGCACGACTGCTTTCAACAAACAACGCGTGAGACAATGCTGAGACTCAAATGTTGACTCCCGCAATGTAGCACAGACTACAAAGATTATTGACTCTGGAGGCAAATAAATTAAATTTGAACAAGAAGACAATAGAGAGCTGTGGCAGCTGGACAGGAGGGTTGGAAAGAGAGCATTTCATCATCGGGTCAGTAATGAAGCCCTCATGGGATGCACTAGGGGGGTAAGATAACCCAATTAGGCCGCGTTCATGACGTCCAACAATATAGGCAAAACAGTGAGGGACAAAGAAGATTAATGGCCTGCTGAAAGAAAGCATCAAAAAGTCCTAAAAGAGAAAAAAAGAAAGAATGACAAAGCAAAGCAAAAATGAACAAGTACCCTCTTCTGTCCCTGAGATTTGCTCAAGACTGGTTCAAAGGACAGGTCAAAGGCCAAGGCGGGAGACAGTCCTCCTCCAAAGTCGGATTTAAGGACCAGTCTCGAGGGAAAACAACCCTGAAGCGAATGATATGGATGAGTGAGTCCGCACACAGAAACACCCATAGATCATAAAGATGATCAGTGCATTGTTCCCTAAGTATCTCTATCCTCACAGTGAAACAGATTCCTTGATTGATTGATCTGAGTGTCATGCTCTTTACCCCACGTGACAATCTTTATTTATATCTGATATCAAATGAGGGTGTTGCAGCATTTCTTTTCAGTTCAGAAGATTTTTATTTCTAAAACAGTAGCCAGATTCACAAAACATTCTTAAGAATAAAATTCTTCTTAAAGGGGCTATATGTAAGAATTTTCATGTATTAATAGCTTTTTTATTGCCAATGTGTAAACAGCTTGTAACGGAAGTTAAAAGACAAGACCTTACTCAACTTCCTAGGCTGTCTATGAAAGCCTGCAGACTGATTTTTATGTGAAGGATTCGGGACATTTTTGCCGGGAAAATCAAAAGGATGTGAAGTTTAAGCGCGCACTTCAGAGAGCCTTTCTTCCATTCAATGACACATGATATGAATGCTTATACAATGTCCAGAACAATGCCGAAAGAGCTATTCTGTACAGTAATGTCAATGTGTCATGCAAAGAAAATGGAATAATTCAAACTATTAGTCTCACATTGCCAGATCTATACAGTCTGTAGACTCAAATATACTTTAGAATCAAACTATAATAACAGCGAATTCCCTCATCTGTCTACGTGATGCCGGAGAATTGCAGAGCTAGTGCAAACATATCCACATTGCTATGATCAGATGCTTTCTTAACTGCTGTTTTTTCACCATTGTCATTTCTTTTGTGTGTTTGTTATTGAGAGGAAAGAGCGCAGCACATATTAATCTAAGCTCTCAGCAGTGTGGCAACATCGGGACGTTTTTTAAAAGCATATTGCTGCAAAGATATTTCCAACTTATTTTTACTTAATCAAAGAACGAAAAAGAACTTTGTATATCGTGAGTATATAAGGGCTGTCACGGTGTGGGTTTTGTGTCTTGTTCCTTGTTCTTGTCGGTCATGTGATTCCCTGTTTGCCATGTGTCTTGTTAATTGTCTGATCAATGTTCCCATGTGTTTCTGATTAGCCACGCCCCCTTGTTATCTTGTTTAGCTTGTTTGCCAGTCTATTTATACCTCTGTGTTTCAGTTGTGGTTTGTCGGTCGTTGTTGTTGCTTCAGTGTTCCTGTCCTGAGTTCCGTGTTCCGTTGTTTCACCTGTTATTTTATTAAATGAACTGCATTTGGATTCTCTCTCTGCTTCGTCCTTGCTGCATCATCACAGAACGACCGACCTACTATGAATCCAGCAGCATTTAAGGGGAATCTCCAGCCAAGTAGGCGACGCCTGATCCTTATTCCCAAGATGGCCGCCGCCAAGCCGGTGTCTCCGGACAAGATGGCCACTGCCTAGCCAGTGTCTATGGACAAGATGGCCGCCGCCGAGCCAGTGTCTATGGACAAGATGGCCGCCGCCGAGCCAGTGTCTATGGACAAGATGGAGACCGCCGCCGAGACCGACCTGCCGGAGCTTATTCCTGCCGAGCCTTCGCTTCACGTCAGTCCCGCTGAGCCAGTGTTTTCTGGACAAGATGGCCGCCGCCGAGCCAGTGTCTCCAGACAAGATGGCCGCCGCTGAGACCGACCTGCCGGAGCTCATTCCTGTCGAGCCTGAGCTTCACGTCAGCCACGTCCAGCCAGAGCTTCCCGTCAGCCACGTCCAGCCAGAGCTTCACGTCAGCCACGTCCAGCCAGAGCTTCACGTCAGCCACGTCCAGCCAGAGCTTCACGTCAGCCACGTCCAGCCAGAGCTTCACGTCAGCCACGTCCAGCCAGAGCTTCACGTCAGCCACGACATGCCTGAGCTTCACATCAGTCCAACCGAACCAGAGACTGTCCAAGTCACGTCTGCCGATCCAGAGACTGTCCAAGTCACGTCTGCCGATCCAGAGACTGTCCAAGTCACGTCTGCCGATCCAGAGACTGTCCAAGTCACGTCTGCCAATCCAGAGACTGTCCACGTCACTTCTGCCCAGTCAGAGACTGTCCACGTCACTTCTGCTGATCCAGAGACGGTTCACGTCACTTCTGCTGATCCAGAGACGGTTCACGTCACTTCTGCTGATCCAGAGACGGTTCACGTCACGTCTGCCATGTCAGAGACTGGTCACGTCACTTCCTCCGAGCCAGTGTCTACGGACAAGATGGCCGAACCAGAGACTGTTCACATCACTTCTGCTGATCCAGAAACTGTTCACGTTACTTCCTCCGAGTCAATGTCTACGGACGAGATGGCCGAACCAGAGACTGTTCAAATCACTTCTGCTGATCCAGAGACTGTTCATGTCACTTCCTCCGAGCCAGTGTCTACGGACAAGATGGCCGAGCCAGAGTCTGTTCCTGTTCCCAAGCCCGAGTCTGTTCCTGTTCCCAAGCCCGAGTCTGTTCCTGTTCCCAAGCCCGAGTCTGTTCCTGTTCCCAAGCCCGAGTCTGTTCCTGTTCCCAAGCCCGAGTCTGTTCCTGTTCCCGAGCCCGAGTCTGTTCCTGTTCCCGAGCCCGAGTCCGTTCCTGTTCCCGAGCCCGAGTCTGTTCCTGTTCCCGAGCCAGTGTCTGTTCCTGTGCCGGAGCCAATGTCTGTTCCAGAGCCAGTGCCTGTTCCAGCGCTAGAGCCAATGTTTGTTTCTGTGTTTGTGTCTGTTCTTGTGACTGTTACAGTTCTTGTGGCTGTTCCTGAGCCGGTGTTTGCTGTTCCTGAGCCGGTGTCTGCTCCGCCCTGGCCACCCGAGGGGTCTTCACCGCCCTGGCCGCCCGAGGGGTCTTCACCGCCCTGGCCGCCCGAGGGGTCTTCACCGCCCTGGCCGCCCGAGGGGTCTTCACCGCCGTGGTCGCCCGAGGGGTCTTCACCGCCGTGGCCGCCCGAGGGGTCTTCACCGCCGTGGCCGCCAGAGGGGTCTTCACCGCCGTGGCCGCCCGAGGGGTCTTCACCGCCGTGGCCGCCCGAGGGGTCTTCACCGCCGTGGCCGCCCGAGGGGTCTTCACCGCCGTGGCCGCCCGAGGGGTCTTCACCGCCGTGGCCGCCCGAGGGGTCTTCACCGCCTGGTCCACCCTGGCCGCCTGAACTGCCTTGCCCCCTGCACAGACTTGACCCTCCTTCCCTCCCCCAAGACCACCTCCGCTTCACCACCCTCCTGAACTATTCTGTTTTTTGTTTGTTTTTGTACTAAGGGGCGTCGGGAGCCGCCCATAGGGGAGGGGCTATGTCACGGTGTGGGTTTTGTGTCTTGTTCCTTGTTCTTGTCGGTCATGTGGTTCCCTGTTTGCCATGTGTCTTGTTAATTGTCTGATCATTGTTCCCATGTGTTTCTGATTAGCCACGCCCCCTTGTTATCTTGTTTAGCTTGTTTGCCTGTCTATTTATACCTCTGTGTTTCAGTTGTGGTTTGTCGGTCGTTGTTGCTTCAGTGTTCCTGTCCTGAGTTCCGTTGTTTCACCTGTTATTTTATTAAATGAACTGCATTTGGATTCTCTCTCTGCTTCGTCCTTGCTGCATCATCACAAGGGCCTTGAATCAAGTTAAAGTTGCAGTAGGGAGTTTTGAGAAAATGTTGACTTAGCCTGAAAATTTGAACAAGCACAACTTCCAGGTCCAACCCCCTTGCTCTCTGCTGCGCTACAGCCCTCCCTCCACAGCTCCTCCCCCACAGCGGAGCCTGCCGTGAACGCGCAGGCTAGTAAACAGGACCACCGATGACGGCGGATTATAAACAGTTATGGAACATTCACCAATAGGAACGAAACATCAACAATATGCTTTACATTGACTATGGCCTGCCCATACTTTGACTACAAACTTGGTCCTCAAATCATTATGTATTTTGCAATACATGTAACTTTATAACGTTGCACTCTTTCTATAAGTTATAAATAGCTAGTAAGATAACGTTAAAGGATTAGTTCACTTTTAAAAAAACTTTTGCTGATAATTTACTCACCCCCATGTCATCCAAGATGTGTCCATGTCTTTCTTTCTTCAGTCGAAAAGAAATTAAGGTTTTTGATTAAAACATTCCAGGCTTTTCCTCCATATAATGGACTTCAATAGGACACAAACGTTTCAAGGACCAAATGACAGTTTCAGTGCAGCTTCAAAGGGCTTTAAACGATACCAGACAATGAATAAGGGTCTTATCTAGCGAAACGATCGGTCATTTAAAAAATAAATAAAAAACTTTAAGTTTTATAAGCACAAATGCTCGCCTTGCTCTGTTCTGTGACGCACGTTCGTGACTCTCCTGTTTGAACTCGTTCATCAAAATGAACAAATCTTTTTTCGAATCATTTCGTTCGTTGAATGAACGAAATGACTCCGAAAACGACTCGTTCGAAATGAACGAATCTTTTTTGCGAGTCATTTCGTTCGTTGAATGAACGAAATGACTCGAAAAAAGATTCCTTCATTTGGATGAACGAGTTCGAACAGGAGAGTCACGAACGACGGTACGCGCTCGTGCTGTGCAAGAGAGGGGTAATCAGCGAGTACACGAGCGTGATTGACACTGCTAAGACATTCCTCCTGGCTCTGATTGGTTGTTTCTGACCGGGAGCGGTGTATTTCTGCAAATGGCAATAGGACCACAGGGAGGAGCCAGAGGAGCTCGATTTTTTCCACAGATTATCTGTCTCATATTCTACTGTGAGGACATAATGACAGTTTTAACAAATATTTGTTTACAAAAGCTACCTACTGGAGCTTTAAGTCTCTTGTACTCAACATATTATCTCAAATAAAAATGCCCTCTTCCTTTGTTCAATTTGCAATGCGGAACTTACGACTTATAATGCAGAAGAGAAAAACAAATAAAGTAAACAAAAACATCTCATGTGTATAACCCATGGAGCAATACCCAAGCATCAAAGTGTCACTGCTTTCGTGGAGGCAGAATGAGGGTGGAGGTATGCTTGTTGGTGTTGATGGGTCAGCAGCTAAAGGTCCCTCTGGGGCCCCAAGTCTCACACTCCCACCCTGAGTGCTGCTCTCCAGGGCAGTGAAGCCGAGCAGAACAGGAAATCGCTGCTGACTTAACCCCCAACTGTGTTCGGCTTCACCGGCCCCTAATTAGACAGATATTCTTGATGTTTTTTTTTTCCTCAGGACATTTAGATTTCAGACACTGTCTTTGCCATATGCAAAATAGGGTAAAGGTTAGGATGTGGATCGGGGTTAATTATGATTTATGGCAAGAGTTCATATGCCTGTTGTGTTCAGCCTCTCTTGATGCTTTGGAAAGTAGAACAAACTGTTCCTCTGTGCTCTAGCGTGGGAAACTAAGTTCTGTATTCATCATCATGGACTGGTATCTATACAGTATGTTTAAATGTGCAGTTTTAATCTATGTACAGTAGGATTGTACATAGCTGAACTACAGTAAAGGTATAATCGAATCGAATATGTGAAGAATTAAATATATTTTGTGCATCTTTCAGAGGAAGTGCACAATTCCAAGGACAATTATATTCTGATTAACCTGTATTTATGCTGGATGAAGCCCAGCTACAATCACATTTTCAGTCAGACTGAAGCATTTAAATAACATTTTAAAAAGACAAATGATAATTTAAGTCACACTAAAATTGTGCAAATTTGAAATTTATTTTATGACAGCAATGAATTTTATATTTATCTGATATTGCTTATTGATTTATTTTATATTATTTATTTATATATTTACATATGACGTATGATGTACTTTATATCTAAAGTTGTATTGCATCTCTCAGAAAACAGTGCTGCTTATCCAAGGCATCTCAAAGATGTCTGTGACCCCTCCTCTCTGCATCATCATACAGCAGTGCAATAAACTTCCTACTCGCAGCATGCAGACGATGCAGCTGCACGTGTTTGGTAAACACTGTCTGTTTCATCAGTCTGTGACTGACGGTTGGATGGGTGAGAGATCAAACCTTCAGCACAGAGAGCAAAGACTCCTCCACACCTGCGTACTTCAGAGACACATCCCACCCACAACAACTCTAAGCCATTTACCCAAACAGAGTAAATATTTGCATGAAGATTTGAGGGTCAGATCAAGGACATAAGCTGTTGTCACAGGTCAATCAAGGGGATGCAGTCTGGATATAAGTGGATGGCTTACATGTTGATTTTTTTGTCTTTTCTTGCCTTGTTATGTCTCAAAAAAGCCTCATCATCCACATGCACAAGAGGAGGGCAATGGAAAAGATTATATACTGATTAAAAAAACACGGCTGATTATGTCTGATTTAGCATTTGCTTAGAAATACAAACCTGTAAGTAAGACTTTCAAAACGTGGAATCATTCAAAAGCTCTCTGGGCGAGTTGAAGTTGAGAATGAGTCAGAGAACAGTGATACCAATCTATTTTCTGCATGTTTTAACTGGAATAAACCATAGACAAGCGTGCCGACAGGAGAGATGGGTGTTTCCTCATCTCAGGAAAGAGGAAACAGACTGTCAAACTCACAACAGGGCTATTTAGTTGATAGCAGAGAAATCAGCTTTTTATTTACAATCTGTGTATACAACTGATAAATAGATTATACTCACAGTGTATTAATCTTATTCTTATTTTTTTCTATAAAAGGTACAGTAAATGTAGTAATTTATTAAACTCTGCTGTGTTTCCTGTTGGAAATTCTATCTTAAACAGTTTTTTAAAACATGGTAGCTTGTTTCTAGCTGGTCTAGCTGGCTTAAAGATGGTCATACTTGACCAGTCCCTATGTTTCAGAAACCAGTTTGACCATCTATAGCTGGTTTATGCTGTGCTACTAGGATAATGACTTTGACCAGCTAAAACCAAACAGCTGACAAGCTTTAACTGGATTTTCAAACTGGTAATGTTAATAAATTCAACAAACATTGAATTAATATGAATTTACTGGTCTCAGGTCATTACTTGTCTAAGTTAGGCTACCTCTTGTTTGGATATTTTATCTCACTCTGTATGAAAACAAAAACTGCAACAAAAAAAAACTGACTGCAAAATTGACTGCAAACTTTAAAAATGTGTAGTTCGTGTTGGGAAACCATGATAAACATTACTCGAAACATTATAAAACTGACAACTGCATGTCACTTCTGTTATGTCATATAAACCGTACCTTTTCGACAGATCTTTGTGGAGTGCTGTCCCGGTCTGGTATTTGTAAACTCCGGGTCCCCACGTCCCCTGGACGCATGTCAGCCACAGTATCAGCAGCAGCGTCCACAAGAGGAAAGAGCTCCGGTGAACCGGAGACACCGAGCGTCCGTCACGCGCTCCCATTTCAGCCGCGCCAACTATATGGAGAACCCACTCAGCAAAAAAAAAAAACTTTTCTAATATTGACCCGCTTATCTTGCAACTGTGAATAGAGGACAGATATAAGACTCGCACTACTAATTTCTGAACTGTCGTTTATTTTACGAGCATTAAAATAATAAAAGTCTTGTTTATGTGCACTGCCGCGTCTCAAACACGAGAGTTAAAGTTTCAGAGGATTGTCATCGGTAGACCCCGCCACAAATAAATATATCCTCGCAAACCGCAAGACAAACGTTTCTTAGCAGCCACACAAACCGGTCCCGCCTCACTCCTCCATCTCCGTCTCTCTGTAGGTACACGGTATATTTCTTGACTACATCAACACAATGGGCAAGAAAGCGGTTTTATAGTCGCCTTGCGTCCCACAGCCCGTGTAGTTTTTTTTCACCCAGCCCAGTTCCCTCTTTCTCTCTCTGTCCTCTAATGTAGCACTCCCCTTTTCCTGCTCTTCCAGTGAAAAATTTTAGACATGAAACAAATGGATTTATGGCGTCCTTGTTTAAGAAGCAGTTATGCTTCTCGTTTTAAAAAATGCTGTGAAAAGAGGCTAATAAGCAAATCCACAGCCTACAGAAATTTCAGCTGTTTCTCCAAGCAATAGAGATCTTACTAATGTCGCACACTATGCTCAAAATGACCGGTAGGCCTATACCAGTTTACAATCAAAAGTCACTATGAATGTGACATGAATATGTCTTCTTCCAAGCTATCCACATTCATTTTAAGTATCTCTTAAGTGGACATTGATTGTTTCACTGGTGTGTTTTTTTATGTCTTAGGCTATATATATATATATATATATATATATATATAGTTTTTGGCGTAGGCCCCGTCCGTAGTTCATAATCCGAGGGTAGCGGATCTGCATTTCCTGCCTGAAGCCGAAGGCAGGGGCGCAGCCGACCCCCCTGGGAGGTATGGACAGGACCATCCTGGTGGTGGTGGGGAGGATGGAGGTAGTTGTCGCGACAGCATCTGCGAACTCAAACGTGTGTAAGTACCAATCTTTTATACAGAGAGTATAAGGACGTGATTGGATAGATGTGAAGGTAATAAGTGACGTAGTAATTAAGTCTTCCTGGCAGAACTTTATGCTAAAACTTTCATAACCATTTATTTTCTTATAGGCCTATAACCATATCCTTACCCCTAAACCTAAACCTATCCATAACTTATCCCTAAAATCAAAGGGAAATGATAGGTGAATAACACTGATGTAAGCACCTAATTGTAAACTTTTTCCTCAAATCTGATTGGTTGATTGGAATGTTGTTCCAGGATCAAAAAAAGATGTTGATTCAGGAAACATATTGTACTTGGTGAAATCCACCCAGCAAACACAAATCCTTTTTTTTACAACTTTTTGTAAATGTTAACATTGTATTAGGTAATGTTGCAGTACAACGTTTTAAAAACGTTTAAGAAACCACTACTAAAATTAAAAAAATAATGTAACCAAAATAAAAAGTTTTAGAAACATTGTGAAAATACCAACCTGGGGCTCGTTCTTCGTACGTCGCTAACTCAGTTAGCTGGATTTGATTGTTGGCGATTTGGCATGATCTTGGATCGTTTGGTTCTTCGAAGCTCATCCTAGACTTGCTGTCATAGCAACAGGTGCGCCAGCTTGAACCTGCTCGCGAGCAGGCTTATTTCATGTAAACAGGATTAGATTGCGGCTTTATAAGCGGAGGTGATACGGGAAGTCTGTCGTAGCCATGTCTTGTCCATTTTTACGACAGCAACCTGTTGCGGAAGGTGCGAGGATAATTCGCAGAGCTTTTCGAATTAATAGCGTATTGCAGGATAGACTGGATCCTTTAGCGCAGCGCGACAGTGTAATTTTTGAGAGATATCGTTTTTCTCGTGAGGGTGTTATTTACATCATTAATTTGCTGGAACCACACATTAAATGTTCAACACGGAGGAGTCGGGCTTTGACAACTGCACAGACTGTGTGCATTGCCCTAAGATTCTTTGCGAGTGGCACGTTCCTTTACACTATTGGAGATGCAGAGAACTTAATGAAAAGTGCTGTCTGTCGTGCCATTCGCAAAGTTTACTTGGCACTCAAGCAGTTTTTAGGGGGTTTTGTGGTATTTCCAAGCCACTTAAGACCCCAGGTTGTAAAGCAGAATTTTTTTGCTATTGCAGGTACATTTATAATTGTTAATGACATGCAATCATGACCATGCCAAAAAGTATGACTAACAGTATGTGTCCTTCAGGCTTCCCTAACGTGATTGGTGCCATAGACTGCACACACGTCCCCATCAAGGCCCCACCAGGGCCCAATGAAGGGGATTTTGTGAACCGAAAGGGGGTTCACAGTGTAAATGTGCAGGCAAGTTACTATTACAATTTATAATATTCCAGATTAATTAGTAATATATTACATAAAAAAATGAATGTAATCAAAAAGTATGCAGTTGACTGACTAAAATCTCTTAGATGGTGTGTGACTCTATGTTCCATATAACAAATGTGGAAGCAAAATGGCCAGGATCAGTGCATGACTCAAGAATTTTCAGAGAGTCACATTTATGCACATTATTTGAACGTGGTAAGGGAACTTATAAATGCCATAGACTGCACACACGTCCCCATCAAGGCCCCACCAGGGCCCAATGAAGGGGATTTTGTGAACCGAAAGGGGGTTCACAGTGTAAATGTGCAGGCAAGTTACTATTACAATTTATAATATTCCAGATTAATTAGTAATATATTACATAAAAAAATGAATGTAATCAAAAAGTATGCAGTTGACTGACTAAAATCTCTTAGATGGTGTGTGACTCTATGTTCCATATAACAAATGTGGAAGCAAAATGGCCAGGATCAGTGCATGACTCAAGAATTTTCAGAGAGTCACATTTATGCACATTATTTGAACGTGGTAAGGGAACTTATAAATGTCAAGCTCACAGTATTACACACACTTATGCTGAGCCTAACAAAACTGCATTTTTCCATTATACAGGGAATTTTGACGGGGTCCTGCTTGGTGACCGGGGCTATGCCTGCAGGCAGTACTTCATGACGCCATTCCCTGACCCAAACCCTGGACCACAAACCCGTTACAATGCAGCTCTAGCCAGGACAAGGGCACGCATTGAAATGACCTTTGGGCAACTAAAGGAAAGATTTCAGTGTCTGAAGGGTCTGAGGGTTGCACCTGACAGGGCCTGTGACATAATTGTTGCATGTGCCATATTGCATAACATTGCCACTATCAGAAAGGAGAGGACCCCTGTGGTGGGGGTGCAGCCTGATGATGACCTCCAGCCAGTGCACTTGGACCAACCTAGTGGCAGAGCTGCACGGGACAGAATTGTGGAACACCATTTTTGAATGTGTAATAAAAGACAAGACAAAAATGCTTAGTTCCTGGAGTTTTATTTAAACAATTCTTTATAAAGAAGAGCCAGCAAGTCATCCTTTGCCTGCAATAAGAGATAGTTATGTAAAGTCGCAATACTACTATGTGTCAAATGATGTATTAGCACTTACTCTGAAGGTCCTTTTGAAGCAACTATCTCTAGTGCAATGTTTCTCTTTTTCAAGTTGTCAAGTTCAATTTCTCCTCTTAATTTGTGTTTTTCAGGTCAAAATACTCGATTTTTTGTTGAAGATGCCGTTTATATAGGGAACGGATGTCACCCTGTGTCATTTTGTGAAAGAAAAAGGGTCAAAACATGCCTCATGCAACAAAAGTAAAAAGTAAAAGTACAACACTGTCCACCTCTGTATCAGTTCTTTGTGCAGACTCTTCTGTAGGCCTTTCTGTAGGCCTTTCTGTAGGTGTGGACTCCTGCAACTCATATTGCAGACAGAAAGAATAGGTACACAAGTATATACAAATTAGTGTAAAGTTATTTATGCACTTACAGGTTCTTCCTCCAAAGGACAGTCATCTGAGAGCGTTTCTTCACTGTCCTGTGCAATGGAAATAAATGGGTATTACAAAGTGTTGCACTTTCTTCCCTTTATGCAAGTTAGAAAAAGTACACAACTTACTGCATATGCTTCAGCCACCACTTGCTTGGGAACAGGTAAAAGTGTTGGTGTATTATGTAAAACTGCACAAAAGAGGGGAACAAAAAAAATTGTCATTACAATTAACTACACTGTAAAAAATATAATGTGATCAATAACTCATGGCAATATATTTTATATTAACTAAAAGTTTAGAAGTTTTCACTTTCACAAACGGTTTAAATTACTGTACAAGCCATTTGGATTATACTTCATTTATATTTACAGTGTACTAAGAGAATTGAAAACTCATTTAGCCTACCAGTAATAAAGGTGTTGCTGCTACTGGTCCCTGGCTTTGGGTCTGAGGAAGAGCTGCCTCCAGGGATGCCCTCCACAATGGGTCGGTTTTCATTCAACCCAAGGGCCAGCTCCTCTGCTGGGGTATATTGTGGTGGTGCAGGACCACCACCTGTTTTTTTTTTTTTCAGCCTTTTTCTTGGTGGCTGTTATAAACAGACAAACACATTATTTAACAGTGGCTTTTAAAAAGAGGAAAAAAAGTGGCTTTTTAAAATAAAGACAGTATAAGAATTAAAGGCTACCATTTTGTAGAATATTCTTGTACTTCACTTTTACTTGTCCCCATGTTCTAGTGGGTCCCGCGGAGGCTCTGACATAAAAGAACAAAATAAATATGAAATTATTAAAATGCAAAAATACATACTGTAGAAAGTGATAGAAACATCTACCATGGACAGCACTTACGCATTTAATTTGTCTGCTACTTTTTGCCAGCCCTCTCTCCTTGATTTTGCAGACTTCGAGGTGTTCCCTGTCGTTTTAATTAAAGATTCAAATTCGGCATAACCTTCCATTAAAAGCTCTTGTTCTCCTTGGGAGAAAAACTGGGCGCGTTCTTTGGCCATGCTGAAAAGCCAATAGCAGCGTTGCTGATCATTGTTTCTACTATCGATACATATCCCCTTTTAACCCAGCGCATGAACGCGCAATTATCTCAGATAACTCAATCCAGCGATACTAATCATAAACAACAGGTGTGTTCGAAGAACCCAATTAGCCGGATCATGATTAGCACGATGATATCATCTTGGATGTCTCATTTGATCTCGGATGTTTTAAGCAACGTACGAAGAACGAGCCCCTGGTTGTCACACTTATTCAGTTGTTTATTCTTAGTTTCCTTTTTAATGGACTTTTAGTTTGTTTTTTTGTTAGTCACATGTGTTCCTTTGTTTGAGTTTCCAGAGTTTTATTTTTGCTCTACCAAAAAGACTCGGGAGGATTCTTGAATGGATTTTATTTTGTAAAATGATTTTACTGACAAAGTTGTAAACACTCGACAATCTCCGTCTCAAAGTTCTTTTGCATAGGCCCCGTCCTTCGTCCAGGTCTTGAAGTTAACTGGTAGGTCCTGCCTGATGATAGATGCAGGGGCGGAGCTTACCCCCGGACGAGTGGACAGGAGCCACCCTGGTGGTGATGGGAAGGATGGAAGGGAACATTTCCTCACGTTCACTCAGTGTTTGTCCGGTTTTGTTAACCTGTTGGATGTTTATTAAACTCTGCATTTTAACTTTACTCCTGATCGTCATCTGTCTGTCTGCACTTTGCTAACAGTAGTCCAGACCTCAAATATGGATTATGCAAAGTTTGCGGCGGTTGATTTTTTTGTTTATACAGAACAATTCTGTTGTCTCGCCGTCAACTTCGACGACGAGACCCTGAAATCGTTGTTTTGGATCGGGGCCAACTACCACCAGCCAGCACACCTCCCAGACACCCAGGGACTAGACTGGATGGAGGCCATCATCCAGTGACTGGAGAGTGTCTACCCCCGATCCAGACTACAGCCAGACCCAGAGCCCAGCTACCACCACCCTTGATCGCGGAGACTTCCCGAGAGCCCCCCACAGATAAAGAGCTACCACCCGCCACGATGAGTGAGCCAGAGCCCGAAGAGGAAGGGAGAGCGCCGACCATCGTCCCGGAGCCGTTGTCCCATAGTGAGTCTGACCAGGGGTGTGAACCCACGACATCAGCAGCTGAGGGGATACAGGAAGAAGTGGACACTGCCTCCCACCTTATCCCACCCAATATTATCTGTTTATTCTTCATCATTGCTGTTTCAAGACACCACTGAAACTTCTATGGACTATGTCTGTTCTGAATAATCGCTGGTTCAAGACAGCACTGAAACTTATGTGTACTGTGAAACATCTGTTTGTTCATCATCATCACTGTTTCAAGTCAGCAGTAAGACTGTATCATTGACCTGTTGGGAATTGGAATTACCGTTATTAATCATGCAAAGTTTACCTCTGTCACCTTAACTGCAAAGCTCAACCAGTCCTCCATCCCCACCTTTGCTGGATGCCTGCAGCCCTTCGAATTCGAATTAAACGTGTGTTTGTGCAGGTTGAGAGAGAGGTGGGACCGCATTATGATGCAGTGACGTAAACGTGCTAGCATAGCAACTGGCTTGTATGTCTGTCACGAAACAGGAGAGGAGACACAGAGGTAAAAGTAACATTTCTTTATTAAAGGGTTCATGAAGATCTGGAAGATTGGTGAGTGATGAGCATAAGCAGTTCAAATGACAGTCACACTTAGCTGATGAGTTATTTCTGCTTGCAGGGTTGAAGACAAGCACGATGAAGATATTGGGTCCAAGGCAACGAGTATCTGGACTGGAAAG
Organism: Gila orcuttii; assembly: GCA_026230005.1. Taxonomy (NCBI): domain Eukaryota; kingdom Metazoa; phylum Chordata; class Actinopteri; order Cypriniformes; family Leuciscidae; genus Gila; species Gila orcuttii. Next base: position 18,113,882 of record JAPDVR010000004.1, read on the forward strand.
GGACGATGAAGGTGGGTAGTCAGGTAAGTACTACACTGACAAGACCGGACAATGAGTGCATGTGAACTGGGTGTTTGCTTGATGAGGGTGATGAGGTGATGGATGACAGCTGGTGGTGATTGTGTAATGCATACAGGTGGTGGACCAGGAAGGATTCTGGGAGATGTAGTGCTGAAGGTGACAGGCATGGTGACTAGAGATCGTGGCAATGTCCTACAAAATCATCTTGTTTAATTCTGCGTTGAGGTATACAGCAGCCTACAGAGGGGTCCCACTTAGCAACATAATGCAGATGACAATAATAAAGTACTTTGAAATTAAAATTAATTTCAGGGGGGGGGGGTGAGTTGATCGCAGGCTCATGAGTACCCCCCAGCCTGCCTGTAAACTCATATGTTCACCAAAGACTATATTTCAGTCCAGCAGAATTTTCTGCACAGGTATTATGAATGTAAGAGCATCATGCTATATTTATAATAATCGTTGTTGATGTTTTAATAGTATTTCAGGGTAATTCGTGAAGACATAAGAAACATACCTGGACAGTTCCAGATCCACCGTCCACTCCAGACTTCTCTCTCGTATGGATTGCTGTCTACTAGTATATTATTACTTCACTTCAGAATTAGGTGCATTTCTAAAACGAATCTGAATTAAATTGAAAGTGAATTGAATGAGAATCGGATGTGACTGAAATTTGAATTGAATCAAATGTAAATGGAATGTGATTCTACTCGAAATCAAATGTGAATCGAATTGATTCAAATCGAATCGAATGTAAATTAAATCGAATGTGAGTCAAATATTAATCAAATGTTAATCGAATATTAATCAAATGTGAATTGAACCGAATCGAATGTGAAAGTGAATCAAATGTGAATCGAATTGAATGTGAATCAAATGTGAATTGAACAGAATGTAAAAAGAATGCGAATTGAAAGTGAATCTAATGTGAATGGAATTTAAAAAAAATCGAATAAAATCTGAATTTAATGTGATTTGAATGAGAATCGAATCAAAAGTGAATCAAATGTAAATCAAATGTAAATCAAATCGAATATTCAAATCTAATCAAATGTGAATCGAAATCAAATGTGAATCAAATGCAAATAAAATCGAATGTGAATTTAATTGAAACTGAATCGGATGTAAATGGAATTTGAATCGAATCGAATGTGAATGTGTCACGGCCTCTGCTCTTTGTTACCCTTTTGCCGTGTGTTGTGCTCCCTCTACAGGTGCACTGCAGTGCTGCGAGGAGTAATCAGCTGGATTAGATGCACAGGTGTGTCCTGTCTAGAAAAACATGCTGGCTTGCTTTCATGAGGCGCTTTTTCTCCTTACATCGATCCCTCGCCAGGACCAAGGTGTAAACTGGCGCTGCCGCGTGCTTCTGAAGGCTTCGTAGCTAAACTTTTGTGATTGACCCTCGTAAATAAATTTGTTTTTGAAGCTCTCGCTTCCTCCTCCTTTATTGTTCCTCCCTATCCAGGGCGTAACAAATGTGAATCGAATGTGATTCGACTCGAAACAAATGTGAATCAAATTGATTCAAATGTGAATCGAATTTAAATCGAATAATCGAAAGTGAATCGAATCCAATGTGAATCGAAATCAAATGTGAATCAAATGCAAATAAAATCGAATGTGAATTTAATTGAAAGTGAATCGGATGTAAATGGAATTTGAATCGAATCGAATGTGAATGTGTCACGGCCTCTGCTCTTTGTTACCCTTTTGCCGTGTGTTGTGCTCCCTCTACAGGTGCACTGCAGTGCTGCGAGGAGTAATCAGCTGGATTGGATGCACAGGTGTGTCCTGTCTAAAAAAACATGCTGGCTTCCTTTCATGAGGCGCTTTTTCTCCTTGCATCGATCCCTCGCCAGGACCAAGGTGTAAACTGGCGCTGCCGCGTGCTTTTGAAGGCTTCGTAGCTAAACTTTTGTGATTGACCCTCGTAAATAAATTTGTTTTTGAAGCTCTCGCTTCCTCCTCCTTTATTGTTCCTCCTTACCCAGGGCGTAAAAAATGTGAATCGAATGTGATTCGACTCGAAACAAATGTGAATCAAATTGATTCAAATGTGAATCGAATTTAAATCGAATAATCGAAAGTGAATCGAATCCAATGTGAATCGAAATCAAATGTCAATGAAATGTAAATTAATGTGAATCGAATTTGAATCAAATCAAATTTTATGTAAATTGAAATTTTAGAAAAAATTGATACTTTTTCAAAAAGAATCACTACATTTTAGAAAAGATAGCGATTCTTTTCTAAAATGTAGTGATTCTTTTTGAAAAAGTAGAATTTTTTTCTAAAATGTAGACTTTTTGTACTTTTTCAAAAAAAGAATCGCTACTTTTTAAAAAAGAATCATTACTTTTTAGAAACGAATTGCTACATTTTAGAAAAAATCCTTACTTTTAAAAAAAGATTCACTACATTTTAGAAAAGAATCGCTACTTTTTTTCAAAAACGCTACTTTTTCAAAAAGAATAAAAAATTTGTCAAAAAAGCATACAATCAATCAATATAATCACTACGTTTTCAAAAAGAATTGCTACTTTAAAAAAAATAATCGCTACTTTAAAAAAAAGAATTGCTACTTTTATTCAAAATGCATTTATTCAGTTATTCAAAATGCATCAATATATATAATCAATCAAGACAATTACTACATTTTCAAAAAGAATCGCTATTTTTAAAAAAAGAATCGCTATTTAAAAAAAAAAAGAATCGCTATTTAAAAAAAAAGAATCACTACTTTTCCAAAAAGAATCACTACTCTTTTTTTTTTTTTAAACGCTACTTTTTTTATCGCTACATTTTCAAAAAGAATTTCTACTTTTAATAAAAGAATCGGTACATTTTCCCCAAAAAATCTCTACTTTTTCAAAAAAAGATTCGCTACTTTTTCAAAACAGAATCGCTACATTTCTTCACAAGTTATTCAAAATGCATCAATACTTATAATCAATCAGTACAATTACTACATTTTATTAAAATACATCAATACATTCAATCAATCACTACATTTTCAAAAAGAATCGTTACATTTTCATAAAAAATTGCTACATGTTCGAAAAGAATCGCTAATTTTTCAAAAAAGAAATGGTACATTTATTAAAAATGCATCAATACATACAATCAATCAATACAATCGCTACTTAAAAAAAAAATTCTACTTTTTCAAAAAAAGAATCACTATTTATTCAAAATACATTTATTTTCAAAATGCATCAATACATACAATCAATACAATCACTACATTTTCGAAAAGAATTGCTACTTTTTCAAAAAACAATTGATACTTTATTTGAAAAGAATCGTTACATTTCTCGAAAAAAATGACAAAACAAAACAGTCTAATATATGAATAGCATCCAGAAGGCGCCAAGAGGAGAGAGTGATAGGAGAACATTCTAACCTTTCCTCTGCCCGGTGAAAAAGGGGAACAGGGGTTTCTGAAAACCGCAAAACTGTGGTCCACGTCCAAGCTAAACACCTGGCTCAGCAGGCAGTATGAACTCCAGCCCACTCATCTATATCTGAGGTCGAGGTGACTACGCTCAGCGGACCCCCTGACAGCCAGAGAAATAAGCAAAGCACGGAGCATGGGAATCAATCACGCGGGCCGCCGAGAGCTGCAGGTGTTGAGAGGATGCCACTTGTCTTAGTTTGACAGGTTTGACTGTTTGAGTAAAATAAGGTTAAAAAATGATCTAGCAGAATGTTAGGTTTTGACATCGGGAAGTATATTGGTATTGCAACCTGTTTATTGAACAGATTTTTTTTTACTTGTGCCAAATCCGAAAGAAAAAGAAAGCAAGAACATTACAATGAGATGATGTGTGACATGTCAAGACCCATGGCATTTTAAAAAGCAGCAGGTGCAAAGTCATGCCAAGCAGGCACTGGAGCATTTCAGGGTTAATATAAAACCCTGCTGTGGAAGGCAGCTGAAAATAATCTTGGCTTCAAAAGAAATAACGAGGGAGGCCGGTGGTGATGGTGGGAGTTTTTGTATTAACAACCGCTCTTGTTTTGCTACTTGATTCTCTTTGTCTTTATCTCTCTACTGAGAAATGAAAGCTTAATCGACAGTTCTTGAGGCAAAATAATCTTGATAACAAAATGCAAAATGTAAATTATTGCCCAGCTCAAATCTGCTAAATGCAATAGGCATAAAGATATAAACATTTTATAGTAACTTTAACTTGTTCCTCTATTTCATAAAAAAGCAAGTAATCTTGAATTACAATGAGACACTTATAATCAAAGTGAATGGAATCAGTCTATAAATGTTAAAATATTGTTTTAAAAGCATAGCCATGAGACTTAAACAACATGGGTGCATGAATTTAATATGAAAAAATAGCACTTGCTAATCTTTGCTGTGAAATGTCTTATCCAATTTTACAACTTCCTTGCCAAGACAAAGTAATATCTAAAACCCTAAAATTACCAACTTTTCAGCAACAAATAAAGTTGTGATGTAGGCCTAATAGAATTAGTGAAAATTATTTTCTTCCATATTGTGATGTATATGTGATGAAACATTATTGGAAAAGGTTCTATCCATCAATAATTAGGTTCTATCCATGTTGATTGCATGGAGGCAGATCTGAGTAAGCGACTCACAGTATATTTTCTGTCAAACAATCCCACAAATGCTGAAAATTGAGCTTGACTTGTACATGGAATCTTCCTATAGGCTACAAGAAGCCACCTTATCGTTTCCCCTCTGATTATTTACCATTCCAGCTAAAGATTGACTTGACTGATTCTTTTCATCCAAGCGGTTAAACACTCTTTACAGCCTTGAATTGATTGTGTAAACTTTTAAAAGTGCCCCCAATGAACACTCCTTGTGGTTACCTCTATTGTTAAGGGAGTTCCTGGTGCAAACAATGAGCACTTGTTGCCACTTTAAACATTCCCAAAGCAAGGATTTGCTGAGGAGAGGGCACTTTGTTCTAAACTTAGTGTTGGCAAAGCTGCTTATATGTTCTCTACACTGTGTCAGAAAGATTATTCATTATAAAGAATCGGCTCACTTGGCCATAATTAATCTATTTATAACAAGGAGAACAAAGAATCGGCCAGACTCAGACAAAAGAGTAGAGTAAGAAGAAAAAAAAAGGTGGAGATATCCCAGGTGGAAAAGTTTATTTCTGCTCTATTTGATACAGAAATTTTCCACAGACTCTTGCTTTTTCTTGAGCAAACTTTGAGCCTTCAGAAGCAGGAAATATATATCAAGTTCTATAAGAATTGGTCGAATTCCTCTGGTGACCCAAAGGTTATGTATGAAAAATGTGACGTGCCAAACCAAAGCATAAACATATGCAGATCGGACATGAAAAGACAAGTCTCTTAAATTTATGCTCTCATACCTATATCCTGTACGTATATACAGCACATAAGTTAGAGTCTGTCCACCCTGAACCTGACTGATGTGCTATTTTTTCTTTGAGGTTTTGTTGGAGAATGTTCTGTTGAGCAGCACCATGAGTGAAGGGTCTGAGGAAGCCTCGGATGGGAGCTGGTACGGATGCCTGGGTGAAACATAATCTAGAGAAAGAAATGTTAGGAAACACAAAGCATCCCCTTTATCGTCCTCCCCCTACGGTTCTGAAGGCTCATGGGTGTTAGAAATGTCCTGTGGAATCAAATAGACAGAAGACTTAATTAGATCTATCCTCTGAGATTACATATATGAGGGCCTGGAGACTGAAGAGGAATCGGACTGAGACGGGGTGCATCAATCCAGACGTCAGGCAGACAGAGAGGCTCAAAGTTGCCACACACAGGACAAAAGTCTGGAGTTTGCTGCCTTCTAGTGGTAAACAACATAAAGCAATTTAACTGTATTGTATTTTAAAAATAGTAAAAATAGAAGAATAAATGAAGAGTTCCAATGCATAACCTGTAAGTGCCATCTGAAAATTTCAGATCCATCGTAATTTTCATTGTCATTTAATTGAAATTACTGAACTTAAATATAAGAGCTTAATATATATAGCACATGATATCTATATATATCATGTGATTGTTATATATTCTGAAGGATCATGTGATTGAAGTAATGGCTGCTGAAAAATCAACTCTGACATTACAGGAATACATTTCATTTTAAAATATCTTCAAAGATTTAGACTGTATTAATATTTCACAACTTGTTGCTGATTAAATAAATGCAGTATCTTGCAGTATATAAATATTTCAAGAACATAAAAAATCTTAATTATTCCAAACTTTTGACATATATAAATTGAATAATATATTATCATATATTTTCTCTTACAGTGGGAGTATTTTTTTTAAATAAGTTTTTATTACAATTTAACAAGTTAACAAGATGCTTTTTGGAACATTCCTTGAAATTCATGTATGGTTGTATTTAATATTTATGCTGGTATATCATTTGTGATGGAAAACAACACATATTGTAAATTAGATTCAATTTAATGTATGATCTGATTAGTGATCTTACAACTTTTGGAACCAACTGTATATAATTTGTAATGCTGAAATTTCACGGACATACATTATGTCAACTACCCATATACAGATTGTCTTTAAAGGGGTAGTTCACCCAAAAATGAAAATTCTATGATAATTTACTCACCCTCAAGTTATTCCAAATATGTATGAATTTCTTTGTTCTGCTGAACACAATAAGATATTTTGACGAATGTCGGTGATCAAATAATTGTGGGACCCCGTTGACTGACAGTATCCCCATAGCTTATGGAAGTCGATGGGGCCCGTCAACTGCCCGTTACCCATATTCTTCAAAATATCTTTCATGTTTAACAGAAGAAACCCATAAAGGTTTGGAACAACTTGAGGGTGAGTAAATAATGACATATTTTTTTATTTTTGGTGAACTATCCCTTTAAGTATAGTGTGTGGGATGTGATAAAGATCAGCCTCAAAATCCTATACGTTAGCATTCCTCCTCATAGAAGAGAATTCATGACTGAAAATAAACGAAAAGCAAACATGTAGCAACAGATATTCAGATGCTCTTTGTTGTTCTACAGAATTCTATGCAGATAAGATTGTATTAAATGAACAGTGGCTGACAGAAGGGTTGTGTAATGGAAAAGTTCTGTGACTGACTGCAGTCAGTGAACGGATCAGACACTGCATCTGGATTGGTGTGTGTCTAGCTGCTCTCTCAGAACTGAATTTTACAGGAGCATATAAAGCAAACTCCGGAAGGCTGGGTAGCACATCAGTTTATCATTACAGATCGTAAAATGTGCTTCCTTTACGCTCAGCTTCATCCCATTTGGAAACTCTCTTAAGGCAGAAAAAATACATGAGATGCACATTACAGTATATTATAGAAGTAAAAACACTGCACAGGTTTTGGTTGATATTTGAATTTTTTTTTTCTTGCTTGACCGAAATTCCTCTAAAAATGTAAATCATAAGAGTGGCATTTTAATTTTGCTTACATGAAGGTCTAAGCAGTTCGTCTAAAAAGTGTAAATGGAAGTCTTGATGAGGAAGTCATCAAGCGGTCAGCCGCAAACGGAAGACTGTGTGAGGTTTGATGATTATTTCCAGTGATTCCTCCAGGTCTGTCATTTCACTAACAAGCTGAGAGAGAGGTCATTTAAGTTTTGGTGGAACCTCTGTCTCTTCCATTTTCTCAAAATGTGTGTTTATAAAATGCAATATAGGTCAACACTGTCGCTTAAACATCCCTTCCCTTGGCAGCTTAAATACAACAGAATAACATTACAAAAGCAAAATATAACAATTTTGTCATTACACATTTTCAATGCATGGACCCAAGCACACCAAATCATAAAAACTGATGATAATAAAAGCATTATTATTACAGTATAAATATATCCATAAAAAACGGGTGTGGGGTGGGGGGGCACTCCACAGCAGACTATTGTCATTCCCTCACAAACTACATCTCCCATAACTCACTGCCCGGACTCTTCATCCATTATCACATTCACTTGTGTCTCATTATCTTGTTTAGCTCACCCCATATAAGCCTGGTTTTCTCATTGGTTATCTGCGAAGTCTTGTTTAGTGTTACACTGCAATTCCGAGCATTCTGCCTGGTTTCATGTCTCTTGGTTTTTGAATTTCTTGCCTGTTCCGTGGATTACTCTTTTGCCCGTGTTCCCTGCCTTGATGTGTTTTGACCTGTTGCCTGTACATTGGATTACGTGTCTGGATTGCCCCATTATTAAAAGCTGCATTTGGATCTCAACCTTCTTGTTCAGTGTTGACATCATTTTACAGTGTTGACAGCTTATTGTATTGAGCCCATATTTTAAAGAACATAGCACATACCATTTAAAAGTTTGGGGTCAGTAACATTTTTTAAAAGAATTAATAGTCTTATTTAGCAAACATGAACTGAATTGATTAAAACATTTAAATAATGTACTTTTAAACTTTCTATTCATCAAAAACTGTTTTATACATTAATAACAATGAGAAATGTTCCTTGAGCAGCAAATTAGCATATTAGAATGATTGCTGAAGGATCACGTTACACTTTAGACTGGAGGAATGATGCTGAAAATTCAGTTTAGCCATCACAGGAAAAAATATTCAAATAGAAGATATTTAACAGATATTTGAAAATGGAATGTTTCACAATATTACTGTTTTTCTGTATTTTTTATCAAATAAATGCAGCCTTGAGCATGAGAGATTTAAATACATTAAAAACGACTCGGTTACTAACGTAGCCTCGGTTCCCTGAGAGGAGGGAACGAGTATTGCGTAAGTAGCTTACGCTATGGGAAAACTCCTTTTCTCGAGAATATTGAAGTCTTTATGTAAAACGCATTGCAGCTGCACAGCTGACAGCAATGAACGAAGGAGCTCGGTCATTGGCTGTGCTGCGGCAACTTGCTCGAACCAATGACGGGGCGACTCTGAATGCGCGACCAATGAGCGCGCTTCGAGCCCGCCAAGATGGGCGTTGCCAAGAGCTATATACTGGGCACCCCGTCATGAGAGTTCTTTAGGTTAAAACGACTGAAGCGAACTAACCAAGCACAAGCACGGCAGCTTACGCAATACTCGTTCCCTCCTCTCAGGGAACCGAGGTTACGTTAGTAACCGAGTCGTTCCCTTTCTAGAGGTCTCTCCGATTGCGTAAGTAGCTTACGCTATGGAAACACCATGCAAAACGCAGTGCGTGCTGAACTTCGCCTTATGATAGCCAGAGGCAGGTGCCTGAGCTGAAAAGCAAAGTTATCATCCAACTAGCCGGCAGAGGCGAGCTTTATATGTGGGGAAAAAATACAGAGCGGCTAGAAGGCGCTCAGTGTGACACAAGCACATACATAATCTAGATACGAACTCGTAGTTCAACTAGCATCATGCTGATAGTACATTGGAATGGAATGTCGGGACCTGTAGGTTGTAGAACCTGATAAATGTGGACGGTGAGGCCCAGCCTGCCACCGCACAAATATCCTCGATTGGTATCCCGCTCGACCATGCCCAGGAAGAAGCCACACTCCTGGTGGAGTGTGCTTTGACTCCCCAGGGGCATTGAAGCCCCTTAGCTTCATAAGCCAGCGCTATAGCTTCAACTATCCAGTAAGAGATTCTCTGCTTTGAAACGGCAGAACCTTTCGTACGGCCGCCAAAGCATACAAACAGTTGTTCTGTCTGTCTGAATAGGGCAGAACGCTCCAAATACACTCTGAGAGCCCTAACGGGGCAGAGTAGATTAGCGTCGTGTTCGTCTGCTGGAGACGATAGCGCAGTTAGGGAGATAACCTGTGCTCTGAAGGGAGTGGTGAGCACTTTAGGAATATACCCATGTTTCGGTCTAAGGACGACCCTGCAGTCGTTAGGTCCGAATTCTAGGCAGGCAGCGCTTGTCGAAAGCGCGTGCAGGTCGCCCACTCTCTTGACCGAGGCGAGTGCCAGCAAGAGCGCAGTCTTGAGCGAGAGCTGTTTAAGGTGCACGGTTCGGAGTGGTTCGAACGGGGGCCCTTTAAGAGCGTCTAGGACAGTAGCTAGGTCCCAGATCGGCACTGAGGGGGGGCGTGAAGGGTTCATCCTCCTAGCGTCCCTTAGGAAACGAATAATTAGGTCGTTTCTTCCCAAAGGACGTTCCATTACAGGGTCGTGTGACGCTGTGATGGCCGCCACATATACTTTGAGCGTGGAGGGGGTGCGGCCCGCCTCCAGAAGCCCTTGTAGAAAAGCGAGTACGTTCGTAATCTCGCATGTTTCAGGGTTCAGGCCCTTGGCATTACACCAGTCACTGAACACTTTCCATTTCTGGGCATATAAGCGTCTCGTGGAGGGCGCCCGCGCCTCAGCGATGGTATTTAGTGCTTCGCTCGTGAGGTTCCTGGGAACCCGTTGAGGGGCCATGCATGAAGGGCCCACAGATCGGGGCGGGGATGAAATATCATCCCGCTGGCCTGACTGAGGAGGTCTGGCCTCAGTGGAATCGGCCGTGGTGTAGATTGCATTTGCATCAGATCTGGAAACCATGTTTGGTTCTTCCAGAGTGGGGCTATCAGCAGCACTGCGTTTTTCTCCTCTCTGACCCGACTGATGACCTGTGGCAGCATCGCGATCAGGGGAAAGAGAGCAGTGCGCGTTCTCCTTGGAGGCGAAGAGGTCGATCTCCGCTTTGCCAAAGGTTTTCCATAACCACTGAATCGTCAGCGGGTTGAGAGCCCATTCTCCTGGGAGAATCTTGTCTCTGGATAGCATGTCTGCCCCCTGGTTCAGGGCGCCTGGCACAAGTTGTGCTGGGACCATAAAATGAGTCTCCTGGCCATTGAATGCATGGAGCTCGACCTGAGTCCACCCTGGCGATTTATGTACGACACTACCATCATGTTGTCCGTTCGGACCAGGACGTGTTTGTTTTTTAGATGTGGGAGCAGGGCTCTGAGAGCCAAAGCGACCGCTTTCATTTCCAGACAGTTTATGTGTAGGCGCTCCTCCGGGTTTGACCAAAAGCCGGAGACAGGCCTGCCCTCGTAAAGGGCCCCCAAACCTATTTTGGAGGCATCTGTCGTTATCATCTTTCTCCTTGTGTTCACACCCAGACTCACGCCTGACTGGTACCAGTCGGCGGCTTTCCAGTGCGTCAGGGCTTTTATACAGCCGTGGTTCGCTCTGATTAAAAGTGGCCCGAACGCCACGCGTGAGTAGGGACGCGGTTCTTGAGCCAGCGTTGGAGAGGGCGCATATGCAACAATCCTAGCTGGAGTACGGCCGATGCTGAGGCCATGAGACCGAGCATCCTCTGAAACCGCTTGACGGGGGCGCCCTGAATGATGTTGCAAGGCGCCGGATGGTGAGCGCGCGCTCTGATGAGAGATGCGCTGTCATTTGCATCGAGTCTAGAACTATTCCCAGGAAAGAAATCCTCTGGCTGGGAGATAGTATGCTTTTTGCTAAATTGATTCTTAGACCCAGGCATTCTAAATGGCTGATAATCCAAGATCTGTGTGTTATTAACTGACTTTCTGATTGAGCTAGAACCAGCCAATCGTCGAGATAATTCAGTATTCGCACTCCCCTTCGCCTTGGGGGGGAAAGCCTCATCCATACATTTCGTGAATGTACGGGGAGCCAGGGACAGGCCGAACGGAAGTACTGTGTACTGGTATGACTGTCCCTCGAAAGCGAATCTCAGAAACGGCCTGTGATAAGGCGCTATTGGAATGTGAAAGTAAGCATATTTCAGATCCACTGAGAGAAACCAATCTCCTGGGCGTACTTGCGCGAGGATATGCTTGGTTGTTAACATTCTGAACGAGCAAATCATTAGTGCTTTGTTCAGGTGTCTGAGATCTAGGATGGGGCGGAGACCGCCATCCTTTTTCGGGACAAGAAAATAGCGGCTGTAAAAACCTGCCTCGCTCAGAGAGGGGGAAACAGTTTCCACAGCGCCCTTTTCTATTAGTTTGCGCACCTCGGTGCGTAGAACATGTGAACACTCCTTTCTCACTTTCGTCTCGACCACAGTCGTAAAACGTGGTGGTCTGCGAGCGAACTGGAGCGAGTATCCGTGCTTTACTATATTCAATACCCATTTCGGCATATCTGGAATGTTTTCCCATGCCGCGGCGTGTACAGATATGGGCTGAATACAGGCTAGGGGCGGGCCGCTGTGATGTAGGGATCCGGCCAGCGAATCGCCTGAGCTCGTAGCTCTCAGAGGCGCGGGCGCGCGCTGAGCAGCTGAGTGAATGGGCGCGTGTGTGATTACAACAGCGCGCGCTGTGTCTGTAAAACTCGCAGCCTGAGCTGGGGTTGTGTTTGACACTGTAAGGACAGTGTTTATAAGTGGGGGTGCATAAACAGTGGTAGGCACACGCGTCACTTTTATAATGTTTCCCGCTTTTACTGGGGATGAATTTATAACTGTGTGAACAGTGCTTGTGTGTAGTGGTGTGTACATGACCGTAGGCACGTGATCTACATTCATGGGGAGCGCAGCCTGAGCTGGGAATGAATTTGGCACTGTTTTGACAGTATCTGGGAATGCACACTTTGTGGACATGTGAACCCTTAGTGATGCAGGCAGAAAAAGACTCTTTTTGTGTTTTCTGTGCGTCGCCGTAAAAACGGCGTTTGTTTGCAGGTGAGCGAGCTCTGTGACTGGCCCATTGACTGCTGTATGGACATATCCAGCCACCTGTAAGGGGACTGGGTAATGTTTGAGCTTTTGCAGAGAGAGTGGTCCGGCTTTTGCGAGACATGCACTCTCTCTTCTCATTCTTGTGGCTAGGACGGCTTTCGAGGCTCAGGGTTCAGCACAACCTTGGGCCGAGGACCCCGTCGCTCAGAAGGCGGCTTGCGGTTGTGAGAGCGCGAGCGGCATCGAGCGTCAGCCTGAGGCGCGGGCTGAGAGGCGGTGGGAGCTGTTCTAGCCCGCTGCGGCTGTGGCGGTCTCTGTCTGCTCTGCGATGAGCTGGAGCGCTTGGGCAGGAAATGACACATAGCTTGTGAAGCGTTCTGGGCCTCAGTGAAGCGTTCGGCGAAACCCTTAACTGCATGCCGGTCCAAACAGCCCGCTGGTGGAGATAGGCGCGTCGAGAAATGGCGCCTTATCCGCGTCCTTCATCTCAGTCAGAGTTAACCCCAGATGGCGCTCGAGAACAGTCAAATTAGCCATAGCACGGCCAATAGACTGGGCGTTGGCCTTCGTGGCTCGCAGAGCTATATCAGTTGCGCTGCGTAGGTCCCTAAAGGCTTCGGGTTCGGGGCCAGACTCGTCCATAGAGCGGAGAAGCTTGGCTTGGAACACTTGAAGTACCGTCATTGAGTGAAGCGCTGATGCAGCTTAGCCGGCGGCGGCGTAGGCGCGACCGGCGAGAGCAGAAGTAGTGCGGCAGGGCTTCGAGGGGTGGGAAGCTTTGGCTTTCCATCCGGTGGTGGAGGGCGGGCAGAGATGATTGGCCACGGCCTCCTCGAGGGGCGGCGTTCCCTCGTAGCCTCTTTCCTTCGCGCCGTCCACAGAGGAGAGCGAAGAAGAAAAAGAAGGCTTTAGGCGCGCAGAGTGGGGGGCTTTCCACGACTTGGTGAGTTCGTCGTGAACTTCCGGGAAGAAGGGAGAAGGCCTTTGCCGAGGGGCCTGCTGGCGCCCCTGCAGAAACCACTCATCCAGTCGGCTCCGGGTTGGTTCTTCGGGAGAAGACCAATCGAGCCCAAGGTCTTCCACGGCCTTAGAGAGGAAGTTGCCGCAGCACAGCCAATGACCGAGCTCCTTCATTCATATTCTCTACTTCAATATTCTCGAGAAAAGGAGTTTTCCCATAGCGTAAGCTACTTACGCAATAGGAGAGACCGCATGAAAGGGAACTCTTTATTTTCCAGCTATTTTTTAATTTCAAAGCAACACCCCCACCACCAAATTCCTGCAATTACAGACTGATGAATGAGCTGATTAATATTGAGGTGTCTCACCTTCCTTGGATCTCATGGCGTATCAGATCAATAAATAACCCTCACTCATGCCAACCATATCATCACTTGTGTATAGAGGATCTTTGCATCTTAACTAAGACAGTGGGTGACCTGGAGCTACAAAGATTGAGAAGTGCTGCTCTAACCATCCTGATGGTTTTGGTGATCTCAAAACATACCTTGACTCCCGCTTTCAAGGCTTAAGCCTATTCAGACTATAAGGCATTATTGAGCTGTTTTAAATGAAAGCAACTTGCGCTGACATATCTTAAAATATGATACTTATTAAAATAAAATACATATCTTAAAATATGTCATCGCCATTGTTTTGTCTCGAGATGCACACCAGTAATGTTTTTTTCTAAGACATTCTAACTTAAATGACCTAATTTAACTAAGGCCTAATCCTGGCTTAATCTAAAGTTTGTGAAACCAGGCCAGTATCTCGTTTCTTAAATACATATTTCATAAAGTATTCCCCAACACTGAAATAAAAACATTTTGTTTAATCTTAAGGCCTTGTCCAAGGTCCTGAAAATAATTTTACCCTGTCTGCCCCCCTGTGTCTTGAGGAAGACACTAAAAGTCCAGTTACCTCATGTATCTCTCCTCTATTTTCACATGTGGGATTCATGTTTTCAGAGTACAATGAAAACTTATCTTGGGCTGAAAACTTTAAAGATTAAATTGATTCCACATGATGTGATATACTAGATATCTAGTATTAAACAATCAAAAGTAAGACAATTTTGAAACTTTTAATGAGCCAAAGAACAGATAGCATTGCAAAAGACCATCAGTTGCTTCAAACACTTTACCTAGAAGAATCAGAATATCTCTCACAGTAACATTTATTAGTTCACCCTTCTCTCCCGATTACACCATTTGAACAACGTTCTCTAAAAGCTGAAACTTCAAAGAAATAGACTTTCTTATGTCACTGCTTATAACTTCACTAACAAGATAATACAGACACAAAACAGCTCATCTTTTCACACAGTAAAACTGTGTTGAGGTTGCATCAACAGCTTGCATGAAAAATAAAGTTTTTCAAATATTATTGACCTTGTGTAATACTAAAAGTTTAAGGGTGGATTTCCTGCAGGGGTTCAGGCTGCAAGACTGCCGAATGACTAAAGAAACGTTGTCAGCAAGATGGTAGAAAACTGTACATTTCTTGTCTATTTCCACCCAATGCTACTTATATCAACGACGGAAATAAGCGCAATAGCTTGATATGTGGGAGAGCGTTGCTATTGTATTGCAATAGGTAGCACTTGAAAGTCAATACCAAATCAAAACTACTTAGCACATTATTTGTAATTGAAAAGGTTTAATGACAGAATATGGTTATGGTTACACTTTAAATAGTAACAAAATAGATGTTTGAGATGATAATAACTTAGACCATTAATTGTACTCAGCATATATGTAAAATGTTACCTGAGAGATAGATAGAGATAGAGAGAGAGAGAGAGAGAGAGAGAGAGAGAGAGAGAGAGAGAGAGAGAGAGAGAGAGAGAGAGTGAGTAAGTAAGTAAGTAAGAGAAAAGAGGTAAAGAGAGCGAGCCCCAAGAAAGGGACCCAGAGAATAAGAGAGCCAGAGCATTAAAGAGACAGAGCAACAGTTACAATCTTCTTTTATCCTTTCCCTGACCATGTGACTTTAACCCAAATGTGAGACGTTCAAACTGACCAATCAGATAATTACAACTTCCCCCATTGTATTAAAGGTGTGACAATTCATAGACCCCCGAAGCACACATCTTAGCCTACAGGCCTTGATCACTATCAGCCCCTCAACTCCAAATGGTCATTGGGGAAAGAAGGGGTGGAAAACAGTAAAGCAAATGTCTTTGTTCATTTCAAATATCTTGGATTATTTTCAATCCTACAAAAGTAAAGGCGAGAACAGACTTGATAGACTTTTATCAATTTTACTGGAATCAGAGAGAGCTCAGTGTTGGCTGATTGATATCTAGGGCTCAGTACGTTGACTCATTTATCATACTTTGGGAAATTAAAGGAATAAGAAGTAACATAATACTTGCTTTTTTTCTATTAAGATCCTTTTCAAATTACCTGTTAGTTTCTAACGATTCAAGTAAAGTCAATACTGATAATGTCACTTATTAAAATCCCCTTATACACTACCAGTCTCTTATGCTCACCAAGGCTACATTTATTGAAAAAAACAAAAAAAAACGTAATACTGTGATATATTATTACAATTTAAAAAAACTATAACAGATCAAAGGTGCCCGTAAAGATATTTATAAGGTTGAAAAAATTAAGCTGAACAACTGTTTTCAACATTGATAATAATAAGAAATGTCTTGAGCACCAAATTTAGCTTTGCCATCACAAGAATAAACCACATTTAAAAAAAAAAATATATATATATGTATATAAAAAAAAAAAAAAAAAAAAAAAAAGTAATTTTAAATTGTAATTATATTTCACAATATTACTGTTTAGTGTATTTTCATTAAATAAATGCAGCCTTGATGAGTATAAGAGACTTAAAAAAAAAATTCCAAACTTTTGATCATTAGTGTAAAGGCTCAAGGCTACTGTATATTAAAAGAACTGATCAAAACCTCTTGGAAAAGAGGTATTTGAGGTCAGGTGGTATGATGGTTGCTGTGTTTGAGTGCTCCATGTCGTCTTGTCCTGATCTCCATGTCATCATCCTGTTTGGAAGTTAAAAATCATTAATATTATGATTAATCACACTAAAACACATCTTTGCAGTTCTCTTACTGTATCAGCTGTATCTGCGGTCTCCTCATCTTCTTCATCTTCTGTATGCTCACTATTTTGATTGGACAAATCGAAGTCTGACAGCACTGCATCTTCATCACAGTCTGTCTGGTACTCAGACTCCTCTGTGTGCGAGAGAATTTAAGAAACAACACAAAGATGAGAAAACGACATGGAAAAGGGACGTGTGAAGATGGTCTATTCCTCACCATCCACAATGGCCTGCTTCACTGGCTCTATTCTGGACACTATTTCGGCCAGATCGGTGAAGGAAGCATTGGGACAGGTCACCTGAAGGACAGATAATCAGGAAATGAGTTTGTGAGGAAACAGCCTGATGCTGTGATTAACCATGCTCATTCAAAGTCCCTTACATTTGTGCTCCTAGATTTGTGGAATTCCTCTTGATGCTGGTCTTTGAGCATCGTCTCCCTCACCCCACTCCGACACCACACGTCAAACACGGTTTTCCCATGCAGGTAGCCAACATCCTGCAACACCAGAAAAGTCATTGCTGCAGTCAAAGCCAAGGCAACAGGAGTTTCTATGAGAGGATGACAGGCCACTCACAGCAATCTCATCAAATTTGCCAAAATCCAATGTTCCATAGCGATCTATGGGTGGTCGAAGGTACTCGCAGTAGTCACTGTCTTTTACCAGCTCCAGTTGACGCACAGAACACACGTAGGCCAGACGGGTTTGAATCTCTGCCATGTTCAGCACCTAGAGTATAAGAAGTCATGAATATCAAAAAATGCATATTTGTTTGATGAAATAAAATCTATGTCCAATGAATGCAAGAAGTAAAGTAATGAAGGGAATCATATATATATATATATATATATATTCCTTTTCTTTCTTTTTTCATGACTGATATGTATACATACAGAGGTTTTAGGATTTTCCATACTTTTGGTAAGAATGCATTACTTATAATCAATGCAATTGGAGGAAACGCAATAAGATATCTGACCTTCACTCTTTCTGTCAGCGGGTTCAAGCGTTTCCATAGCAGCCACCATCCAGATAAAGAGTCTCCATAGTTGGTCAGATCTGTCTCATCCTGACTACCAACATCAACGGCAATCACCATCTTGGCACCCAAGGAGCGAGCTGTGT
The DNA here is from genome assembly GCA_026230005.1 of Gila orcuttii. Taxonomy (NCBI): domain Eukaryota; kingdom Metazoa; phylum Chordata; class Actinopteri; order Cypriniformes; family Leuciscidae; genus Gila; species Gila orcuttii. Next base: position 18,131,711 of record JAPDVR010000004.1, read on the forward strand.
CAGCTTTACAGATATTTATACTGTTAATGTTTAAACTATCTTAATGGTTTATAGTCTACATGTAGCAGTTTATAGTCAGGCAATAAGATAAATTATAAACCACATGAGATTTGCTATAGTATATAGTATATATGGCTCTATGGGAGTATGCAAGCAGATAAAGTTTGCATATGTAATCCCTATAATAAACTGTAATTTTGCAATTGGCATCTCAATTTTGCAATGTAAGAGAACAATAGGACACTTAACCAGGTAGGTTATTGATGTAGCCTCCATCCATGAGCAAGTGCCCATCTTTAGGGTCACATAAAGGGGGAAGATATCCAGAGAGAGACATACTGGCACGAACATACCTCCACAGAGAGCCTAAAAAAGAGTGTACATGCTCAAATCTGTCACAAAAGATGAGATGGAGATGACAAGTTACAGAGAAAAAGTAGTAACCATAAGTGTGCACTCTCATGGAGGAGGCAGTGATGTCTGTGGTGATGTTGAAATACGGGATCCAAAGGTCCTATCGTAAAAAAAGGAGTAATGCACAAAGTTTAGACTTATTTAAGAATATGATGTTTATATACTTTTTTATAATAGCTTGTATTGTGCAGTGGCAATTGCCAATAAATTGAACCTCAATCTGTTTGTCCTGGAAGACTGCACTAATGCTGGAGTTAAACGATGCTCCAGTAAACATGGATGTCACTGGGTAGGTCAAGTCTGTGATCTTCCTAAATATGGATCCAAAATTCTATTGTGCACAAAAAAATGAAATCTCAATGATGACTCCACATGTATGAATGTTAGTGTTCAGTGCTTAGATGTCTCACCATGGCCCACTGGCGTGCCCTGACAGTCATACGACTGACGCTTCGCTCTTCAGCATAGAGCGCTCCTATCAAGGAACCGATGGAGGTGCCGCCAATCAGATCTACAGGGATCCCCGCCTCACTTAATGCCCGAATGATGCCCACCTGAGAGCAGCCTCTGTGGGTATAGTGTGGTTTCATATTCACACATGAGCTTAAGAGTTCATACTAGTGCATTGTGTGATATTAGTATCTTTTTATAAAGCATTTTAAAGGTCAAGTGAGAATTCTTTCCATCTTTCATCCCAGTTTAATGTGTAAAAACAACTAACAGTCAGGAATTTTTAGGATGATTTCATCAAAGACTTTGAACACTGGTCCTGTGATTCTTGACTGATAAATGGCAGAGAAGGCAGAGCAAAAGGGGTGACAGGAGGATTTGGGAAACCTATCATTATTATTAAATTAAACACTTCATCTTAAACATACTTCATACGTAAACAAAGTCTATATAAAAAGATTTAAAAAGTCAAGATGACAAGCATATATGGTCACAGAAACACAAATATTTATAACATGATATTAATATAATTCCAGTAACAGAATTACACAATTAAAATTAAGTTACCGCTTTGTGAAAGTAGATTAGACAGATTACACATTTTATGCCCCCTTATATATCATGTTTTGACCCACCTTTAAAAAGTCGCTGATTATGACTGAGAGCAGGCAGGGACAGAGAGTAGACAAAGAGTCGCTATCATCGAGAGACATGCTGAGGATGTGAACCCCAAAACATCACTAATGGGTTAGAAATTACTATATTATGATTAGTTGATGGGCACAAAAAATACAAGACACTTGTAATAGTGCAAAGGATAAATACTTCAAGAGACCACTAAACTACAATGATTGAATAAGTACGGGAAAAATCAGTCAATGTTCCACTAATATCAACATGCTTTTACTAGATCATTCAAGTGAGAAATGTTGTTGGCACCAGGCCAGGTGGATTGAGGAGGAACAGAATTATTGGTAATAAAGGGGACGACAGATTCGTACCTGGCTCCACCTCCTCCCAGCACCAGAGCGATAGCATTTCCTGTCAGGATCCGAGCCAGACGTGAGAAGTCAGAATGCCGGTCGGGAGGCTTCTCAAATACACGCTGATACATCTCTCTCTGACAGGATGGGAGGAAAGTGGGAGTTTGCATGGATAAAAGATGATTATATTAGACACAGAAAATGATTTGAAGAATGTTCATGTTACATTAAATGAAATTGGATGGGGACCAGGGTCTGTATTTCAGAAACTTCATATCTTGATTGCTGACTTAAGATTTGAAAAGTTCTATTTCCTCAGTGAAGTTACTAAACAGATATGATAGGATTCTGAGATAACATGTTTCTATAAACCCTTAGGTGCTGTCAAGTTCAAAAAAGGATTAAAATCACCATAAAACAGTCACAATAGTAATGTGCAATCTTCTGAAGCCATATGAAAACTGTGCTTAAACAGTGTAAAATTCACTGCAAATCTTGTTTTAAAATCTTGCTTGACAGTGGTGGTCCACATTACCTGCTTTCATTAGGAAAGCTCCTTCATTTTATTATTTTAAGAAATTGCTTCAAAAACACCTTTTTAATAGCTTTTTAATTTATTCTTAGAATGAATGTACCATGTATTATTTTGCTTGTTTTGTGTGTTTGAGAATAAAAAAGGTGCATTATAAATAAATGAATTTTTATTTTTATTAGCTATCATTGTATGGAAATCATGCATTCTGCTATTCAAAAACAGAAAAAGAAGAAGAAGAAAAAGTCATACAGGTTTGGAAGAACTTAAAGGTGAGAAAATGTTAAGATTTTTTGTGTGAACTATTATTCCTTGGCTGCACTTGAATAGACTGGCCATCCATCCAAGGTGTTTCCCTCCCTATGGCCTGAGACTCTTGATATAGGCATTCACATTTGCTAAAACAATAATAATGTTAACACTGGTACCAGTTTGGGTAGACTCCTCCTGGAGAAGACCCTGTGGGGACATGACAGATGAAGATGTCTAGAGATCCAGCTGCGCATGTTGAGCCATTCTGCGGTTCCTCTGGGTGGAGGCCCGTCCTCACGGTGCAACAGGACCAGCTGCTTCTGAGCTCTCACGGCACTGCTCTCCAGCATACGTTCCAGCTGATACCACAAACAAAGCCGAAAAGCTCAGTTCACCAAATAATTTCAGAGAAATGCATGTGCAGAAATTAAATTAATTAATGTAATCATTTTGGCCCTTGTGAGGCAATCCCTTCTATGTGAAATGAATAGTTAGGCTACTGATATGACTGGATTTGCATGCTTAAAATACTCTTCTAAAGTAGTATTTATATCTTTATATACAAAACCTTTTCAATGACAATTCACCTCTCCCACAGTGGGCTCCTGTTCCCCCAGACCCACGATGATGATGCAGTCCGCCTGTCTGATGCAACGTTGAGTCCAAGGAGTCAGAGAACTGTCAGACTGATACAGAACAATCCGGTGGATGTCCTCTTGTTGACCCAACCAGCTTGACAAACGGTACTCATGAACACTGAAAAGGAAATGATAAAGTACTGTATATGAACAGTAAATCACAGGAAACAAAAAGACAACGTCTGACTAATGATTCTAGAAAAAAACTACACTACATCTCAATTTGCATACTATCCATCTGCAATATTAGAATTAGTGCGCCCCAAATCATAGTGCATTGAAAATAGCATGTCAAAGATGCCTTGATGATATTTCCAGTGGGTTTCAGTAAACCTAAGAGTTAAGTAGGCCCTATTAATGATTTTTAAGGTAATGAATTTAGCAAGATGTTAACACCTACATGCAAATGCAAATGTTACACTGGAGTCTGTAAAATCAAGATGGCATACTGTTTTATACATACTTAAAAGAATGTTTTCCATTACCAGTGAGGTACACACTTTTAGTGCATAGTATGCAGGTACTGCACGCAACTCTCACCTGTCCAAGGCTGCAACACCTAGATGCTGTCTGATGATGTCACTGGTTAGAAGCAAAGTGGGACCTAATAAAAACAAAATGAAGATAGTTAAGACTTAGTATCAGGTTAACTTTGAGTCAAATTAAGGAGAGAAAAGAGACTAATAGCTGACCAATAGCACTGAGAGCATGCTGCAGCTCCAGTGTGAAGGCAGTCAAAGGCACTTCCTCAGAAACAGGCAGAATGGTGACCGTTGACAGATTAGCGGCTGGGTTACCTGCTTCCCACTTGCTGGTTGGGGTGTGAAAACCCAGGCTATGCACTGTGGAGATCATTAATGTTCATCAGGAAAAATACAAAACGCAAACACACACAAATGTTTCACAAACACACACCTGATAGTGGATCATTCACTTGCTGCATGTTACCCAAGATTTTCTGCCCAAGAAGATGAATCAGACGAGTTACAACCTATGAAAGAGTGTAACATGTTAATATATATGCAATATAATATCATGAGATGTGTTAATGAATGTATGCTCTAACCTGAGGGTATTTCCTCTTAATAGAGTTGAGAGCTCCCTCAGGCAGTTTGGCCAGTTCAGAGTCTCGGACTGCATGGACTGTAGTGGCTCTGTTCAAATGAGTTAAAGTTTCCACCTAATACCAACACACATAAGGATGTGTTCTTTTATTTGTTAAAAGAACCTACAAAAGGATTCAAAATGATTTTCTTTACTGTAATGAAATTATTAAAGCCTTTATAAATAGTCAACAGCCTATTACTTGCTATTGAAACTATGTAGAAGGTGGTATTACAAGGAGAGGGCATTCTTATTCTAAAGAGCATTTCATTGGATAAGTAAGTATATATATATGGCCTTGAATAGCAGATGATTTCATCAATATGGGCGATTTTACCCAGGAGAGAAATACTGTACATTTAAAATATATCTTTTAAATTTACTTTGTCAACTTTTAAAAGTACACTAGCATATAGATAAAGGCTAAAAGCCCAGAAACAAAAACTCCAGTTCTAGAAAACTACTAGAAATTAGTAGTACATGCATACATGCATATATATCACCACTCACCACACCAATGAGGTCTCCCCGTCCATACTCTCCAGCAAGCTCTTTTTTCCCATCATCCTTCATGATGACAGAGCGTAAGCGGCCACTCAGAACAATGAAAGTGCTGTCTGACTTATCACCTTGTCTGAGAAAGACAAAAAAGAAAAATTAATGTATTACATACAGTAATACATGCATTCTCAGGTTATTATTCACATCAAAGCAGAGCAGTGACCTGAGATATATAGATTTGGAACTGAGAGATTGTATAGGAAAAGTGTGCTTACCTATAGACAGCCCGTCCGGCTTCCAGTGCCATCCAGTCCAGGGCAAAGTCAATCTGTCGGACAAAGGAGGAGACCCTCCGTACCACCGTGTGAGCTACATGTAACACCATTCGAGGCTCGGCACGCATTATCCTAGAGTATAAGTTGTACAGTTGACATGTTAATCAGGGTTCTGATATGCTGTACTTAATTTGATACAATTTTATAGAAAATGTTTCTCTTATATAATATTTTTTTTTTATTTAAATTCATTTATTTTTTCTATAATTATTTTTATTATAATTTTTGATTTATGACCTACAAAAAAAAAACCTAAAGGTGAGTAAATATGTTGAAAAAAACCAACACTAAAAAAAAACTAAGAAGGTTTTGATAAACCAAAAGAAAACAAGGGATAAAAAAAGGCCTCATTGCTTAGTATCTGTGCTTTATTTTCAGAAGCAATTTTATTAATAGCTTGTTACTCACTATATAACTGCTAAAAAGTATCAAATTATGATTTTTCCCTATTTGAATCAGTTGAGATGTGCATAATCATCTTGAATTTCCTCACAGCAGGCAGAGGGTATATTTGCTAGAATTTTCAATTGCCTTAAGTGAAATTTGGTGCACATCACATACTCATAGAAGTGTGCTTTGGAGATAGACAGGAAGCAGCAGTCCCGGTGGGCACGCACAGAAAAGATGAGAGGCTCTCCTGTGAGAACAGCCAGGTGGCCCACCATCTCTCCAGGGTGAGTCACAAAAAGACATGTTTCATCTTCTCTGTCAATCTGTCTCTGGTACACATGAAGAGCTCCTGAGATGACAAACAGCACGCTCACATCCTGTCACAGACACAAAGTAGAAATGGATTCACATGTGAATTGAAATTGATAATTACAGAAGAGTCAAAGTGACAGGTAACTTCTTACCTGGTCTCCCTCACTTGCAACCACAGACCCTGCCTTAACTTGTCTCAGAGTCACCCTATCTTCCAGAAGACTGGAGTCCTGGAGCACAGAAGTATTTTTATACTACTGTGGCAATATTCCAAATAGTAATTCAACTTCTCACTTTAGTAGAACAATATAATTAATGTGGCCTGACCTGAAGCTGTATAATCTTGAGCAAGTCCTTCTTGGCAGCTTGGAAAATGGCATTAACTTTACAGTGGTGAATGTGGCTGGAGTGACCCCCAGTGTCTGAGTAGTGAAACACAGCTGAAGGAGAATGTTGCAGAGTCACCGACTTCTTCCGAATAGACTTCAGACAGGAGGAAAGATAAACACACACATGCAATGTACAGAATATGAACAAATATAAAAAAATCAAACAGTTTATGGCATAACAGTCTTCTTTGAATTTGTGATAGAATGATGCCAAGGTACCTTATGAATGACAATAGGACTTGAAGGGGCATTCTCTTTTGTAATGCTTGTTCTGTCAAAGGCCATATTGTGGTCAGCAGACCCAGCTGTAGGATAAACACACATTACCACACTCAAACATGTTCATTATGAAAGTATTCAAGCTAGGTAGGGATGCATGATATTTGGGGACCAAGTTACTATTGGGTATTTTGTAAAAGGTGCATGGTGGAACACTACCATGTGCACTATCAAAAGGGGTTGACAGTGAGCGAGACTTCCTGAATAAAGTGGTTGGACTTTCTGAACGAATGGGTTTACCACCATCTGAAAACAAAAGAGCAAGACCCACAGGCTGTCTTATAACTTTTATTAATAGTTTTTTCTTTTATTATTAGGGTAATAATTGGAATATTTGAACAAAATTTTACTGGAAAGCAATTCACCACAAAAAGTTTGCAGTCTGCATGTGTAAATGATTCACAGCAAATATCTGGATTTAACTGTATGTCTAAGTAAACACATCATACCCTCTCCTCTGTATATCTGACTTGAGTCATTGTGGTCAAAGGACCTCTGTGGGATTTTGTCAGACACTTCCTCAATCGTTTGTGATTGTCTGCGTAGTCCTTTGCCTGGACTGACCTCTCCTACAACACCAACCACTGACACCAGTGGAACAGCTTGACTTTCCTACATGTGACAGAAATAAACTATTCAACGTATGTACTGTAATAAAAAAGCCTACTGTAATAGTGTAAAATATTTTCCAAAAGCAGAACGTGAAAATAGGTAAACATCTAACCGGATTGAAAAGTTCGGTGGTCAGGCCCAGATAGTTGTGAAGGGCAAGAAAAGTAACTCTCTGAAGTCGCACCATGATAATCTGAGAAAAAAAAAAAAAAAAAAAAAAACATTAACAAAAAATATCATCCTGTCTTATGTAAAATAAACAAGTGTTTCTAACAACTGATTTGACTGGAGTCTCGTTTTGTCTTTTTTAGAAAAATACTGAAGTAATTGCTGCTGAAAATTCAGTTTTTTCCATCACAGGAATAAATTACATTTTAAAACAAACGTTTAAAACAATATTACTGTTTTTAATTTATATTTGATAAAAATGCAGCCTTTGTAAGCATAAGAGGCTTCTTTCAAAACCTTTTTTTTAAGTTACGACCACCACTTTTGAGGGTAGTGTATATTAGGATTTAGATTATACCTGAACAACTCTGACTAGGGTCTCTGGGTATTTTTCGAAGACAGACTGGAAAGCCTGTGCAGGGAGGCGGAGAACAGTAGTTGGTGCTGCTGCTCTGGCTGAGACGGTTTTGTAGGGTGCTGGATATCCCTGTGGAATCCGGGTTTCAAATGCGAGACATAATTTAAAACTTCAGTGGGCATGAAAACAGGGCAAAATACAAACATTTGCATATCAGAGTGGGTAAAAAAGAGGCCACATGGGTTTTACAGTGATGACATCGAGGATGCTGAGAAGACTGTGAACGCTGTCTCCAGGCAAAACGTGCTTCACCACAACGTCAGTCCCATCCTGAGTCAGAGAATGTAAAATACACTTAGTCATACATTGGTACATCTCTATAATAGGAAAAACACAACCCTTTTTTCAGTAGGACAGATTAAAAACAGGTATATTGAGACCGTTTGGCTCTTACACTCTCATGAATGCACAGGTCAAGACGCCCATCCTGCACTACAAAGATGCTGTCATCGATGTCACCTGGGCGGAATAATCCTTCGCCTTGCTGCAGCTGCACAAACACCATATGTCGACACAGTTCCAGGAACAGAGGCTTCTCAAAATGACCCAGAACCCTGAGAAACAGAACATATCACAACTCATTAGGTGCCGAACAACATTGCCAGATCATTAGACCTTGGATTCTGTGCACTGTTTATTATGGAAAAGAATCGATAGCTCTTGTAAGATGAAAAGACAAGGTACCAACCTCACATTTTTCAGCATATACAGGACTTCAGAGGGCAGGTGAGAGCTCTGCATGTCAAATTCAGTCAGATCTGCTTCCAAGAGGGAAGGAGGAGGTTCTTTCGGTTGAAGGGTTGGTGGCTCCTTTCGGATACGCAGGATTCTGATCAAGAGATGGATAGGATGTTAAGATGCTTTGGTAGACATGGTTTGTTTAAAATGTCTGTTCGTTCTTCATCTGTGACTTTTCACATACTTGCGAGCTATTGACAGAACTTTTGTTCTTTTTCTGGTTCGCTTTTGAGATACTGGACCTGAGGTGTGTGGTGAGGACAAGGTCTGGACCTGAATGGCCACAAATAACAACACTGCAATTTAAAAATCATCACATGACTATCATGTTAACCATAGTTTTGTTGAAAGTAACACACTGGGAAGTTCTGGTACCTTCCTCATTATCTTCCTGCCATAAAACAGCACTTTGTCTCTTTTTCTGAAACGATATTTAGGACCTTCAGTTTGCTCTTCTCCTAGAAAATCAAAAGTAAAACAGTTGGTTAAACACTCTCAAAAAATACTCAAAATATGAGGCATTATAAGAACTGTCTATTTCACATTTTTCACACAACTACATGCTATCTGTCTATATTGTGCTTATTAAAACAAGAATAAACCTAGTGGTGAAAACACCCTAAATCGTAAATGATCACACACTCACCAGCCTTGTATCTTCTGTGCAGAAAAAAGGTAACAATACTGATAAGGGAAACTGCAACAGCAGCTCCAATCAACACACCAGTCCACTGTATTATGAAATGGGAACAAAAAAATTTATTAACTTTGTCTGCAAGACAAACATCATGGACTATTGATTCACTGAAACATGTGGAATTGTCATATACCATGGTGGTCTGCAACTGATCCTCTATGAAGTTCTGCACCCGAGCTTTGATTTCACTCCCAGATGGCAGCACTGCCTAGAATCCACAAAAATGCAACCAAAATCATGAATATAAACCACACCTTACAGGAAAAGAGAGCCAGAGCAACACGCAAAGGCAAAATGGCTAACATAAAGGTTACTGGTTCAATCTCAAGTGAGTTTGATCTGGGAAATGTGGAGTCATCAGATCAGTCTTGCTCAATCATTGTTTTTCACTGTGTAAATCACAAGACTAATGCTTTTGGACAAAGTCCATTTTAATCTAATGGTGTTCCCTTTAAATAGTTTACTGCAAGTGACTTTAGTAGTATAAACAGCATGGCTTTATGCATGTATTCATTTAATTATTTACAGACACTCACTGATACACGTGTTAGCTATTAGTCAAAAATCGGTCTTACCGGCAATATACTGCAGGTATCATCTTGTTCTTTCTCATCCATATCTTCCAGAGACGAGACAACAGAAATAAACACATTTGACACAAATTTCAAATCTAATTTCATAATAACTCACAATGTTCTTAAAATATGCAATACCCATTTAAGGGACATTAAAGCAATCTCTATGTATGTACATGCTTAACCCTCAGAGACCCACGGTTAATTACAAGGTTAAAATACTCGACATAATACCTATTTCTACTAAATATGGGTTAAAATGTCATACAATAGCAGCTCACGTTGCAAAATATGTCATAGCAACAAGTGTGACTGGAAAAATATGCAATTCGATTCTGGCCTGTTGAAAATGGCAGTGGTAGGGATTTTGCCAAAAAGACCTGCAAGAACCTGAGCCAGGGAACCACCTGACACTGCAATCTGACACCATGTGATGTGATTTATGAGACCTTCTACCAGGAGGAAAAGTCAAACGCTCAACGCAGAGTGAAGGTGACGCGAAAACTTAAATTTGAAGTGTGTTGCACCGAAACGAAGAATATTGTAAATGAGAGTTGTGTTGGTTCAGGAGGAGCTGCATGACGGACGGACGTGGCTCTGGGTCAGAGGTAAACTCAGTTGTGTTGTTTACACTCAAGCCGCGGCTGTAAACACGCACTTGTAATCAAATAACGTTACCTTGACAATCAGTGTAACTAACAAGATTGTAAAAACATTATTTCATTGTATAACGCGGAGATCCTGTGTGCAAATAATGTCAATGAATAAATGAAAAATACCTTTTGAACGGCGTTTCCAAACTCTGTTTTTGTCACTCAATGTACTTTAGAGTCTCCCAGGGATTCCATTCACTATGTCAGTCCTCCCACTGAATACACGTGTTGCCAGATCCTGTTAGAAAAACAACCTTCCCGGGCTGATTCAATATGCTCAAAATGAGCCTCATTTTTGGATTTGGATTATCAAGAAAGGATTGCTTAATTTCATTGCAGATGTTCTCTAGCATAAACCTAAGACATACATTTTGTTTAACTGCAACTTGCTGCAAAGTAATGCCTTTTCAATATATATGTATATATATATATTTATTTTTTTACACTAAAATAAATAAAAATTACTTATAAAACTAAATAAACTGTCCATCTATTTCAAACCAATAAATTTCTCCTCAGTACACACCTATGAGGAAACGGGGGGCGCGCATTTACGAATCGACGGTGGCGTTAAGAAACAAACTATGCAAGCAATAATATATCTGCAGCATGCGACTGACTCATGGACTGACTGTAGAACATTTATCACAGTGTATGAGAAAACAAGCCCAAGTATTTCATAACAAGCGGACATGGCAACACTGCCGAGGACAGACGAAGAGCCTCTAATCAATATTCGCTGCTCCTATTGGCTGTCTTCGTTCTGATCTGACCAATTACAGTTGATTTCTTTACTACGCTTAACGTGATCTTCTTGAAAGAACAGTAGCACACCGTCCAAGGTGAGTGTGGGTCTTTTTAATGATCTCTATGATATTTAACATTATTCTTCAAATATGACCAGCGACGTTTTAATTATTTTATTTTATGATTTCTGAAAAGTGAATGCAGTGAACGATTTCAACTACACAACTGTATAGCATTTATTTAACTTAAATGCAGTGAGACGACCTTCAAAAAGATTATATTGTTGTTCATTTTGTTGTCATTCTTCCTTACTATACAGAAATACATAATTTATGATACATAAAGATGACCGTTATTATGGTGGTGCTCTACCAACATACAGCACATGGAGCATCACCTGCTTTGCTGCAACTTCTTCGTATTATACTGTAGCAGCTAGTTTCTGCCCAAACAACACAATTACCACCGTTTTTTTTACAACTGTAAAATCATGGTCAATGTTAATAGGATCTCACTCAAACAATACGAAGGATTGCTTAATAGGCACGTGCCATAAATGCATTTTCATTGAAGTTACAGTAATTCAATTACAGAAATGTTATGAAATTATGTAAAATACCATTACATTTACTGAAACAATGTTATGAGATTGTTTAAAATATAATTAAATTAAATGATGTTATGGAGTTGTTTAAAATATAATTAAAATAAATTGATTTTGATACAGGTTTTGCTGCAGATAAATCACTCTTAAATGGGGGTGCTGTCAGCGCTGACGCGGGGGCTCGTGAGAGGAGCTGACAGAATGGCGGAGTTCACGAGCAAGCGTGGGCCCAGGACATTCTACAAAAGCAGAGGCGCAAGACCCACTGGAGTCCTCACCTCAAGCAGAAAGTTCATACCTGTACAGGCCATGGTACCAGAGTTTGTGGTGCCTAACCTGGAAGGATTTAGCCTGAAACCCTACGTGTCATACAAGACCCCAGCAGGGACAGAAGAGCCCATGACTCCAGAGAAGCTCTTCAGTCAGGTGGTGGCCCCACAGATCGAAAGAGACATTGAGGAAGGGGTTTTCAACGTGGACAATCTTGAGAAATACGGATTGGAGAAAACACAAGAGGGGAAGCTGTTCAAGCTGTATCCCAAGAACTTTGTTCGTTAGATGGGCTTTGTGTTTCAGTGATTTGCAATGGACTGTAAACAAACAGGTTATGTTTTGTTAGAATTTTCCGTGAACAGACATCATCTAAGATTAAAACCATTTCATACTGGACTCTTTATTAGGAAATTATTTAAAAACTACTGGAATAAAAAATGCCCAACCCTTAGCAAAACTGATTCATTGCCATTGAATAATTCCTTAGAGCAGGGGGGTTTAAACGGGTCAAGGGGGCCACAAAGAAGTGCTAGGGGCTCCGTGGAAATGTTTACAGAAAAGTTGTTAAAAAAATACAATAAAAAAATAGATATAAAAGAATACATACAAGTTAGAGTAAATAAATACATAATAAATAACTGAATAAATAATAATTAAAATAAGTGAATGAATGAGTAAATAAATACAGTACTGTAATGATTAGGAAAAGAAAATGTAGCAATGTAACTTAACAGAGACAAAATATTTGCCAAATAATATTTTTGACATTTTATAATATTTATTTTTCACAGTGCAAGTAAAAACTATATAGATGCCTTTTACATTTTAGGATGAGGGTCCCTTACATGCGGATGATCCTATTTGGGGGTTGGTGGCATTTAAAAGATAGAAAACCCCTGCCTTAGAAAAACTTTTACAGAATAAATAAATGTAGACACTTGAATTTATTAATATGGTTATGGTTTATTTGTTATAAAAGGTCTCTGTCTACTTCTCAGTGTAAAACTAAATTGGGACTAATCACACTAGAAAAATATTCTACCATATATAGTCCGAAAACGACATTTTCCAAAATTGCATGTATTTAATACAAAGCAATACTGCAGACGTTACAGCAAGATACTGCGTTGAAATATGCAGTCCCAAATAACATCATAACAAAAGCCTATCATAGCAACTGTGTTCAGGAAGAGGGGGCGGGTTCAGACGTCATCTGTTCTTCCTCTGGGCTCCAGTCCCATCTCCAAACGTGCATCATATGGTCGTAGAAGGAGCAGGTAGCCATCAGGCAGGACAGAGACTGGGTGTCTCTGACAGGGCTGGTGAAGGGGTCTGGAGCTGATCTTTTTTCGGGTAAAAGACAATGATCAGGTACGTATTGTCCCAAGTCATCCTCCAGAGAGGTATCAAAGCTGGCAGTGGGCGATTCATACTGGATCCTGAGGTGACCTCCGGACTCTGTGAGCCCAACGCTGGTTTGGGGAGGTTCCTGAGGAGAGGGGGGCGTGGAGTTGTTTAGGGGGAGTCTGGACCAGTCTGCTCCATATGCTAAAGAGTTGTGTAGAATATAAGAGGCCAGAACAGAACATGGTGCATCTTGTCCCTCTACAAACGTGGATATTAGGGAGAAACCAAAAGTTACTATGAAGAATTGTAAATTACACTACAGTTAAAACGTTTGGGGTCTGTTTCTTAAGCTGCATATATTTAATCGCAAAAAGAGTAAAAACAGTAATACTGTAAAATATTAGTTCAATTTAAGATAACCTTTCTATTTTAAAATGTAATTTATTCCTGTGATGGCAAAGCTGAATTTTTTTTTAGCAAAGCTATCACTCCAGTCACATGGTTCCTTCTTTGATCATTTCTTATCACTATCAGCATTGAAAACTGTTGTGCTTATTAATATTTTTGAGGAAACCGTGATATATATTTTTAGGATTCTTTACAGAGTAGTAAGTTGATCTGAAATCCAACCTTGCTGAAAAAAAAGAATTTCTTTCAACAAAAAAAAAATTCACTGATCCCAAACCTTTGAACGGTAGTGTGCATATTTATCATTGGCATACACCGTGGCAAAGATTAACAGTCATTCTTACCCATAGCTTTCTGGCAGTGGAGAATATGGAAATCATTATGCATACATGCAGCTAGCAGCAGGTGCTCTTGACTGGGGTGCCACTTGAGTCTCCACACGCCGCCACCCACTGCAGTCTCATTCAGGGGCGTCTTCATGTTCCTCCCGTCCCAGAGCAACACGTTCTCATCATAGCTACGAGAGGGACAAAACATGTACATGTCATATACTTAATTATTGTGTTTTTGATGACTGCTTAAGCAGAAACTAAGGGAAAATACACTGCAATGATGATTTTTTGCAAAAATGAACAATTACTCTTTTAGATTTATAATTCATGTTTTATATTTTCAGTTGTCTCCTACCTCCCAGTGGCTAGTATGTGCTCTCGATGGGGGTTACTGTGTATGCTGCATACTCCCATAGTGTGTCTGAGACAGGAGAGTAGTATTTATTTACCATGACTGTGCATAAACAGCATACAGAACATAATTAAGTGGACTCAAAGGCTAAAAGTAATGTTGGTTGATGAAACGTCACAGCTACTGTCTCACCTCTTGCTGGTGAACGTGGGGGAAGAGGGACCCATTCTCAGATCCCAGCCCTTTAGTTTGCAGTCATCACCACCTGAGATTGCAATTATAAAAAGTAATGGGTAACACTTTATAATAAGGTCCCATTAATTCATGCATGAACTAACATTAACTAACAATGAGCAATACATGTGTTTATTAATCTTTGTTAATGTTAGTTAATAAAATACAACAGTTCATGTCAGTTCAGGTCCATTAAATAATATTAACAGATACAACTTTTGATTTTTAATAATGTATTTGTATTTATTTTTAATACATAAAGTATATTTTATTGTTAGTTCATGTTCACTCACTAATGTAGTTCACTAATGCGAACAAATAGAACCTTATTATAGTGTTACAAAGTAATGATACAAATAAATACATTTACATGAAAAGATAAATCAATGCAGTGTTATTTTAGTATTATTTATATACTATTATTGTATTTATTAATATTTTTAATTAGCTTTTATTTTTATATTTTCAGTTTTCATTTGAATTTGACTCATTTTTTTTTTAAAGTTCAGCTTTATTTCAATTATCAAAAATTATTTTTAATAGTTTTAGTTAGCAATAATAACACTAAATCAATGACGATACACATAACAACACCACAGAGACAAACAGTTCCTTTTGCTTGCTCGTTTTCCTCATACCTGAATAAACAATCTGAGTATCCCAGTAACTAAACACTGAGATCCAGGCTTCAAAGTCGTGAGCTTTCCACTGACACACACCAGTTAAACTGGCTTCCCCCAGAGACAGCACTGTGAGAGAGCCGCTTGAGTCACTGGACACCACACGCACATCACTGCTGCAAAAAGACAACAGTAACCATTATATACAGAGAGAAATGCAATGGCAAATCATCAGTCCATCAATGATGAGTGCACCTTACCTCTCACCTCTCCCTGTGGACCAGTCTAAAGACAAGGCCAGTCTGTCAGGACCCAACTCTGCCTTCAACTCACACTCCAGACCACAGGTGCCCTGCTACTGGAGACACAGTCCAAACAGGCAAAATACAGGTCCTTCTCAAAAAATTAGCATATTGTGATAAAGTTCATTATTTTCCATAATGTAATGATAAAAATTAAACTTTCATATATTTTAGATTCATTGCACACCAACTGAAATATTTCAGGTCTTTTATTGTTTTAATACTGATGATTTTGGCATACAGCTCACGAAAACCCAAAATTCCTATCTCAAAAAATTAGCATATTTCATCCGACCAATAAAAGAAGTGTTTTTAATACTAAAAATGTCAACCTTCAAATAATTATGTTCAGTTATGCACTCAATACTTGGTCGGAATCAGTCAATGACTGCTTCAATGCGGCGTGGCATGGAGGCAATCAGCCTGTGGCACTGCTGAGGTGTTATGGAGGCCCAGGATGCTTCGATAGCGGCCTTAAGCTCATCCAGAGTGTTGGGTCTTGCGTCTCTCAACTTTCTCTTCACAATATCCCACAGATTCTCTATGGGGTTCAGGTCAGGGGAGTTGGCAGGCCAATTGAGCACAGTAATACCATGGTCAGTAAACCATTTACCAGTGGTTTTGGCACTGTGAGTGCCTGTGTCGTGCTGAAAAATGAAATCTTCATCTCCATAAAGCTTTTCAGCAGATGGAAGCATGAAGTGCTCCAAAATCTCCTGATAGCTATCTGCATTGACCCTGCCCTTGATAAAACACAGTGGACCAACACCAGCAGCCGACATGGCACCCCAGACCATCACTGACTGTGGGTACTTGACACTGGACTTCAGGCATTTTGGCATTTCCTTCTCCCCAGTCTTCCTCCAGACTCTGGCACCTTGATTTCCGAATGACATGCAAAATTTGCTTTCATCCGAAAAAAGTACTTTGGACCACTGAGCAACAGTCCAGTGCTGCTTCTCTGTACCCCAGGTCAGGCGCTTCTGCCGCTGTTTCTGGTTCAAAAGTGGCTTGACCTGGGGAATGCGGCACCTGTAGCCCATTTCCTGCACACGCCTGTGCACAGTGGCTCTGGATGTTTCTACTCCAGACTCAGTCCACTGCTTCCGCAGGTCCCCCAAGGTCTGGAATCGGTCCTTCTCCACAATCTTCCTCAGGGTCCGGTCACCTCTTCTCGTTGTGCAGCGTTTTTCCACACTTTTCCTTCCCACAGACTTCCCACTGAGGTGCCTTGATACAGCACTCTGGGAACAGCCTATTTGTTCAGAAATTTCTTTCTGTGTCTTACCCTCTTGCTTGAGGGTGTCAATGATGGCCTTCTGGACAGCAGTCAGGTCGGCAGTCTTACCCATGATTGCGGTTTTGAGTAATGAAACAGGCTGGGAGTTTTTAAAAGCCTCAGGAATCTTTTGCAGGTGTTTAGAGTTAATTAGTTGATTCAGATGATTAGGTTAATAGCTCGTTTAGAGACCCTTTTCATGATATGCTAATTTTTTGAGATAGGAATTTTGGGTTTTCATGAGCTGTATGCCAAAATCATCAGTATTAAAACAATAAAAGACCTGAAATATTTCAGTTGGTGTGCAATGAATCTAAAATATATGAAAGTTTATTTTTTATCATTACATTATGGAAAATAATGAACTTTATCACAATATGCTAATTTTTTTAGAAGGACCTGTACACTTAATCAAGTAAAAGCAATAAAACATCTTAACATAGTGTCCAATGTCTATAATGTTAGGGGGACTTGGGCCCTGAGCTGCAAGATGATTCAAAATATATGTATTATTAATATCATTTCTTTTATTCATATTAATTATAATTCTGGTAATGCCTTTCTAAAAACATTCCAGTGGCTCTGGATTTAACTTGAATTAATAATTGCTGCTGCTAATAGAGCTTAACTTTTATTATATTAGTCACAGTCCTTGAATGTGCATCTCCTCATGCAGCATGAGTTTGATTGGTCACCTGAGGTTCCATAAGCTTGTACAGCTGGATTTCTCCACTCGCAGTGGCCATACCCAACAATGGACGTTCTGATATCGGCACATGACACCTGAGGAATTCAAATACAGCTATAAGAATCTGAATCAGGATTCATGCCATTACTAGAGGGGTGGAGCTAGAAGGTCCGACCACACCCTAACTCTACCCATAACTCTATCCCTCCACCCATTAGATCCACAGAGGTGGAGCTGGACTAGGTCAAGCTCAACCCATGAGGTCCAACCCATGAGCTGGACGTCATTTGGCTCTGCAGGGAGCCATTTGGCTCTCCCCCACTTGGCATTACTGACCATCTGTCCAGGGTGTTTAATTACCTCAGCCAGAGACTACTTACTGTAGGTGTGGAGAATGGATGGATCCACGCCATCACATACAATAAACAATATGCATAATATGTACACTGAATGTTCTAAGTACAACAAAACATACATTTAAAGTGTGTAATGGTGTAGGTTAAGGTTAAGAGTGAATTGTAGTGAGCAGAATGAATAGTGAGGCTGCCTTACCACTTGAGGTCGAGTATAGCAGGAGTGTCTATTCTCTGAGTCTCTGTCAATGGAGGGATGAACGATGGTTGCGGATTACAGTGAAACAGATAAAGTCGACCGATTCTGTTCAGGGCAGTAGAGTCTTCTGCTGTCTGCGGTTAACAGAAAACACCGTTTCGAATTAGGCTAGAAGTGGCCAGTTGATACAACTAATAATAACACACACACCGTTTCGAATTAGGCTAGAAGTGGCCAGTTGATACAACTAATAATAACACACACACACACACACACACACACACACACACACACACACACACACAGAGACACACACACAGAGAGACACACACATAAAATAAAATCAAAAGATATTTTGCATTAATTACCTTATCATCGCCTTTTTGAAGTTGGTAAGTCCCACATGCCAGAACATGAGACCATTGTGGTAATGGGCACCACTCCACGGTATCAGCGCTTAACTCCGTGTCAAACACTTGCAGAGTTCGGGTTCGAGACTGACAACCCATCGAAGCAACTTAGACCATGAAATAACTGTAACTGACCAAGAAATGATTGTACGCGTGCTGTCACTCTATAATCCCTGCACAAAGCACAGCAGACCAGCTGTCAGTAAATCATTTATTTACATTTTGTATGTTGAATTTCCATTACATTTCATAACTTTACTTCAAATACCAGTATCCAGGTCATAAACATTTTTGTGTAACTTCGTCTTTTATCGTTTTTACGAGGCAAACAGGACGTGAATGGCACAACAACTTCCGGGTGTCTGGTGTGTGACTGAGACTGGCTGTCTGAGCGTTTAAATGGCGCCCTCGTTGCTTATGGTGAACAGTTCCTAGTTGAAAAGCATGCAGTTTTTACTTTTTATGTGATTGTACGGTACATCAGTATGGATCAGATTAACCCCGAGTCAAAATCTGTCCTCTGCACATTGCTGGATAAAAACGATCAGTCCAAGTATGTGTTTTTTACGCAAAAGCGATCAGCAGGAGACACAAACATAGGGTGAGTTGATATATAAATGTGTCAAGCAGTGACAGCAGTCTGATGAGCTATACTCATAATTCATGTATGATAATTATAAATGTAGGTTAATTATAGAAGTGTTATTTTAATATTATAAACATACTCTTATTAATATTTTGAATTAGTTTTTTAAATTTCCAGTTTTCATTTTAAGTTTTACAAATTTTATGTTTTTGTCATCTTTATTAGTTTTTCTTAATAAAAATTCTAATTAGCTTTAATTTATTTTATTTCAGTTTTAGTAAGTACAATCATTTCAGTTAAAGTTGACAGCATTTCTAATTTTCACTCGTTTTTCATCCAATCAATTCATTATAAAAAATCTTAAACGTTGAACTTTTACATATATATAAACTTTAATATATATATATATATATATATATATATATATATACACAATTGTATATATTGTGATGTCTTGTTTCTTACAGATTTACCAATGGTGAAGATGTTTGGAAAACTCAACTTTCAGAGGAGATTGTGTCCCAGCTTGTAAGGATTTGTCGATGGGAGTCTTTCCACATGACAGATATTCCTCTTTTACAGCAATAATACAACGCTTTTTATTTCTTTGCAGTTTAAGAAGTTTGCATTAAAGTCCACAGAGGATTATACCATCAAGCTCAAGTGAGGATCTGTGAAAGAGTACTTGAGTAATTGATAGTCTGATTTCTTTGGTTGGCAAGATCTTCTATCCTGTCTGAGAACACCCTCTTGTGTATCTGGACAGATGTGCATGTAAGACTGGCAGAGCATTTGTGAAGCTGCAGGAGGACAGTGCTGTGCTGCATTTAGGATCTGAACCTACAGACCTCAGTCTGTCTCTTTCAAAACTTACTGACACAGAGGGAAGGACGGAAGTCAAGGAGCTGCTATTTAAAATGGCTGACAGCCTGCAACAGCTAGAAAGTCAAGGCAAGCAAAGATGCTTTCAATTATTATAATCGCTATTTTTTTTTTTTTTTAATTGAACCCTGGAGCTAAATGTTTGATGTTTTCAATCATTTTTAGGTGCATCATCTTCATTTAGTCCAGTCAAGAAACCTCAGAAGAGGAGTTCTGGTAAGTTAAGGCAGTACTCTTTAAGCTTGTAGTTGGATTTAGTGGATTTAAATCAGTGGTTCTCAAACATGATTTAAAAATTATGTAAATTTAGTTATATTAACATGATCTTTAAAGTACACTATGTAACTTTTTTTTGTTCAAAATTAATTTAAATAATGAGTCAATACATCATTCAAAGTGTGTTTTTGTCTTACTCTTATTCATGCCTATTGAAAGTGTTTATATCTTAGTGTAGTTTTTGTGGGAAAGATAAATTGCCATACATAGCTCTAACAGAGTTTATGGTAAAGCATTATCTATTGTAAAGGGTCATATTCATCCGCAGTCACACAGAGCCTAAGCACAACCAAAACAATGTTCTTCTGCAAAATGCGTGCAGTTTTGTTTTTTAACCCTGAGAAGGTCAAAAATTACATAGTGTACCTTTAATTAAAATGCTAAAAAAAAATAAAAATAAAAAAGTACAACATTAAGCTGACATTATATTTTTGAGGGCTTTTTAAAAGATTATTTATTACAACAGAAGTAATGTGTGTGTGTGTGTGTGTGTAAGGAAGGAAGGAAGAAAAAGAAAGTAAGTTTAGATAGGAGGATCTTCGAATATAGTCAAAAATGTTAAGAGTTACTGATTTAAATTGTCTAAGCTCTTTTAAAATTACATTTTTTCTTTTTTTAGAATTTGAACCTAGAAAACGGCACACGGGTCCAATAGTAGCAGTTAGAAAACGACTTCCTGGGGATTCTCTCATCAACCCTGGAACAAAAAGGTGAACTTTTTTTTTTTATTGACTTTAGACTAAAAAATAAACGCATAAATCTGTGAAATTTCTTTCACCTCCTGTTCACGGACCATTTCTAACCATTTTACAGAAAGAAACCTGCAACAGGTGTGGCCTTTGATGATGGAGACAATGAATGAGGTCAACGTGAGCTTTTATTAAACATGAATTGTCTGTTTTTTAACCACCTCAACACTATCAGTTTTAAAATATAATTGCATAGCAATTACAACTGTTTTAAGTCATCATGCATTTATTTAATGTTTTATGATTTCTTTATTTTTTTTCTTTTAATTGTGTTGCTAATAAAAAAAGGCATTTTTAAATAAATGTGATAACTGAAAATGTTTTATTATTTGAATGACTGTATACAAATAAAAGTCACAAAATCAATTGAACAATTTATTGATTTAATTATTCTCTTTTCTCCCTGTTAATATTAAAAACACCAGTTCACCCCAGTTAGTACAAGAGAATGGAAACGATAAAGGTAATTGAAAACAAGCTGAAAAGGTCCAGTCAATCTTGTTACAAGGGAATTCACCTGAACATGGGTATTACTGGATGAAAAAAACGTTCATAAATATTGAATCATATTCACATGTACTGAAGTTACATTCCAAAGCACTTACTAGAAAGATAAAACTAAATCACCTCCTTAACCATAATGCTATTTTATATGATACAGAACCACACTCATGTTTGCTGGTGTCTTAAATCACTGCACATGTTCATTTCCAAAGTGAAAAGCAGCTAGCACTGATCTTTAGTTAGGCTGTTGAGGTTCTCGTTAGCAGGAAATATATTTTGAGGAAAATATTTAGCAGGAAAGGAGACTTTGAGTGTTCAGAGTTCATTAGGTAATTTCTCACATAGTTGGTCACAATTAATTTACACATTTCAAAAACTGCTTCATTTCCCTTTGGTCATCGCACATGAAAATGCACCAACGGCCTCCTCATCCGTCTTTGATTTCCTCTCTTTGAGGAGCTCAAAAATATTGATCATACTCTTTAACACCGCAATGTCAGAAAAATAAAACACCATTATAGTACTAAGTGCCGACAATTGTGCAAGATTCAGAGATTTAGCACGGTTAGACTGTCACCAAGGGATAGGACCTAACCATCATGTACATCACTGGCATGAAGGTGAAGCATCATTTAATTTTAAATGAACAACATAAATGGCTAATTTCAGGAAAAAGAAATTACACTTGTATTACATTACAGTGCAAACAATAAAAACAAAACCTCCTGCTATTCAATAAACAAACATATTTCAAGGGTTCTAAAATATAATAATCAAGAGCAATGACCTGATTTCGGTCTATCTGTAATAACAGTGACTCAAAGTTCACTTTTGGCTTCACAGTGATAGAGTGACACTTATGAACGTTTCAACAGACATCTGGTATTATGCAGCTTTTAACCATTCGCGGTAATGCAACGTAAAAGACACCGGTTTCGATTACAATTCTTGAAAAAAAAAAAACAAAGGAGAAACCCCTGGTTCAAGAGACACAAAAGTCAGCACAAAACACTTATGCCGTTTACATTCAACTACAAGACCATAAACATCTCGATAGCAGGGCTTTTTAGGTCCGGTTCGACTAAAGGCCTTTGAATCAGTCACGAGTCATTCACTATTGGATGTCCAATGTAAAAACTTCAATGAAGGTGCACAGGTACATTTGCATTCTTCAACAAGAACAACAGGTCTGTTCAAAACATTTAAGCATAGCAAAATTTCTTCAACCCACAACACAACAGGCTTGTCTTTTATAGCATGCTCTCAATGCAGGTACAAATAAACCAGAGTAAAGGAAAAAAAAAGATGTAGGCTATAGTTACAACCGTTTCAAATGAACATGAGAATAAAGAACAAGTTGCAAAGGCCGAACCCCTTCCTTGAGGGATGATTATGTTATGACATCAACACTACAATTAAAACAATTTCAACGTGTGATCAGTTTAAAGATAGTAAGACCATATTCAAATTTAAAGCAATACCAAATTAAACCATACGGCCGGTTTGTATCTAAGAAATACATTCTCTTTAATTCCCATCCAGCAGGCTTGAATATGAAAAACAGTAATAAACGTTTCCATAAACCATCATCTCTAGAACTCCAAAGGGGAGGCTGTGGACTGAGAACCTCAGAGAACCACTCTCTCTGGCCCGATCACGTTCAGGCCCTGACTGTGTGTCCGCATCTCTGTTTAGTTAGAGTTCCCAGAAGAGCCGTTTGTCTCGCTCAGCTACTGAAGAGCAAACGTAAACAGGAACAACCCCCTCATGTGGCCAAAGAGATGGATCCTCTTCCAGTGAGAGAAAAAAACACACACACAAACGTCTTTCACCACACAGACACGGGTCTGAACTTGAGGCTTATTTTTTTTACCTTCTCTCCGTCTGTGAGATTAACAGCTGTTTCAGCACAGAGTGTCTGTATTAAAGGACAACTGTACCTGTGAGAAGGGGAAATAAAAATGAATACAGAGAAGTATTTTAAATAATGTAGTACAGTAGTCTTGGGATAAACAAAAACATAGGATTGATATGAATATTTTAAAGTCCCAACCAGAGCTACCTAGTGGTGTGTCGCTAGTACTAGTGCAGTTCTATTTACCAACAAATTACTCTTTTGATTTGGTTCTTTTAATGAATCAGTCAAAAGTTAATGGTTTGAACCAGTCTATCACAGGGGTGTCCAATCCTGCTCCTGGAGGACCACTGTTCTGCAGAGTTTAGCTTCAACCTCAATTAAACACACCTGAACCCGCTAATCAAGGTCTTACTAGCTGTGTTAAGGCAAGTTGGAGCTAAACTCTGCAGGACAGTAACCCTCTAGGACCGAGTTTGGACAACCCTGGTCTGACTAATTAACTTCTAAATCACTTACTGACTGGATGTTTGTGATATTGTGTAGTTAAAGATTCACAAAAGTTTTTTATTGCAATAAACACTGTTTTAACGTATAAAACCATTAAAATTATGATAAAAAAAAAATAAAAAAAACTTTTATTCAGAAAGGACAAATTTACATGAAGGTAAAGATTTTTATAATGTTACAAAATATTTTTCAAATATATTTCCAATAGATGCTGTTCTTTTGAACTGTCTATTCATCAAATAATCATGGTTTCCACTAAAATATTAAGTAGTTTCAACTGTGATGATAACAGATAAATGTTTCTTGAGCACCAAATCAGCATATTAGAATAATTTCTGAAGGATTATGTGACACTGAAGACTGGAGAAAATTCTTCTTTGTCATCACTGAGAAAATTTACCTTTTATTTAATTTAATTTAAATTTATTTAAATATTTCACAATATAAATGTTTTTATTGCTATTTTTATTTTTGATCAAATCAATGCAGCCTAGTTTGGGACAAGAAACTCTTCTAAACAGTTCTAAATGTTTAATAGCTTTGATCTTATAACATTTTTGATAAATTAAACATTACAATTAATTTCTTTCATACAGTTTTTTTTAATAAAATCAATTTTTCTAATAACAAATGTCTTTGTAAATTACAACCCAAAAGTAAAAGAGTAATAAGTCTTCAGTCACAGACTGTGCCAAGCAGATTTAATTTAATTATCTCATTAACTGAAATATGTTTTTTATGTTGCTGTGACCCAAGTCTTACCCTCTCTTCCTCAAAGCTGATCAATCCTTCGTCATCATCACTCTCAAGTTCATCTGGCTCTTCACTTACAAGAGCGTTGAGTTCTGTGTTAGCAAGACGAGGCCTGAGGATGCTTAGCAGCCGCTGCAGTGGCGACTGACCAGCACTAGATGGGGAACTTTCCTGCTGTTCTAAGTTATCACTTTGCTTTTTTGCAAAGTTAACAAAGACCTAAGAAAAGAAAAATAAGATATTACTACTGTTTCTTGTTACAGTATATGCAGCTTTTGGATTTTGAACAGCAGTCAGTCAAAGAAACTACCGTTTATTCACTTTCATTACTTAACTCTTTCACTATTACTATCCCATTTCATTGAGATATACTTACGTTGTCCAGGGTTGTCTGGCTGACAGAATAATCCTCGATACTCAGCACCTCTACCACCTGCTCCATTTTGCTAAAGACCTGAGCCAGAGAGATGTTCTCTGACTTCAGCTGGTACTGAATCTTCGTGTGGTGCCGCTCCTTAGGTAAAGGAATACGCAGAAGTTTACAATTTTTACTGCAAGCGAAGCAAGCTCAAAATACACGGACATGTATACTAAGTTTTGTCAGCCTTGCACATAAACACCTTGTGAGAGCTGCTTGCAAACTTCTACAAATATGAAAACTAATTGTCTAATATATTACAATCCAAACTGATAACATAGAGGCACTTGTATACTACGCCCATCTGTTTTGGAGAAATTTGAGCTGATGTATAGCAAATGCAAAAAAAATATAAATTAATTTCCAGTGTGTGTGTGTGTGTGTATATATATGTGTATGTATGCGTGTGTGTGTGTATATATATATATATATATATATATATATATATATATATACATACATACACACACACACACACACACACACACAAATTTATACACAAATGTATACAAAACTTCCCTTCAATAAGTCAAAAAATCATTTATTTTCTCAAAGTTCTATGCTTAAAAAAAATTGTCAATAAAGATACAAAAATCAACTTAATTCAAAATATATTCTATATTCAGTACTGAATATTAACCATTTGATGCACCTTTAGGATGGCCTCTGGAAAATTCCTGTTGAAAAAACGTATCACTTCCTTGATGCTAGCGGTGGTCTTAGTGCGTACTGTTATCATGTATCCATCCCCAAATCTGAAACAAATATATAAGAACAGTGTAGCAAAAATGTATAAGTGCACTGCACTCCTCAATCCCACATTTTAGTGGCTGAGTCTTTTCAAACCTGTTTTTGAGATGCTGGATGCTTCCCAAGCACTTGAACCTGCCGTTAACCATGATGCCCAGTCTAGTGCACAAGGCTTCACACTCCTCCATACTGCAAATAAACATAACAGTACATTACAGAGTGAAAGGTCACTGCTATTAACATTAAATACAAAACAGAAAACAAGATTTCTATAGTTACCACACCTGTGTGACGTCAACACAACAGAACGTCCGGTCTTGATGATGTCAAGAATCAGGTTCCATAAGAACCGACGAGCCTTTGGGTCCATACCTGTGGTGGGCTCATCCTATAATGACAAACAAGATCATGTTTAGACCTGCTCAGGGTAATTAAACACAGCTCAGTAGTAATTTAAAAAAAAAACAAGACAAACTGATTAAAAAAACGATTTTTGCAGTGAGTGGAGAATGTTACGGGAAGAGTAACAGGCAGATCTAACCAGAAAGATGAGTGAAGGGTATCCAATCAGAGCAATAGCTGTAGAGAGTTTGCGTTTGTTGCCTCCACTGTAGGTGCCGGCAGGTTTGTCAGCATACTTGGACAACTCCAACTTCTCCAGAGCCCACTGAACCACCTTCAGGACACAAAATGAGAGCAAATGAGAGTGAGATACTGTAAAAAAATGGTAGGAAAAACTCTCGACAGTAAGGACAAATCTAACAATAAACTGCAGTTAACATTTATAGATTGCTAAGTGCTTTTTCAAGCTGATTTCAAGAGAGCTTTCAGGAGCTCTTATCCATACTTGACTATCACTGATAAGTGCATGACAAGCATTTACAGACCGCTGTGTGACTGCACAGAGTGTGTGTGTGTCTGTGCTCACCCGTTCCTCATCTTTCCAGGGGATGCCGCGGAGGCGTGTGTACATCTCCAGATGTTCTCGAGCCGTCAGGTCATCAAACAGAGCGTCAAACTGGGGGCAGTAACCGATGCTCTGCTGCACGCATAAAAGCTCCCGCAAGATACTGCAGGTTAATGAAAGACTCATACTGACTAACCCATTTACACCAGCAGTATCTATACAACATTAATTAAATAACAAAACATAAAAAAAGCTTTAAAGCAACAACACAGAAATCTATCCATCCATTTACCATCCATCCTCCTACACTGGTGGTCAAAAAAATTGAAATAATTATGTTTTATATTTTTGTTATGATTTTCAAAGAAATCTCTTATGGTCACCAAAGGCTGCATTCATTTGATGAAAATTCAGGAAAAAGAGTAATTTTGTGAAATATTATTACAATTTTATTTAAATGTTTTGTATAAGAATGTATTTTTTAAATACATTTAAAATATATATTTTTAATTATTAAAATATAATTTATTTCTGTGATGGCAAAGCATTCTTCTTGTTTTAAACTTAAATTAAACAATATTTATTGGAGGTTTATGCTTAAAGATTTACCAAAAGCGTAAAACCTATCAACTTAATTTAAGACATATGCTATATTCTATCAAAAAATACCTTGTATTTTCAATACCAAAAATTAATCAAACGGAGAACATTCAATAGTGTCGTTAGCATAGCAACATGCTAACATCAAAACTTCCTTATAATAAATAGGTCAATTTTAAAAAAAAAAGAATTAGATGAGACTTGTTTGAATTAAGTTTCACTTTTCTTATTCATGGGCAAATCACTTCTTCTTGTTTTATACATAAATGATTGGTTTATCAACCAAAGTTATATTCTATATTCTTCCAAAAAAAACAAAAAAAACATGCCATGACATCAGAGGTGTTCTGAATGTAGCACCTGTGTCCCTGGATAAAGGCCTCTCCCCCCGTTGTGCTCTCGTCTCCTGTCAGCATTTTGAAGGTGGTGGTCTTTCCTGCTCCGTTCACTCCCAGCAGCCCGAAGCATTCCCCAGGACGGACCCCCAGACACAAACGGTCCACTGCCAGGATCCGGCCCATCTTACGAGACTTGTACACCTGTAGGGAGACGCATGTGCAAATTCTATGAACAGGCTCTAAGAACATCAGAACGATGGGTTCAGGTCTAATCAGACAGGGTTAAGGGAAAGTTTTTAAAGTGTCATGGAGTGCCTGACCTTGGTTAGGTTGTCGATCTTCAGCATGTCATTGTCAGCGTCTCCCCTCAGCACTCGGCGTCTCTCACAGGCCACATCAACATCATCGTCCTCAACCGGCTGACTGCTGACAGGCACTCTCCTTCAATCAGATGGAAACAGTGACCTTTAGAACTTTTTCATTTTCAAGACAGACAGACAGACACACACACACACACACACACACACACACACACACACACACACACACACACACACACACACACACACACACGTCGTATACAATCACACACTCACTGGGCTTTCCTGAGGAAGTTGTACTGGCACAGAATTGTAATAAGAAAGCCAACAAAACCCTCAATGGTCATTGCCACCAGTCCCCGTGTCACAATGTCCCATTCAAATGGAGACTTCACCTTATCAAACTGGCCTGCAGGGAAGAGAATGCATTTAACCATTTGAAAAAGGTAAGAAAAGTCCTCAACAGTGCCCTGAGATGGGGAACACACAAACACACCTATCTTGGCGTAATACTCATTGATATACTCATTATAGGCCATCTCCATCAATCCATGACCAAGGTTATAGTTGGGAAAGATAAGAAAACAAGACTTCAGATAGCTGTTTACCAACTTCAGATCCTGTGGGGTAAAAGAAAAAAAGACATATATTAGTGATAAAATGCTACACTGTTATATGATATTACACAGTAGATATGACCGAAGGTCGAGAACACCTAGGTGGGATGGGCCAAATCCAGTATTTAAAATGAAATTAAAATGGCCAATTAAAAAAATTCAAAAGGAAAACAGCAAAAAAAAGGTGCATATACACACCAACCCCATTGCCGAATGGGTAAAAAAAAAAGCGCCTTTTCATTGGCATTAGCTGCAAATATAAAAGTATTTGTTAATATATTTTTTACTTTTTTTTGTAAAAAAAAAAAAAGTAAAAAATATAATATAGCTGCGAGCAGCGATTGCGGGCCCAAGCCGGTGGCACCGCAACCCCGGTGCCTTTAGTTACCTAAAGGCACCGGGGTGGCGGTTCCGCCGGCTTTGGCCCTTCATCGCTGCTCGCAGCTATATATATATATATATATATATATATATATATATATATAAAGCCGGTGGCACCGCCACCCTGGTGCCTTTAGGGTTATTGTGTACGACGTGACACAAAATATCTGCTCGCTATCTGCCGAACGGCTCTGGTAGTTCCGCTTCAGCACTGATGATGTTGTAGAAATAGTGCGCTCTGGTTGGTCTGGATTATTCGGGAATTTTTATTTTATACAGAAATAAGTTATTTATAATTCAGATGAGATATATTTTATATATATATATATAAAGACACATAGAATATTACTTGCATTACCTGATTAGAACAATGAAAAAATAACTAAAAAAATAACTAGGGAATCACTAAACCGAGAGAATTATTCTGATTTGATGATACACTCAAAATATTACACAAGCAATCCTTTAAATTTAATGATATTCAGAACAGAAGAATTGTTAAAAACTTTAAACAAGAAGTAACCGAAATAATGTAAAGCGAAAGTGAAAGTAAGTGGTGTTGGGCTCACGTAACTCTCTCATTAGAATCAAACTGTTTCAACATTTGCGATGTATTTGGATGCTTAACTATTCTTTATTATAGGCTTTGTACTTCACTCACGTTCCAATATGTGTGTGTGTGTGTAGTGTGCGTGTGTGGGTGAGGTGCGGGTGCGCTTGAACTGTTACACATAAAAACATACTCCGTTATTTTGTTTATTGAGGACATCATTCAAATTGCAGAGTGTTTATTTATATTTGTGCACACTCACAATAAAACACAACAAAGTGCTTTTGTCAAACTATAAACTCTTGTCAAACTGTAACCTACAACTGTCCCCCAACCAAAATCTCCACCACACACACCCACATACACACACACAGTTTAAAAGCAAAAAATATTTATCCAACCTCATTTAAAAACAGTCTGTGAGTGCCATCTTTTGGACATTCATCATATTGCATTGGTTTTAATTTCTTGTCCTCAAACAGAGCACTAATCTGTTTATTTTTAAGTTGCACATTCTACATTGATTAAAATAGAAAATCAAATGTGTTTTATTTTATACAAAAAAATATAATTCTGATGAGAATAAAGTTAGTGTGGATACAATTTTTAAGGAAAACATATTGATCTAATATAGCACATTAGAGAGAGAGAGAGAGAGAGAGAGAGAGAGAGAGAGAGAGAGAGAGAGAGAGAGGCGCGATCGAACTGTGTGTGTGTGCGTGTGTGTGTGTGTGTGAGAGAGAGAGAGAGAGAGAGAGAGAGAGAGACGCGGGCGCGATCGAGCTGTGTGTGTGTGTGTGTGTGTGTGTGTGTGTGAGAGAGGCGCGGGCGCGATCGAACCGTGTGTGTGTGTGTGTGTGTGTGAGAGAGAGAGAGACGCGGGCGCGATCCAACTGTGTGTGTGTGAGAGAGAGAGAGAGAGAGACTGTGTGTGTGTGTGTGAGAGAGAGAGAGAGAGAGAGAGAGAGAGAGAGAGAGAGAGAGAGAGAGAGAGAGAGAGAGAGAGAGGCGCGGGCGCGATCGAACTGTGTGTGTGCGTAATACATGTAATAAATAAATAAAAGTGCGTATAAATACAATTTCGGACACAAGAGGGCAGTATGGCCCTATGTATGAATTTGTGTTCCCCCTCCTCACACAGACACACACACATACAGAATGGCAGGGTGCATTCTCTCTGTCAGAGAGAGAGAGAGGGAGAGAAAATTCTCAGAATCCACATTCAAGCCACAATATCTGACTTTCTGTTGGTCGGAGCTAAAGGATGTAAATTAGAACTGTGTGTGTGTGTGAGAGAGAGAAAGAGAGAGGCGCGGGTGCGATCGAACTGTGTGTGTGTGTGCGTAATACATGTAATAAATAAATAAATAAATAAAAGTGCCTGTACAATTTTGGACACAAGAGGGCAGTATGGCCCTATGTATGAATTTGTGTTTAAACTATCACCCGAAGAGACCCCCCCTCCCCCTCCTCACACAGACACACACACATACAGAATGGCAGGGTGCATTCTCTCTGTCAGAGAGAGAGAGGGAGAGAAAATTCTCAGAATCCACATTCAAGCCACAATATCTGACTTTCTGTTGGTCTGAGCTATCGACTGTAAATTAGAAAGTTGTTCGGCTTGATGAGAACAATATATACACCAAGTTTTGTAACTGTAGGTAAAATTATGTAAGTTATAACACACTTTATGTGTCCTTTTTTAGTCATAAATTCATTTCCTCGCCACGGCCAAACCGTTCGAGATATCAAAAACCGTCCGCAATTTAGCATCCTCAATGTCTTGACTTCATGCTGCCCGAGTTTCGTGGTGTTTGTATTAATTCTCTAGGAGAAGTATATAAAAAATAAAAGCATGCATTTTCCAAACAACCCATAATAGCTGACTTCCTGTTGAGCTGTCGTAAAACTTAGAGCACGAAAGTTGTTCGGCCCGATGAGATGTAAATATGTACCGAGTTTCATATTATTACATGCAAGCATGTTTGATATATGGACAAGTGTTCGAATCCCATTCCAGGGGGCGCTGTCGAGCCCCCCTGCCACGCCCGGGTACCATCTTCAGCCTGGCCCTGATGGCCGCGGGTTCTGACCTGTGTGCAAAGTTTCAAGAGTTTTCGAGCACGTTAAGGGCCCCAAAACCTTGAAAAACAAAAATAAAAGCATTCTCACTCAGCAGACAAACCCCCCTCCCCTCAAACACACGGAGAGACGTAGGGTCAGAGAGAGAGGAAGAGAAAATTCTCCAAAACATCCACATTCAAACCAGAATATCTGACTTCTTGTTGGTCTGAGCTAATGACATTGAATTAGAAAGTTGTCCAGCTCGATATGAACAATATACATACTGAGTTTTAAGATTGTAGATAAAAGTGTGTTTACATTATACACATAAAGTTTGAAGCAAATCGGGTAAAAATAAGAGGGTGATTTCAAAGCATTTTGAAAGTGACACACTTCCTGCTGCCAGTTGGTGGCGCTATAACTTTGACTCACAATAGTCAAATCCATGTGATCGGCCTCTTACAGCGAACACACTTCTGAAGTTTCATCAAGATCAGTCAATGTATGCAGAAGTTATAACGCACTTCCTGTTTCCATTATTCGCCATAAATTCGTTTCCTCGCCACGGCCAAACCGTTCGAGATATCAAAAATCCCCTGGCAATTTTTCATCCTCAATGTCTTGACTTCATGCACACCGAGTTTGGTGACGATCGGGTGAATTCCCTAGGAGAAGTGTTTCAAATTCCTGAGCACGAGTTTCCAAACAACCCATAATAGCCGACTTCCTGTTGGGCTGGCGTAAAAAGTAAGAGTACGAAGGATATATGAAACGATGAGATCTATATGTGTACCGATTTTCATATTAATTCATGCAAGCGTGTTTGATATATGGACATGTTTTCGAATCCCGTTCCAGGGGGCGCTGTCGAGCCCCCCTGCCACGCCCGGGTACCATCTTCAGTCCGGCCCTAATGGCCGCGGGTTCTGACCCGTGTGCAAAGTTTCAAGAGTTTTTGAGCACGTTAAGGCCCCCAAAAGTGCCCAAAAGGTAGTAAAATAATAATAATAAAGAATAATAAATAATCCTAAGGAAAACAATAGGGCCTTCGCCTTTTCAAGGCTTGGGCCCTAATAATCCTAAGGAAAACAATAGGGCCTTCGCCTTTTCAAGGCTTGGGCCCTAATTAGCAAATACTTTTATATTTGCAGCTCGCCTACAGAGAAAACAAATATTTTATTTAATATAAACATTATATTTACACACTTGATGGATTATATTAATTTATTTGGAATTATTTATCTGAATGACCAGTCAATAAATAAATATGAGAAATAGAAATGTATATAAAAATTTTGATATATTTAGATACATACAACTCATTTTGATTTATTTACAGGGTATTTAGATTTACTTATTAAATATAATTCAGCAAAGCAAAGGGGCTGAGTGTTATATTCATTTACAGGAAATGTTTGTAATTTGTCAAGGAATGAGAAAAAGGTCTGCCATATTTTATACAAAAAATATTTATATTGAGAATGCAAATTTTCCCACTTTGAGAAATTACATTAAGTAAATTAGCCAAAATCAGACATTTAGGAGATTTTCTTTCTACAGACATTTGATTATGTTCATTTTAAGTTACATAATATTTGACCTAACATATTTAATCATTCACAGACTAAATGGAATTTGTGTCTTGCTATTGCTTCTAAAAAAAGCTAAATGACACCAGTTAATAAACTATATACATGCCACGAATGATAAAAATGTATGATGCTGAACAATTTCTCTCTCTGATTTACCTTGTCATGCTCAAAGAGCTGCAGGAGGAAAGTGGCCACCGTGGCTGTGATGCCAATGAAGAGATTAATGACTATGAGGAAAACATAAGCTGTGCTCGGCACCTCAAACCAGAAAGAGGCTGGATACATGATGGGGGTTATAGACCAGCTAGAAAGAGAGAAAGGGAAATGTCACATTTTATGTGGGATTTAAAAAAAAATGATGTCACTCCATGTCTGACTTAAAGTCTTCATGCAGAAAGAGCTTACCCATAAAGGAGGAAGAGAGAGAGCACTGCTGGGAAATTCGTAGGTGACGTGTATGCAGGAAGGTCGAACACAAACAGAATTAGGACACAGCATGTGGCTGGAACCAGGTAGTTCAGCTAGCGAAGAAAGGACAAAAGAAATATGAGTGTAAACCAATTTAGCCCTCAGGACTGTTCTTGTTTGTGAATACCACACAATGTCTCCTTCACCCTACCATGTCCCATATGTAGTTTGCTAGCCAGTAAGTGACAGGGTCACATCCGCTGACAAACTGAAGGTGTTTGGCCTTGGTGGATTTTTCTGCTACCAGGAAGACCACGAAACTTGCTGGCACAAAGGACATGGCTACTATGATGAAGATGGCAATAACCACATCAGTGCCCTGGAGCCTAGAAGGAGATGAAGAGCAGATATTAAATCAGAAAGAGCTTTTTAAAAGAGCTTTTTTTCTGTAAAGGGCTGGCTCTCAACTCTGGAACATATTGCCAACCGAAATAAAACAAAAAAAAGCAGTGCCTGACAAAGCCTTTTACAGTGTGATGGTAAAGCTAGCACTGGAAACCAGAGCTGTACACAATTAAAATTGTAATAAATTATTGATTTAATCAGTTTCATCTATCCACCTTATTTTTCAGGTAAGCACGGGTGCAGCCATTTGTAATTTGAATGCGCCTGGCTTCCGGTGTCATTCCCTTCCAGTTATTTTTAGCTGTACAATACAGCCGATATGCAACTGGTTTACCATATTATTTTAATATTGTCTTAATTATAAAGATGCTAGTTTGTAGCACAAACAGTTTTACAGTTTACTGCACTATGATATATTCTTCTCGTTATTTCTCTATAGCGGCTAATAAATCGGAAGTATCTCACATTCACAGAAAACACCTTACTTCCGCATTGAAAAATAAGATGGATATGTTGCCAAGGTCGGGATTTTAGGTATTTAGTGTTTTTCTTTTCTTTTTTTTGTGCTAATATGTATGAGTGTGTAGTGTTACAAATGTATTAAATGTTTTAATTTAGGTTCCAATACAATAGTATATAAACTGAGTTTATATGTGTGTATTTTGTACCTAATGTAAATGATGTCACAAACCTGCCTGTTCCTGTCTCTATTGTAAGTTAAATTGATCAGAGCATTGAGACTATCACCTTTTGTCTTTATGCACTGCCTGGCCATTAAGCTCTATGATAATGTGAAGGTTATGGGTGATACAATCAGGCTGATTGGATTACCATCTATACATGACACTGTTATGCTGATTGAATTAGGACCGGTAACGGCCTGACTTCTGTACTACATTTACATGCTTTGTTCACCTCTATGTAACTCCTCCCCCTTTAAAGATATAAACACTGTGTTTTTAGCTATTGAGTTAGACTTGGGTAAGATTTTGGACGAAGCAGACTACAGCAAATAAAGAATCCTGCTTAAAAGATACAACCCTGAGTCTCCTGGTCTTCGCTTCTGAGTTCCTAAACTTTAGAAGAAAATAGTTCACAACAAGTGTATGTACGGGTATATTAAATTAGTAAAAAAATGTGTAAACCAGCAGTAAGCAGGGTTGGTAGTTGGAAGGGCTGGTAGTATTTTTTAAGAAAAGCCTTTTTAGGGACCTAAGATGCAAATAAGCATATGCCATATTCTCTATGTACAATGCATATTTTTCAGCTCTTTGGCTGGAATGTTTTTTTGTTCTGTTCCTATCTTTCATTGTTTGTTAAATAATTTATCTGAGCACATCACATTTTTTTTTATTCCATGTGCCCTAATATTCTTTAATTAAAAATAACTTTCCCTCCCACTTGCAGTGTCATCTCTTCTCTTCTCTGATGACGTGTTTACTGGCACGAACAACCTGTCACTCACATGAGATCACAACAATAGCAAACCACAATCATCCAACGATCCAATCAACTCTCGATGGACAAAAATAAAGCTGTTCTCTCGGCTATACTGTACGTCACAATAGGGAAGAAAAGTCTATCACTTCCATTTCATGCCGACTTA
Source organism: Gila orcuttii (assembly GCA_026230005.1). Lineage (NCBI taxonomy): Eukaryota > Metazoa > Chordata > Actinopteri > Cypriniformes > Leuciscidae > Gila > Gila orcuttii. Next base: position 18,167,373 of record JAPDVR010000004.1, read on the forward strand.
AAATAAACCAATAATAAAAAAATAATAATCAATGAGTGTCTAAGGTTTGGAACAGGAAGCAGAGAGGAAAGTAAGACTTACAGATAATCCAAAGAAAGACTGGCACTGGTTCTGTTCATGGGATGATTGGTCACTGTGATGCCTTTGAATGTGAGCATATACGTGAATTTTAGTGCAACTAAACAATCTATATGACAAAAACCAACAGAATTAAGATAGCTTAAAAAGAAGTCAGTAAAACACGCACAATTACAGAGAAAAAACACAGCCAATCAAAGTTTTCAATCAGTGTTTCTACATAAACACTAACAGCTAATTCAACCAGTGAACTCACCGTATGCAGCAGGGTTTCCTTTACTACTGGGCAGATTGGCTCTGAGGATGGCATTGTTGAGGACATTTAGGTAAGTGGGCATACTGTGATACCCTTTGTTATTGTAAAGCACCTGCAGATCAAGACAAAAACATTACACCTATGATAAAATATTAGTTTTAAAAATGATTCGGTATAAAGGGTAAAGATGCTCTGACTTGCCTGTGAGGATCGCCTCACTGCTATTTTGCGCACCATAGGTTGCGCTTTTCTCCCGAAGGATGCTGGGACAGATTTCTGAATGTTTCCTACAGTAAAGCCTCCATATCTACAGGATAAGAAAAAAAAAAAAAACCCACACACTTTTCTTGAGTTTGAGAGGTAAAAAAAAAGATGGATGAGAATTGGCCTGAAATAGAAATTCATCTATCTTATTGTGAACAATTCATCCATGCATGTTTCATAAAAATAAAAAAAAGTAATAATAAAATGTTTTGACATTGTAATTTTGACCAAAACTATGTTGGACTTGTACAATAATTTAGTCCAGCTAAATGCCACCCTTTTCTTAATTGACCTCAAACACGCATTCAAATTTTTTTCCTCCATCCAATCAACAACTGTTAGATTGAACCAAGACTGCCCTACTTTTTTTTTTTTTTTATAATCCATTTGAATCCAGATGTACGTCAATCACAATACGGAAGAAAAGTTCTGTTGCTACTTCTGTTACATCAAGACTTTAAAGGAGTCATATTTTGAATTTTTTTTTTAAATAATTTTCCTTGATGTCTAGAAATAAAAGTGTTCAATACACTATATAAACAACATCCTGATCCAACCGGTCCAAAAAGTCAATTTATCGAAACTGAAATGCACAAACTGCTCATCCAGAAATCAATGGTTTGCAGTGATGTCATAAGGATAAATACACAAGCACATTTACAAATGTGCAATGATATTGTACCATATTACAACATATTCAGTATTCAACAACTTGGCCTGCTAAGTCATTTTGCTTGCATTGCAAAGACGTTCATTAAAAAACTGGACTGAAAATTGGACCTAGCAGCAAACCCACAAATTTAGTAAAATCTAACACTGTTCTTACTAACTATTGTTTAGTTAACTTTACTTAATCTCCAATAATGTGTTGAACTTACTTAAAAAAAATGTAGTAATCTGTACTGTTTGCATGCTGTGCCTTCATTACTCAGAAAACCCTATTAAACATTACTTAACTGGTTTGAGTACCATTTTGCCAAAGCAAAAAAAAAAAAAAAAAAAAAAAGAAGCAGGCGGGGCAAATGGTTTTTGATGCAGGGCAATTCTTAATAGACTTTTCACTAATTTCTTCCACTTCTGCAGTCATCGTTCTTCTTAGTTGCATACGCTCATTTTCCAGTCATCTTGAATGTTATTGTCAATACAACTAAACATTTTGGGAGAACGTCACATAAGTTGACTTCATAAAGTCATGTTGATTTCCTAAAATTTCTCACCATTATTGTGATTAGTGTTCCCTTTGGTTGGGCACTTGGAACTTCATTTATATTATTGTGTGATTCTCTTCCAATTTATGCAGTGATTCAACATGAAATCACAGTTATTTGATTTCAAAGGAAGTGAAGTAATAAATATGGTAACAAGTAACAACAATGGTAACAAGATTTAAAAAAAAAAATTAATTTCATTAATTAGACCATTACAATTTTATTTGCTGTCTCTTGTCAGAATAACCCCAATAACGATAGCAAATACAATTTTAATGGTAAAATAAAGCCAAAAATGGTAAAACAAAGCAATTAATTTATTCATGCCACAATGCACTCTGGGAGTACACTTCCTCAGATCACAGATAGAATTAAGTTGACAAAACTTAAACAAATTAAGTAAGAAGAACTTGATGTAATTAAGTTATGCTTACTTAATTAAATTAAGGCAACGAGTTTGCACAATTTAATTAAGTAAACTGAACTAATTAGTTTTTACAGTGTGGAGTAAGCGTTTCACATTTAAAGAGGGTGTTTATATAAAACTCTTAAAGGTACAGAAGCAAAAAACAGCCATCTTAATTCTATATCTCCCTGTTACAACTAAAGGTCTAAATTGCTATGTCTGTGGTGTAAAATACTTTGACAATACTGGAAAATAAATACAATTTCGACACCCTTTCAGAAGATTACCTGTGTAATCTGAGACGATCAGAGGTGTACAGGAGATATTCGGAGACGTTGCGACCTGTGATGTCCACCAAGATGTCTCCGGTTACTACCTTCATGAGGGGCGGTCGGCCCCCGACTCCACTGGGGCAGGAGAAGCCTGTGCCCTGCATGGAGCAGATACAGCGCACCGGCTCTCGGATGGTCAAGGGCAGCGTGGGGGAAGACGTCGCCATCTCTGTGGGAACACAGCAGGGTGAGAGGAAGAATACATATTTCACAGCTTCATGGAAAAAGAGAGTCGGCACAAAGGATGTTTCAGAACAATCTTCATTACGCAAGGAAAATTAATTATTCATTTTTAGCATTAGTCAGCAGGTATGCAGCACAGGAATTATTTTCAGTCATTCCTGATATTATCTCCAAAGTTTCATAACTTTCAGTATGAATCACTATTTCTCTTTTATATTTTTTGGCTGCCGATCAGTGTTCATTTTTATAGTTTTTTCGGTCAATATTTCATCATATTCATTTATTTTTGACAATTTTACTAAACTTTACTAAAATGGCATCTAATATTAATAGGATACTTCACCCAAAAATAAAGAACATTATACCGGTTTGAAACAATTTTCCTTTTTGGGTGAACTATCCCTTTAATATTTGATGAAAATTTGCACAATTAAACCAAATTAAATTGATCAAATGTGAAAGTTAATTTAGTAAAAATTAATTTATTAATTATAACATTTGTAATTTTACAAAGTACTTATATTTCAAATAAATGCTGTTCTTTTGAACTTTCTATTCAGCAAAGAATCCTGAAAAATGAATCACGTTTTTTTTTACAACAACAACAACAAAAAACAAACAAACCACAAAACAATGTTTTAAACATTGATAATAACAAGAAATGTTTCTTGAGCACCAAATCAGCATATTAGACTGATTTCTAAAGGAAAATTCAGCTTTGCATCACAGGAATACAAATTCTATGTTTTAAAATAGGAAACAGTTGTTTTAAATGATAAAATTGCTAACATGTAGATGCATATTGAACCATACACTGACCTCGGACAGTAGTAGGAGGAGCGGCAGTGTAGTTCCAAAGGCCATCTTCAAAATGTGCCTCTGGGTCATCAGAGGGGGCAGGAGAGGGTGGCGGGGGCACAAAATTTGATAAAGGCACACCCTGTGTGAAGGAATCCAGGCACATAGAGTCAAAATAACGGGCTGCTAGGGTTTTGGAGTTGTTGGCATATGGATTCAGAGTTTGAGCCAGTTGGTCCAGAGTGCTGTTGAAGGGAGTTTTCAGTACACAAGTTGCACCAACTCCAGAGAGTAGACGCAGGGTGTTAACAATCCGCTGTGGGCCTGCGTCTGGAGAAAGTTTACTCCTGAAGCAAACAAAGGTTGAGAAGGATTGAGAGAGACGATGTGTGCGTGTCTTCATTTTACTTTAAATACAATTAGCAACAAAGAAGTCTTTAGATATTTAAAATGTTATTTTACTGTACAATGACCTTGTGGCTGACCTGTACTGAAGTCTGTTTTCATTGGCATAAGGGATGAAGTTTCCACGAGGCTGTGTGTAGTTGTGATACTGAGATGGGGACAGAATCAGGGGAGGAAGGTCACCTACAGAACCAAAGAGAGACCATCAGAATAGCCTTCACTCAAGCCTAATTAAGATCTGCATCATTTTAGTGCCAGATAACAAATGCTCTGATTAAATCATTAAATTAATCTCCATAATGATATATTCAAAATCAAATTGCCCCGTAAAATAGTTTTTAAAAAAGTTAGTGGTTCTTTCATTTGGAAAGTATTTAATGCTCACCAAGGCTGCATTTATTTGATCAAAACTATAGTAAAAACAGGCATACTGTATTGTGAAATATTATTACAATTTTTAATATTGTTAAATAATGTGAAAGTTTAAAACAACTATTTTCTATTTTAATATATTTTAAAATGTAAATAATTCCTGTAATGGTAAAGCTGAATTTTTAGCAGCCATTACTCCAGTCTTCAATGTCATATGAAACAAGAAATATTTCTTATTATTATCAATTTTAAAAACTGTTTTTATTTTATTTGCTGTTTATTTGCCTATTAAATATTTTTGTGGAAACTGTGATACATTTTTTCAGGTTTTCTTTGTGTTCAAAAATGTTAAAAAGAACAACATTTATTTGAAACAGAATTCTATTTTAACATCATAATTGTCTTTACTGTCATTTTTTATCAAAACTTTTAATTGGTAGATTATTCAATATTTTCCCCTTGAATTTCCAACAAAAATAATTATATTGTGCTGTATAATGTTAAATAACTTGATATGAAACATTTTCAACACTGTCTTTATTGATTTTAGAAACATTAACATTAAAACATAAAACGTGTGACCTTTCAAACGTGATTACGTAATGCATGAATGAGAGCTAGTGCAAGACGAGCATTTGTGGTAAAAAAAGTAATTTTTTTTTTTTAAGAAAATGACATTGTTTCTCTAGATAAGACCATTATTCCTCGGCTGGGTTTATGTAGAGCCTTTTGAAGCTGCACCGAAACTGCAGTTTGGACTTTCAACCAATTGGTCCCCGTTGAAGTCCACTATATGCAGAAAAATCCTGGAATGTTTTCCTCAAAAACCTTAATTTATTTTCGACTGAAGAAAGAAAGACGTGAACATCTTGGATGACATGGGGGTGAGTAAATTACCAGGAACAATAAGCAATTCCTGTTACCATTGTCCTTGATATAAAATTACAAGGTGCCCTGTGTCCTTCTTACCAATCTCAGGCACAGATAGAGCAACAGTCATGGCCACACAGACGAAGAAAGCAGGCAGCAGGATCTGTGAGAGAATGCCCTTGGTGTTCCTCTTCGCACAGTGAAACCTTTTCACTATCAGCCCATGAAACTGCCGAAGTTTCAGCCACCAGCCCTCAAGCTTAAAGCTGCCTTGGCCGTCCAGTATTGGCATCTCTGGAGAGGACTCTTCATCTGGAACACAGAGGGTATATGGTACACTGAGCGGTAGGTAAGCACTTTATCTGTTACCTCAAGGCCCTTCAGAGATGCACTTGTCTCAAAAAGACTTCAGCTTTATGTGTCCAGAAGCCGCAAACAGCAATAGACAAAATGTTCTTTCTAAAAGCCATAGAAAAAGATAGAACCGCAAAAATAACTATTTCCTGATAAGTTTCTAACAAGACAACCACCAACTGAGCTATAAATGAAGAAAATATTAATAATTAGGTCTCTCATTCAATTAAACATTTTAAAATATTAAATAAAATGTATTGATTAAAACTTTTCTGTAGTTAATGTATAAAAAAGAAGCCGACAAAGCTAAATAAATGTTTAATTATGTTAATAATTTGTTTCTAATTATTAGTTCTAATCAGCTATGAATGTACAGTTTTTTTTAGAAATTACCATGAAACAGTTACAATGGCAAAGTGAATAAATATGTTAATAACATAAATAATTAAATCACACTGAATAACAACAATAATGATCAATAATCAGGGCTCTCAATAAATGGAACTTTTTATTTTTTTTTAGAAATCACACAGACCATGAAACAGTTACATTGTCAAACTGAATAAATGTGTTAACATAAAAAGAAAAAAAATTAAATCACATAATAATAATAAATAATTATGGCTCTCAATCAATGAAATAATTTTAAAATACTTAATAAAATGTATTTAATAAAAGTTTTCTGAAGTTAATGCATTTAGTTTTTTAATAAGGAAATAAATAAGGCTAAATCATTTGTGTAAATAGGTTAATTTGTTTCTAATCATTAGTTCTAATCAGCTCTAAAAAAAAAAAAAAAAAAAGGAAATCCCACAGACCAGAATTAAACAGTTACAATGTCAAATTGAACAAATGTGTCAATAACTTAAAATAATAATAATTAAATTAAATACATTTCATTTAATAATAATAATTATTATTTTTATAAATAAATATTATTATTATTATTATTATGCTATTTTCCTCACCTCGGAGACTGGCCGAGTCAGGATCCTGGACATTGTCAAACAGAGGGCAGTAGTCTCCATAGAAGTCAGAATAAAGGCCCCCTTCATCCCCTCTCACTGAGCCCAGAGAAGAGCCGGACTGTAGGGACGCTTGGCTTGGGCTCAGCCTGGAGCACATCATCAGGTTACTGAGCTCCACCTCTGGCCGGATCACGGCAGCAGCTGGTGCCCCCTCACACTGTGGCCTTCCTAAAAGATTAGAGGGCTTCCCAGCTGACGCTCCACCGGGAGAGTCCTTCATATCTGACAGAGAAAAAGAGAGAGATATGAAATATGAATCAAATCTCATGGCTTTAGATGCATTGCTACAGCACTCTTCAACATCTAACCTGCATCGCTGTTCTCCAGTGATAGATCCTCTTCTGATACCTTCAGAAAGACCTCCTCCAGTGTGGTGTCCATCACACCAAAGCTGGTCAAGGCCAAGTTGTCCAAACTCTGCTCCAGAGCCTGAAGAAAATTCACCCAACATATGTGCCCATCAGCAAATGCTTCATATTCAAATGAATATTTGATGATATCAAACTGTGTCTTTCCAACTGTCTTAAAACATTGTTAGAGTGTACCTGAAACAGTCTCTCAAAACAGCCTTTCTTGACAGCTTCTGACGGTAGGACATAAGAGAGCTCAGTGTTGGAGTCGGACACCAGCAGGCAGGAGGCAACATACTGACGGATGAACTGTGTCACTCTGCTCTCTGAACATGGAGATATCGAAGAGGATGGAGACTGACTTGACTGATCTGAGAACAAACAGAAACATGATGTTGGCCCACGGCAGATGAAAGAGCAGAAGAAGAACTAGAAGATATTTTTGCTGCTCTTTTGATATTTTAAAACATCAAACAATGAAAGGAGGAACAGAAGAATCAGATAAAATTTACAGAGATAAAACAGAGACAACAAATAGTAGGTTCACAGAAAAATGTTCAGTGTTTTACATTGTAAAACAGATCTTTACAAATAGATTGAGATAATACAATTATAAACAATTTTATACATTTATAACAGTGGTATTTTAGTGTTATTTATATACTAGTTTTATTCATTTTTAAATTAGCTTATATTTTAATATTTTCAGTTTTCCCTTTTTATTTTAATTGTAATTGTTTTTTTATGTGTTTTGTCATAGTATATATATGTATATGTATATATCAGCTTTATTTCAATTAACAAAAATTGTTTATGTTTTAGTTAATACCAACCTTGATTTATAATTTTAGAATATATCAGGGAATTTTGGTACATTTATTGACAAGATAGTATTTGGAGATTCTTGGGGAATCAAATAGGGAAATGATGTGAGCTGGACTCAAACTTGCAATGCCCACATGACGGCTCAGACATAAATAATTACAATTTTCAAAAATGTGCAAGTCCACAAACGAGGATACCTGCAGTGTGCGAGTCACTCTGTTTCTTGACAAGTGTGAGTTTGTAGCCGTCTCCATATGTGCTCTTGAGGAACAGAGGAGAACCGCAGCACTTGAGCTTGCCATGAGAGATGATGGCAATCCGGTCTCCCAGTAGATCAGCCTCATCCATGTGGTGAGTGGAAAGCAGGATGGTGCGACCTGCTCACACACAGATTCTAGTTTTGGACTGATCATGTATCTGGAAACTTATGCAACATAGACACTACCATTTAAAAGTTTGTGGTCAATCATATTTCACAATAGTAATGTTTTTACTGTATTTTTGATCAAATAAATGCAACCTTGTTTAGAATAAGAGACGATTCATATTCCCGACCCCAAACTTCTGAACGGTAGTGTATTTATCATTGGTAACGACAGGATCACCTTGTTTATATTTAAGGATGAGGTCCCAGATTGCTCGACGGGCATATGGGTCCACTCCTGCTGTGGGTTCATCCAAAATCACCGCCCGAGACCCACCTACAAACGCAATCGCCACTGACAACTTCCTCTTCATTCCCCCAGACAGAGTCTGAACCAGACTGTGACGCTTGTTGGACAATTCAAGATCCTCTATCATCCTGTGAATTCCAACACACAGACTCTATGAACTCGGTTATGGGTATGAATAAGTAAGTGTTGGTAAAATGCGAGTGCGTTAACCCACTTGTCCATCTCCTTGCGAATATCTTCCTCAGCCATGCCCTTCAGACGTGAGTAGAACCACAGGTGTTCCTCCACACTCAGCTTGTCAAACAGAACATTGTGCTGGGGACACATGCCCAAATTCTGCCTGATGCGCTCCATCTCTGTGCGGATGTCATGGCCGTATATGGTGGCAGAGCCAGAAGTGGGTGGAAACAGTCCTGTGAGAATGGACCTATGAAAGATTCATTGGATAATAAATACATTTTCTGCAGGACACTTCAGTTTCATACATACATCCAATTTTCAGCTAGTAGGGTACGACTGTCAGCCTCAATAAAAAGCACAGTATGGGTTCAGAGTAGAGATGCGCGGTTGGCGGTTACAGCCGCGGACTCCGCGGATAAACCGCGGATCGGGCGGATGACGTGACGAAATTTTTTTTTTTAATTAAATTCGGGCGGGTGGCGGGCGGTTGAACCAATCAAATGAAAAATATATATACATTGTTAAATATTGTTATCTTTGTCCCTGCGCGCCGATCGGAGACGGAGTTCACTGCTGATATTCTGAGAGCTTTCTAGTCTCGCGGCTGTCATCAGCAGCGCCTTGTATCGCCCAATCAGCGGATTGCGGGCGGGTGCGGTTTTGAAAATTGGTCAAAAAAGTTGGTGCGGATGGATGGCGGACGGATGATGAGTTTTGTGATGCGGTTGCGGATGAAATAATAGCCCATCCGCGCATCTCTAGTTCAGAGGCTATCAACCATTCTAACACACTATGAAACACAATATTTTAACACTCACATAGTGGTGGTCTTGCCAGCCCCATTGTGTCCCAAGAAGGAGACAACCTGGTTCTCATGCAGGTTTAGGCTCAATTTGTTTAGGGCCAGTTTTCTGCCTGTCTTGTAGACTTTGGTCAGTTTGTCTATGCATACCACCAGCGGCAAGTGACTGGGTTCTTCTTCAATTCCACGAGTTTCCTCTGAGCAACAAATAGACATAAATTTAGAAACAAGCTTAAAGTTTCTCACCAATTTACATTATTTTAACACAAAACATGCTAACTTTAACAAAGAGTGTAAGCTGATAATGTAAACTAAATTTAAAAGTTTGAAAGACAATCTTTATGTTGACTTGACAAAGCACTGTCTGAAATTTTAAAATTGTATTAAAGTTTGAAGGTCAAGATGGACAGAACGATAGTTCTAGATAGAATAATAGTTAGAAAGATAGAATAATAAAATGACAGAACACTTGAATGATAGATAGAAAGATAGATTGATTGATAGAATGAACGATAGAACTCAAGAATGAATGATACAATGAATGATAGAATGATAGATATATAGAATGCAAGAATGATACATAGAAGGAACGATAGAACGAACAACAGATAGAATGAATGATAGAACGAACGATAGAAGGAATAATAGGATTAATGATAGAATGAACGATAGAACTAACGATAGAACGATATAATGAATGATAGAATGAATAATAGAAGGAACGACAGAACTAACAATAGAACAAACGATAGAACGAATGATCAAATGAACGATAGGACATTATAGAACAAACGATAGAACAATTGAACGAACAAATGAATGATAGAACAAATGAACAAAAGAACAAACAATAGACAGAACGATAGATAGAACAAATGATAGAAAAATAGAACGAATGATAGAACAAACGAACAAAAGAACAAACAATAGATAGAACGAACGATAGAAGGAATAATAGGATTAATGATAGAATGAACGATAGAACTAACGATAGAACGATATAATGAATGATAGAATGAATAATAGAAGGAACGACAGAACTAACAATAGAACAAACGATAGAACGAATGATCAAATGAACGATAGGACATTATAGAACAAACGATAGAACAATTGAACGAACAAATGAATGATAGAACAAATGAACAAAAGAACAAACAATAGACAGAACGATAGATAGAACAAATGATAGAAAAATAGAACGAATGATAGAACAAACGAACAAAAGAACAAACAATAGATAGAACGAACGATAGAAGGAATAATAGGATTAATGATAGAATGAACGATAGAACTAACGATAGAACGATATAATGAATGATAGAATGAATAATAGAAGGAACGACAGAACTAACAATAGAACAAACGATAGAACGAATGATCAAATGAACGATAGAACATTATAGAACAAACGATAGAACGAACGATAGAACAATTGAACGAACAAATGAATGATAGAACAAATGAACAAAAGAACAAACAATAGATAGAACGATAGATAGAACAAATGATAGAAAAATAGAACGAATGATAGAACAAACGAACAAAAGAACAAACAATAGATAGAACGATAGATAGAAAAAAGGATAGAACAAATAGAAAGATAGAACAAATGATAGAACAAACAAACAATAGATAGAATAATAGAACTATAGATAAAACGAATGATAGATATATGGAATGATAGAACTGATAAAATGAATGATAGATCGATAGCTTTGCAAGCACCACTTATTAAGCTTAGATAGAAAATAAGTATGTTGGCTTGTAAAATACAGTATAAATAAAGAACTAAAAAAGAATATAAATCATCTAAACAGGTTCTACATTTGTTTCAATATATTTTTACATTTTAATGATCACTTTTCAAAGATTAACTCCTAAGTGTGTCTCCTGGCTCAACTTTTCAAATACACCCCTGATTCATTCAGAATTACTAAGTCAGAACTGTTAACCATTAGCCTACACAGCCCACCATTAATCTGTTATCCCAAAATGTCAACATAACTGATCCGAATCGAGAGTCATACCTGA